>OX451219.1:37619723-38369624 GCA_949628195.1 Phasia obesa
CCCATTTTCTACATTCAATACTGTATTTCCACAGTAACACGTGTCCCACAGAAATACGTGTTTTGCCCAAAAACAGTATTTCGCGTACTTGTTTTGCCATACATTTCTCATTCATCCAAAACACTTTGGCAGTACCTGGATATTGTATAAGTGGTTTCAAAAGCATCTAATTTTTTTATTTTGTTGCGTTGTGTAATAGGAAGATATCAGTCAATTTTAGCGAAATTTTATATTTTATTGTTAAAAAAAGAAAAAAATAAAAAATTTTAAAAGTAAAATGTTTTTGTAAATTGTCTTCGGCAAGTTCTCAAGGACATATAATGGCCAGTGAAAATTGTAATAACTCGAAAACTTAAAGACATGTAGCTTATTGTAAATCTCATTGTGTTTGCCCTAAGGACCAGGATCCACTTTTTTGCAAAAGGGGAAATAAATAGCGTTAATTTTGCAAAAACTGAAAATTTGTCAATTATTTGCGATTTAAACGCTTTTTTTCAGATTTGGGGCCTATGCGCTACGTGTTAACGTTGTCGAATTCGACTAAAATTTTGTGGGTGGAAGTTTCTCATCAAATCTAACATTAATCCGACATGCACCCCTTGAAATTGGAAAATTTATGTTTTTCACACATTTGAAAACCCGCTATAATGCGTATATCAAGCAAAAAACTAAAATTTTGTGAAAATGAGCGAATTCACTAAAATGTGAATAAATTCGAAAAAAATCAATCGATTTTTATGGTCGATATCTCATTTTGTTGCTATTATATGTCGCTATGCGATAAAAAAATGAATCTGGAAGTTTTTTGCCGTTTTCGATTTTTTATGATTTTTTTAAAACGAAAATTTTTGCCATTTTTACGTAAAAAATATATTTTTTTCTTAAATTTTTTATTATAACTCCGATACTATTGATCCGATTGAAACGCGATATATAGACGAATTAAAGGCTATGCAAATCTTAATTTTTCTGAATTTATTTTAATAATATCGGACTAGTAGTTTTTGAGTTATCATTAATTATTTGAAGAAACGTCTCAAAAAAATTGCAATTTTAAAAAAAAATTTTTTAAAAAAAAATCTATCCATAGAATTTAAAAATTTTACCATTTTTGTACAAAGGTAGTCATGATACATCAAAATTATATAGTGGTTTTAAGAGCACATGAAATTTTTTTTATTTTGTTGTGCTGTGTTATTATCAAACCAGTAATTGCTGTTTGATAACATCTTAATAATTCAATTAATATTTAATAGCTCAAGTAGAGTAATTGTGAAATAGAAAACGAAATAAATTGTTTGGGCTATTTTTATAACAAAGGTATAAATAAATATTTTTATTATTATATTTATCTTGACGTAAGATATGAACGTGTAAAGTTTCATTTCGGTACGGATTTGCAAAAGCAAATTATGACTTCTTTCATGAAGTATCTGAGTAGAATTAACATTTTTATTTTAATTTTGACTTGCATTTAAAACTTGCATTGAGTTGCTCATCTTGTCCTTTAAGTCGTTTGATAAAATTGATGTGATGAGTTTATGTCCACACGTTCTGATATACTGGCAGTGTCACTTATCGCTGCAGCATGCCGCAATAAATTTTGACTATGAAATTCTTGAGCATAGAGCCAATTTGCTGTTAAACATTTCCATATTTAGTAGTCTTCGCACAAGTACAAAAACATTATCCAAGTTCGATATAGTAAATCCCATTTCTAAATTACGAATCCGTAGTTGTAGTTATATGCAGAGGCAATAATTATACTTTAGATTTCAAAATGTAGTAAAAACATATGAAATATAGAGAGTTTATGGATTCATTTCTAATGTTTTGCACTAGATTGTTTTAGAACTAATTTCCATTTCATAAATAAGTGACTGTGGCATTGTGAAAAATCTTAAATAAGGAGCGGTAGTTTAGCAAAAGAGTATGGAAATCATGTGCCCCAGGGTGCACTAATTGTCATTGCGGTTCATTCTCAAAGCTTTGCCGCAGTGCTATCGGAGAAAATGGGGGCACCAGAGGCCAGACTTCCTTGAACCTTAATCTGGAAGAACCCCATCCTAATCTACTGTGGAACAGCATACGCCAGGGATGCGTGGTCAGGAGGGTGCTTGGCCGTTAGTATGCGAACTTTGAATACCAGTCGACCTCCAGTTTCAATGTAGACTTACCCAAGCATAAGGAGCTCTGTTTGGGTGAACAACGTTTTCTCCAATAATGGCCTAGGGAAGAATTCAGAAGGGATGGACAGGAACGCCTCACAAGGGATGAACAGGTTAATCTTCTATGGCGTTGAACCGGGATATTTCGATAGGGATGGACAAGGAAGCCTCGTTAGAGGTGGAGAGATTAATCCCTTTAGGAACTCCGGTTGCCAGTGGCCAGGGGAGGTATTCGAAATAGAATGACAAAGAAACCTCGGAAGGGGTGGACTGATCAGTCTATGAAGATACTCCTGTAAGTAGGTTGCCGCAAATTACATTTCGGTTGCCTGTAATCATAGAGGGCGGAAGGGGGTCGAAAAGGGACCCATTATGGCAGTGGTCTGTTTTGATATTCCCCCTACATTACATTACATACATACATGGAAATCATGTTGCAACAGCGGCAACTTCTCTTTTGTGGACGTTAAGTTTGACGAATTAGACGATTAGTTTGATTAAGGCTTCGTACGTGGTGAGTTCAGAAAGGTTTCATATATTCTAAGCTATTAATACCGGATGGAATGTTTACGGGAGAACTCAATTGATCTATTTGAAGAGAGCATTATGCGATAAAGGATCAAAAATGCTATCAGTGTTGAGATCTGACAAGGTTTAAATTGTACCGCTCCAAGGATGAAATTGTACCAAATCAGCATCACTTGTACCAAAATTTGGCATTGTCTAAAAAAGCGATGTTTCTAGGGAATGACAGATGGCATTCCTTTCCCATTATCCTAAGACCCGCACAGCACACGCACGCTCTGACAAATCAGGTAAGATGTAGTTGCTTAGTGGAAACCATATACGAAACCATGCGAAAACAACAAAACAAAAGAGGACAAATTAAAACTTTTATACTAGGGTTCCTTGAATTTCTGTTTCTGTGTTGGTAATTTACTAACAATTATTTTGCCGAAATGCTTACCCATTTCATAAGCAAAAGGCTTACAATGTTAGGAGCTGGTTATACTACAATTTCCATGAAGTGTTTGAAAATCCACCAAAGTC
Organism: Phasia obesa; assembly: GCA_949628195.1. NCBI lineage: Eukaryota > Metazoa > Arthropoda > Insecta > Diptera > Tachinidae > Phasia > Phasia obesa. The sequence continues at coordinate 37,622,942 of OX451219.1, forward strand.
ATCGAATCCTAATCCGATAGAGTATGCGTAAAATTATTTGAAAAAAAAATTTTAAAAAATTAATCTAATTACCAAAAACACCTTTCGATTTCTCACTATAAAGAATGGAAGACATATCAGCCGAATACTGTCGGAAACTGCTTGAGGCGATGAAAACCCGTTTAAACGCAAAAAGGTCTTGTAACTAAATGACATATTACTTATACATAGTAGGGTTATCAAAATCTATACATATAATAAAACAGTAACTCATTTCCTGTCTGTCTGTCTTTCTATCTACGTTCACATCACGTAAAAACTACCACATGGATTTTAACAATATTTTTTGAGGAGGTACCTTAATATCCTGATTCCAACATAGGATACTTTTTTAACGCAAAAAAAATTATTTCCAAGAGAAAGTGGATAAAAAGCTGTGAAAGTACGCCGACTTAAAGGTACTGCATACTTGAAAACAGGATATTTTAAACACGGTTACACAACAGATGGCCCTGTTTTAAAATAATGACAAAACATGAATTACTAACTTCCAAATAGTCAATTGAATAAAAATTTGTATTTGTAGAATTACATTGTTATTAAAATATTTTAAAGTGGATAGATACGAAGAGAGCTGATGGCGGACGTAGCTGTCTAGAATATGTATTCCAATTTTTCTTTAACATTAATCACTTAATTTGTAATTTTAATTATTCTTAGAGAGAATAAAACGAACTTGAGCTTGACTTTAAATTTCATCTGTATTTTAAATACGTTTTACAGAACTTTACAATAATTTTTAGAATTTTATATAAATTTTAGAATTTTATCCAGGGCTGGGTACCATTATATAAAATAATTACGTATAAGTGAAGCACTCTAAAAGTAAGAGTCTTAAAAATTGGTGTGGATTACTTTCAAAGCATAATCTGTCAATATTTCGTTTTACGCACACAACGTGTGTGGGCACAGCTAGTAAATAATGAAAACCTGAACATAAATCGAGAATGTTGCAATTTAGTTAGTTCTAGACAGGATTGGAAAACTACGAAACTAGAAATGTTTATTATTGTAAGAAAAATAATTAAATTAAAATATTTATTGAATAAATTTAATATAAAATTGCACCAAAAGAAGCATAAAATGTACCAGTGCAGTGTACCACTGATGTATCGATTATACCAAATTTGGTACAATTGTACCACAGATCCCATGCTATCATGAGTCCATAGCAGAGAATGACAAAAGTATCATTTTTAGTACTTATTAAGTATTTGAGGCAAAACATGTATAAACGTGTATAGCTCAAACAACATACTATATACACAAACTCATATCAATTTCAACTCAAATAACTACAAGTATAGGCAGAGAATAAGTGTTCGCATACTTCTTCATTATTTTTCGCAATACAACCAAGTATAAGTAACAGTTGGATAAAGTATTGGCTATACCCATACTTGTAAGTATAGAGTGGCAATAAGTGCAAGTATGTAAATACTCTAAGTATACTTAGAGTATTTTATAAATATATGTAAATATATGTATTAATTATTTCACAATTTAAAAATACGTTCATTCCTTCATCCTAATTATTTTGGTTTTCCATACTTAACCAATTTTCGGTTATAAGCAAAATATTGACAAACGGCATACACCGTTTTATACACATAATTCCTAAAAGTAGTTGTTTTAATTATAAGTATACTTAGAGTATTATAACTATTGTTCCATACTTGTAAGTATTAGGTAGTTATAAGTATGGGTATGGCAGATACCCATCACATTATCTACCTACAACCAGTTGTACTCATACATGCATTACGTATCCATTTTTAGGTTCGTTGTATATAAATAATGTTTGTTATAAGTATTGAGTACACCCATACTTAATATTTTACAGAAAATGCGTATGTGTAACTAATACCCAAAAATATGTGTAAATACTTAACTACATTTATTTAATAAGTACTTTTTGTCAGTCTCTGGTCCATAGTTATCCGCCATGAGAATATGCGATCTCATGTCGGGCTACCATTTAGAAACTAATTCGAAACTAGTGGTTAAGAATTTTTCCCCAACCTACCGTATATCGTTTTGACTACTAATGTTTTGTTCGATACAGATGATGACAAGAAATTCGTAGCTATTGATGGATAATACTTTAACTAAAATAACTCTATCTTGATACTTGTATTTTTGTTATTTGTACTTTGATACGACAAACTTTAAGTCTATGCAGTCAATTTAGCGTACGCAAATAAAGTAAAGAAGAAGCAAGAAAGTATTTATTTGATAATTTCTCTAAATAGAAAGAAAAACTAGACTAAACCATCTAAATTAATTGGTACATTATTTTTAATTATTTTATATATTATTTTACCCACAGATATTTAAAATTGTTATTTACATTTATTTTTCTTCTTTTCCAACATAGGCACTCATATCAAATTGATAGCATAAATGTAATCATACATGTGTGCTTTCAGTTTAAAACTAAGAACAAAATAATTTTCATAAACTAAATTTCAATTAAATTGGGGAAATATTTTTAAATAAAAACAAAACAATCTTGAATAAATCCGAATTCTAAATTCGATGACTGATTGTTCAAAAGATTTAACGGGTTTGAATTTCTACACAACTTTTTCAAAACATACATATGTACATATGAATGTATGTATGAATGAAAGCATAGTGTTTTTAATGCAAATTACCAACAATATGTTATCACTTTTTTATTATAATACAATAACACAACCGATACAACAATACAAGGCAGTTGTGTCTATTTTTCGGTAAAATAATTAAAACTGTTAAACAGGGTTCAAAATTGTTCATTTATTAACATTCAAAAATCAACATTCATGATATTTTTCATAAATGAGAAATCTAAAATTTTATATTTATTTTTCATGCTCATAAACGAACAACAAAAAATATTCTGCCTATATACATACATATATTTATACATGTATGCGTGTACCTGTTTGTTTTTGTAACATACATACATGATAAGCGATAAATTAGCTTCTTGTCATTATTGTTCTTTTTCATAAACGTATATGTATGTACATTTATGAACGTTAAAAATTTATCATAAATGAACATGAAATAATTTTCTGCCCACGACCGCATATGTATGTAGATATCAACTTTTTTTTTTAACATATTTAGGTACTTACATGTAAAAGGGAAAAAGAAAGAGAATCTATAGTGTTATGTTCTTCAGCCTGTGTATGTAAGTAAGTGTATTCGAAATGCTATTTTTCGTGTTATATTAAGAAGGATTACACAGTGCAACACGGAAAAAAATAACCTTATACGGACACCACTACGTGATAAAAGACCAAAAAAAAAAAAGACCCCTGTCTCCCAGTTTTGCCCAAAGTCCTCCAGGTTTTTTTATGGGCCCTCAAAGATGTGGGGCATCGATGTCATTTTTGCAAAAAAATGATCATTTACTCAAGCTCATATTTTGCAAACCGTTTGGAATTTTGATATACTTATAGCCGCAAAAGTGAAAAATTTTCTGCGGCTACCTAAGCGCTACCTAAACGGTGTTAAGAATCATTCCTAGGAAGTTCATATGTTCTAGAAAGTTGTTTATTTTTGTAGTTGATTGTTTCCTTGAATTTTGAACGGTTTGCTACCTGTGGACCTGAACAGGGGAAAAAAGGTAAAAAAAATTGAATTTTTTAAAGTTTTTTGCGATTTTGACTCAAGGTCAAGATGAAGTTTTTTTGATTTATATGCTTGAATTTAGTCCGGCTTTAGGTCTTTCAATAATAAAAATAATCAATAAAAAACCATATATTTAATATTTTATTATTTTTATTTTTCCTTTTCCGATATTTCGGTTAACTTCGTTAACCTTTTTCAAGGATTATTTTAAAAAATTTGAGCACAGCTTATTAAATTAGCAACATGTCCGTCTACCTGTTAAGCTTTTTGATTTTATATGTTAACAAGTTTTGTTCTTTATGACAAGAGCTACAACTTTGTCTCAGAGAGTATATCAAAATTCCAAACTCGTTTGCAAAATATGAGCTTGAGTAAATGATCGTTTTTTTGCAAAAATGACATTGAGGCCCCAAATCTTTGAGAGCCCATAAAAAAAAACCTGGACGACTTTTAGCAAAACTGGGAGACAGGGGTCTTTTTTTTTTGGTCTTTTATCACGTAGTGGTGGTGTCCGTATATGGTTATTTTGCCATGACTTAAAAAATTACAAAGTGTGTTATCTACTTATTTCTATGTGTTTTAACCCGCGCTTATTTAGTTTTCAATTGCCGTGAAGTGTAGTATAAAAATGCCCAAAAAGCAATTTAATATAGAAAAATGTGTGTCGTACGATACTTCATCAAACACATACATAAAACATACATACATACATATTAACTCAAAATACAATTTTACAATATTTCAAAAGAAATAAAAAAAAAATATTTTGTTACTGTATACGTCGGCAGTTGCACATACTTATGTGCGTAAATACTCAAATGTGAAAAACAAAATATGTATGTTCTCATTTATTCACTTTTGAACAGAAAAAAAAAAAAAAAAATTATCGCATTCATAAATGAAAAAACAAAAAAAAATGTAGTCTCTCACACATGTATGAGAAGAAACAGCTAAAAAATAAAATGTACATATTCATACATAAATGAACAGTGAGTGAACATTTCGGTACTTTGCTGTTAAAGGAAATTCTTTGAATACTTTCTAACAAGTCAATCAAATATTATTTTTAAATTATAATCTAATTAAAGTTTCCTTTGACTCATCCAACGTTCTTTGAACATTTAATGCTTTGTCATCTGTTTATCATAAATCAATTAAAAAAAAATTTATAAAAATAAAATTTTTTAAAAAGAACATCTCAACTTTAAATCAAATATTTTATCACAAACAATTATAATATAATTTGATATGGGAGCATATTATTCTCAAAGCATTGAGTTCGTTAGAGCCTGATTGTGTTGCAGCAATATTTATTCAAATCAAATGCAATAAACAATACCAGCTTTATTATTACTGACGGCAAAGACATACGAGTATGTAGATGTTTATTCAGGCAGCAATTTTCTTTAGAAATGTTGCTATCATTTTTATTTATTATAACACAATTACATTTGATTATCTAAGAATAAAAGGATTTGCAGACACATTTGGAATTTATGTGATATTTGTGTAAGAGAATCATGTAAATGTTACAATATTAAGGGTATTCACAATCAATTCATAATAACAATTATCAGTGCTACATTCGGCCGTGTCGAATCTTTTATACCCTTCACCCTTCTTTCACTATTATGTTTCCAATTTCACAATACTTTTCCTTTTTTTTGGCTTTTTTGTACAATTAAAATATAATAAATAACTCTACAACAAATTGGGTTTATAATTAAATTTTTTTGATAATTTTTGGGTGAAAATGTGATTTTTTGGTAAAACATCGATCTTTTTGCGCACTTTTAAATTACGGATAACTTTTAGTTTTTTTTTACATTTTCGGAGTTTACTGAAATTTAAATTTTTTGATCGAACACACAATTTTATTAGTGAAATCTTGGTGAAAATGTGATATTTTGAGTGTTTTGTGAAATGCAAATTTGTTAGTCTAGAGTTTTTATTCTGAACAACATGAGAGAAACGTAAGGAAAATAGAGGGGCTATATTCTCCCCATTTATTGACCGATTGTACCCGTTTCCAACAGCAAAGTTCTGGAAACTATATCTGACAGATAGGTATACCACGAATTTTCAAAGGTTACTGGAGTCTTCAGATGATACCTTTCAACTTAAACACTGTCAGAATATTTGATTTTTTTTGGCGAAACGGGGTAGTTTAGTTATTAATGGAGTTTTTAGTTTTTTTGTGCATTTTCGGTTTTTATTAAAATTTTAAATTTTTGATTTAAACTCTAAACAATTTTTTTGGAAAATTAAATTTTTGTAGTGAAATTGTGATATTTCCAGTGTTGAGTAGAAAGCCAATTTGTTGATAATCTAAGGTTTTTTATGAGTTTTTAATATCACAATTAAAAAAACAACAACATGGGAAAAACGTAAGGAAAATAGTGGCGCTCGCCTTTTTTATCATATCTCCACCATTTATGAGCTGATTGTACTGATATCTAATAATGAGATCCTTGAAATTATGCGTGACAGATTGGTAGGCTTAAATTTTCCGTAGCACTTCTTTGGCGTTGGCAAAAGTAAAAAAGCTAAACTAACCTCCCTAAGTGTAAGGATCCAGAATATATATTTTTTATGGTATAGAAATTGCAAACGTAATAACAATTTTATATCTACGGATATATACTACCTACGGATTATATCCTGATTTAATAGAAACTAATAGTAAATTAATATCAAAGAAAGATTTGTTGGGCTGAACTCTGGATAATTAATTGTAAATTATTTTGTAAATTTTTGGTTTATGAGAAATTTGGAGTGATTTGAGTTTAGTTTCCGTAGTCTTTCAACTAGTGGGTAATTAAACATTTTTTATTAATGGTAAAATTTCCCGTACAATGCCGAACTATAAATAGCCAATTTTCCCAACCATCTCAGTAAGTGACAGGGGTGTGACCCGCTACTTCCGCTGCAACAGCAATGTGTAAACAAAAGCAATATCTGACAAGTTGAGATAATAAAACTTTCCAAGGACATCGCTAATTGGATCCAGAATTTGTAGGATTTATGGGATCGTAAATGAGTGTTATAAAAATTGGCAATTATAATCTGATGAAGGTTACAAAAATTACTAAAAGCAAAAACCCAGTGCCTTTATACTTAATTGTGAAATTAAGTGCAAAATTTCTCGCATGAAATTATTTTAGACAACTTGAAATTAAACATAAATTTGTTCTTACTTTATTTATAAACCAAAATGACTATAAAAATTTTATGTGAGAAATTTATCAATTAAATTACCGAACAGAGACAGAAGTGATAAGAAGATCTCCACATGAAGCAGTAAAAAAAGGGGTAGGCATCAAAAATAGGACATATCGGTTCTCGCAAAAGTTAAACCCAAGCAAGATTTTATTTTTAAAAAGATTGTTAAAATATGATTCTGTCGATTTCTTACGTTGAGTAGTAGAAAAACCTTACTTTCTTTTAGAGTTTAGAATATATTTTAAACTAGCCATCGCCCTTCGCTACACCCAACCACAAAAAAGTACTCAACGTGACCTTTGTTATTGAATATTGTTTCAGTTTATATGCAAGGTGCGACGCCGATCCAATATATTTTTTGCTAGACTATGCGTACTAACATGATAAGAATATTTTATGTTTTATGAGAGGTACCATTCCCACTATCCAAATCCAGTCTGTATTTTACTAAACTTTGCACATTAGTATGAGGGTTACTTATGCAAAGTTTCAAGACTCTACCTATTGTAGTTTTCTAGGTGTACGATAATAATTTTCACTTTGTATGTGAGGTACTATGCCCACTATCCCAATCCAGTCTGTATTTTGCTAAACTATGCATTAGTATGAGGGTTACTTGTGCAGAGTTTCAAGGCTAGCTATTATAGTTCAATAGTTCAGGGAGTTGCTGGTGCAAAATTTCAAAGATCTAAATGTTTTAAATGCTTTAATATTTTTGAAATAACTAACAAAATATTTATTTATTTTTATTTGGGCACGAGGTCAAATAAAAACAAATAATTTTATACACTATAATTTCGAATTATAATATTAACCTTACAACTAGGATTTGGAAACAATGTAATCGGCTAATTTCCCGTTTTCTGGGAATTTCGAAATTTTGCCAGGAACCGGAAAAAGTTTCAAGGTCATTAATGTTAAAAATGTGATAAAACAGCACAACTGTTCAACATTATTAAACTCACTAGAATCTATCGCTGCGTTTACATTTTACTGTCCTGACAATAAAAGAATACACATTAGTTGTCAAAAATGCTGACAATTGTCTCCGTTGTATAGGGTTCCAAACAATAATTCTGACAATTCATTTAAGTTTTTAATTTTTCTTTTTTTTGAATTCTTTTTCTATACACAAAAATAGGGGTTATTGTCGGCGCACGTCAAATCACTGTCCTATTTACTGTTATCGAAATATTCAAGACAGTAGTTCAGTCAATTGAAAAAGTTTGCACAGGCATTAGTGAAAAACTGTGTATGATTTGTTATTGTCTTAACAGCATTGATAAATCTAAACGCAGTGTACTATCAACTAGCAATTGTGATAGACAAAATATGTAAATACTTTTAATTTGTATGAAAAAGAATTTGAGTTATTTGAAGCCAGAAACATCGGAATCTGATTTATCTTAATCCCACCTTAGTGAAAAGTAAAAGGTACTAAAGCCTGTTACTCTTTTTAATCTTTGGATATTTTGCACCCAAAATAAAAACACAATATCTTGTGATTTCAAAAAAATACTTTTTCAGTATAAAAAAGTCTGTTCTGAAAATTATAAGATTTTCTATCACAAACCAATTTGAAACACCTTTCTGATTTTAGCTTATCGTGTAGATCACATGACTTATATTTTTTGAGAGATTTAAAACTTGTAAAGCCACAAGAAAAAATACTTAATATTGAAACAAATGGCGTGTTCAAAAGTTATTTTGTGACCCACAACATTTTGTAAGCTTGGCAAGCGTTGATATAATTTCTAAACACTTAATCTGCTGATTCTCTTTTAATTTTTTTGTCAGATAAATATTAGACCGCGACCGGCAGATCGCAAGGTGTGCACAGATCTCGGGGGATCGATAACCCCCTGCAAGGTCCGATTTTCTGTTTCTTTACAGGTTAGTAAGGTTATTCTGCTTTGATTTACATTAAATGCCTTTATAGAAAGCACACAGGGGTAGCCAATAGACCCACATGATGCTCACTGGTAACCAGTAGCATTTTTTTTTTAAAGGATGTTTTGCTTTAGTCTGACCAGTGTATATATAGACAGCAGGAAGTTCCTAATTTTTACCAAAATATTTTTTTAGAAATTTTTTGTAAAAATTAAAAAAAAACTTTTCAAAAAAATATTTACAAAAAAATTTGAAAAAATTGTACAAAAAAATTTCAAAGAAACATAACACAATATCTAGCATTGCTATGAAGGGTATATAACATTCCGCATGGCCGAATATAGCACTCCTACTTGTTTTTATTTGTTTTTAACTTTTATGATTTTTTATGGTTTGTTTATTATTTTAGTAAACAAACTTAATTTCTTTGGGAACTGAACCGGGAATTCCAGGCCTTCCCGGGAATGCAATTAATTTTTTCCCGTTTACCCTGAAATTAAAAAGTCCGCCAAATTCCAAACCCTACTTACAAAACGCAGATGTGTTATTCTGTTGGTTGCAGAATTCGCTATTGTGGTTCATACTCGTATACACAAAAGTATAAAATATACACTAAGAATTATAGCCAGACACATCCTTCCAAAGTAGAATTTTAATTAAAAGTCTATTTGATCAGTTGTATTGTATAGTTGTTTAAACAATAAAAAATTATACAGAGCTGAATAAATAAAGTTAGCTTAGGTAAGGTTCCACAGATCGCCAGTTTGGTATTCGGTCCTTTCGCTCCTTGTGGCCTGAAGGAGGGATATGCAGAAAGATCCTTGAGGTTCCTGTAGATCCGCACTCAGTATAGTGCAAAATAATCCCGAAGCTCGGTTAAACGAAATTAGCCTTGTAATATCACAGCTTCTTAGGTCAGTAAGGTCTTACAGCCTCAGGTGCCAAGAAAAGGCGCCATGTCAGTTGAAAGGGCTGGAGAATGGGAGAAGATATTATATGGGATATTTAATCTTCTAGCGTTGACACCAATGACGTAGACTTGCAGTCTTCTTGCAATCATACTAAAGCCTCCAGTAGTTCCTGCTGAACGCTGAATTTACAGCAACTTAGCTGGAAGCCGACTAATGGTACCCAAAAAATAAATCTATACATATAATAACACAGTTACCCATTTTCTGTCTTTCTATCTTTCTCTTTGTGTTCGCATCACGTAAAAACTACTCGATGGATTTTAATAAAATTTTGTGAGGAGGTACCGTAGTATCCCTTTTTTGGGAAAAAATATCTTATTTCCAAGATTTTCGCAGTTATTTTAGTAGGGATAATAACCTTTATATAAAATAAAAGCCTACTTTAAGGCAGCATATTTTGGTAGGGATGAGAACCTTTATATAAAGTAAATGCATAAACCATAACTGGAGCACTAAAAAATAAGGGTCTTTGGTGTGGATTGCTTTTAAAGCATAATCGAAGAAAATATTGCAAGGACGCTAACGAAGTGGCGGGCACAGCTAGTAAATAAATTAATAAAAAAAGCGTTGATAAAGTAAAATTCTATTGGCGTGTTTTATTTTGGAATTAAAAGAATTCAACAAAAAAATAAAACTTTACAATGTCTATCTGAATATCCCTATTATATTTATATCACATGCTTTTCCAGTTTAGTTGATGTCATGAATTTAGATAAATAGAAAAACTCATAAATATGGGAAAAGGCAGGAACAAATCCGTTGCTCAAAATGTTGACAGTTTTCGATATGGTTTTCCTCCAACTCATCAAAATGTTATTTAATATACAGAGAATAACAACAATAAAAATAGCAATCAAAGCAATATCATAGAAAATGTTTACATAAATTTTTTTTTTTAACCGGCCTCTAATCTCACTTTCATTTATACGAAACCAAAAAGTTGGAATTCAAATCGCCTTGTTGTCGCGTTTGTAACATTTCACAATAACTGTCACATATCACACATCCACAGAAAAAATTTTGTCACTCCTAGACAGAGGTACAGAAAAATGCAACAGTATCGCATTTTATGGTTACGAAATATAGATTACAACAAATTCTTTCCTTATTTGTTGTCGTCTCCGGGTACTCCGCTCAGCACAACTTGTTTACAAGAACTTCATCCAAGGGATTTCAATAATTTTTGTATGTATAAATGTTCGTAGTTTATTTTTTTTATAGTTTTGATGGACATGCGATTACTTTTGGTAAAATATTTCATATAAAGATTAAAGCATTTCATTTCCCTTTTTTGTTGTAAAGTTTTTTGTTTTAAGGATCTTCCTGTAAAAAAGAAATATATTGTTTAGCAACTAGAGAACATTTAGTAAAAATGTAATAAAACAATGTTTTTTGTTATTAGACATACTCGTGCAATGTGTGCTTGAGTGTAAAAAGAGCACTTGGATAATGGTGCATCAAAACAAGAATACAATGAGTGCACTTAAAGAAAATAGTTATTATATTCAAACAAATTGTATGTACTTTCAAAATATCTTTGAATTATCATATGAATCCCTCGCATCAGAGAAACCCTTTTGACTTTGAAATGGATTTATAAAGTTTTGAATTTTGTTAGATAGTGTGTCTCTGCTCAAAATAAGTGACAGTAAGAGGAATCAATGAGTAAAGAATATGACGGGTTTTAGTGAAAATTTCCAATTAAACATTTTGAGGTATGTTTTGGCCAACCAGGTATCGGGTGTTGACATACTGCAAAGTCGCTTTATAATGTCTGTCGTTCTATTGTGGCTATTTGCCTTTTAATGTTTACATCATGCGCGAACGTATAATTTTTTTTTGTTGGTTTTAACAGCTCATAATTCTTATTGTGATAAGATGAGCAAGCTCATCGAAGGGGTGTGCTCATACGTTCATGAGCAAGTGGTCATACTCAAACACAAAATAGCTTACTGAACACATATCTACTCATACCATACTATTTTTGAGCAAACTTCTGTTTGTGTCATAAACGCAATTATTAAAACGAGTTTTTATACTGGTGAGCGCCGCGCCATGTTTACTCGTCTTATGTTTTTGCATTTCTTAAGAAATAAAGGCCCTAAAATTGACGTAATGTTGTTAAAAAATTCTGTGTTTTTGTTTGTACACTAGAACTGTGTTCGTGTTTCACTCAAAGCATAAAACTGCATGAACTCGCCCAAGTTCATTGTTATTATGTTCAACATTAACGCATACTTATTCAAACTTGGAACTCATCGCATTTAGCTCGCTGGTCTTCGCTGTTTATTATTGTACTCGTCTGCAAGGAACAGACTGAATTCAATGAAATATAATAATGAGCGCTTTATGAGTTTTGTTTCTTTTGCTTTAATACTTAAACATAGTTTCGGTGGCTTATATTTCTAAAACTGAAATAGGTTGACTATTGAAATTTTTACATAAGTTGTATTACTATGGCCGATATTACAACGAACACTAAAATTAAAACGGTGTTCCAATAGTGAAGCGGCCTTATTTTTTAAACCATAGTAGGAAGACACTTGAAACTTACCCAAGATATTTGAAACTATGATAGTGAACATTAACAAGTACAAAAAATAAAACTAAAAATTAAAGGGAGTACCGATAGGTACATGATTTTCACGAACATGGACGTATATTTTTACCAATGAGTAGACTATTTTTACGGAAGCAATTACTAAAGCTTAAAGAGTGTTCAGAAAGTGGGATAATTTTTATTTTTTGAATAGGCAGACATCTTAAATTTATACAGAGTTTGCAAAATTTTTAATATAATAAATGTAAAAATTAAAGAGTCTTTCAATGAAGATGCGATTTTATATTTATGACCTTGTTCGTCAACTACAATATTCAGACATTTTAAACATACACATTGTCTACTATAGCAATTTATTCGGGGTATCTCATGTAATGCTCGCTATAATAACAAGTAGAAAAAATAAGTAATTAAAAGTTAAAGGGTATTCACATTAAATACGTGATTGTGAAGTTTATAAGCTTTATTTTATTTTTTTTAACCGTAACAAGCAGACTCTTGAAATTCAAAAATAATAAAAACTAAAATGTTTAAATTAAAGGGGCCCCATAATAGACATGAAACAATTAAAACCTTGTACTTTTAAGATTGTATATTAAACATAGTACGAAATCCTAAGTACATGTGTCTGACTGGCACTTGATTGGTTGATTGATTGATTTATTTTTCTTTCTCTACACTTTTCAACTCTTCACAGGTAGCTCATAAAGATTTTTCTCTTATTCCCTAATCAGCTGGCTATAAAATCTTAACTAAAATATGTTCATCTATTTCGATTTTTCTCTGATGTTCATCTATTTCGGGTTGTATATTTTTCGCAGAACCAAAACTTAATCTTTTGGAAAATTATGGTTATTTCTTTAAGTGTTTTGTTTTTTTAAGTTTACACACACGTAAATGTATGCGAGTATGTAGAAAATCCTCTGCAATGTGAGTGATGAAAAATATACATATAAATGTTTTTGATGTCTATAAAAATTCTAGTAAAATTATTTCCTAAAAAAAGCATTCATGGGTTTTTGCACTTAAATCATTTTCAAATCATCTTGTGCTACATTGTGATAAAATTCCTTTGAATTGAAAGAAATACAATTTTTTTAATAAAACTTAAATTATTAGTTCTTAAAATAATCTTATTTAAAATACAGAATATTTACACATTGTCGTGCCGAAATTATCTCCATTAAAAACTAGGAAAGACAATTTTCCTGGCATATTTTTAATTAGCTTTTACGTATAATAATGTCGTATCATCGTAATTGAATTACAAAATTAAACTTGCTTTATCTGTACGCACGTGAAAAAATATGATTATCATTTCATAAATCTTTTCTCTAAAATACATTAAACATAGAAGCAAACATTTAAAGGAAATAAAATTACGATAATATATTAACTAACGTTCAAAACAATATGAATAATAAAACTAATCGATTAATCGAATATTTTTTTTATTTTTATTCGATTAATCGGTAAAATATGAGCTGAAATTGTTCTATCTCATGATGATGAACATTCGTATTTTCATGGCTTCAAAAATCAATGAGAGCCACTCCAAGTGCAGTTTCAAGATAATCTTTAAATTTAATCGCTAAAAAAACACTAATACTTTATCGTGAGTTAAAATATTTTCCCCTTTACAATGAAGAAAAACTTTATATAACTAAATAAAGAAAAGCTCTCAGTTTAAGAGTTATTAATAAAAATGGTTTTACACGGCGTGTGTTTGTCATATGACTTGTCAGTTTGATAACCCATATGTAATTTCAAGTGTTTGTCAAAATAGACATTTTACATAAGATTTATAATTTTTGCTTTCAAAGGTACATGTGTAATTACATCTGACATAACCTACAATATATATTTTTTTCCGCCACACAGTTTTGTATTGCCAACCACAGCTGATGCAAAGATGGAAACGTAGTGCTTTTGGCACGCTTTTAGTGCTTTTGGTACCACAAAATACCTAAAATAGCAAAATATCAAGTTGGAATTACAGGATGTCAGATGCTTTGTCACATCAAAATGAAAAATGTCATATGTATTGTACACATGGAAAACACACATGTTATGTTTCAAAAGGTTTACATGATGTGTTTAGAATTTACACATGGAAAAGTGACAAGTCATATGACAAATACACGCCGTGTAAAAGCACTTTAAATAAACCCAGACATCTTTTTTACAGCTTTTTAAGGCTATAAGGTAATAAAGGTTTTTTGAATGTGGTCCATTTAATGGCTTAATGACCAGAATTTTATTATTTATTATCGTTTAATTCATGAATCTTTTCTGTGATAATCTTCTTCTTTATTATTTCTAATGTTTATTTATCTAAAAAATGGGGAAAGACTATTTCCTGATATTATTTTTTCAGATCCATCGATTTGTTTAATACCCAGGTATTAGTGCTGGCAAAGTATTGAGTAGTAGGTACCGAGTACTCGATACTCGACATTTTTTTTTGGTACTCAATACACAAAAGTAGTTAATTGATACTTTTACGGTAGTTTTTTAAGAAATAAATTTATTTAAATATTTGATAACTACGATGATAAATTTCGTTTGCTAGTATGTAAACAGAAGTATTGAGTATTATTGAGCACCCAATTGAAAAGTATTGAGTTGTATCGAGTAATTCTGAGATATTATAAAGCATTTTTTTTTTTATATAAACTTTTTCTCAAAATGTATCATGTAACGTGATTAAAGTAGACGAAGATTCACTTTAAGATAAAAAAAAAAATAATTTTTTTGAACTGAATTGAAAGCAAAATATTATTCTTTGTTTTCAGCTTTCTGCTTTGAAGTTTAGTTAGATCTATAGTGTAAATTATATATTAAGTAGTCAGAGTCATACGGATCAGATTACAATTAATAAAAAATAATTGAATTGCAATTAACTGTGCACAATTTATATATTTGATACTCATTGAACTGGGTTCCTGCAGTTTTTTTTTTAATTAATAAATTTCTAATTAAATATTAAAACGAAAAAAAAAATTAATATAAAATAACAAATATTATAAATTATCAAACAAGTGCGAATTATAATCACAAAAATATAAACTAATAATTTATTAGATGATCAATTCAATAATCAGTTTGTTATCGTAAATATTGTTTTTAGTTGTTTTGTTGGTTTATTTAATTTCTTGCTGCCACAAAAACCAAGTTTTGCCAAAAACAGCTGATATCAGATACTTTGTCACAAGAAAGTAAAGCCCGATATAAATCAAAAATTAACTGTTATTTAAAGGAGTTCAGATGATGTGTACAAATTTACAATATGGAAAACTGTCATTTCATATGACAGATGCACATCGTGTGAACACAGCATAAGTGTTTTTACATACATAATTTTGGAGCTTTTAATAAAATATTTGAGGGTGAAAATAACGATAACTTGAAAAATTTCTTTCACAAAAATATTGGACAACTTTTTCCATACCATTTTTAGTATAAAAACAAATGAAACTCTTTATGCAATTTCCCCAAAACCATATCTGGAGATAGATTCGTGAAGATAACTTCGACAAAACGATATGTATTCGTATGTTTGTGGGTTTTTAAGAAAAAAGTTTAATGTGTATCTTCTGCACGCAAAGAAAAAAATGGCGGAGGTAACGATAATTTAATAGCAATATATTATGGTTAAATTTTATGGTTGTTGTCAAATCATACTATTATTAAACATTATAATATTATGGTTAAATTAACGATTATAATATGGTTAAAAAACTATAAAATGTCATATGGGAACATTTTTTTAAATTTTATTTTGACATATATATATGTAAGTAGAGAACAAAAAAAAAACTTCGTTTTATTATAAACTAACTATCCCTGGAACGCTTCGCTACAACCATCCACAAAAATACAATAAACACTTGGAAGAAAAGTATGGCCAACTTTTAACTCGAAAGCGCGTCAAAAATCTTTTTGCTAATTTGTAAGGTACGATGCCCACTGTTCTCATCCAATCTGTTTTTTCATATACTATACATACCTAAGTATTAACACGATAATAATTTTTTAGTTTTTATGGGAGGTATAACTCCCACTATCCTAATCCAGTCTGCATTTTGCTAGACTACAGACATTAGTATGAGGGTTACTTGTGCAAAGCTTCATTACTCTACCTACTGTAATTCTCTAGGTACACAATAACATTTTTTCACTTTTTATAGGAGGTACCACAAAATTTCAGAAAGATCGGTTCACTGGCGTAGGCAGCTTTATCTTTCCAACAAACAAACAAATTTTGTACTTTTTATATCGGGTTGTTAAATTTTAAGGACCACACCTAAAGCTAAAGTTTTTTTCTTCAGTTAATTTGACATTTCTCAATTTCATACTAACTGAATTTGAACCATGGAAATATAAACAATCGAGCAATTGTTTGTCGGTCATTTGGCCGATATTTTTTTCCATACATAATTGAACTATATCAATAATATCAAAATAAAAAGAAATTACAATAATTTCCTAAATAATCTGTATCATAATCAACATCGCCCCTTAAAATTTAACCACCCTTTATATATAGATAGAAATTTTGAAATAAAACACAAGATCTAAGTCATTCCTTCCTTCTTTTCCTTATACAAGGCCAACAACGAAACGTTGGCGAAGACGTGACTTTTACGACTGATACCAGCAACCAGGGTTGGTAAAGTTGGTACAATTGTACTTTTTTTGGTACATTTTAAACTTGAAAAGTACAATGGCACACCAATGACTAATTTGGTACAATTTAAAAGCATAACCGTTTCTTTTTATTATCTGTGACGAAAATAGGAAAACTATCTTAGACATAAACTGGGTTGAATCGTTAAGAAAAAATGAATGAAATCAAAATAAAATTAATGATAAACTCAACGAAAATAGCAAGTAAAACCTTGAAAATTATTTTCCCCAAAAAAACCCAATTGAAGAAAATAATTATTTATCCAGTTCTTCAGTCGATAGTTTAGAGAGGGTATGAAAGGATGATATATCGCGCAACCTTGACAGATGAAACGTCTTTTCCTCAATCTCATCACTACGACAACTTCTGTCAAAATGTAATAAACAATAATTAGAGCACCAATGTCCTTCAATTAATTTCATTAGAATCTCAGACGACTTCAGAACTATGGTGGTAAATTGAGTTTAACATTTACATACTTCGATGGGGATTTCACAAATCTCTTCTACTTCGATCCGTTAAGCAAGTTACCGTGTTCATGCACACAGGTGAATAAAATTGTCTAATATCTCGCTTAAAGGTTGATTTAAAATTTGAATTCACAAACAATATTTATTTAGTACAATTTCTGTTCGAAAAGTACAATTTCAAAAGCTGGCTGGTACAATTTGAAAATTTAATTTACCATTCGTGCCAGCATATAACACTCCATCGTTTTCTTTGATGTAATTCAAGCTACCGTCACGAGTTATAAAAGCCAAGATTTTTAAACAAAAAATTAATAAAAACAAACATTATTTGGTTACATATGAATAAAATTAAAATTTTTTTGTGAATTATTGGTTATATTATGGTTAAAAATAATATATTTTTTTTCAATGTTTAGGGTTGTAGTTTGAAGTTTACCAAAATTGTATAAATAAAATCAACCATATTCAAATCTTAACCAAAACTTTGTTTGTCGTAACCAAAGTAATGTTACAAAAAACTAAATTTTGTTTAATTTTTAAAATTTACTTTGTAGCAAGTGTCAAAGAAAAGTGTCACTTGCAGCAAAAATGTCTTGAAGGTTGAGCTACAAGAGATACATCACAATGTTTGGGAATTAAAAGGTCAAATATATGGTGATTTGCTTCGGTTTTCCTCTACATAACTTTCTTTTACCCGATTTTTTAGGATAAACACACTGACTTCTTTAGTAAGAGATGTGAGTGGAGTTAGGAAACCTACAGTTAAAATTCAAACACGAAATAAAAAAGCTGGTTAGTTTATATGTATATATTTTTGTAGTTTTGTAGTTTACGCTAGCACTTGAAACTTTAAATAATAAAAATTTTTCGGACTTCAAAACATTTGTTCGTTTTATAAGCTACTCTTGTATCGTGTATTGTTTATTGATATAAACTTTGAAAACAGTCAGTTTTAGTGTATCAGTGTATCAGTTGTATCTTGTATTCATAGACGACGGGCAGGTTCAAGTCAATTCGGAGTACGAAAATAAAGTAAAGTAGTATTTGTTTGCATAATAAATACAAACACACATACATAAACATATATTGTAGTTAATAACACTTATTGCATTATTTTCCATTTTTGCACAAATAATAGTTATTTGCATTTAGTTATGGAATCAACAAGAAATGATGTCACCGACAACAAGCATAAATTGGTTAAGTTATAGAAAATATATTAGTTCTCATTGTTCGGAGAATGTACCGCTAAGAACACCAGAAGACGTAGAGCTGTGTCTTTCTCAATTTGAAAAAAATCTCAAGCTGGCCGCTCAACATGCAACAACAACCCGACAACAAACTAGATAGAACCAAATTTATTCTGCGGATGTCGAACGGCTCCTGACTGAAAAAAGAAGAATCCGAAGAGAGTGGCAGTTACACAGATCTCCCCAGCTCAAAAATAGACTAAAGGAGTGCATGAAAACGCTTAAAAAGCTGCTGGAATGTCGAAGAATAGCATCCCTGGAAAATTACCTGGCGGATCTTAACACAACTTCACAACCAGATTATTCATTATGGCGTACATGTAGAAACTTAAAACGACCAGTCATACGCAAACCTCCCTTACGAACTTCTTGTGGGGGTTGGGCAAGGAATGATACTGAAAAAGGTAATCTATTTGTTGGCCATTTAAAAAACGTGTTTATTCCAAATGACTCGACTGATATAGCTGAGTTGCCACTTGTCGATGTTAGTCCTGCAGTCACCTTAAGATTTGAGCTTCGTGATATTGAAAGGGCAATAACTGATTTAAACACCAAGAAAGCGCCTGATTTTGATAAAGTGAGCAATAAGATGCTAATTGAGCTGCCTAGTATTGCACTAAAAATAATTCTCTTTATATTTAATGCCATTTGTCGTCTTGAGTACTTTCCATCAGATTGGAAGATTTCTTTGATAACTATGATTCCTAAGCCGGGAAAAGATCACACAAAAGTAGAATCATACAGACCCATAAGCCTTTTATCAAACATGTCAAAGCTATTCGAAAAGATTTTAATTTCTATTTCAATAGTAAGCGATATGGGATGTATTCCGAATCATCAATTTGCATTCAGAAAAGAACACAGTACAATCGAACAAACACACAGATTAGTACATGTAGTCAAAAAGACCTTTGAGGAAATATTGTTCAGCCCTTTTCATAGACGTGTCTCAAGCGTTCGATAAAGTATGGCATAAAGGCTTAATATATAAGTTAAAGATAAATTTTCCTAAAAACTTCTATAACTTGCTAGAAAGTTATTTACCTAATCGAAAGTTTATACTGAAAGAAGGAGACTTTTTAAGTTCACCACAGTCTATTGCCGCTGGAGTACCCCAAGTTAGTATATTGGGACCTATTTTATATTTATTGTATACTTCGGATATGCGAACTTGCGACCGAGTCCACACATCGACATTTGCTGATGATACAGCTTTTCTAAGCATCCACGACAGTCCCCAAATAGCATCACGATATTTACAAGACCACATATTTAATTTAGAAAACTGCTTGGAGAAATGGAGAATAAAAGTGAACTAACAAAAATGCACTCATATAACGTTTACACTACGTAGAGACTCATGTCCCCCAATTCGCATAAATAATCAAATGATACCTCAAGTTTCTGAAGTCAAATACCTCGGAATACATCTTGATCGGCGCCTTACATGGAAAAGCCATATAGAATCAAAGTTAACACAAATGAAGTTGGAAGCAGTCCAACTGAACTGGCTTATTGGCAGAAACTCTACTCTCAGCTTAATTGCAAACTAATTGCAATTCGATTCTCAAACCAATATGGCGTTATGGGATTCAGTTATGTGACAGTGCCTCAGCTTCAAACTTGGAAAAAATTCAAAGGAGGCAAAATAGAATTTTAAGAATGATTACATGCGCTCCTTGGTATATTAAAAACTCAAACATCCACAAAGATTTAAACGTGCCATTGATTGAAGCAGAAATCGCGAAACATGCATTAACATATTTAAAAAAGCTCGAAACACATCCTAACCCGCTGGCTCGTAACATCCTAAACGACCGCGGCTACATTTGACTAAGAAGGAGGGATATTACCTTTTTTGGCCAAACCCCAGAGAGGTGAATCCGAAATGATGACATCAACCGGAAAATAAATATGAGCCCGGCATTGGCTGGACTAAATTAAGTAATGGGTGATTTTTTTGAGGTTAGGATTTTCATGCATTAGTATTTGACAGATCACGTGAGATTTCAGACATGGTGCCAAAGAGAAAGATGCTCAGTATGCTTTGACATTTCATCATGAATAGACTTACTAACGAGCAACGCTTGCAAATCATTGAATTTTATTACCAAAATCAGTGTTCGGTTCGAAATGTGTTTTTATCGACAAATTTTGTTCAGCGATGAGGCTCATTTCTGGTTGAATGGCTACGTAAATAAGCAAAATTGCCGCATTTGGAGTGAAGAGCAACCAGAAGCCGTTCAAGAACTGCCCATGCATCCCGAAAAATGCACTGTTTGGTGTGGTTTGTACGCTGGTGGAATCATTGGACCGTATTTTTTCAAAGATGCTGTTGGACGCAACGTTACGGTGAATGGCGATCGCTATCGTTCGATGCTAACAAACTTTTTGTTGCCAAAAATGGAACAACTGAACTTGGTTGACATGTGGTTTCAACAAGATGGCGCTACATGCCACACAGCTCGCGATTCTATGGCCATTTTGAGGGAAAACTTCGGAGAACAATTCATCTCAAGAAATGGACCGGTAAGTTGGCCACCAAGATCATGCGATTTGACGCCTTTAGACTATTTTTTGTGGGGCTACGTCAAGTCTAAAGTCTACAGAAATAAGCCAGCAACTATTCCAGCTTTGGAAGACAACATTTCCGAAGAAATTCGGGCTATTCCGGCCGAAATGCTCGAAAAAGTTGCCCAAAATTGGACTTTTCGAATGGACCACCTAAGACGCAGCCGCGGTCAACATTTAAATGAAATTATCTTCAAAAAGTAAATGTCATGGACCAATCTAACGTTTCAAATAAAGAACCGATGAGATTTTGCAAAATTTATGCGTTTTTTTAAAAAAAAAAGTTCTCAAGCTCTTAAAAAATCACTCGTTATAATTTAGTTTTAGGATGTGAACACTTATTGTTAGTTCAATTACACACTGTGTAATTTTTTAAGTCATGGCAAAATAACCATATACGGACACCACTACGTCATAAAAGACCAAAAAAAAGACCCCTGTCTCCCAGTTTTGCCCAAAGTCATCCAGGTTTTTTTTTATGGGCCCTCAAAGATGTGGGGCCATGGCATACGCCTTAATGGCGCAATTAGAGAATTAATGCAATTAAAGGCTTAATTGAGCTCAATTACTAAAATGAGCAATTGGTACATAATTGCGTCACTAATTGAATAAAATACGGAATGCAACCCTGCTGTATGTCTACTGTGAATTATGTTCAGTGAGGAAAATTAAATTCACTGCATGTCACAATCTTGGTAGGTAGTAGCTTACACAATCGTACGATTTAATCAAAGTAAATCTGAGGGAATTCTGCCCTAGACAAAAAATCGTTTCAAGAGAGATTTTGCAAGTCTCATCGCATGGAAAAAATTAATGAATTTTTTCTAAAGATTTTCTCATTCATATCATACCTTTTAAGCACACATGCCATCTTTGACAGATGGATGAAAATTGTGTAAATTGTATATTATAAACCCACAACTATTGTGAATCATTGACGTAGTGACCCGCGCAAACCCTTTAGTGTTCTGTGTGCACACACACAATCTCAACGAGACTCTCACAAAGAGAACAAAACATATAAATTTTCAATCAGTAGCATGCCAACATTCAACAAAGCAGGTTTATGTCGCATTGTGTAATAAAATAAGTACACTGAGAATATTTAACCATAACCAAAAATTTTGTCAGTTTAAAATAATATTTATTATTTAAATGTTTTTATTAGTTTTTGTATTGAATTAATATAAATCACGCTTTTATTTAACAAATTTAAGGCAAAGCAATAAACCAGACATTTATTTGTTTTACTTTTACAAATATGATATACGGGTATGCATCAGAGAATGACAAAAGTATCATTTTTAGTACTTATTAAGTATTTGAGGCAAAACATGTATAAATGTGTATAGCTACAGCTCAAAAAACATATCATACACACATACTCATTTCAATTTCAACTTAAATAACTACAAGTATAGGCAGAGAATAAGTGTTCGCATACTTCTTCATTATTTTTCGCAATACAACCAAGCATAAGTAAAAGTTGGATAAAGTATTGGCTATACCCATACTTGTAAATACAGAGTAGGAATAAGTACAAGTATGTAAATCCTCTAAGTATACTTAGAGTATTTTATAAATATGTGTAACTATATGTATTAATTATTTCACAATTTAAAAATACATTCATTCCTTCATCCTAATTATTATGGTTTTCCATACTTAACCAATGTTCGGTTATAAACGAAATATTGACAAACATCATACACCGTTTTATACACATAATTCCTAAAAGTAGTTTTACTTATAAGTATACTTAGAGTATTATAATTACTTTTCCAAACTTGTAAGAATTAGGTAATTATAAGTATGGTTATGACAGATACCCATCACATTATCTACCTACAACCAGTTGTACTCATACATGTATTACTTATACATTTTTAAGTTCGTTGTGTATAAATAATGTTTGTTATAAGTATTGAGTACACCCATACTTTTTCACTGCAAATATGTATGTGTAGGTATTTTCTCTGTTATAAGTATAGGTATAACTAATACCAAAAAATATGTGTAAATACTTAACTACATTTATTTTATAAGTACTTTTTGTCAGTCTATGGTATGCATGCATGAATAGTTTATTTGTATATTATTAATTTGGAAAATACGAAATTAGTTTTTATAGTTCAGACTGAAAAATAAATTAGCGTAATTATGATATATGTTTGAAAAATACTTTACACAAAATGACTGTAATGGACATTTTTAAACACGCGCTATTGTATTGTGTGATTTCTCTACCTGTTAACATTGTTAATGAATATGTTAATTTTTTTTCATAAGAACCGTTTGTATGAAATTTTCACAACATACACATACATAAAATTCATGACTATTTCTCAATTCTGAGAATCACAAGAAACCTGATTTAATTATACATTAACTTAATATTTTACAAAAACCTTTTGTGTGTAATTTTCACAACCTTAAAATATTTATATGCTACCATTTGTTGCTACTTTTTAACTCTATCTTAATAAAAATCTTAAATTAAAATATGGTTAACTCATTCAAAATTAAACGCTTTTATATTTACTAATGTTAAACAATGTGATTTTTTTTCAGTGCAAAACACCAATACATTCTCATTTTATCCAGTTTTAACAACTTTCTCTGGTTGGGGGCCTTTATTCATTGCGGATACAGCCAAAATCTTATGCCAATGACGAAATATTAGGAAGAAATATTAAGTGGGTAGTCAAACAAATAAATAAATCTCAGGTATGGATTTAATACAATCTTTTAAAAACATGTGAATTGAACGTGTCAAATTTTATTTTTCTTTGTTTATTTTTATTTCTTTATTATGACAATTATGACCGATTGTATAATTATTTTGAGTAATAAATTCATCATTAAACAATTATCAGACAGAACAAAAAAAAAATAATATTAAAAGTACCGCTAACAATGATTATATTAAATGTATTTTAATCAACAATTTAGAATAAAAAATATGCCAGGGTGGGTGGCGTCGGAATCACTCACGTAGGACTTAGTACCATCGTAAATTATTCAATTTTATAAATACCAAAAATATATTATAGAAATTTTGCTGTGTTTTTTTTTTGTATTTAATCAACATAAAGGTAAAAGAACACAAGATATGGTAAAAATATACTTTAAAATGACATATTATTGTTATCTGTTATGGCAGTATAGTAATATAAACTCTCTGTAAATTTTAAGCATCTGTCTATTACGGTTCGAAAGATAAGGTGACATAAACAAAAATTGCGTCTTCTATGAGGTCAGCCATTTACTTTGTATTACATGTATTTATTAACCGCTATCGCGAATAATTATTGCCATGAAAAAACTTCCAATTGTTCTATCGTGAATGATTCCAATAACAAATTTAACAGTAGAAAAGGAGAGTTTTTCATGCTGATAATTATTCGCGATAGGGGTGATTAAGTTAAAGTCATTTGCATACCCTTTTACTTTTTAATTTAAGATTTTATATCGGATGTTATAACGAACGCAGTAATACATCGTCTGTGTAAGTTTTAAGTCTCTGCCTAATTCTGGTTAAAATATGATCTCCAATGCGTCAAAATCAGGGCATCTATGAGGAAACCCTTTCATTATCCTTATCGCGAATAATTACTCCTATGAATAAAAAAAACTCCCAAATTTTCTATCGTAAAATTCAAGTAAATTTGTTATTGTAATTATTCACTATAGACAATTTGTGAGTTTTATTCATGGGAATAATTATTCGCGGTAGGGATGAATATTTAACAAAATTTTTTATATTTGTTTCTAGTGTCTGCCTGTTTAAACATTACAGATAATGCTGTTTTCACTAAATTCATTCTCTTTTTTGGGATACCATTTAAAATTAAAATTTTTTTTATACTTGTTATGGTGGACATATCGCACACCCAAACATAAACAACTCAAAATTGATCAAAATTGTATTTTTTCATAAACTAGTTGAGGGATTCATTCTCTAACGACTACGAAAATTTCGTTCGCATCTAAGTCTTTTTTTAATTGTAAAAATACCAGTACTGTGAAACTGAATTTGATTATAAAATGACAACAATGTTTCCAGAAAAAGTTTTTTTGCCTCTCCTGATCATTTGTGAATTCTATCGTCTGTGAGAGGAGATTGATAACAATCTTTCGATAGCCAGTAACGAAATATGAACGGGAACGTAACGTAGCGTAAGAGTTATTACTGCAGGAAAACGGTAATGAAAATAGACATGAAACTAGTGGTCTGCTTCAGTATTCCCTCGACACGAGCAGTAATAATATGCCTGTTTGATATCTGAAAAGTAACAACAAAATCATTTTCGACTTTGTAAGATAATTTTTTTTTTAATTTTATTTCCTTCTATTTTTAAAACGGATAAATAATAAACAGTTTTTAAGGTTCGGCGAAATAAAAAACAACAAAAAGATCAAAAATGTATATGAGGGAAAACAACATCGAAAGCAAGCATAAGCATTGGTGAAAGTTTGGTGTGTAGTACCAATTGTTTTCGTAAGCTTACAACAACAAATATTTTAAAGGATTTTTATTTTGGGCACCATACTATAGGACTTTTAAATAAGACTCGACAATATCCCCTTAAAACCCAGTTCTAAACTATAGGAGTAGCCTACTTTCAACTTTATGATACTGTTACGTTTTTACTTTACGTTGGGTTCTTTTAATTGCAAAATAAATACACACTGTTATTACTTTTACTGTAAGTCACTTTATTTACTTAACACCACTGTTCAAAAATACAGCAAACTGTTAAATACTCTTAATATTCGACAACTTAACTCTTTGACTTTTAAATTAATACTGCCATACTACTCGCCAGCACGATTCACTTTATATAGGTGCTTTAAAAGCACCAGAATGTTCTATTCCAGACATATCTGGCAGCTTCGAATGTTATTGCTCTTGTTTTCTGTTTGTGTGATTGGTTATTTCTTTATACCTGTGTGTGTGGCTGTTTATTTGTTTATGCTTGTATTTATGTATGGGGCTGTGTATTTAACAGAAGAGTGTTTATTTAATCTGTGTGTGTGTATGCGTATAATTGTTTAAGGCGTTACCAAGGCATATTAAACAAGGTGATAGCGTAAGGGAGAGGAAGTTTGAGCAAAAAATTTTTTGAATTTTTTTTATATGGATTTTGACAGTAAAATCTATTTCATTCTCTCTTAAAATAAATGATTAATGTCAAACTCCATATAAAAAAAATTGAAAAAATTTCTCTTTAATATTAGCTCCACCTTGTGCTGTCACCTGGTTAAATATGCCTTGGGCGTTACTCTCTATTGTTTGTTTCTTTCTATCATCATTGTAGGAAAATAAGCCATTAATGTTGTTGTTGTTCGAGAGTATTGTTGTTCAGAGCTTATAATAAATAAATTCTTCTTTCGTAACAATACAGGTATAGATATATTATAATATGTCAAACAGTATGACCTGTAGACCCTTCACATCCACCTACAGACATCTTCGCGAAAATAGTCAAAATGGATTCAAGAGACCTCAAAACAGATTACCATACTGTACTTACTACGTATAGAAAATTATATAGTTCAAACCAATAATGTTGCATTTTTCGGGTCTAGTTACCATTTATTGATCAAATGGTAGCAAAAACTTGTTTACCGTAACCATAGTAGTGGTTAAAACGATTATAAGCTGTTTATTGCAATCACATTGTTACCGAGAACATAGGAAAATAAATAAATAAACTAATTTTTAATTTAAGAAGAATTTTTGGAAAAAATTAAAACCATGTTAAAACGTCTCACAGAAGGGAAAAAACCTTTTTTTCGCAGATTAATTAAAAAATTTTCAAGTACCGAAAAAACTTCATGCAGCCATCAAGATCGGGTATTTAATAAAAAGTTTTATTTAAATTTGTAGTAAAAATTGTTTGTGGAAGTGCTTTTGTTTTAACTGTTTATATTAGAAAGACAAGAAAAAACATAAAGTTATTAGTTGACCTGAGTTGAACAAAGATTTTAATTTTTTTTCAGCCTGAACAAATAAACGTTATTTCAGAAAATAATAGTCGGCGCATCGGTGCGTTTTAAAAGTTATTTGCGAAGTAGTAAGTGCCTCACGCTTTGAGTTTACAAACAAAAAACCCTTTGCGGCATCTACTAACACTTTTATTGTTGTTGCTGTCATTGTTTTATTAGAGGTGTGCAAGTACGTAAGTTGTTAGCCGTGAGTCATGCATGAGTCACGCCTAAATCACGAATGGATGCGGTTATTTGTACGTGGGTACATGCGCGATCACAAGAATTTTAAAAATCATGTGTGTGATAAAATATACTGTTATATTGTTTTATATATTTCTGTGTAATTTTGAAGGAGAAAACTCAAGCGTTGTTTTTTTAAGTCGCCAAAAATCTAGTAGGGAAACATTTAATGAAAAAATTACCCATTTAAAGGAAGGTTTATTCAAAGCCAAATCTCTCATAGTCGGAAAGAAATTCCCTTTAATGATTCTAGCTATACAAGTAAATTAAAAAATTTAAATTTTTAAGGGACAACAGAGTTACCAGTTAGTTACCAGTTTTATTGCATTCTGCAAGTTAGGAACGACTACTTGCTAGAAAAATCGAAGGCTATGCAAAGTATAAAAAATTTGACTCCTTCAGCTGGCGAAAGGTTTTATAACAGTTTAATATTTTTTTGTATGGGGATACTCATTTCCCCCGTTCTACACCGCCAAGATATTGTTAAAACATTTAGTTTTAATTGTTGCCCTCTTTCATGCCTCGCTGTTGTAGCTCTCCAGATATAAGGATATTTTAATTATTTTTTTTATGGGAGGTTCCCATTTCCCCCTCATATACCTCCAAGAATTTGTGCGGGCATGTAGTTTGTTCTAAGAGCTACCTACATTAAGTTTATTGTGCCTGCCTATTGCAGTTCTGTAGATATAGGACTTTTATTAATTTTTTTGTATGGCGGGTATTTGTTTCCCCATAGTAAACCGCCATGATTTTGCTCAAATATGCAATATGCTTTAAGAGCAACCGACATAAAATTTTGTAAGCCTCAGTATTGTAGTTGTGGAGATATTAATTAATCCGGGAAAGAAGGCTTTTAGCCCTTCTGTGCATCTGTTATGTTTTTAGTTATATGGTAACACTAATAGTTTAAAAGTAAAAAAAGATTTACATCCGATTTTAGTTTGCCATAGTTTTAGGTACGTAGCTTAGGTACTTATGATTTTACAAAATCACACCATAAGTATTACAGTCTAAACATATTTTAAAGAACTAATAATTTGTTAGAAGTTTCAATTATTTTCGTAGATAATAAATAAGAAAAAAAAAACTTTCAATTTTTCTAGCAGATTTCTTTCCCTGTTGATTATGATTCAAATGATTCCGTATATGAATATATCACACAGTGCAACACGGAAAAAAATAACCATATACGGACATCACTACGTGATAAAAGACCAAAAAAAAAAGACCCCTGTCTCCCAGTTTTGCCCAAAGTCTTCCAGGTTTTTTTATGGGCCCTCAAGGATGTGGGGCCTCGATGTCATTTTTGCAAAAAAATGATCATTTCCTCAAGCTCATATTTTGCAAACCGTTTGAAATTTTGATATACTCTCTGAGGCAAAGTTGTAGCTCTTGTCATAAAGAACAAAAATTGTAGCCGCAAAAGTCCAGGGCGCTACCTAAACGGTGTTAAGAATCATTCCTAGGAAGTTCATATGTTCCAGAAAGTTTTTTATTGAGATCTTAGGTTAATTTTTGTAGTTGATTGTTTCCTTGAATTTTGAACGGTTTGCTACCTATGGACCTGAACAGGAGAAAAAAGGTAAAAAAATTGAATTTTTGAAAGTTTTTTGCGATTTTGAACTTGAAGATGAAGTTTTTTTTTCAAATGGTTTGCAAAATATGAGCTTGAGGAAATGATCATTTTTTTGCAAAAATAACATCGAGGCCCCACATCTTTGAGAGCCCATAAAAAAAAAACCTGGAGGACTTTGGGCAAAACTGGGAGACAGGGGTCTTTTTTTTTGGTCTTTTATGACGTAGTGGTGTCCGTATATGGTTATTTTGCCATTACTTAATAAATTACACAGTGTGTAATCGTATTATAAGAACAATGTGTTTTATGTAAATTTTAGCAATGGAGAACAAATTCAATCCGAAATACATAAAAATGAATTATTTTATTCACACATATATATATATATATATATATATATATATATATATATATATATATATATATATATATGCATACATACATACATGTGTATTTTAATTGACACATTTAACTACAATGTAGTTTGTAACAAATAAACACTCAGTGAAACATTTTATCTCGAATATATTTAATTTATAATAACGATGCTATTTTCGATATGACAAAATTACCTTTAATAGACTGGATTTAATAACTTCTTGTTTTTATAGGAATTGTTGGTGTTGAAATTTCTTTTTTCAATTTCGAAGCACGTGATACACTCGTAAATTCAATAGATTTGACCATTGCGAATATCAACCATGTACTCATGCCAGCAGCACGTTTTTATTGTAAATATTTTATTAGAATTGACAACTCTTGACAGTACAGATTTTTAGCTAACAAAACTATTTACGAGAAAAGTATTTTTTAAATGCATTGCACAATAAATACTACACATACAATATAGAATACAGTAAATACGAGTATGTAGAACATGAAAGGGGATTTTTGTACGCTTACGTATTTAAACTTATAATGCGAACAAATACCAATTGCAGCTTGTAAACAATAAATATTGTTGTGTAAATGTAAATTGCAATACAAATGTTTGCAAGAATGTTTTCAAATTATTGAAAATGAACCCAAACAATTTTGTTGACCCCATGTTGTGGAAAAGTTGTAACGAAATGACCGTAGAAAATAACAGACAAATAAAAAGCAAAAATAAAAAAAAATGTAAAAATCAGCATCAATGTCAAAATATAAATTAAACTACAAGTTCTAGTGCACATTATTTATCTACTTAAATTTATAAATTTATACCACACGTCGTTTGAATAAGAAAAAATCAAAATACTGCAATTCCGTATTTTGATTTTGACCCACTGTGCCTGGATAAAAAAGAAAACAAATGAATATTTTTTATTTTTTTTTGATTCGCACAGGTTATTGCAAAGTATATATACATGATTGTAAAATTATAAATCCCTGCCCGTATATTTGATGGCTTTAATGTGGGTGTAGTGAGTGCTCTTCGCCACAACGTGTGGCTTAGTGGTGAAAT
This sequence comes from Phasia obesa, assembly GCA_949628195.1. Lineage (NCBI taxonomy): Eukaryota > Metazoa > Arthropoda > Insecta > Diptera > Tachinidae > Phasia > Phasia obesa. The sequence continues at coordinate 37,653,486 of OX451219.1, forward strand.
TCAAACAAATTAAACTCCAAGTGGTTTGGTCATGCTGATTGAATTAGTATAGTAGGTTGCTAACTGCAATCCAAGTAATGATTTTTATCGTAAAGGTGGCACCTAATTAAAACAAAAGTTTTTTAATTATAAAATGTTTTAAAGTTGTTTCTTATCGTTTTTTTTTATAAACATGCTCGTATTCATACGGTTTCTCAAGAATGAGTTTACACATTGAGTAAAAAAAAAAACTAATAACATGCATGTATATGTTTTTTTTGCTAAGAAAATTTAGCTTTTTATTTCATAATATATTTTAAAATTAAATTTCATTAGTTTTTTTTTTATTTCGGAGTCAAGGTTAGGTTAGGTTAAACGGGCCGCCCGCAGAAACGCGAGTTCACTCGGAGGCCAATAAGGCCCATTGTAATGCCCCAACTATCATCAACCCCCACCATTCCCTAAAGAACTGCAATACCGGTGGTTCTTGTAAACCACCCGGAGCTTTTCACAAAGCCTAATAGGCTACTCAGTGTCACATACCTGAGACAGTCCAGGTCCTAAAAGAATCTTTGACCCAGAAATGTGAGCCTACGCTCTTGAAGATCCGGGCAGTCGGAGAGAAGGTGTTGAACTGATTCCTCCTCTTCCTCATCCATACAGCTTCTGCAGCACCCTCCGACATACGTCCAATCATACAGTGTCCCGTTATAACACCAACCAGAAGTGCTAACGAGCTTTTCCCGAGGGTCAGTAGTGCCCTTGTCCTTTTTTTATCAATTGAGGGCCAAAGAATTCTAGATAATCTGCAAGTGGTTAATATAGACCACCTGCGAGCCGTTTCCTTCAGCGACCATTCTCCCAGTATGTTAGACATTTCGGCCAAGGGGATATTCCATCAGAATCCAGATTCGAACCGTTCCTCGCACATTGATCGGCCATCTCGTTTCCACGAATGCCCTCATGTCCTGGAACCCACACTATCCTTATACGATGTCGTTCAAGTAGGGCTAAAGATTGTATGCAAGCTAATACACATTTAGATTTCACTACTTTTGAATTAAGGGCCTTAATGGCGGCTAGACTATCTACGAAAATATCGATATTCGATGTGTCAAAAAGCTCCTTAAAAATTTACCCAAGTAAATTTTAAAATTATATTTTTGTTACAACCGGAGTCTTCCAAAATGGAACTTTTAAATACTTTTATTTAGTTAGACACGGCGCTTGCTAGTATAAAAAGTTCTTTCAGGTCATTGCGTTTATGATACGTACAGAGGTTTGTTCACCAATAGCATCGTATTAGTAGGCATGTGTTCAGTAAGATAGTTTATGTTCTAGATTGATCATTTACTCATTAGATTATGAGCTTGCTCTTGCAACTGTTTAATGTAGAGCCACGCCCGTTGAACACAAATCAAATTAAATCAAAGTAGTTCTTATAATATAATACACAAAAACTATTCTTCTTCTTCTTTCTGTTACTCTTATTGGGGGCACAAATCATCTTCTCCACAAAGTATATACATCTTACACGGTTTGCTTTGCTTCAATCTGATTTTACATTGTGCAATGCGTGGCCTATTTCGTGTGCAAGATGTTGTTGCCATATATACCTGACCCTTCTTTTGCCTTTCCTTCGTTTCTTTAATCTTAAAGTTTGTTCAGGTAATTAGATATTAGTCTACTTTAGCCTGTATCAAAATAATGGAACGGCCATCTGTCATTGCCTAGCAAAAACGCCTCCATGTGATTATGTGACGGTGCAGTTCTTTGCTATGTTGTGTGGAGATGACACTTCCTGAAACGTGCTGGAACGTAAGTTGGCTTCTTATTTTCTTTTTGAATTGATTTGTCTGGAAGGGCTTTTAATTAAAAACTCGTAAACCACAATGAAATTTTTTTGACTCTGCCGGGATTCGAATTAGGATCCCTCCATCACATAAATGTACCTAGACCTTGAGAAAGATTTGTCCAGAAGAAAGTGAAACTTCATATTAAAAAACGCTATAAAAAATAACGTTTTTTATATGATTTTGTCTAGGGTTAAAGTATCTCAATTAAAAACTCGAATATCGCATTTTTTTGCCTCTGCTGGGATTCGAACCAGGGTCCCTCCGTCACCTAAATGTGTAGTGTAAGAACGAATTTGACCTTCTAAGATGTGCAAATTGTATTTCTTTATATAAATATCATATATGTATATGAACTGGTTTTTAACATTTTTGGTTTCGGATAGATTGGACAAAGAATTTTTATTTTACACGTATTTCTTTAATGCAAAGCGAATAAATCATGGTTGTAGGTATGCCCCTAGTTCGTGATTGAATGCGGCATTCAAAAGTCAGACTGGCTATCATTATATTCATAAGTACGTAGTAAAAATCATCTTATGTGTCTATCTCATTGTGATTCTTCTTCCTTCCTGCCATTTACTTCGTTTTTATATCAACGTTTTCTATTTGAAATTTACATAGATGTTTGAAAGAGTCATTATATCATAGCTCCACACAAATCAGTCTTAGTGCTTCTTCTATTCTAACACTTCACAATATCTGCTAATGCAAATCAGGTATAAAGTTCCCTGTCTTTAAATCATGTTGAGTAGGGTTGACGTAAACAATTTTTGCTTATTTAAATTGCATTTGCTATTTTTATAATTCAAGTTTTCAATCATTTGTTTGCTATTTTATGTACAAACTCATATCAGTGATATTCATACTACACATACTCGTATATACATGCATATGCCTATCCACACAGATGGATGTGCTTTTTACATAAATGTTTACATGTTGGTACAACAAAAATATTTATTTGTTTTAAAATTTAGTAACCAAAACTTTGATTTTATTTGTTGTGACATTTTAGCAACAAAACAAGAAAAAACAAAAACATAAAGAAATGCACCGAAAAAAAAATCCGCATTCGCAAATAAAAATTGCTTCATACTTTAAATGTAAAACAGAACTGAGTCTTAATTAATTCCTATTCTTACAACCTGATATATTAAATCGTCCTAAAAAGTAGTCGTAGGATAATGTCTTTTTTCATTATGACAGCGATTGCGTATGCTGTCATTTTTACACACTCATTCTCTCAACAATTCATTTATTACATACTTACTTTCACAACATTTCATAAAACAAAACAATGAACGAAAATAAATCACAAAAGAAAATAAAATAAAAACATTTCATAAAATGAGAGTGTAGTTGAAGTTACTGTTATCGATTTAATTTTGATCCATTTGCCATTTTTGCCTGTCATGGGGAAATAAACAGTCGAATGAGCAAACACATCTAATGGTTGTGGTCATACGCTCATGAGTCAGTGGTCACACTCGAACACAAACTAGCTTACTGAACACATGCCTACTCATACCATGCTATTAGTGAACAAACCTCTGTTCGTATTACAAACCCAATGAGCTGATGATTTAAAACGAACTTTCTATACTAGTGAGTTTATTCGTCTCATGTCCGAAACACTTAGTGTATTTTGTTTAGTGGTTGTCTAGAACTTTTGGATAAGGGTTGGAAACGAAGACGTGTTAAAAAAGTGTTATTTTTTGTGTGTACACTCGAAGTGTGTTTCACACAAAGCAAAAACTGATTGAACTGGCCCAAGTTCATTGTTTTTTAATATTCAACATTGACTCATACTTATTCAAACTTGCTTATAGAAACTCTGCAAGCTCATCGCATTTAGCTCGCTGGTCTTCAATGCATAAATAAATTGAATGAAATATTATAATGAGCTTCATTTTTGTGCTCACAGTTTGCATTATTGCGAAAGTATTCTGTTTCATCATTCATTTTCTCAACTTTATTCATTTTGTTAAGTCTCTGTCCAGATATTGAAACTTTTGTTTTGCAACACTTTAGTTTGTAGGGGGGAGAGAGAAATACAATTGGCAGATAGTACAATATCTCTTGTATCTGCAACTCTGCTGCGACTCTCTCTTGTTATTATCCAATTAAATGAGAGAGTATCTGAAGTTACTGTTGTCAATTCGAGTATGAAACTTTTTTACATGACAGTGCACAGTGGTTTAAAAACTTTTCATTTTGAAAATAGTACGGTGGTTAAGGTAGCTAGTGTATCATTAAAGATACCTAAATGAGATTTCACACGTGCAAAGAAGACCTCTACACCTCTAGAGTGAAGAGTTGCTTGTGGGTAAGTCCCCAAAGTTTAGTACCTCTGGTATAATTTTTTTTTAAATATTGCCAATAATTTAAATGTTAACGCTCTTTTGCTTTGTTTTTGTTAAATAAATATTAGACCACGACCAGTAGATCGCATGGAGTGCATATAGATATCGGGGGATAAATAACCCCCTGAGAGCGGCGATTTTTGGTTGTTTTTAGATTGGTAGGGGTTTTTTGATTTGTATTATAGGCCTGTATAGAAAGCAATACACATAGAGGTAGCCAATAGATCAACAGGGTGCCCACTGGTAACCAGGAGCAGTCAAAAGACACATTGGCAGGTTCAATATGATGAAATTTTTTTTTATACTTTTTTGATTTTGTCTGAAAATCCTAACGCAATTAAGATTGCGGAAGTTCATAATTTTTACATTTTAACAAAAAATTTTGTATAAAATTTTTACAAAAACTTTTGTATAAAATTTTTACAAAAAATGTTGTATAAAATTTTATAGAAAATTTTTTGTAAAAATTTTATAGAAAATTTTTTGTAAAAATTTTATAGAAAATTTTTTGTAAAAATTTTATAGAAAATTTTTTCTAAAAATTTTATAGAAAATTTTTTGTAAAAATTTTATACAAAATTTTTTGTAAAAATTTTATACAAAATTTTTTGTAAAAATTTTATACAAAATTTTTTGTAAAAATTTTATACAAAATTTTTTGTAAAAATTTTATACAAAATTTTTTGTAAAAATTTTATACAAAATTTTTTGTAAAAATTTTATACAAAATTTTTTGTAAAAATTTTATACAAAATTTTTTGTAAAAATTTTATACAAAATTTTTTGTAAAAATTTTATACAAAATTTTTTGTAAAAATTTTATACAAAATTTTTTGTAAAAATTTTATACAAAATTTTTTGTAAAAATTTTATACAAAATTTTTTGTAAAAATTTTATACAAAATTTTTTGTAAAAATTTTATACAAAATTTTTTGTAAAAATTTTATACAAAATTTTTTGTAAAAATTTTATACAAAATTTTTTGTAAAAATTTTATACAAAATTTTTTGTAAAAATTTTATACAAAATTTTTTGTAAAAATTTTATACAAAATTTTTTGTAAAAATTTTATACAAAATTTTTTGTAAAAATTTTATACAAAATTTTTTGTAAAAATTTTATACAAAATTTTTTGTAAAAATTTTATACAAAATTTTTTGTAAAAATTTTATACAAAATTGTTTGTAAAAATTTTATTAAAAATTTTTTGTAAAAATTTTATACAAAATTTTTTGTAAAAATTTTATACAAAATTTTTTGTAAAAATTTTATACAAAATTTTTTGTAAAAATTTTATACAAAATTTTTTGTAAAAATTTTATACAAAATTTTTTGTTAAAATGTAAAAATTATGAACTTCCTGCAATCTTAATTGCGTTAGGATTTTCAGACAAAATCAAAAAAGTATAAAAAAAAGTATACAAAAAATTTTCTATAAAATTTTTACAAAAAATTTTCTATAAAACTTTTACAAAAAATTTTCTATAAAATTTTTACAAAAAATTTTCTATAAAATTTTTACAAAAAATTTTCTATAAAATTTTTACAAAAAATTTTCTATAAAATTTTTACAAAAAAATTTCTATAAAATTTTTACAAAAAAATTTCTATAAAATTTTTACAAAAAAAATTCTATAAAATTTTTACAAAAAAATTTCTATAAAATTTTTACAAAAAATTTTCTATAAAATTTTTACAAAAAATTTTCTATAAAATTTTTACAAAAAATTTTCTATAAAATTTTTACAAAAAATTTTCTATAAAATTTTTACAAAAAATTTTCTATAAAATTTTTACAAAAAATTTTCTATAAAATTTTTACAAAAAATATTTACGAAAAATTTTTTATTAAATTTTCTATAAAATTTTTACAAAAAATTTTTTATTAAATTTTCTATAAAATTTTTACAAAAAATTTGTTATAAAATTTTTAAAAATATTTTGAAATAAAATATTTTTTATAATATTTAACAAAAAATTTGTCTATAAAATTAAAAAAAAAATTACAAAAAATAAAAAAAAATATTTAAAAAAGAGGTTTTCTAAAAAATAATTTATATAATTTTTACAAAAAAAAAGTCTATACAATTTTTACAAAAAAAATTCTATAAAATTTCTACATAGTTAGGCATTTCAGGTGACGATATAAAACGTATACGAAATATTGCTGATTAGTGGAAAAAAACGCGGTTCTTTTGTTAATGCGTTTGTTAAATAAAATAAAATTAAATAAATAAAATCACCATGTTGCTATATATCTGGTATAGAAGGTTCGAACCGACCGAATATAGAACTCTTATTTGTTTTAATTTAGGTAGATAGATTTCTTTCTTCTGGTTAAGGAGAAATTTGATTTGAAAAAATTTCTTAGGAAATTTAATTGAGTCGACAGAAATTGGGTATTTTTGACGAGGTAGTTATAGACGTATTTATAGTTTAGGATTGCTTCCGATCATATCTCAATTAAAATTATGTGGACGCAATATTTCGAATACAACTCAACAAGTGTTAAAGTAAAAGTTTATTTACTGATGTAATTAACATAATTTTCTCTCAGTGCATACATTCATTTAGTTCCTCAACTGTTTCGAACTACAAGTAACTATATAAAACAAAACTAAATCAAATCAGAACAAATTGATTTGATATGAATGAATGTTTTTCTTCTGTTTTATTTTTTTCTGTGATTTTGTGTGGAAATATTTTTTTTTGTAAATAAACACAAACAAATTCTAAAACATTGAGGCTTTTGAATAAATATTCAAAAAGCTAAAAATTAGTATTGAATAAAAAACGTTTACAAAAAGGTGAAAGAGCGACAAATCAGCAAAATAACGAAGCGCAAATATTGCACAATATTTTTTTTTTAAATGCGATATTGCTTTCAATCGAAAGGATAATTAAACTTTAAAAACAACACAAATATTTTTATCGCTCCAAAAAAAATATATACGATATACATAAATCCAAATAAATCTGAAATGACAAATAACGAAAACAATTAATTTTATTGAAAATAAATGAAAAAGTGACATTGATAATTTATTGCTAATTAAAACGTGTCACACTAGAATTACTACAACAAAGCTACTACAAATAAATTAATTAATTTATGAAGAGGACATTATAAAAAATATTAAAAGATAATCTAAACGCACTGCAACAAAACACAAAAACAAAAAAAAAAAAAGAACGAGGTGTTTTGATGAACTGATTATTATTTAATTCTGTTGATTATATTTAAACGATAACTTATCGTTTGAAATTAAAATAAAGAAATATATATTAAATTGATCTTTAACTGCTTGAAAAATCAATTGGCTGCAGACATTTGCTTGCAGCGGACTTTACTTAGCGACAACTGATAAATTATCAACATGATTTCCTTAAAACTTCTGCTGGCTACATTGGCCGTAATAAGTATTTGGTCGACTTTGCCAACAGCCACTCGATGTGATACTTCCTACTATGAGCAATACTACTCGGCACGCAGGTTTTTGCCGCTAAAGAAAAGTTCCCTACTGCAGGTCAATTTCACTCTGAGTTTGGAAAATGAAAAGTTGGAAGAATTTGAAAAAATCGCCTTGGTAGGTGATGCTCAAGCCGTAGGCTCCTGGAAGGCTAACAGTGCTGTGATCATGAATAAAACCAAAGAATATGGCAAATGGGAGGCCTCCATCTGGCTAAATGCCAACTCATCGTTAAACTATCGTTATTTTGTAGCAGCTCAAGATAAACGTTCCGGCACCATAATAGTCAGACGCTGGGAATCAGCCTTACAACAACGCTATTTAAATTTGTCCTCGAACCCTGTTAGTCGTTCCGATGTATTTGGACTTATTGCAGCAGGTAACAATAAGGTAATACAACGTGGCTGGCTCACATCAGGTCATATAGTTCAGTTTAAATTATTTCACAATCCCTTGCAATTGAATGACTCGTTTACAACGCCTGAACAGCGTTTGCGTATAAAATTAACACCCATAGATCCCCAATGGCGTACAACTATAGTTGCTTCGGCCCGTGCCTACAGTGAGTATGTGCGTATGGAGTACGGCAACAGTTTCTTAAGACCACAACCTGCTCAAGGTGTCTTATATCAAGGAAACGATATAATTGTGTTCCACACCACCGTTAGTGTTATAACAGATGTTGCCTATCTCCTCGAGATCTATGTGGAGGATACTCAAAATGATGTGGCTAGAGTGATTGGTTATCAATATATTTATCCCGATTCTATAACAGATACTGAGGGCGAACTGAACATAACATTGCTTTCATCCACTTGGAAGAATACTATTGGTGTTTTGAGGCTACAATATTTAGTTATTCATCCTTTAGCCAACTCCTCAATTGATTTTCGAAATTCCTTTGTGGAATACTGGCGTAATAACTGGGTAAGCCTAGAGGCAGGTCATAGAGGTTTGGGTAAGTCTTTAAAAGAAACTTCAAATGCAGCTCCCGTATTGGAAAATACCGTGGCTTCTATGATGGCTGCCAGCGAACTGGGTGCTGATATAGTGGAATTCGATGTACAACTAACTAAAGATCTAGTGCCTATTGTTTACCATGACTTTTTAATACTTGTATGTATGGAATCAAAGACACCCACCAATAAAGATGATCTGACTGAGGTATTGATTAAGGATATTACATACGATCAGCTTAAAGACTTGACCACTTACCAAGTGATTGGTTCAAAACTTGTGGAATATAATTCTCACAACTCTGTTCTAAATGAAACTCATCGCATTTTTCCCACCTTCGAGGATTTTCTGACCAAAATCAACAAATCTTTGGGTTTTGATATCGAAATTAAATGGCCTCAACGTAAGAGCACAGGTGTTTGGCAAAGTACCCAAACAATTGATAAAAATCTTTATGTGGATCGTATTTTGGATGTTATGCTTAAACATGGCTGTGGTCGGCTTTCTTTCTTCAGCAGCTTTGATGCTGATATTTGTACGATGATTAGTTTTAAACAAAATGTTTATCCCGTTATGTTCCTCTCCGCCAGCACTGAAGCCAACTTTATGGATCCTCGTTCGGATACTATTTATGACTCGGTAAATAATGCCCAGGCCTTTGGCTTGGCGGGTGTTGTGCCAAATGCTGTCTTCATCAAGAGCAATCCCGAATTAATAGATGTGGCCTTGAAACAACATAAAAAAATATTCTTGTGGGGCGATGAGCTGAAAGATCGTGAAAGTATTGATTGGTTTATTGCTCAAAAACCTACTGGCGTTATTTACGATCGCATGGATTTATATATAAATGCCAACGGAACTAGCGCTTTACAATTGGAACATGATTTGCCTGATTTCTTTAACTTGCAATGCTCACCGGTGGTCCAAGGTTCAACAGAAAACATCACAGTCACCAATATTTTAAGTAATGTTAATATGTTTTAAGGAAAATGTATTTAAAATTCATAAAGCTTACTTTAATCAACATTATTTATTTATTTATGCCTAATATCAGTATTTGTTAAAAATAAAAATATTTTTTAAATAAATTAAGAAAAATAATAATTTCGAATAGATCTAGATTTTTTAACTTTATCCGATGATATACTTAACCTTGAATTTTTGTGGAAATATTTTTTCAAGTTTTTCAGGATATTGAGAACATTTAAAAATGTTTTTTCTCGTAGCAAAGTATTTTCTGAGTTCAAAACAAAACGATTTTTAATTTAAAAAATCCAAAATTATTCCGATTTTGTGTATTTTAGCAGAAAAAAGCGCCATCAGTATTTTTTTAATAGAAAAAAAAAACTTCCTTTAGGAAAGCCCATTATGATTGTACGTTTATACCGAAATTCGTGTAAAAAATCTTTTTTGTTCGAGCTGCACGTCTCTCAATTTGGCCTACATCGAAATTTTGACTTTATATTTTAAAACCCCAAAAGCTACGAATACTAACAATTTTTTGATCCATAGTTCGTACATGGACTTTATGGGCAAAAAACTAAACAATTTCAATTTTGGGATTTTTGTTTTACTTTGGGAATTGTTGGATTTCCTTTATTATACTGTTGCATATTATTATACCTTTGATTTCCACTGACTAACTACTTACATATATCTTTTCAAGGGATTTAGAAAAGGAATAACAAATCAACTCTGTTTTTATACTGCATTCGTGTTTCAATTCCCCCAATTCTAAATATTTCCAGGGAAATGAGTTCGCTGAAATAAAATCCATCTATTGTGAACAATCAGGAAAGCCAATAACAAGGGAGAGAATATTTTAGATATTTGAAGTCAGCTGTTTGTTTTGCCTGGAAGTTTAGAAATATTAATTTAAAAAAAAATGTTTTCTGAAAACATATGTATATGAGGTGAGGCTTAAGGATTTTGACGTCTCCGGTGCGTGTCACGACTACTTTTTCTGAAATTCCAAGTTCAGATTGACCATGAATACTGAATGACATCAGAGAGTATTCAAAAATTAAAAACTAATTTCTTACTAGGCGCAGGTCACATCCTGTCCACAAGAAGTCCAAACACCCCAATAGCTGCATTACCTTCAAGAAAAGGTAGCTGAAATAAATGTTTGACGTGCGATGTATGTCAGCATAATTTTAAATGCAATACTGGATTAAACGATATAGACAATTTAGATAGTTTAAGCGTCCAAGATAGTTGTATCCTTAGCTACACTGCAATATTTGTCCTATCGGGAATAATCTTTAATAAATTTCTCTCCAAATTAGACCTTACAAATAGATAATGAAAACAGGTAAACAGTGAATGACACTAACTTGATTCAATTTTATTAAAGCAAAACTAAAAATCTTTAAAAATGAAAACGCAAAGAATAACTGCCGCTGAATTTGTTGGCTGAATTATTCTCAAAATTTGTCATCACATTCTCCCTTTAATTTCCATGAAGGCCATGATTCACTATCAAACTCAATGGTTCGATCTGTCAAAAGGTATATTGCAGATTAGAAGTTTATATGTGTGACAAACTGTACGATTTGATAAAAATTTGAAAAAATATTTAATATTTGAAATTTAATTAGTCGAACTGTTTATTTTACATACAGATGAAATTTAAAGTCAGGCTTAAGTTCGTTTTATTCTCTATAAGAATGAATATATTAAATTACAAATTAGGTGATAACATTAAGGAAAAATTGGGAAAATTTAACTAAAAACGAATGTTGGAAGAAAACAAATAAGAACAAAAAGTAGCTTTCATTGCTAACCGAAGGTTGGCTGAAGCAACAACAAATATAAGGTGGTAAATATTAAAGTAAAAATATTTAACAAGAGGGAAGATTTAGGTAGTGTAGACTGCGTTCTCGCCAACTGAGGATTGATGATTGAATACAGTTTTCTTGTATTCCTTTATCTGAGTTTGGTTGGTTAAATAGATGATGCTTACAAGTAAAAATTAAAATTTTCCCAATTTTTGTTTAATAATATCACCTAATTTGTAATTTAATTTTATTGTTTCTTAGAGAGAATAATACGAACTTAAACTTGACTTAAAAAAAAAAAAAATATATTTCTTTTCATGATATCAGAGTTGCAATCAGAGTTGCGATCAGTGTGCCACTAACAATGCTGTTTTGAACAGATTTTTTGAGTAAGACAGAATTCTGTAAGACTTTTTTGTGACGGAATCGTCCGATTGTGTCGGACCTTGAATCCTGGCCTTTAGTGGTACCTACTTTTTTCCCCGGGAACAATTTTATTTAGAATAGGGGGACAGGAATAAAATCCCCAGGGAATTGCATTCCTGTTGTCATACGCTCTATTAAAATATAAAAAAAAAGGTTTTAGCAATAAAGAACATATTTAGATGTCAGGTTTGATATTGTGCATCACCTCACACGTGTGGGTAACGTGTGATAGGGTATAATCTATATCCCTCAAAATGCAAAGCTTTTGCATCTTTTATCAATCACACACACACACACACAGCCTTTAATTTTAAACTAGTTTTATAAAAATTTAATCAAAATCATTAAAGTTTTTTTTTGTTGTAATTTTTGCATCAAAATAAATTTTTGTTGTTGACATTTGTGAAGTGAGTTGTGTCTTTTGGGAATAACAATTTTTTATACTAAAGAAAAGATTTACATAATATATTTTTCAAATCAATATTTTTTTTAAACAAATATGTATGTGTGTATGTATGTACATATGTATATTAAGACAAATTCTAACTTTCCTTTTTTCATTCAACAATTAAAATAAAATTTTATTCTAACACCTAAAAATTAATGTGCAAAAAATTTTAATTTGCAATAATTGTTTAGGCAGAAATATGTACATTACTGCTAAAGGCACACACATATTTGTCGGAGTTAGGATTGTTTTTTGTTTGAACAAAGAAAATCAAAACGATTTGATCACTTTATAGATCGCTTAACGTTACGCCTTGAAGAGCCATCGATATTTTTAGAAATGTCTCGTCAACAAAATGCAGTGTAAACGATCTATATTTTAAGAGAGTTTTCAAAACAAATCTACTGGATTGCGGTATCATATAAAGGCGATATAAAAAACGATTCCACTGTTTACAAAGTTTGATTAGAGCAGCCTAAAAGTATTCTTCAAAATTATTGCATTTGTTATATATATCTGCAATATTAACGGCGACCATTCGTTCTGTATTATAATAAGCTTTCTTCTGTTTTTAAGAGCTTTCTGTTAAACCTAAACAAGCGAGTTGAGCGTAAACTAACAATTTTGGCAAAGCGTTAGGTAGTGAAGTTGGATGCAAACAGCTATTCTCTGCATTATCTTTCGATTTTATCTCTATTTTCATATAAATTTATTAGATTTTATTATTCGCGTTACACCTTTCGCGCTTATTTAGGTTAGTCAGTTTATTCTGAGTAAATTATTCTCGATTAAAAAACTGTAGCAGCCGTCATATCGTTTTCGTCTAAAATTTATTTCTATTTTTATTATTGTAATTTTCTTATATAAGCTGAATTAATTTCTTGATTTATTCTTAGTTATTTTGCAATAAAGCACAAGCAAAGCTTTGAATTGGGAATGAACTTTATTTTGCCAGTGAATTGTTTTTAGGGTTCCGTACACAAAGTGTAAAAACGAAACCCTATTGTTTTCGCTACAATGTCTGTCCGTCTGTCAGCGTCTTTTATCTCTGGAACCGTAATAGGTAGACTCTTGAAATTTTCACAGATGATGTATAGTTGTTGCCGCTATAGCAACAAATACTAAAACTTATAGGGTGTTCCAATAGAGAGGTGTTATTTACGAAAATGTGTTTATTTCTTAAACTGTAGGAGGGATACACCTGAAATTTACAAACAGTTATTAAAACTTAGTTCACTATATAAACAAGTATAAAAAATAAAACTAAAAATTAAAGGGTGTTCCGATAGTGGTGTGAAATGCATGTATAAGGCATAAGTTTTGAACCATAATAGGTACACTCTTGAAATTATCTCAGAAGGTGTATAGCGATGGCCGCTATAACAACAAAAATTAAAACTTATAGGGTGTTCCGATAGAGAGGTGTTATTCACGAATATGTGTTTATTTCTTGAACTGTAGGTGTCATACACTAAAAATTTACAAACTGTAATAAAAACGTGGTTCGCCTTATATACAAGTCTAAAAAATAAACCTAAAAATTAAAGGGTGTTCCGATAGTGGTGTTTTAATTTTTAAATTATACTGAACATAGTACGGAACCCTACGTGTGTGAGTGTAACTCGCACTTGACTATTTTTTAATTTTATTACATTTTTAGTTAGCGGTCATAGCACCATCTTAACATTAATACAGTCAACTGTTGTGAACAACTGTCAACTGGGTGAGCCAACCAAAACAAATCCTCAATTATATGTGGTTGTGTGAGAATGGGTGTAATCACGCACAAGCATACTTGGTTGCAGCTAAGAAGTCGTTTAGTGAGTAGTTAGTTATTTTTTTATCGACAATAAAACTGCAATAGTTGGAAGAAACAATACCTTAAAACAGGTCAAACCTACACCTTCTATCGGTATTGGTTCGACCCTGTGACTGGTTCTGGTGAGGCATTATTAATTCAAGAGGACTAGGCAACGCTGCCAAGCAATCCCAGCACTCAAGTGTACTGCCGCTAGCAAATGCTACCGCTACAGCTTGTAGCGCTGCTGTCACGGTCGCTGGCCAGAGCCACCGATGTCTTGTACCACTACTGGCTCTAGCCATTGCTACTGCCGCATTGTACCGCTACTGCCGTTTGCCATTGCCATCGCAGGTTTGCACTGCCGCTGGTCCGTTGCTGTCTCTGGCCTTTGCCAACGACCTCTTGTTACGCTACAGACGTTGGCCATTGCCACTTCAGCCTTTTATTTATTATTTTAGGGGCAGACCGCATCCGTCCCAATGATTATAGACAACCGATTTATAATTTACAGCAACCTTATTTTCATTGGGTCACTCTAGTGATTTCAGACTGTCGATTGGTAACTGTCGATACTGCTGAGCCGTCTCAGCCTCTTCCAGGCACTGTCTGCAGGTATCACCTTCTTCCATTTTCAGCTTGCCCAGGTGATACTTAAAGTTTCCATGACCTGTCACTAACGCAGTTATCCAGCTTAAGGTTCTTCTATATACATGTAGCAGCCTTGCTACATTTTTCCAGGTTTAATAAGTTCTCCCAATGTAGGACCTTCGCTCGCATTAGACCATTTCCCAGTGCTACTATGGGTTCTGGTCCACAGAAAGTAACAACAGATCTTCTTTAAGCTAGTTGATATGCTGCTTCATGCCCAGCTCTTCCTATGTGTCCTTTAAGCCATATCAACGTTATCTCTTCAACCGAGGTACATATATCTGTTAAGTTTTAACACTATTTCCAGCACTAGTATGGAGTACACGTTCACTTGCCTCATGCGTGTTTTAATCGACTAGTTGTCTAGTTGTCTAGTGAGCAGCAAGCCCAGTAATTCTTCTTCGTGAATAGCGACGTTATCACCCAAACGCAGACTACAGGATAGGTGCAGCTCAGCTAAGTATACACCTGCTCCTACCGTCCACATACTTCCGCAATGAGCAAATTATAATAAAAATAAACGTAAAAACTCTGGATTAAAATAAATAGTTTTCTAGACAATTATGTCCGAAATCTAAAGCTAAGTCCAGAAGATATGTTATGTCAGCATATGCATGCTGACATTTATATGCTTCAAAATATCAAAAAATAATTAATATTTCTGTTAATATTTTAATTTTGCTTAAAACACTCGTAGAATATTTCAAAATTAAATTTAGCGCCAAAGTAGCACTTTTCTCTTTTCACTCAACAATTGTGTTGTGTTTGTTGATGAAAACAATTGTCATAATAATTAAAAAATACTTAAGTATTCTTAAATGCCCTTTCGATACCAAGGCTAATTTGTTATGTATAATTTCTTTTTATTTTCTCCGGCAGCCCCCAGAAATAACAATAAAACAGTCACAATAGGGAACAATGCTTTCGGAAAATTGTTTTTCTTTTTTACATCTAAAGGCGAAAAGGAAAAACTCAACAGAGAGTGTTCGAGTTGAGAAGGAGTGTTTTTTTTGCACAAAGTGCGGCCAAAGGCATTTTAACGCACTGCGAATGTTCACAATAAGTATTTGAATGCGGGAATGAACATAATGTGATGAAAGGTTATCACTCCCTTAATGCCATTATTCATCCAGGCAGCCAACCAGCCTACCAACGAACCAACCATCCACCACTCCTTCATTCGCTTTATTTAATGTTCGTTAAGTACAAGTGGTAGCACGAAAGAGCCTTTAGCTCTTTGTATGTTTTAACTTTACAAACGTTTGATAATAAAAGAAATTTACTTTTACATTTCCTGTAAATACACAAACATTTTGTTATTGTTTTCGCAAAAGGATTTAAGGGCTATTTGGAATTTAAATGATAATGCGGCATGGTAAAAGGTGTCCCAAAGTTTATGCAAACTTTAAATTAAATTGAAAATAGGGTTCATTGCTAGTTTCATTTTGCATAAAAGTGCACGCAGAGAAAAACCATGTTCTCTGTAACAATATATGGTTGCGATGAACAAATTTTAGTTGTTTTTAACCATCCTTTTTTTTCGGATTTTTTTTCACATACATATTTAATTATTATTTATACAATAAAATGAATATTGTGTTTTGCTCATTTATGTATTAATGAAATCGTCATTTATTTTATCCGAAATTGCTTATAAAGTAAATAATAAATAAAAAACTTTATTACGGTAAAAAAAAACAAATAAGACGAACAGCGAACTTCGATCAGTACGACGAATTCGTCGACAAAAATTTATTTCGTATATTTATCGACTATAACATAATGAGGACGAACCATGTTTCAAGAAGTGCTTTACCTAATCTCCGATTTTCTCTGCATATTTTTATATCCTTTGGCACCAGGTTATATGTACAAGTATTTGTTGTTTTTACTTACATATGTATTTTTATTTAAATTATGATAAAAAATATTTAACACAAACATGACATTTTGTAGTTTTTAACCACACATATTATTATTATTATTATTATTATTATTATTATTATTATTATTATTATTATTATTATTATGATTGAATATAATCATTATATTTAATCATAATATTTTATACTAGCTGCGCCCTTCACTTCGTGAGCGTCCTTGCAATATTTTGTTCGATTTTGCTTTAAATACAATCCACACCAAAAACCCTTAATTTTTAGTGCCGCCTTAAACTATGCTTCAGTTATGGTTATGCATTTACTTTATAAAACAGCGCCATCTATTAGTGGTTAGTGCTTCAGTAATGGTTTGCGTATTTACTTTACTTTATGGTACCCACCTTTAAAACTTAAGTTTAGATACTCCTCTGCTATGCGCATGTCAAATTTTGGATCAAGCCTAGCCGTTTATAAATTACTAGATTATTTCCAAAATATTTTGATTCTGCCCCACTGTGCGCTGGTCTTAACACCGTGCGAAATAAAAGCGTAAACTAGCGCCCCCATTGTAGAGTAACAACACACTTTACGACAACGTACCGTGTGTAATGGCACCCATGTCGCACTAGACATAGTGTACAGTTACAATGAGTAGCAATTTACAGACAACATGACAAGCCTGGACCCATGTTCTAACCTCTTGTGTAGGAGTTTTTTGGAGACTATCCAAACTCCTTTCTGTTGAGAATGCAACAGCACACTTTGATCAACAATACACCATCTCTGCCTACATCGATCTTAACCACAACCACCACGTGAACCCCCAAATGGAACCTCACCAACAACCTGCCACAGAGATGAAAGGTTCTCTGTGTGCCACCGGTTCCCGTGGTAGCAGTCCTTTGGGCACTGGTTGGGCCTCCTCGAAGAAGACCCATAATAATACAGACCTGTTCTTTCAGTTTCTGGTTCCAGGAACCTTGGCATCTGGTGTCCCCATTTTCACCAGGAGCACTTTTTCAAATCTTTTGCAAATCCTGCAGTAACAGTTACTGCATCCGCGGGGAGTATAGTTGGCTGAGATCATTCACATGTTTACCAAATGTTTACTAGCAGAATCTTACTCGGATCTGGAGATTAATAAATTCGAGACGTTTTTTAATAAAAATATACTAGCTGTACTTAGTAAGCCGTTTCACCAACACAATGATACAAGCCTTAAAACGCGTGAAATAATGAAAAGTCAGAAGTGAGCTTAGTGAAAAGCTATAAATTGTTGGTCACAAGATTATTTTTGTAGTCTTGATTATTTGCCTGCCATTTAATATAACTCATTCAATAGATATTAAATTTCGTTGTCTTAATTCTTATGTAGTGTTTTTTTTTCTGGATGAGCTGACTTCAACACTTAGCGAAATTGCCCTAGCCGATCCAGTATTAATCAATTTCAGGGAATTTATAATAATTCGAGTTAAATTTACGCTACAAAATTATTTTTGTTATGTTAAATTTTTTAAACACATAAACCAGCTAATGTTTTAAGCTAGCCATTAAAAAATCACCCTTTATAAAATTATTATTGTAAATAAAGCTGGTTATACATTTTACAATCATTTTGACTTTTGCACAACATAATCCTACCGGGTGATCCAACTGAATGCATATTTTAAAATCATATTTTATTTTGACATGGATAGATTTTTCTAGCCGTAACTTTGCGGACCAATAAGAGTCGCTTTAGGCTTGAGCATTGTTAGGAAATATTAGGGATTTAGATTTATGTCAGTGCTTAGCTTGTCGCCTTCATCATTGGCCTTAGGAACGCAACAACTAGCAATTTCAGAGCAGAATATCATATTCATAGCCCTTGTTTAGGAGTTGAATACTATCGCGACTCTTGCCCCTGCTTTATGTTATTTTTCGAAGGTCCTCGCCGATAACCGGTCATAGTGACCTCGAAAGTTCTCATTTCCTATTTTCAAACTCAGTGAAAACTTTGGGGACTGGTGCCATATATCGCGGAGGTATTACAGTCAAGGAGTTGTGATGCCCACGGGGGAGGAGAGAACCTAAAATGAAAGATAATATCTTGGATAATTTTTGGTTTGGTAATAGTGTTATCCCACATTTTGGCGATTTCAATTGGTCGTCTTGTAGGTACGATTTGACCCATTTAGATTTTTTTTGTGCGGTGGCGTTGCAGACCAGTGCTATGCGAATAAAGCAGAAAGGCTAATATTGTCCGAGCTATTCGTGAGATAGAACTAGAAAGCTTCAACAAAGTCTTGGAAAATTGTTCTTAGGGCTTCAATAAATAATGCGAATATTTGTTATTTCTAATAAAGTTACATTATGGCTGCATGCAAAATGACCCTATAAAAAAAATCGCCCAAAAGCATAAATGAAAAATAGCCCTAGAAATCTTCATGCAAAATTGGGTAATATTTCATATGGAAAGTAATCCAAAAAGTATAAATAAATTTTGTGGATAATTCATGTATATTTGGCTATTTTTTTTTTTTCACAATTTTTGGGCCAAATTTCCATTATTCTTTTTAGGCAATTTTTCATTTTTTTAGAGTGATTATTCATTCGGCAATTTTTTAATTTTTTTTGGCAATTTTCGATAGGGTCATTTTGCATACAGCCGTACATTATACCAAAATAAATTAAGTTTATTTTGCTTTGTTTTTTATTTATTTATTATAAAAGGCTACTTGCATTTGGACCACCCCTAACTGTTGGTTATTGTATAAAACTCAATTGAATAGAAAATTATTATTAATATTTATTGGTTTATGCTCATTCTCGCAGTACTTTGTTGTTTTCGGTATAGAGATTAAAAAAACAAACTGCTTGATGTTTATTATATTTAAATTAAGTATAAATTATATTTCCTTTAGGGGTTTTTTTTTGTGTGTAATTAAAGTTTTACATTAATTTTACATTAAATTGTTGTAAAATTTTAATGTATTTTATTATTTGCTTGGCTATGGTTTGCAAACGAGTGTCTGTAAATACCTCCAGGGGTTTTATGAATTTAAAATTAAGTGATTTAAACTTAAATACTTCAGTTCAATTAACACAAACACAATTAAATAAAACAACACACACCTATATACACACATATGTACCTGCATGTCACTAGATATTTCATAATTAATTATTAAATGATGGCTCTTTTTAGGGTTCCTTACCGTAACCAATATGGTTACGTTTTAAACCATATTGGTTTCGGTACAATGTCTGTCCATTTGACATTGCCCTCTTTCTCTGGAACCGAAATAGGTAGACTCTTGAAATTTTCCCAAAAGTTGTACTACTATGGCCGCTATAACAAAAAATACCAAAAATAAAAGGAGGCTCCCTATATAATAGCGTGTTTCCTATTACTTCTTGGCCTTACTTCTTGAACCGTAAGAGGTAGACATTTAAAACTTACACAGATTTAACAATTTTAACAAAAATCGTACAAAATAAAAATTAAAGGGTGTTGTAAAGGTAACACAAATTTAAGTACAGGGTAAGTTTAAGTATTGTTATTGTAAAAACTTGTCTGCTGTGCACTATAACAACATCTATAAAAAATAAAACTCAAAACTTAAGGAGGTTTCGATAGTGTCGCAGTGTTAGGTATGTAGATACTTTTAATTTTCACAGCCTATATATTTTACAAGGTCTACTGTAACAAAAAATTTAAAGGGTGTTCCCTAGTCGAGATTTTAAGGAATTCGGCCTTATCTTGTATATAAGGCTACTTAAAAAAAATTAAAAGCTAAATGGTATCCCCATAGAACCCTTGATCGAGACGTATATGTGTTTATCTTTTGTACTGTTTTAAAGAAACACCAAAAATATTTAAAAACAGGTAAAAATAATTAAAATTAAAGGGTTACCCAAGTTAGCGTTCTTACAATAATTTGTTCGATTTGGCTTTGACAGTAACCCACCCATTATTAAAAGACTGTTACTTTAGTAGTGTTTCAGATGTAGTTTAAATATTTACTTTATATAGAGGTACCCATCCCTGGCTAATTACTCAGGGAAATAGGTTGTATATAAAATTCTAAAATTTATACAAATTAAAAGTTTCCCTTTGATAAAAACAAAAGGTGCTGTCAAGTTTGCAGTACCAATGAATCGAAAAAATTGCTTACATTCACTACTTTATCTCTATTTTCTCTTGGTAATGAGATATTTTTGCGAAAAAAAGTTTAACCGAGATACTCAGGTACACAAAACTTTATTAAAATCCATCCAGTCAAACGGACAGACAGACAAAAATTCTAAAAATTGCTCTTTTGTATTCCATTTCGACTATTATCTGCACCAGTAACAAAAAATATTTCATGTATAGAAATGGCCCCGTTAGAGTTTTATTATATGTATAGACTAGCTGTGCCCGTCATTTCGTCAGCGTCCTTACAATATTTTGTTCGACTTTTGTTTAACGGAGTTAAAACTAGTAAATAAGGGGATTTTACTAATTCTTATATGAAAAACTTTCAGAATCTTATGCTTATGATGATATGGTGATTGGTTTAAAAGATGGCTTATCCGAAGTATAAACCAAGTCTAGGAGAGGTCCCAATGTACTACCTTGAGCAACTCTGGCTTCCATGTGCCGAGGTGAGCCAACAGATTCTATATATTTGAGAAAAGGCTTATAGGTCTTTATCATTCTAGATACATTTCTGTGATCTTTTTCAAAGAAACCCACTATATGGGGCGTAGTCAAGATGTAAAGTGGCATTAAAGACAAGAAGAACAATATTTGCAGTTATAACATGCAACTCTGATAACATCTTGTTATGTATTAACAGGGGCATTCTTGGGCTTTAATTTGATTATTGTCCTTTCATTGTCATGAAATTCAAATCTTATGGGTAATTGAGCACCAACATCAACAGGTGGTAACTAAAGCTATTTCCACACCATTATACTGAGTATAAAGACTTGTCAAATACTTATCTCCAATGCGAAAGTATGATGGTCTGAAAGCAATATGTTATCAAAATCTGAAATAAGACGGATAGAAATTTGACATCGCATAATACCATTTTTAAGAAATTTTCTACACGATAACATTTTTCATTTTATCAGGGTTGTGTTTTTTTTAGAGCAAAGAACCAAGCTGAATGAGTAGCAGCCGATAGTTCGCCACCGCCGAGGATATTTTATCTTTGTCCTACACCTGCCTTAAATTGCCATCAGTCTTATCGCCTACATATGTACTTTGTCTCTACCCTGCCTAGAAATTGTTGAATGTACGTATTTTTTTTTGTTTTGTTTTTTATTTTTTTATTAATCGAAAACTAGAACGGCCAAACAAACTTAAGATCCGGCACCTCTGCCGTCCACATAAAATTGCTCAGGCCACGCCGTCTCGGCTTGTTCCTTTGCTGATATTTTTCATTTTACAGAGATCTCCTCAACTCAAAAGCAGACTTAAGGAATGCACGAAGCGGCTAAGAGACATGCTGGAATCTAGAAGAGTAGCATCCCTGAAAAACTATTTGGGAGACCTAGACGCAACTCCTCGTTATGGCGTGCTTGTAGAACTCTTAAAAGGCCAGTCTTACGTAAGCCTCCCCTGCGAACTACATCTGGAGGCTGGGCAAGGAGTGATTCCGAAAAGGGCAATTTATTTGTTGGACATTTGAAAAGGGTTTTTACTCCGAATATATCGACTGATATAGTTGAGTTGCCAATTGTCGAGGCTAGTGCTGCAATACCGATAAGATTTGAATTTGGTGATATTGAAAAGGCAATAACGGATTTAAACACCAAAAAAGCCCCTGGCGTTTATAAAACCAGTAACAAGATGTTACTTGAATTGCCCCGTATAGGTCGCAGAATCGTTATTTTTATTTTTAATGCCATTTTAAGTCTTGAGTACTTCCCCACAGAGTGGAAGGTATCCTTGGTTACCATGATTCCTAAACCAGGAAAAGACCACACAAAAATTGAATCATACAGACCTATAAGCCTTTTGTCAAATATGTCAAAGCTGTTTGAGAGGATGTTAATAACTAAGCTTAACCGTATTCTAAGCGACAAAGGATGTATTCCAAACCATCAATTCGGCTTCAGGAAAAAACATAGTACGATCGAACAAACTCACAGGTTAGTCAATGTTGTTAAGAAGACCTTTGAAGAGAGAAAATACTGCTCTGCGCTTTTTATCGACGTTTCTCAAGCATTCGATAAGGTATGGCATGAAGTCCTAATATATAAGCTAATACTGAATTTGCCCGTAAACCTATATAAGCTGCTAGATAGTTATTTAACCGAACGAAAATTTATTGTGAAAGAAGGAGATTTTTTGAGCTCACCCCAGCCAATCGGTGCCGGAGTTCCCCAAGGTAGTATATTGGGGCCCTTTTTATACTTATTGTATACTTCAGACATGCCAACTAGTAATCGAGTTCTCACATCGACATTTGCTGGCGACACAGCTTTTTTGAGCATTCACGAAAGACCCGAAGTAGCATCACGATATTTACAAGACCACATATCCAATTTAGAAAAATGGTTGAAGAAATGGAGAATAAAAGTGAATGAACAAAAATGTACTCACATAACTTTCATACTGCGCAGAAAATCTTGCCCCCCTATTCGGATAAATAACCAAACGATACCTCAGCTTTCAGACGTCAAATATCTCGGCATACATCTTGACCGGCGCCTTACATGGAAACGGCACATAGAAACAAAGTTAACACAAATGAATTTGAAAGCAATCCAACTAAACTGGCTAATTGGCAGAAATTCTACTCTAGCTTTAGACTGCAAACTTTTATTATACAAGTCAATTCTAAAACCAATATGGTATTATGGCATTCAATTATGGGGCACTGCCTCAGCTACCAACCTAGAAAAAATTCAAAGGCGCCAAAATAAGATTCTTCGTATAATCACATCTCCCCCACTCGAACATCCATAAAGATCTAAACGTGCCAACAGTTAAAGCGGAAATAGCGAAACTTGCCATAAGTTATTTAAAGAAGCTTGGAACTCATCCTAATCCACTGGCCCGTAACATACTAAATGAACCTGGTTACATTCGACAAAGAAGGAGGGACACCGCTTCTCTCATCCGTACATCAGAGGGATAACCCGCAAATTACAGTAACCGTGAAACATACATTTTTTTGTCCAGCACTGGTTGGACTTAACATGTATATTTTTATTTTTACACTTCAGATATGAGTAATTATTGATAGTTCAATTATATTGAAGATACAATAAAAAAAAATTTATTTGAAGTGTGATAGTGTGAAAACGAAATACTATTATGTTACGTTAGATTTTTTGACAATCACACAATTCTCATTTGATTTCTATCTTACAAAATCCAATGAAATTCTTAATACTCAGTATTATAGTGTGAAACGGGCTTTAGCAATATCAGCTGATACATTTAAAGTAAGAACCTTTTTAAAATGGCCTGCAAATATATTGAGATTTCTGCATCGTTTCTTGCCCAACCGATAACTAACGCAGTAAATCAATTTCAGATCAGATGTTATATGCAAGCACCTTTCAGTCCTACCGAAGTGAAAAATATCAAATACTCTCTTGGTAATCGAATCCACAACCCGGACTATCTATCGGCTAGTGAGTTACCTACTAGTTGAGCGGGGATTTGATTAATAGGCAAGCAGTTGAATTTTATAGAGTTTTATAGTTTAATTTGTTTTATTTATTGTAATTAAAATTATAATAAATCTTAGGAACTAAAGTACCAGCAACAAAGGCTATCTTCGGCTTAACAGAGTGCAATTTCATTTTGAAACATTCAGATTAATTTGAAAATAAATTATATTTAGAAAAATAAATTCGTAAAATATATTTTTTCAATTCCTTTATCCTTTTCAATACTTCTATATTAACAAAAGTTCTTTAACTCTCCTACTTACTGTATGCACATTGTAATTACAATAAATCTTTAGTAAACCTCTGATATGATACCATAAGACTTCTTATAAACATATAATTATCATCAGCTAACACTTATATTTTGTCATATTACATTTTCTTATCCCAACAAATAACAAATAATATTTCTAATCTCTTGTCTGCTCCAAACTAACAAAAAAAAAAAAAATGGGTTAAGTACCGCAAAACTGCTGTTTTTGATGTCTATGAGCCTTTGGCTTTATCCACATATGAAAACGGTAATAAAAGGATTTTTTCCTTCATTCAGTTATTCCATATAAATGTACTTCTAAGCCACACAAATTATGTTCGGTATTAAGGTTAAACCCCATGAACTAATACCCGCACATACGACAAGAAATGCAAGTATGAATGCAATGTGGTTAAGAAGTTTAATGTAAACAATATCGTACATTTACATATATGAAGTAAGGGTTTCCGGGAAGAGGAAATGAAAATTTGCAAAACCTAATTCGGTTTTTTTTTGCATTGAAAACTAAATCTATAATTTCAAACACAGTTTTAAAACCCACTTAAGGAAACAAACATATTTGTTATGCCTGAAATGTTAATAGAGATTTTAATAATGAAATAATGATAATAATGAACTTAACCCTAATTAAATTGCATATATTTTTAAAGCAAAATTAATTTTTTTCATAAACAAAACAACATATAAGTTAAAGCTGAACAAATTTTTAAGCTGTTAGAAAGATGTTTTAATATGTTTATCGAAAGTTCATATTAAAAGAAGGATATTTTTAAGCTGGCTCCAGCGAATTGAAACCGGAATTTCTCAATGATCCATTGATCCATTTTATACCTATGTCGATGTGTTGGCGCAGCATTTTTGAGCATTCATTAAAGCCCCCAAATGGCATTACTATACTTACAAGACCTCGTAGTGGGTTTAGAAAAATTCTTGATGAAATGCGCTCATGCCCTCAATTCGTATAAGTAAATAATCAAATGATACCTCAACTTTCAGTCGTCATATTGATCGGCCCCTTACTGGAAAAGCCACATAGACTCCAAGATAACACAAATGAAGTTGGCATGCAAGTCTAATCACAACTAATATTTCAAAGTTCCACTTTATAAGTCTCCGTATAAATTGTGACATTCCTACATCAACAAATAACAAAAAAAAAAAAAAATAAAATAAAATTATAAAAATATAATTAATATCAACGAGAGACTGCTTAAAAAGCAATTTTCCAAACGATTATCTGCCTTTTATTCGCCACCTATATTTTCTCTTTCGGAAACCCTTTGTCATTAAAACGACTTTTTGTTTGTTTTATGTGACATAACTTCAGCTGCTTCTGTTGCCATTTTTTTGCTTCAATAGCAGTTTTCCTTTTCTATTCCATTCTCTACAATTATTTGCATGCAGTTTTAAGAACGGAAACCGCTGAAAATAGTTATAAATACTTTTTTTAAATAATTGAAAAATTAAAAAAAAAAAATTAGTCCACCGCATATCTGCTTTGTAAATTGTCAGGTAATAAAGGTAAGTCCGGGAAGAATTTTACTCTGGATTATATTCTTAAGTCTGCAGTTTTGGTATTTTTTGCTTCGTGTTTGTTCGTTGATGCGACAGCAGTTTGCTTATTTGAAATTTAAAATGACTGATTAACGAAATGTATTGCGGCTGCAGACTAAACGAATACTTAATTTTTGAACACTTTTAAACAAATTGTTTGGAAAAGAAACGAAGGCAAGTACTTAATTAGAACTTTTATCAATTCACTGTGAAGGTAAAGATGTTTAAGTGATTTACAGTGTACAGCAAAAAAACACAAAATAAAATTAAAATTGGCAAACGAAGAGCAGATATCTAAATAGCGAAGCATGGGATAAACTTAAGTTTTAAAAGTTTTCTGAGAATATGTTTAAACAGATAAGCGATTATTATATACGACGCTTTGCACGTCCGGAGATTCATTAGACGCCCAGAAATTACATAATGCGACTTTTGTCGCTGCAATCTTTCTCGTTTATAATATTGCATTTTTGTTTATATCGACCAATTTATATTGCAGCAATTTGTATGGATGTATACACATGCTAACATTTTAAACTCCAGAATTCCAAACTATGAATGGAAGGACAAAATGAATTTCAAGAGTACATGCATGAGTGTACCCTTTATAATTCCTCTCTTCCCTCTCGCCTACTAATAAAGAATTGCAGCGACAAAAGTTGCATAATGTAACTCGGCACTAAGTTATAAGAAAAGTGATTTAATTACCACCAGTCGTTCCATTAGTAATGCAATCTAAAGAAAAAAGTGTTGAAAACTTCCAAAAACGGTTACTATTAGTGTAAATGTAGCCAAGGTCTCACGATACTTAAGACGTATTTCTAGTTCCTAAGTGATGGTCTAGGTACCGAGACACGCAGAAATATAAATGGAGATGGTAATGAGGTAACAAGCGCAATTCTAAAACTATGCTCCATATTCCCTGTGTTGGCAAAACACTGCTTTGTAGATTTAAATCTACATATTAAAGCGCTGGATGAGTAAAAAAAATAAAAAATTAAGCTCATAAGACGCAGTTTTATTTAGTTTACGACGATTGTTAAATTCTATCGTATTCAAAAACAAAAATATTCTACTTAAAACAAATTAGCCGAATAAAAATATATGTTCAAAATTGTATAAATTTTAGGACACAAAGCGATAATATTTAGGGCAATATTTGAGATAAAATAGTTAGAAAATAGATACTGCCGCCTGTTCCTTAAACTACTTTTCATCAAAGTGATTTAAAATCACATGAGAGGTGTTCTACACTCAAGCATTTTGTGAAATCATGTGATTTTAAATCGCTTATCTAAGTGACTGTGATTTTAAGTCACTTGCTTAGTTTTGTGAGTTTTTGTTGGTAATTTTATAACAAACGGCTTGAATAAATATTTTGAAGTTTTTGCTTTTTCATTGTCTATAATAATATTTAATAAAATCACCTAATTTATAAGAAAAATATAAGACAATTACAGTTTTTTAAAGAATTCTGTTTTGCGTAAATATTTTATATTTTTCAAAATTTAATTTCTTTGTGGTTTTTTCCTTTTTTTACCTGTCAGCCGATTAAGTGCTTAGAAGGTACATCTACGGTTGCCAAAAATAGAAATTGATATGGCCCCGCATATAACGTTTTAGCAGGCTCTTTTCTTACACTGCTTTAATTTTAAACCCAATTTAGTCAACAATGTTACCCAGGATCTTTAGGATATTTATACATATTTAATTAGAAAAACAATAAAAATTTGCGATTTTCTTGTGGTTTTACGAAGTTAAAATCACAAAAAAATTAAAAATATATGATTCACAGAACAGGGTAAATTTACATGTAATTTCAAAATGGTTTGTGATTTAAAAACTGGTGACTTTCAGAACTGGTCTGCTTATTATTCATTGTCACATTTTTGTTCTTAATTTTAAATTATATTTGTAATTAAATTAATGTTAATTTAAAAAAAAAACTTTGATTTCTTCTGTTGCCACAAGTATTTTGCTGAAATGCAAAAGAGAAAATTTTGTAATAATTTGTCTAACTAAACATTAAGCACACGTTACTTTAATCCAGGAGCTTTAGTTAAACATAAAAAATTTGTATGAAAAAGTCATGAAAAAATTTTGCTGAAGTAGTACTTTGTTTTTGCTGTGGAAAAACATTGAAATGTTTCTGGCAATATTTTATCAAAATTGTGAAATAAAGCAAATGGGCATTATTTCATGTGAAATTTTTCAAACAACAGCTTTTGCTAACATTTGTAAAACAATGTGGTAATACTGAAATAAACATAAAATCGTAAAATTCTTCCAAATCGCGAGATAGACAACACATTTTAAATGTTAAATTTTCCTTGTGAAATAATAAATGTTGCTCAACATTTTTCACAAATTCGAACCGAGTACTAGGCTTAAAGGCGCAACATCCTGTGAATCTATCGATTCGATCAACGAACTATTAAATGTTTAATTAGGGGTTCATAACAAAATTGTGGAGAGAGTTGAGATTTTATACCCAAGACTGGCAAGATAAGCCACTCGTAGCATGCTGCTTACCTTAAGGGTGAACCTATTGATGTAATTATTTATGTAGTGTGCGGCTTACAGGATAAGGAGTTTACGTTAGTGACGTTCCTCGATATTAAAGAAGCCTTCAAGAATATTACATAAGGGTGAAATTAGGGAATCACTAGTAGATCTTAACATCCATGTATAGTTGGCGGATGATGTGATCAAGATAAACGTCGGCACCTAGCCGCGTTGGCTCTTTTCCGACGCTGCACAGTGGGGCAGAATCAAAATATTTTGGAAATAACCTAGTAATTTATAAACGGCTGGGCCGATTGATCCAAAATTTGACATGCGCATAGCAGAGGAGTATCTACACTTAATTTTTAAAGGTGGTCTGCTTATTATTCATCGTCACATTTTTTGTTCTCAATTTTAAATTATGTTTGTAATTAAATTAATGTTAATTTAAAAAAAAAAACTTTCCAACACGAGAAATTGAATCTAATTTTGTTGCATCAGATACAAAAATACCATTCAAGCAGTCAACACTTGTTGCCAAAATTGATATAATTAAAATTTTGACATGTTTTGATATGACCTTTACACAGTCGAGTCGGCATCCATTAATTTATTGATTCTTGATATAAGTATTGTTATGTGTTTTTGTTCAACAAATGATGATTTAAAGTCATAAGCATCCATATGTAATTTTGATTAATTTTACTTTTTCAGTTCAATTCTGATTTCAAATAGTTTCAAATTATTTTATAATTCGGAATTTAATTTCGGATTTTTTAGAAAGTTCGCCAGAGTTAAATAAATTGGTTTTTTTTTCAATTCCTTTCATCAGAAATTTTGCATTTCCTTTATTTTGCTAAGATTACGCTTAAGAACACCTAGCAAACAAATTAAAAACTAGAAATCGAGTGTGGAATTAAGCAATTTTTGCTGGAGGCACTTCCTAGCTGGATTGTCAACTTAATGATTTTAATAAAAACAAATAACCAGATCTTCGGAATTGATTACGTAATATACATTATGCAATAAACTGTAATGCAAATATGTTTATTCTAAAGAATTAAGTAGACAACTTAGAAATTTGTTAAAATTCTTTTAAATAATGACATATTTTGATAGATATAAAACACCTATTTTAGATCTATATGTAACAAAATTATCTCCGGGATTGGATTTGAAGTTTTTTGAGATAATTATCCCAAGTGTAAACCTTAGGTATTTTTTTTAGACAACACTACCTATACGAAGCTTTTTTGCTTGTTTGCAGAAAACACCCAGAGTCTCTGGCGGGAATACAACCCGCAACCTCCAGACTGATAGACTAGCGCACTACCATCGGCCTAAAATAAAATTTTCAAAATTTTTCTTTAATATTATTCCTCTAATTTGTATTTAAAAATATTCTTTCTTAGAGAGAATAAAACGAACTTAAGCTTAATTTAATTTCATCTGTATGTAAAAAAAAGTTGGACTAATAAAATTTTAAAAAATAATTTAAAACTACTATTCTTTTGTTTAATTCTGGAATATTTGTTTGCCTAGTTTGACCTCAGTCACCTGAAGTCAATTATTTATTATTTTCATTATATCGGGTATTTTTTCAGCTGCATCAGAACTATCGATAACTATAGTTCGACAGCTGATAATGTCAAACTGTTTTAAAATTTATGTTCAGTGCAGTTTGGCAACTCATCACGAAATGAATGACATATCAGATAACTTTTTTCCTGAATACATTATTTGTTTTATTATTTTTAAACATCAAATTGATGACATTGTTGTCATAACATAGATTACACCTAGAAAATTACAAAATTCATGAGTTTCATCATTAAATTGATGTAATTTTTCACTATTTGTCATAACATTAATGCCTTAAGACTGATGAAACGGTGTCACTGTAATCCGACAATGAATTTTTCTATCAGTGTGGAATCATTAAAAGAAACATGCAATTTCAGGGCCATCAGCTTTGTTAAGTGATTCAATATTAAAATCGTATTAATTCAACTTGAAATTAATGTTGATGTAAATGTTTGTAATGTTGATTCAATAAACATTATTTCAAGATCTTGACATCATTGACTCAACATGCTTTCTAGTTATTTTAAAGTGAAATAAAAATGGTTTTATTTTTGAATTAACAAAAAAAAAGAAGGAAAATGTTGTTTAAAAAAATGTTGAATCAAGTTTGTAAATTTTACAATGAAATTTTTCAGCGTGTTATACATTTTTAACCATAATTCATCATTTAAGATTCTACTCTTGGGTGTGGACTTAAAAAGTATTATGTGAAAGAGAACTTCAATAATATCTCAATCTCAAGAGTCCTTTACTTTTTGTAGAAATCGATAAAAAAAAGTACAAACAAGTTTCCTCAATACATCCGAGTACATGTGTGCAATAAGCTACTCTGCTGTATGTCATCCGTTTGCTTTCCCTAAAGAATAAAAAAATCTACTCAGATGAAATCTGTATGCGACAAGGTTGAATCAGTGTCTTGTTATAAATGACCCAAATCAAAAACCAACAGCCAAACAATTTTGCATAAATAAAGCGGAAGGAAAAAAAAAATTTTAAATGACAATAAACATCTGAAAAAGTATGTAAAAGCAAGCAATGGTACTGTGACATTGTAAAACCATTAAGAACAGAGGAAACCACTTATTCGTCCATTTATACATCCTTATATAGCACAACATCAAGTGGACAGGTTTTAAAAGAAGCGAAATCTTTAGGAAAATTAACACAAAAAATTTAAGTAAAAAAAGTTTTTATTTTTGTAGATTTGGGATGTATATTGGGCTCTTTGGGTAGAAAGTTAATTAAAAAATTTTAATTGTCAGTAGCAACCAAAGTATAATATGTTTAGTCGTCACCATGTACCGCTACTGACATGGAAAATAATCTAGAGTATTTTTGAAGGGTATACATATTTGATTTGAAATAATAAACTAAAGTTACAAAATAATATGCTACAGTACCAAGTAATATAATCGCCGAAGGTTTTCGAATGAGAAGCGCATAACAACCCAAATCCCTAGCCTAACTGCAAGTAGGGACTCTTTTCAATCTAACCTACCCTAACCCATAGTGGATCGACCTAATCTAAAGTATGTTGCTCTGGTACATGCAAAGATAAAACATTGTTGACATAACCATAATCTAAGATCAACAATTGTAATGATATGGTTGTAGTCAAACCATATCGTTTTGAAATATAACAGCAATATTGTTGAGTTAGAACAATATTATTGTCAATCCTATTAACGACATTTAACAAAAAAAAAAAGGAAAACCATATTTTTTTTTAAATTAAATTATTTATTATATTAAGATGAAATTTATACATTATATGGTTAAAGTATTTTTATTTTTATTTATTAAATTTAATTTATCGAGCATGCTAACAAAAAACTTCACTTGTATGAAACACTTAGAGCCTTTGGTGGGAATCGAACCCACAACCCCCAGACTGATAGACTTCCTAGTAGCCTGACTACAGCAACCGGTTAAAGAAATGATTACGATGTGATTAAAAACTATGTAATATTATATGGGATAGGCCCGTTTGTTTTAACATTCTTGATAACAAAGACATAATTATTTATTACCAGCTGTGTTCACACGCGTTGTGTGGGTTGTAACAATATTTTGTTCGATTTTGGTTTGAAAGTAATCCACACCAAATGTCAAGACTCTTACTTTTATAGTGCTTCACGTAAATATATATACTTCATATAAAGGTATCCCTGGATAAATTCTAAATATTATATAACATTCTGAAATTCTAAAAATCAAAGGTGTTTAAAATACATATATAATTAGCAATGTAAATCCACAAAGTAAAAATACAAATCAAATACAAATTTTATTCGTTTGGCTATTTGGCAGTAAGTAATTAATATTTTGTCATTCTTTTAAAACAGTGCCATCTGTTTTGCAACCGTGTTTAAAATATCCCGCTTTTAATTCGTATTTTATGATTATTTAAAACAGCGCCATCTGTTGCGTTACAGTGTTTGAAATATACCGCTTTTAAAAATAAAAGATGCCTTAAAGTATACAGTACCTTTAAATCGGTAAAATTGCGTACTTTCACTGCTTTTTCTCCACTTAAAAAAAAGGTATCCTATATTGGAATCAGGATAATAAGGTACCTCTTTACAAATTTCTGTAAAAATCCATCCAGTAGTTTTTACATGATGCGAACGCAAACAGACAGAAGGACATACTGGAAATGAGGTACTGTTTTATTATTTGTATAGATATATGTATAGATTTTATTTATTAATGATTTCATATTAAGTACATGACGATTTCATTATATCAGGTGTTTTTTTTAGCTGCATCCGAACTATCGATATCATTAAATATAATTTGACAGCTGGGAATATTAAACTGTGTTGACATTTCAGTTCAGTGAGTTTGACATCTCATCATGAAACGTTAAACGCTGACACAACGCGCCCAATTTGTCAAAATTTAATTTGAAAAAAATTTAAAAAATCTGTTAGTGAATTTCATAGAGCACTAGGTCCATTTTATGAATTTTGTGATAAAGCTCATTTATGGTTTTGTCAATAAGCAAAGTCAATAAGCAAGAATTACCTTACATCCATTAACATTGACTGTTTGGTTCGGTTTACACGCTAGCGGCATAATCGGTCCATATTTTTTTCCTAAATATGCAAGGAACTGCCGTTACAAAAATATCAAGGACATTTGATTATAACAGAACGGAGCAGCTTGTCCTATAGCAAGTAATTTCAAAATCAATTTGGGGACAACTTCATTTCCAGAAGTGTTCCTGTTCACTGTCTGAATTACATTTTATATGGCTGTGTCAGTCAAGTCATTGGTTCATGCCGAAAAATCAGCAACTCTTTGAATATTGGAAGCCAATATTTAAGCCACCATTCACTTCTCACAGCCAGATTTATGGAGAAAGTAGTCAAAAATTGGAATGATCAAATGAACCATGTAATTTGTAGCCGCGGTGGACAGATGTCAGAAATTATATACATAAAATAAAATGCCACTACATTATCTACTAGATTATAATAGAAAAAACTTCAATCCAAAAATATTTCTGTGCAGCTAAAAAACACGCTATATTGCGTAAATGTATAGGGTGTTTTTTAGCTGCATAAATAATAATTAAAACTTTATATTATAAATAATACATAATTACAAATTTATTTAAAATCACAAAACAATTCTCTAAATTAAAATCCGCTTACTAAAAGAAACATATAATGTTTGTTTTTATCATTCTTGGATTACGTATAGACAAATTTAACATATTTTGCTTGTTATTAAAATATTATGGTAAAAATAATATATTATTTTGGAATACTTATAAAACTATGGTTGTGGTTTGAAGTTTAGCAAAAGTGTATAGTTAAAACAAATTTTATTAGTTTTTTTGTATGTAGCAACCATTTAATGATAAAATTTTACCAAGACTTCTTTATCGTGACCAAAGTAATGCTAAAAACAACTAAAATTTTTTCGTCGCAACCATATTTTGGTACAGAGAACATAATATGGTTTTTTGTGTGTAGCTAGTGTTTATTTAAATATAAAAATGTTTATTTTTTTAATAAATCAAATAAATATTTCTAAACCATTCCTCTATGAAACTTGATTTGTTTTTAGTTTCAATACGATCTACGTCATGCTGTTTTTGTAGTTTTATTTTTTTATTTCCTAAAAAAATACACGTCTTTTAAGTTTATGTTCACCACTTTTGTTGAGTTATCCTGCATGTAAAAGCCAAGTTAATGGATAATTATGTATGTGCATAACACCCTTGGGTCAGAGTATTCTCAATAATTTTAGATCTAAATTACCAAACTAAAAACCTAAAAACATGTTACAAGACCACAAATAAAATAGCAAATTTATATTCACTATTCACTGCTAGCGCATGCACATACTCGTACTGCAAGATATAAAAACGTTGAAGTGGGTTTAATCTTGAGAAATATTTTGCACTGGTTTTAAAATAGGGAGTTTGTGAGGGTGTTGGATGTGTGTGTGTGTGTGTGTGGGTTTACGTTTGTAAGTTTAACTTACGTGCAGCAATCCAGCGGTAAAAAGAAGGCCTAGAAGGCCTCTTTACTCTTTACCATACAAAAGGAGAGATAACACTAATAGAAGGGAAGTAAGAATTTGTAGTAGATCTTTTAAAAGGAATAGGCAAGGCCTTCTGAAAGCCTTTTTTTGGAAGGAAAACGAGTATTGTGAAGAGAGAAGGTCTAAGCATTCCTTATAGAAGGCCTGAAGTGACAAGGCCTTTTTAGATTTACCGCTGGGATATTTTAATTTGAACGTATGCGTGCGTGCAAACGACTATATTTTTTTTATATATTTTCTGTCTGTTGTCAAAATGGTCAAAGCATAAAAAATAATAATAAAAGCCCCAAATTTAATAGTATGAGTTAAAAAACTTTGCATGTTTAAATAATTTCAATAAGTAGATGTTTTTTTGCCTTGCTAGTAGTTGGGGCTTATAACCAAAGAGCACGCAAACTGCACCCCATTAGTATCGCTTCAAAATATTTGCCTCTATCGCACTGTTGTATCTCTTGAACCATATTAGGCAGAAACCTTAAATTTTCTTGGCAGATAAATTATAATTAAGTTTGGTTAGGAAGGGTGGAGCCATTTTGTACTAGACACCTCCATTCGGCGACCTATTGGTCTATAATGTTAAAAAGTAAACATTTTTCTTTTTTAGTAAATCCAGTTGCCAGATAAAATTAGTAAAGAAAGCGTCAAATTATGAAAAAAAAAATCGTCAAAATTTCAAATCATCAACAATTTTTCAGAATAAATTTTTTCTATTTTTAATAAATTAAGAATAATTTTTTAAAGAGATTTTAATGTTAAAATAAATAATGTAGGGCGATGTTGAACACTTCGAGCTTGTTAACCCAATTTATTTATACTGTTGGGTATGCCGGTGCGCTAATAGGTAGTGTCATACCCTACAAGAACACTGATAATCATTTGACCGATCATTTGCTAGTCACGGGATTTTACCATCATTGCCTATTATTAACTTCCCAAAACATTTTTAAGGGCAAAAAGCAAAAAAATGATGTATACATTGTGTACATGTGATTCTTTTTTATCTCCATCGAGTTTGTTAACATTACTCTCGAATATGTGCAAAAGTGAAACAACATATTTAATTTGAATTTTTATATTTTTGCCTATGTTGTAGTTTCGATCATCAATTTCTGGTAGGGTAGCTAATCAGTGTGGGGTTGTGGGTTCGATTTCCAACGAAGACTCAGGCATTTTGTACTATGTCGGTAGGAAGACCAGGAAGGTGCTTCTAGGTTCTTTAAAACTGACTATCTGCGTTAGTTAAAGGTCGTGGAAACATTAACTGTCATCTGGACAAGATGAAAATCGAGATAAGACGATACTTGTAGGCTGCACCTGGAAAAAGGCGCATGTTTTATAAGAATGTCTGTAAGCACTACAGTCAACAGTAAAAAGTTTTGGACAGCACGAGTCTGCTGCGGTATCCCAATATAAATAAAAACAGCTACTGTTTGAATAGAAAATTTAAATCTTCAGTTATCAAATTGATGGCAAATTCAAATCTTCAGATAATAAGGAAACACCCTTTAATTTATTAAAAGTCTTGTTTTTAACAAAAAATAAAAATTTAAAAATAATGACAGGAATTTTTATGTAAGGTAATTTTCTTAATTATTAATTAATTAATTATTAAATTTTTCTGAAGTTTTTTTATTTAAAAATGTCAGTAGATGCCCTTAAAATTGGATTGTCAAACAAAATTTTTTTTTTTAAGTTGAACAGGAACTTAAAAAAAAAATTATTAAAAATGCAATATGCACTTTCTTGATTATTATTCTGCGTACATACATATGTATATGCATAAATAAATAAGTATATATTTACGTGAGAATGAGTGGGAATGTATATATATGTAAATATACATATGTCTTAAGTAGGGGTGTGCAGGTCTGTTACATTTTTAAAATAATTGCGCGTAAACATGTGCAATCCTATAAAAGTCACCAAACGAAAAGTGATTACTTTAAAATGGGGAAAACTACCTTAAAAAAAGATGATAGAAATTTGGCAACAAAAAAAAATATGAAAAAATACCCAAAAATTAACGCAATATCGCCCTTTTTTAGTAATATTTTTTAAGAACAAAAAATTACATACTACTGAATGGCAGTAAGGGCATTGATAACAATTGGTTGCATCCATCAAGCAAACTTTGAGTTTGCCACTGCTTTAACCAATCTTTGTTCAAAATCTGTCAGAAATTTTTTGCCTTTAAGTTAAATATATTCAAATTATAGTGCGCAAATGAATGATTTATTTAAAGAAAATATCTGTGAATAAAAGAAACAGCAATTAAGGTGCCATTGAGATAAATGCGTTAGTTGTTAAATTTTTGGATTAAATATGAAAATATCGCTCGATGTTTTGTTTTTTATAATATTAAAAAAAATAAAAAGTCAAGTGCGAGTTAAACTCACACACGGGGTTCCGTACTATGTCTAGTACGCCTATAAAAACTCAAGTTGTTAATTTTTTCATGTCTTATGGGGCACCCTTTTTTTTTAAAATCAAAGTCATATTCGCGAAAATTGCATCGCTATTGGAATACCCTTTAAATTTTAGGAATTGTTGTTATAACGGCCATGGTAATACACTATTGCGTTTCAAAAAATAAGGTAACATACGTAAAAAACATGTCACTGATTTTTATTATTTGATATATAAAAATATACTATTTTGCACTCATAAAATATTTATTAAATAAATTTTCAAAGGAATCATGCGTGATTAAAAATAAATAATGTTTATATATTAAGATGAACTGCAAACTATTAAGTAAATTAGAATTATGAAGCATATACGATTATATAAAGATTTCCTATTTTTATTATTATTATATTCATGTGTATATTTTAAGAAAATATTTTATAAGTACCCGTTACACTGCGTTTACATTTAACGGTACTGTTAAGGCAATAGCATACATACATACATACCAACTTTTCACATTTTGTATTACAATGTTGCATGTATTACGAGGGCAGCTTGATAATTCTGTGACTTTTTGCCATTCTACTCCATTAATTTGTAATGCAATTATGATTACCAATTAATTGCGTTATTTTCTATAAGAAAGTGATGGCGTAGAGATAAGTCAGGTGGTGAAAAAAAGTAAAAAAATTATTTTCTGGTGTAAAGTTGGCACATTATTTTTAAAGCTGTATATTTAATTAATAGTTTACTTCGCCGAAGATTTAGTGGTATAGAGTAATACCGACGAAGGAGGGCGCTGCGATATTAACTAGTAAGAAAAACTTTATGGTAATGGTTTGTGACGGCTGGGATACGAACTTGTTGGCTCAAGCCAATATACATGCTCAGTAGCCGAATAGCTAACTACCTAACGTACATCTCCTACAACTGCTATCTATTACTGGACTATGGTTGAATTTTTGGAATTTGGTCTATTACGCTTGCCATCGTAATTGAATTAATATTTTAATTATTAGAATATTTAATACACTCGCTGAAAATAATTTAATAAATGTACTTTAAACCTAATTTTTATTGAAAATTCCAATAGAATATTCGTGAATAAAGTTATCATAATCACATAATGTGCTTTAGTGTATTAATTTCTTGTTTTAGATGTTGTAGTATACGTAACCGTAAGTTTACATTCTTTTAAAGTAAAAGTTATTAAATATTTTTGTGTTATTCTTATTACTTGCTTATACTTTCGTTGTATGAACATTTGATGATAGGCATACAAGCTATAAATAATTAAAAATTACATGCATATAAAACTACCTTAAGATTATATATTGACCGTTTTATAAATAATACTGGTTTTGTAATGATCTTGTAATATTCATCTACAAATATGATTGATGTACAAGAAGTTTTTACTCAATAAGCAACTAGCAAATAAGAGAGACGTTTTAAGCAAATTAATAAATAAATTGAAATAATAAATTGAATATTGCTGTTTGAGTTTATTACAGATGTAGACAAAAATGTTCGTGCACTAGGCTGTATAATATCCTATTTCATAGGCTGAATATAAATAAATTCTTCCGGAGCAACAAAAACAGTCCGAATTTTTTTCAAGTCTGCTACACGCAAAGAAAAAACATGGTTATGGTATGGTCACAGGAATCACATTATGTTCTCTGTAACAATGTGTGGTTGCGATAAACAGATTTTAGTTGTTTGTAACATTACTTTGGTCAAGATAAACAAGTTTTGGTTAAGATTTTATAATTAAATGGTTACTACACCCAAAAAATTCAATACGGTTGGATTTTATTCTGCAAATTTTAATAAACTTCAAACCCCAACCGAAGTTTTTTAAATATTTAAAAATAATATATTCAAATATAACCAAAGATTGTTTTTGTGTCTGACAATAGAAAACAAAAGTTTTCTTAAAAAAAAAAATAAAAATAGTAAAAAATTAGAAATTGTATTCATACATATGTATTTAATTAATCTTTCATCTTTTTCTTTTTAATTAATATTTTTGTTAGAAATACACCATCGTTTTAGAAAAACCATCGTTGTGATCAACGTTGTGCTGAAAAAGAGTACAAGAAGACATTTGGGTACAAGACGCAAGGCTAATCATTTTGATGGTGCTTCCCATACCAAGGAAATTGTACTTGAAAAAGACTGTTTTGAAGCAAAACAACAAAATTCTGATATTCGTAAGTGCCTGAGAGTCCAATTGCTTGAAAACAATAAAAAATAAATAATTCTATATGACATTTGATATTTTTTAACAATCGTTTAATTCAACCATAATATTATAATGTTCAACAATAATTTGGTTTAACTGCAACCATATAATTTAACGAGTAAGAGTAAATATAATTTAACCATAATATATTGCTCTTAAATTATGGCTACCTCAAACATGTTTTTTCTTTGAGTGTACAGAGTATTGGTATTTCGATATACATATGTTTTTATTGGAAAGATAATCTCATGGAAAATATTTTAATCAAACTACTAAGCTTAATGCTAAGTTCAAATATTGTATTGAAAATTAAATTTGATCTCGATCTTGATCAGATCCGTATGATAAAACGGATAAATCTATATTATAAATTGCTCTCTTAACCAATTGTATATTGTATATATTAGATGTATGTAAATTTTCACATGGTGCGAAGAATTGGCTTTACTTTACTTTCTACTGTAAAAATCTCTCATTCTCTATTTGACCAATTTTGTTTATTTTAATACTAATAATTGATTTATTTTTTTTTTTGTTTCTTAAAATACTAAAACCCGAAAGATTAATTATTTTACCGTAAGTTTTTATAGAACACTGCCAAAAACATTAATTTAAAAGAAGTGGTTGCATTGTAACCAATAAAGTTGCTGGCGGGTTTTTTATTGAAAACATATTTGTCTAAAACATCTGCACAATATTTGAAAATAATTTTTATTTAATATTTTTTTATTAGCAACAAAAACTTGTCAGTTTTGCAACAAAAACTAACAAACAGAAGTCATATTTTATAAAGACGTGCTACAGATTTATATATATTTTTTTTTGTTCTATGATCCTTATTTTTTTGTAACAATGCGAAATAAAACAACTTTTTGTCATGGTTGTTTTGATTTATAACAGTTTTGTATAACAGCTTTTTTATGTAAATTTAATAACTATTTCAAAGTAACTTTTTTGTTGTGGATATGTGACATTAACAAATGTATATGAGATGTGGGAAATACAGCTAAAATGGTTCGAGTTATTTTCCACATTGTGAATAAATGTTAATTTCGTTCATTTATTAAAATATTGCTCTTTGAATTGTGTGTATACGAGGGCAGTTTGATAACTCCGTTTTTCCTAATAATATTAGTTCTATAAAATCCATTATATATAAATCGATACCTTCCCATAAGAATGTATTAAGCGACATTTCTAAAATTGTTCAGGAAACAAAAAAAAAACGTCTCATTTAGTTATTTATTTGTGTATTTTATTGAAGGGAACATAACTTGACATAATACAAATTTCAGGGAGCAACATTATTTCATAAGAAAACTTAGCGGTTGATACAATTATATTTTCCCTCTAGTTTCCTTTGCATCCGTAATAGGGCAGTGATTCCCAGGCCAAAATGTGGCGCTTAACTTCTAGTATAGTTCCACATCAAAAAGTTTCGCTTAATACATTCTTACGGGAAGGTTTCGATATAATTTTTTTATTTTTCTAAATATATATACTTTATATTTATTTATATTTATTTATATTTATTTTTATTTATGTATATTTATTTATATTTATTTCTTATCCGAAATCGGTCTATAATGTCTACAATTTTTTTAACCAAATATATATTTAAGCAAATGGTACAACTGTGGATTTTGTTGTTATTTGTGGTAAAGACAGATTCTGAAATATCGAATAATTTTTAAAATTTTTTAAAGATTCATGAAAATTTTATTTTATTCCACTACAAATCAACCATTTTGTATCCGATTAAAACAGGTTAGCCATTATATGACCAATAACTTCATGATTTCTAAATCGCGGTTGGTTTACAACTACTTTAGTTTCCTTCTAGCAATTTTTCTTTATTGTATAGTAACCATATTTAATAAGTGTTTGAATTCTATTAATGCTACTCAGTCCTGGACAGTTACACACAATGTGCACCCAACCTCTTTCGCGTCGTAAAATTCTATAATTGGAGACTTTTAAAGAGACATACAGTGCCGTTGCCGACGACAAAATGTAGTTTCATTCCAACGGAAAAATAAATGGTAGATGAGTCCAGAATTGTATTATTTGGAAGCAAGGGATCAAGTTCCTACGTAAGAAGACCCCCAAATGCAGAATTCAACCCAAAACTTACAACTAAAAGCATAAAACACGGTGGATCTAGCGTAATGGAATGGGCTAGCTTTTCTCACTATGGTGTAGGACCTACAAAACCACAATAAGAACATTAATGTTGGTATACTCGGGAAAGTAATGATCCCTTATGCTTCTGAATAAATGCCATTTGTGTGGGTCTTCCAGCAAGATAATGATCCGAAGCTTACAAGCAATCTTGCGACAAAGTGGTTTCGGGACAATAAAGTCAATGTGATGGAATGGCGCGCTCAGAGCCCAGACCAATTAAGTATTGATGGACAGATATAAAAAAAGTGTCTCAAAAGAAACCAATTAACACCGAAGCGCATTGGGCAGCTGTCCAGCAAATCTGTAATAAAATTCCAAAGGAAAGATGCCAAAATCTTGTAAATTCGATGTCAAAACGTTGTGCAGACGTTATTACAAATAAAAGACAAGCAACAAGGTATTACTTAGAATATACAAATCATGCTCAACGTAATAAATGCATCATTTATAGTTCTTTTTAATTTGTTCTCAATTTAGTGTTAAATATTAGTACAAATTAAAAAATTTCTTTACAGAAAAATTTCTCAAGTTTATCAAATTCTATATCGACTTTAAACTCTTGACGGATCTTAAAAGATTAGCAAAACACACAAAAATAACAACTAAACGGACAAGTACGAGTCGGACACACACACACATAGGGTTCCGTAAAGTGTTTATAATTGTCAAAATATTCCAAGTGGTGTTTAGTTTGTTAACAACACATGTTTTCACATCAAAACAACTTGTAATAGAAAATGAAAACACAAAACAACAGTATGCACTTCACACACACCATCATTTTGTTTTCTTCTTAATATTTCATCCTTAAGGTATGCAACTCATTTGCCTGCAACAAATATTCAACAACATGAATTCTAAAGCGTGTTATGAGTTTTTTTTTTAATTAATTTTTTAATTAAATTTTTAACATTATTATATGTTTATTATATGAGGTTAAAGCAAAGTAATACACCTTCTGTAAAAATTTCAAGCACCTAATTATAGCTTCTTTTATGATGATGATCCGCCTATGCCAGGTGGATAGTCAGCGATGCAATATTAATCGACTAAGTGTTTAGTATTGAGATACAAAACCTTATTGAGATAACTACAAAGCGTATTTAAATGCTTTAACAACAACGCCGTTTGGGTATAGCCATAAGTTATTATGGTTAAAACAAAGGACTGGAGTTGCAAAATACTAAAAAAAAAGAAATGATTGATGTGTACACCGAACATATTGAGAAAGCGAGAAATATTGCTTTAATTAAATAGGAATGAAAATAGGAATGATTTTATTATTTTGATGAAAACGAAAGGAAATTGTATTTAATGAATTTAAATACAACTATTATTATTTGACGCCCGCATATCTTATTTTATTTAAGAGATTTTTTGTTAAATTAAAATTCTTTGTTCAAAAGTATATTTTACACATTTTTATTTTTGTAATTTACCTGTGATATACGGCCTTACACAAATTCATTTACAGAGTTTTTTGTCCATTCTTACCTGTAATAAAACAAATACAAAATTTAATATATAAATATTACATAATTTTTTTAATAAATATAAAAAGAATTTCTACATATATAAAAACACTAATTAGAAAATACAAAAGAATTAATTGAATTTGTAAAATATTGAGGTTTTGCCAATGGTTGAATAAAAATTTTTAAAAATCTTTAATATTTATTGCTGGTTAACATAATACCGTTTTTTATCGTTAAAATATCACATATTAAACTGTTTGTGATTGCATTTTAAATTAATTTAAAAATCCGAACATATTATAGTAAGCAAATTCCATTTGAAAATATATTTACACTGTATTTCTTTTAAATTGTTTGCAATTATTGCCAAATAAAATAATATCTTTTTGTTGACGCTATCACGAAAATGGTACGCACATCTGAGGTTTCGAGACGAAAGAGCAATCAGAATACGTTGAAATTTTTACAGGAGATGGATATTAATGTTGTTGGTTGATTTCTTGCAAAAAGTGAAAATTTTAAAATTTTAAGTTAATAGCCACTTGTTGATCAAGTGCGATATGTTGTAATTTAGTGCACACATGGGTACGTATACTTAACATACAATTTTGGCCATTTTTATACGTAAACCGTAATCATGTTGCACAATGTAGCGACATGGTGTATTTTTGGACAATAAAAGAAAACCAAATTTTGAATAGAGATGTTAGCCATCACTATTAAGAAAAATTCAATTCCAAATGGTGTGTTTACGCCCACTTCCACGCCTCCTCCCCATACAAAGGAATTTTGGGTTCCTTAAAAAGGTCCAACTAATTTCTAGAGATGATCGCCGCTATTGTAAATAAAAAAAATCCCCACAACAAAGGGGGTCTAAAAATAACTGTTTGGCTCTTATGAAAGCATTATTCTTCATTTATAAATACAAAAAACAAAAAACATAACA
Source organism: Phasia obesa (assembly GCA_949628195.1). Lineage (NCBI taxonomy): Eukaryota > Metazoa > Arthropoda > Insecta > Diptera > Tachinidae > Phasia > Phasia obesa. Next base: position 37,697,490 of record OX451219.1, read on the forward strand.
TGTTTTGTTAAAATCACTTGTACATACCAATATCTTAATGTTCGTAGCCACACTGCAAATACAGTAAAAATGAATGTTGTTGCATTAATCAATATGAGTCCATACTCCCCAAGCTTGAATATAATACAAATCTTTTGAGATGGTTAGTCCAAAAAGTTTGTAAGAGCGGGAAAGATTATGAAGCCAAACCTAAGTTAATTGAAGCCTTTCAGAAATCTTTGGGCACAACAAATAATAAATCAAACAATAAATCTTTGGGCACAATAAATAATAAAATTTTATATTAATCAACTGACCACTGCTAGGGTGGGCCACAGCAACTCTAGGATGTGCATTGTTTTCTCTGTGTATGTTTAAATAGTTTATTTACAATTAGGTGAATTTATTTATTTATTTATTTATTTTTTTTTATTTTTTTAGAAAGAGAAGTAACAGTCAGGCAAATAACGCCTATATATATTAACTGTGTTACTTTCTTTGAAAAGGGATAGTAGTAGATAAGACAGATGGTTAGTGTGATAGTAAAGCGTCGCTTATGGCAGCACTGCAACTGCACGTTCTGATTTAGAACAGTGCTGCAAACGCCTCTGGTGTTATTTAGGCGAATTAGTTTTAAGCCAGCATAGCCAATTTATAATTATTTTAATTCGCCGGCGATTAAGTGCTATGTGGTAATACCGGCGAAGGAGGGCTCTGTGATATGCATTATTAAAGAGAAATGAATACATATCAGAAAAATTTATGTTGCCACGGCTGAGATTTGAACTCGTGACAATTGCTTAGTAGTCAAGGTGCTAACCACTATAAGCTAATGCACCCCACAATAAGACTAATCATAACTACGCAACGTAGAGTGTTATACTTCAGATAACAGATAATACCAATTTAAAATATAACGAAAAAGCTTGATAAATAGATAAGCACTGTTCTCTCTGTAGCTTTTTTATTTGACTAGGTTAATGGGAAATAATTAACTGTTTAACTTTTCAGCGCTTTGTTTTTTCAGAAATAGCTTCATGTGTGATTCTAAAATTAAAAATAACCAAGAATTATGCAAAAAAATTTAATTAATTATGGAGGTTAGTAATTTTAGCTTGTCATGAGATATTTTTTGACTGTTCGCTTCAAAAAGAAATAATCGATTTTATTCCATGATTATTTGGAATTTATTCTTTATATATTTATAGTGTATGAAACAAACAAATACAATTAAAAAAAATTAATCCCTTTATGCATTTGCAAAACCACAACAAATACTTCTAAATGACAAAGATCGTTATAAAACAATTGAGTTTTTAATCATCTGTTTACTTTGATATATGTCCTCGGAAAATCCATTTGAACGTCAACACAAATAGACGGGCAGGCGAATATATAAACAGTACTCCTGTTGATGAGGACCCCCAGAACAGAGAGTGTGGCATGTAATTCAAAAATAATTTTTTTTTAACTTTTATTAGCAAATATTTAAACAGGATTTTTAATCTTTAAACTTTGTGCCAGTAAGTGTGTCTACATGCAAAATCACCCTATGAAATATAAAATTAGCCAAATAAATAATTAAGATGAAAAATTATTCAGAAAAGAGTAATGGAAATTTGGCCTAAATATTATAAAAAGTACGCGAAAATAAATGAATTATAACCCATTTTTAGGGTTTCGTACCTAAAGGGTACGTCTGTCCGTCTCTGAGCGCCTTTTTTCTCTGGAACCATAATAGGTAGACTCTTGAAATTTTCACCATTGCCGCTATAGCAAAAAATACTAAAACTTATTGGGTGTTCCGATAGAGACGTGTTATTCTCGTATATGTGTTTATTTCTTGAACTGTATGAGGCATACACTTAAAATTTGCAAACAGTTATTAAAAATTAGTTCGCTATATAAACAAGTATAAGAAAATAAACCTAAAAATTAAAGGGTGTTCTGATAGTGACGTGATTTGCATGTATATGGCCTACGTTTTCAACCACAATAGGTAGACTCTAGAAATTTTCAGAAAAGGTGTAAACCTGTAGCCACTGTAGCAACAAAGTGACATGTTATTTGCGATTACGTCTTTATTTCTTGAGCTGCAGACAGTAATTAAAACTGTGTTCGCTTTATAAACAAGTATGAAAAATTGAACCTAAATATTAAAGGGTGTGCCGATAGTGACGTGATTTGCATGTATATGGCCTAACTTTTGAACGACAAAAAAAGGTGCCCCATAAGACATAAAAAAATTTATATTTTGAATTCTTAAGTTGTACTGAACATTGCACTTGACTGATTTATTATGTATATTTTTTCTTATTACTTTGCCAGAATATACTTGTACTTATTATATCTGCCATAAAAAGTGCAAGCATATTTGGGATTATGTAAAAATAAAAATCTATAGAGTAGTCTAAAGGGCGTTCTATACGTGTAGACTAATATAGTTCTTTTTGTTTATTGAATAAATTAATTCTATAAATTACATGTATGCAAAGTATGCCATGAGCCTATTACATGTTATCAAAAACAAATAAGTCTTTAAATATAATTCAAAACAGAACAAAAGTGTGCCTTATTTAGTCAATAATCTCATCTATAAAAAAACTTTACTGTCAAATATTTTAAAATAATATTATTAAAAAGGATATTAAAATTTTAAAGTAAAATATTTTCAATACTAAAAGCACTACATTATGTCGATGAATTGATTTGATTTTCAAAGAGTTATCGGGTGCGATCGGGTACATATTTTAATGTAGAGATAAAGAACAAGACCTCAGCTTTTGTATTGACAAAAAAATTGTGAAAATAAGTGCCTATTCATAGAATATTTAACACGTTCACTGTCCAAGGTAAAAACTGAAGAGTGCCCCACACGTCCGATTTTTTGGGCATAATCGGTGTATTTCGTATAAGCCCCAATAAATATAAATATCTGCATCTTTTAAAATGTATATAAATAGCTAAAAGGGTGTTTTTGTTAATAGCCCACATATGGGCTGTGGACTCCATGAAACAAAATCTTCTATAAATCGTCTTCAGAGTCCACAGGCCACATGTGGGCTATTAACAAAAACACCCTTTTATACCTACATTTTAAAAGATGTAGATATTTATATTTATTGGGGCTTATCCGAAATACACCGAATATGATATTGGAATACAATGATCGAAAGAAAGGTATCGACTTATCGGACGAATTATAAAGCTATTATTCTGCAATTCGCAAGAGTCTGACATGGTACAAAAAAATTGCCTTCGATGTTATTTTTGGAGTAGCCATAACAAACGCAGTTTATTTGTACAACAAATTGAACCAGCAGACAAAATGTACTCTTTTGCAGGCACATACAGTTATTGTAAAAAACCTATTGGGCGTACAGGCAGCCAATTTACCGGTACCAATTACGCCACAGAGTGGGTCATCTACAAGATCTCCCAAAGAGATAATGATCAGCCGACTGTCTCGAACAAGCATTTTCTTACACAACTGGATAGAAAAGACGTAAAACTAAGAAGACGTAGATGTACAGGGTGCTACAATAAACATAGACTAAAGGGCGAGACAGCTGGAGCTGAAACTAATAAAACAAAAAAAGTATCACAAATATGCAATATTTGTACTAAGCCCTATTGTTTGCCATGTTTCCAAAGAGTTCATAAGAATATTCCGTAATAATTGTTCTGTTTTTTTCAATAAATATAATATCTTTCAACATTTTTTGTTTTTTTTTTCTATCAATCCAAACTGTCAGGTCCACGTCAAGAAAACGAAATTTCCTCCATGTCCCAGCACATATTTTGTTTTTTATGGTCTGTTCTGTGAAGTCCAAGTCAAATAAACGATGTTCTCTCAACGTCCACAATTTTAAAGCTCATTAAATTTGTATGGGTAAACAGCCCACATATGGGCAGTGGACTGCTGGTGCTTTCCGTTCATAGCCCATATATGGGCTGTGGACAGTGAACGTGTTAAGTTTTTTATCTCTATAGTTCAAAATTTTTTGTCTTGTTTTATTAACAAAAAAGTTGTAAAATATTTGATTTTTTTTTTGGAAATAAATTCTAGATTTTTATACAAAAACCACAAGTTTGAGTTGTTTAAATTAATTTTTGAATATTTAGGCATTTCATTTTCATTCATGATGTTATAGTACTTGATCCTAAAGCAATAGCGAAAATTGCTTATTAGAAAACGTTGTGGGTAATTAGTATAATATTAAATAATGAAAATTGTGCATATTTTATCATTCGAAATGGTGGAATTTCATCTGCTTATAATTTCTATTAAAAATAAAAAAAATATTATTTAAGGAAAAAAGACCATATGTGACCAACGTGAGTCAATTTTATACTATTTGATAAGTAGTGAAAAAATACAGTTGTACTGAATTTTCCATCCCTCAACCAATACATACATACATGTATGTACCTTAAAGGGTAACAAGGGAATGTTGTCGTAGAAACGCAATGACAAAATTATAAAAATTGAGCTCATGTGCGGTGATGAGCATAAAAACATACTTGACGTATGAGTGATTTTCATTTAAACATAATGAACAGGAAATATTGTTCATACGCTGTCCCAATTAATTAAAATGATTTTATTCAACTAAAGTCATTTAGTACATTACAATATCCATTAAAGCTAAAAACATTTTTAATTATCTATCAGTTTTTCAATTTGATGTAAATGAATTTAAGAACGACATTTGGATATTTAAAACAGTTGAAATAATGCTAATGAATATTTTATATAAAATTAAACAAATACAAATAATAAATTAATAGTTTGTGGAGACACTTTGTTTGAAAAATTGTTTAAAATAATGTAATCAGGTTTTGAATTTTTATTTACAAAATGAAATATTTCATAAAATTCATTTACTGCATTTACAGGTGAACACAAAAAATTCAAATGTGCCAAAAAGGATTCTTTTAATGATCACAGTTGATTCCTGCTATATAAAAAACTCGAAAAAGATCTACCACAAATAAAGGGAATTTCCTGCCAGTAAAATCTAGCCAAAAGTGTGGATCATTCGCTAAGTACTAGAGCACTAAATATGTATTCGAATTGCGAATGTTTTTAATGAAATGATTTACTAAATGTCTTTTATATAGACTATTATTGCACTATTTCTTTTTAAAGCAAAACTAGCTTAAATCCTGCATTTTTTGCACTGACACATTTGTGCACAACCAATTAGTCTAGGAAAGCCATATAATTTCGAAACTAAGACTTACTTTTCATGTTCTTTTCTTTTTCGATTTATCGAGTTTGACCTTCGTAACTATGGGCTTTATAGTGATTTATTATAGGAATTTTATATATTATATTACCAATGAAGGGCAAAAAACTGCAACAAATGCACTTTTTTAAAATACAAAAAAAAAAAACTTTTGCTTTGTATACAAATGTAATACAAAACAGCTTTGCTTTTGCCAAGAACCACTCAATTCTCTTAAAAAATGATTTAAAAGAATACTTAAACCAAAACATATCAGTGGTTATAACCGTTTTTTTTTAGTTTATATTGCAAACCGCAAACAGAAAAATAAAGAATAAAATAATTGGAGAAAAAAAAAACTACACGAAGATAAAGCGCAAGTGACCATCATTCATTCATTGATTCACTTTGATGCAGTGCTTTTAAATTAAAAAAAATTAAATAATAAATAAATTTCCAAATGGAGATCAAACGCAGATTGCAGCAAAAAAGGAAACAAAAGTTTTTTTTTTTTTTTTAATTGCAATAAAATTTTTGATCCAATTTTTTTTTCATTCAATTTAACTTTTCTTTTTATCCTTTATTTCTTCGTGGAAGCAAATCAATTTGAAAAGCTTTTTGTGCCTGCAAGTTAAAATTTATTTATCAAGCACATTTGTTGCAAGCCGCTACTTATTTTTGCCTTTATCAGCTTACGCAGTTTTTATACTTTTTTTTTTAAATCCGCATATTTATTTCACAGGTGTAAATATCTTTCTCTATACGCATTCAAAGAATGCAAAGTTATTTAAGTTCAAAAAAAATATCGTTTTCAGGCTTAAAAAATTGGAATTCCATAGTACAATAACAAAAAATAATACGCTGCACATTGGGTTGAATAACAATACTAAACAATATTTTTTTAAAGAGAAGTTGTAAGCAGATAAATTTCCAACATTTCGATTGATAAAGTATGAGATTTTTTTTGTAATAATTTTTATGAGCTTTTTTGTTTTGAATACTATTGGATGTTTTCCCGTTTTCGCTATTGCCTACAAATTAAGTACGATACGATTAATAATTAAACTGTAGTTAAAAGCATAAATATTGAAAATTTTAATAATTTAATAAAACAACACAAATTTGTTGTTTATGTTAAAAGAAGAATTTATTTACAAAAAAAAAAAAAAAAAAATACTTTTGTTAATATAACAATAGAAAACAAGATAAAAAACAAGTGCTTTATATTAAGTGTATAAGCAAAATCTTTAAATAAAAATAGGCTCTAATTGGCACATCATATTTTTTCCAACCAAAGCTGAGGTCTATTTTTTTATTAATTTTTTCCGGACCGCATCCGATAACTGTCTGAAAAATCAACATGTACTTCAACCCGCTTTTTGAAACAATTAAGACAATATATTAAAAATATTTCTTCACTAGGTATCTGCTTTAAATTTACTAAACACTTGGTTAAATACCTGAAGTTGTTGGATCTATTAAGAAAAATAATATTGTTCTAGAAAATCTAAGAAAGAAATGTATCTCAAATGCTGCAATTTAAACTTTTTCTAAAACTTTTTGTAATTTGAGCGAGTGTATTAAGAAAGTTAGAAAACGTAGATCAAAAAGTTTGACAGCTGCTGTTGGAGAACTTTGTTTTCTGTTACCGGTTATAAAACTAAGGTTCAATTTAACAATTTAAGTTTAAATTTAAGTTAATACTCATTCTTAGTAGCGTTTACGCCTATGTGCTAAATAAACAATTTTCATATTTATCTTATTATTACCGAATCATATATTTGATTTAAAATTTTTTTATTAGTTTAGTTAGTAGTGTTGTGAGGAGTACCCTATCCTGCCGCTTTTTTTATTTCAAGTCGCACTTTATCTGAATAAATTTCATTAGTTTTACGAAGTGAGTTTTATTATAATTCGCCAGATATAAGACGATTAATATTTACTTCAGTTAAGAAGAACCCGTCTTCCTCCTCCGGTATCTCCGGGATATTGTATGAAAAACATACTTTATTCTCAGTGTAGCCTACATCATATTGGATTTTATATATATTCAGATATAACAATTACTTTGTGCACATTAAGTACTTAATACATCGTTTTGTTTTCAGAGTAACCTACATAATATTAGAGAGTCTTATAGCGTAGACAGACGACAGAGTTAATGTGCATTAACAGTCTTAATTCAAATTAACTTGTGAATTTATACTGAATTTAGCTACTTAAATATGGCAACACAGTCGACAATCAATCAGATAATGACGAATTATTTAAAATTATTTTAAAATGTTAATTACGGAGCAGTTTCAGAAAAAGCTATTTCAGATTTCTTTGAAATAAATGCTGATTTCTCACCAACAGCACCAATCGCTCTTTCTGACTTCTATTAATTTAATCAAAATATATGTAAAGGCTAAATAAATTTACTAAATAAATTTACAAACAACGCCAAATGCACTGTCGTAACTGTCGTCTGTCAGGGTAAAATTTTAATTCATATTAGTAAGCTTTTAATGCACTTTAACTCTGCCGTCTGTCTACGCTATTACTGTTGCTGTTCTCCAGCTATAAGGAGAACCCGTCTTCCTCTTTTTATATCTCCATGATTTTGTTAAAAACACACTTTATTCTCAGTAACCTAAAACTCACTATATTAGATATATTCAGATATATTATAAATAATAATTACGTTGTGTGCAGGGTACCTGTTCCCCTCCTAAACAACTAAATCATTGCTTAAAACTTTTTTATTTTCAGAGTATCCTACATAAAATTTATAAAGTCTCATTATTGCTGTTTTCCAAATATATGATAGTTAACAATGGCTGCGTGTTGGGGGTACATGTTACCGTCTTGTATACCTCTGGGCTTTTTTCGAGTAACCTGTATTATATTTAGAATCTCTATATTGTAGTTGTGCTAGTATGGTAGTAGCTTTTCCCGTCGTCAGTTAGTCAGTTTAACAATTTCAAAACGATTTATTTGTATAAAGGACACACTAAATCCTAAGCAGTTACCATTAAAATTCGTGGATCCATGTAAAGAAATTAAAAACAGACATAACGCTATTTGTTTTTGAAATTAAGAAGGCCGAAGAAAAATGTTCGTAGGCCTTAGATTTTATCTATAAACTGATTTTTGAAAAAAAAACTGATTTTGATAAATTTCGAGTTGGGACTGTTTACGATTTTTTTTATATTTGAACTGGCTCTAGTAGAAAATTAGATTATGGTAAGAAGAAAAGGGGCTGCAGGTTTATGGATAGAAGAGATCTCTGCAGGAAGATGATTCCACACACAAACTGTTCGACTAAAAAACGAATTCTCTGTGGCCAATCGACCACAAATAGATGAGCTCCAGCCCATACATGAAAGTTGTATCCGATTTTTAGCCGGATGTAGGTGATATAAAAAGTAAGAAGATTAGATTGAGTGAAGTATAGGTTTTTAACGTCAAATTAAATTTTCTAAATAACAAGTTTAATTTCTATTCCAAGTTTAGGAATTTTTTATTATTCGTTTAAAATTAAAAAAAAAAAAAATAAAAATAAAATAATAAATTAGCGAACCAGCGTTCCGTACTATGTTCAGTTCAACTTTAAAAGTACAAGTTAAAGGGATCATTTTTTTATTTTAATTAATTTTCGTCACTTGTTGTTATGGAAAATATTGTAAAGTATATCTGTGTTAATTTTAAGTGTTAGCCAACTACATTTTAAATATAAGATCAGAGCACAATCGTCTCACTATCGACACCCTTTAATTTTTAGTTAAATTTCTTTGTACATGCATCACTATCGGAACACTCTTTAAATATTAGTAATCATTATAGCGGTAATGGTAATGCTCTTTTTATGAAAATATAAAGAGTATTACCATTTCAAAAAATAAGGCAACATACGTGAAAATCATGTCACTGTCGAAACACCCTTTAATTTTAAGTAATTGTTATAGTGGCCACGGCAACATATGTATCTTGTGTAAAAATTTCACCGGTCTAGGACACTCTCGGAACACCCTTTAATTTTTATTATTTGTTATAGTGGACAAAGACCTACTATGCCTAATAGCCAAAATTCTCCTATAACTTCGTTGACGCAATGGACGGTATTCATTAGAAGACGAATTAGTCATGTGTTGTATATTTAAAAGAGTAAAGAATTAAAAAAAATTCACGGTTCAGTCTGACTGTATAGAACTTAAAGAATTGAAATTTAATTTGATACTTAAATAATTGAATTTGATGTTTATTAAATTAAATTTGAAGTTTATAAAATTGCATTGGAAATTAAAAAATCTACATACATATATCTTTTATACCGTTTCAAAAAAGCAATGTATTAAAAGCTTCTTTGCAGACTTCTAAAAATAGTGTAACTCATTAAACATCGCACTGGATTTTCATGCCAAGAACATCAAGATTCCTTAAGACTTATGTATATCACCATAACAGATGAAGTATAATTTCTGATCACATGTCTATGCGTTAACATGCAACATTCAGTCCTACGGGCATTAAATTCGACTCTATTTACATTTAGTAATTAATAAATATTCGACCTGGATGGGTATTGTATTTTTAGGAATTTTTTTTTCTGCTTTGTTTGCTCATAGAAATATATTTTTTTTGTGCAAACTTTCTAATTTTAGTATTTAAACTAACTTTTCTCTTATTACCAATAAAACACAAAAACATTGTATGTATCTAAAATGCAAGTTTTCGTTTTTTGGGGAAATAATTTTAAATACTTTGTAACTTTTGAAGGCTTAAGAAAAAACTGTATTTTAGTTTTGCCAATTTATTTATATTTTTTCTGAAAATTTGCTTTGAAACCTTTAATTAATTTATAACAAAGTTGTCCGTATTTAGAAATATTTCTTCAACAACAATTTAAAAAGAACAAAAGCATCTCACCTTCAATATTTAATCAAACACATACACACACACACACACACTCACAAATTTATGTACTCGTAAACCAAAGTCAGCTGTATGAAATGTACTGAAGCTGTTTGCTTTTATTAATGAATTGATTTTTTGATGTTCAATATCCAATTTTATTTCTTGTTAAAGGTGTATCAGTACAAAAAATTCATCATATTAATTAAATTGCAGGTAGATTTTTATCGTCATTGTGGAAAAAAGAACTGCTGTTGCTTTATTGTCGCAATATTCGTTGCATGTAAAAGTGAAATAATGAAAAATGTATGAAGGATAAGAAAACTGGATGATAAGCTCTTTGCTGTTTTCACTTTTGTGATTACTTTGTTTCAACTTTGTTTTAATTTTGTTTTATTTTTATATTGAAAAGGATAAAAAATATGAAACAATGAAAAGCATATAGAAAATATCTAGTTATTTATTTGTTTAATCCTTTAAGGACCAGGTGTAACAAATAACTAAGTAGCTATTAGTTAGAGTAATAATCTATCCAGCGTGGGTTTAGTATTCGATTCCAAGCGAAGATTCTGGTCTCCTTTACCACAACATCGGCAGGAAGGCATAAAGGGGCGGGGTACCTTAAATTGTATTCTGTATTTGTATTTATTAAATTTCGATTTTCTGATACAACAAGACATACTATCTGAAATTTTTATTACTCGACCTATTTACCCCCGGGGGCTCCAATTGTCACTGCAGGAATATGGCAAATGCTTTGATGCGGTCCTGTCGGGAAAAATAGGGGCACCAGACGCTAGGGTTCCTAGAGCCTAAATCTGGAAGAAAAGGTCTGTGTGTGAAAACATACGGGTTCTCTTCGAGGCCCGACCAGTGCCCAAAGGACTGGTACCACGGGAATCGGTGGCCCCACAGAGAGCCTATCCTCTCTGTGATCGGTTATTGGTGAGGTCCCCTTCGGGGGTACACGTGGTGGTTATGTAGGTAAGGTGCAAGGTCGATCAAGTGTGCTGTTGCACTCTCAACAGACGGAGTTTGGATAGTCTCCAAACCCCTAAGCAAGAGGTTATAATGTGGATCTAGGCTTGCCTTGGAAAGGCTTGCCATATTATATAAATTGCTACTCATTGTGACTGTATCACACACAAAAAGCGATTGGTGGCAATCGTAAAGTGTTGTTGTACTACACAATGGGGCGCTAGTCTACGCCTAAGTTTCACTCGGTGGTAAGACCACCGTGAGGTTAGGCCGAGTAGGCAGGTACTCACGGTAATCTTGTTCCACAATAGTCGACCTATTTATTTAACATACAGATGAAATTTTTAATTATGCTTAAGAGGGAAGCTTTAGGTAGTGGTAAACTTCGTTTTCACCCACTGACGATTGATGATTGAATACAGTTTTCTCGTATTCCTTTATCTGAGTTGGTTAAATAGATATGCTTACAACTAAACACTACCCAAAGTAGATAGATCCGAAGAGTGCTGATGACGGACGTAGCTGTTTAGAAAATGTGCATTCCGCTCTGCTGGTGTCTAAAAAAAAAATTAAATTTTCCCAATTTTTCTTTAATAATATCCCCTAATTTGTCATTCAATTTATTCTTTCTTAGAGAGAATAAAAACGAACTTAAGCTTGATTTAAAAATAAAAGTTATATCAATAAATGACTTAAATATAAAATACAAAAATATATAAAATTTAAAAATAACAATAATAAACATAAAAATAATATAAAATAAATAAAAAAATAAATAATAAATAAAATAATAAAGTTATGACTGACATTTACAGCAAAGTACGTTCTATAGAATTGCTTTAGTAAATATTTAAATTTATTTGCGTTGCTAATAGTTTGCAAGTTTGGTGGATTTTGGTTCCAGAGACGGATAGTAAATAAAAAAAATTGTCTCTCAGACGCTGTATCCCGATATCGAATGTGCATGATGCCATTTCCTCTTGAAGACCTCATAAATCTAAAGCGATCATGAAGATATTTCGGTTGCTCTGAAGTTATTATTTTGTGCAGAAAAACTAAGTTTTTTAGCTTTAAATAGTTCTTAAAGGTGATATCAAAAACACGACTGGAGTACTGTGAAACATGATCAAATCTCTCAAGCAGAACAATGTTGTTAAAGGTTGTGTTGAGTTTCAAAGAGTCTGTTGAGTTACAGCCAGAGAAGACTTCGGATGAATGTATGTAAGAGAATTGGGAGTAAATAGGTTTTAGCCAAGAGTAGTCTTACTTTTGGAGGTGTGCAATACTGTGTAGCCCATAAACACCGTAGCATACTAAACACTCTTCCACATGCTTGGTTGATGTGGTCTGACCAAGTAAGTGTACTGTTGAAAAGCACGCCAAAACTTCTGGCAGAATTAACAATATCAATTTTGCTACCACCCATGCTGTATCATCAATTCCAGTTGTAAATTTGACGGAATTTTTACAAATTACAATACACTTTGACTTATTAGGGTTAATACGTAAGCCATTTGCAGACGCCCATAGAAAAATTTTATTTTAATCAGTGTTAAGATCTTTGACTTTGACTAGAAGTGATGGAATATTTAGAGCTATCAGAGTAGATCTGAATATCATCACCATACATCTGAATCCTGGAATCTTTTAGCTCTTTTGGTATATCATTAGCATAAATCGAGTACAGTAATGGTCCTAGTATGGAGCCCTGCGGAACACCTCTCGTCACATGAAGAGGGTTAGAGAGAAGTCCTTTATTGTAAACGCATTGCCATCTGTCTGTTAAGTATGTTGACATCAATCTAACGGCAGTAATGGAGAAGTTGAACATTTTAGATAACTTTAAGCATAGTATTGAATGGTGAACCCCATCAAAGGCTTTTGAATGGTCGAGCAAAACTAAACATGATATTCTCCCATCTTCTAAGCTACTTCTTATGTCTTAGATTACATCGCTTAAGGCAGTTAAACTGCTATGCTGACCTCTAAAACCTGATTGAAAAAAACTTTAGAGAGGTATGGTAAAATTGATATTGGTCGGCACTCATTACTTGTTTTTGGTACTGGAGTGATTTTGGCATTATTCCCTTCAATGGGAAAAATACTAGTGGTTATAATAGTGTTAAACGAATTATAAAATTTTATAAACTTTTGATTAATATTATCCAAACCGACGGCATTTGAGTTGACTTTATAGAAACCTTCTATAATGTCATTCAGCTTTTTGCACTTAAAACTGAATTTTGTATGAGAATATAATCCGGGGTCCATTGTACGCAAAGGAATATTAACGAAAGATTGGTTAAGCAGATTGAAATCAACATCATTTTGACGATTATAAAATTTACATCGGTAAAATGGACACCTTTCGGTACCATTCACATTTATGAGTTTTACGGTTATTGTTTACAAAATATCTGGCTCCAGATTATCGATTTATTATTTATACAAGCGGGATTAAAAAAAAAAATCCAAAGGAATAAATCTTACACTGCAAAATAAACAACTAAGCAAAAACAATTTCTTGAATCTACTCAACTATTTTATATGCCCATGACTCCAACTAGTTTAACTTGTTGGTCACTTAAAGCTATATTTTGGAGATGTTTACTTTCGGAGTAACCGTCTGTCATAGGACTGTATACTGCACCAAATCTATCTCTTAAATGAGCCTTCACTTTTTCCTATACTAGTCTGAACAGTTAAGAACGGGTTAATCACTCTACATATTTTACATGGCCTTCTAAGTTTGCTTTTAAAGTTTTCTTAAAGAAAAAAAAACCGGTTACAGCAAACAAAAATTTCCATAAACATGTTACCAGGTAGTTTAAACAAAAGTTTCCTGTACATAGAAACGCTCTACTACTTGTATGCACTTAACAACAACATACCAAAAGGACAAACAATAAACTCTTCCGTTCAAGCTATAAACTGAAATCCATAAACTCAAAGCTAAAAACTATAGTTACAAATAAATAACAAACATAAGTTAAGAAGTGAAGCGGAAATATTGATAAAACTTTTCTTATTTTTCTGTTACACTTTCAGAACTTAAAATAAAAGTAAAATGCACGTTGATTATGCAATACATAACCCTGTTGGAAAGGAATATATTCGGAGATTTTAGACAATTAAAGTAATATTTCAAAAAGTAAACGCAAGTATTGAACAATGTTGTCAATATGTTGCACCCTTGATTTTCCTTCCCACTATTGTTGATTTATTTAGGTTCACCCATAATGTGTATAAAAACAATTTGTATTTTTACTAAGAGAAAGACAAAAATATTCATTAATAGACAAGGTTTGCGGATCTCCCACAGCCGTATTAACCACGGCTCTGTCAAAATCGTTTTGGAATATGTAGCCTGTCAAAATCGTTTTGGAATATGAGGCTTTAAAAATCTGTTAATTTTTTTGAACCGAGATATTTTACAATAAAACATAAATTTTGTTTCAAAATTTGCTAGGGTTGGATAGGGCTAGAGGGCGAATCGTTACAATTAATCACCCAGTTTTTTTTTTACTAATCCTTGCTATGGATTGAAAAAAAAAGTATCCTGTATTTGAATTAGGATCCTAAGGCCACTTCTGTTAAAAGCCATCCAGTAATTCTTACGTGATGCGAACGCAGACAGACAGATAGACAGACAGACAGACAGACAGGAATTAAGTTGCTGTTTTATTATATGTATAAATTTAATTAAGAGTGCAGTCGATATTTTAAAATAATCTCCGATTATAAATAAGTCCACATCAAAAATACTAAGTTAAGGTCGGCCAAAAATTAAGACAAAAATTTCTAAGCCAATTTTCACCCAAACTAATCTGTAATCGGTCGACAAATAGTCACGTAGTAAAAAATCTACAACATTTAGGTAATGGAAATCCCACAATTCCCAAAATAAAGACCAAAAATCCCAAAATTTTAATATTTTAGTCTTTTTCCTCTATGGAATAGGGGTCACGAAATACAATAGTTGGTAGTATACATAGCATTATTACGGGTATATTTTTCCCCGATCCCAGCTTTGAGATTTTAGAACATATAGGCCAAAGTCAAAATTTGATAGGTCAAATTGAAGGACCTCCATCTTCTACAATGTTAATCAATTTCACACGAAATTTAGTTTAATCGCGTACGTGCATATTGTTAGCTTACGCAAAGATATAAAATTTTTATATTTTCCCTAAGAAAATTTTTTTTCATTAAATAAAAAAATAGACGGCCATTTTTAGCCTAAAATACACAAAAATTTAATTTTTTTGAATTTTTAAATTTAAAATCTAGTTTTAAACTCAAATAAGATTTAATAATCTTGAAATTTGTCCGCGTTATTCTAATTTTCGATTACTAACTGAAAATTGCTGAAGATTGTTTAAAATATTTTGAAAAAACTGGACCAGGGTATCGAAAAATCAAAAAATTTAATTTAAAAATTTTAAAACTTGCTCATTTTAAAACATAATCTACAGACTAAACCATTTTTTTATAGGCATCAACTATTAACTAGACCTTTAAGACCTTAAAAATCAAACAAAAATTGAGGAAATGCCAAGCACTAAAATATTTGCAGTGGCGAGGTATTGAAATTTAAGACAATATAGCGCCACCTCTGGCAAGTGGATGGCAGAGTCAAAACTTAAGCCATGGTCATACCAAAATTTTGGTTCAATCGGCCTAACCCTTTACAAATGACCGAGTTATTTGCAAAAAAATTGTGATCCTGCCCCACTGTGTACTATAGTGTTGATGGAATGACAAAATTAAGTTGGCGTAAAAGTTGAGATCAAGAGCTCGCAAAGGTATCTATATTTCTTTTAATATTGTATAATAATTATTTTAAAGAAATTTTGTATTTATATGAACTCAGGTTATGTGTAAGTATATGGGTGTTCTTCTTCTATTTTTTTCAATTATTAAAAATGGATTTTAATTATGATATATAATATTTATGGTATGAAAAGAAGAAAGGACGACAACGAAGCAGGATAATAACAACCACCGCCATTCTACTTTGATTTATGGTACTCGTCTCATAATTTAAGACTACTTTAACTTCGTCATTATGTCACTAACTTTTACTCCAGACTGTATTGATGTTAGTTTATCCTAACCACATTCTTACTCATCACAGAGTCTCTACTAATTGTTGACGTTTGTCCTAAGGCTGAGGTCCACTTAAGTATTTTTATTTATTATCTGTTTGCCAGTGGTCCGAACCCTAATGCTATCCACAATGTGTGCTCCATCTAAGGGTTCAGACACATTTGTCTTCTTCGATTTTTATCTTCACCAGATGATGCTAGCCCCTAAAGTTGCAGTGGCTCGAAAGCCACCACAATTGATAGTCATTTGCATTTACTTTCTAAGTTTGATTTGACGCTGTTTCCTATTGAAACTTTAAGTGCTTCTTGGCCGGTGCGTTTAAAAAAGTAACACCTCACTTTCTAACTCCTACACACAAAGAAAAACATGGTTGAGGTAAACATAATCTAAGCGCAACATATTATCATTAAATTATATGGTTGTAGTCAAAGCATATTATTATTAATAAACATTATAAAACTATGGTTAAATTAAACGATGAATAAAAACTATGAAATGTCATATGGGAACATTTTATCTAAAAACGTTTTTATAGCTTGCACCACAGATGGAATGGGTATATATAAATTTGTCATTCCGTGTGTAATTTCTACAGTATTCATTTCCGACCCCATAAAGTATATATATTCTGGATCCTTATACATAGAGAAGTTGATTAAGCGATGTCCGTCTGACCGTGTGCGTGTTGTAATGTCATTTGCCAAGGCACCAGAAGAGATATAAAAAATTTAAGCACTCCAATCTGTCAGGCATAGTTTCGAAAATTTTGGTATTGCAATTCAGCAATAAACTACGCCCACCTATATTTTTTTCACGTTTTTTTTTTATTTTTTTTTCTCTTTTGCCTTTTTTGTCAAATAAATATTTGACTGGGAGATCAATAAACCCCTGCGAGGGTCGATTTTTGTTTGTTTTTAGATTGGTAGGGTTTTTCTGCTTTGATTCGTTTTAGAGACCTTTATAGAAAGCAATGCACATAGAGGTAGTCAATAGACCCACAGGGTACCCACTGGTAAATAGGAGCAGTTAAAAGGCATATGGGGGGTCAATATGAGGAAATTTATGTTTGCTTTAGTCTGATCGTTCTAACTCAATATAGATTGCAGAAAAATCCTAAATTTAACAAAAAAATCAATAAAATTTCTAAAAAAATTTTTAAATTTTAAAAAAAAAATTAAATTTTTTTTTCAAAAATATTTACAAAAC
Organism: Phasia obesa; assembly: GCA_949628195.1. Taxonomy (NCBI): domain Eukaryota; kingdom Metazoa; phylum Arthropoda; class Insecta; order Diptera; family Tachinidae; genus Phasia; species Phasia obesa. The sequence continues at coordinate 37,714,889 of OX451219.1, forward strand.
ATTTTCAAAAAGATATTTTATATAAAAATATTCAAAAAAAAAGTTTTCAAAAAATTTTCCTAAAATTTTCGAATAAAATTTTACAAAAATATTTTTACAAAAAATTTTCTAAAAATTAAAACAAAAATTTCAATATTTCTTTGAAAATGAAGATGATGACTGTAACATAACATATATTTTATATCAAGAATATACATATGTATGTATGTATGTATGTATGTATGTATGTATGTATGTATGTATGTATGTATGTATGTATGTATGTATGTATGTATGTATGTATGTATGTATGTATGTATGTATGTATGTATGTATGTATGTATGTATGTATGTATGTATGTATGTATGTATGTATGTATGTATGTATGTATGTATGTATGTATGTATGTATGTATGTATGTATGTATGTATGTATGTATGTATGTATGTATGTATGTATGTATGTATGTATGTATGTATGTATGTATGTATGTATGTATGTATGTATGTATGTATGTATGTATGTATGTATGTATGTATGTATGTATGTATGTATGTATGTATGTATGTATGTATGTATGTATGTATGTATGTATGTATGTATGTATGTATGTATGTATGTATGTATGTATGTATGTATGTATGTATGTATGTAAGTATGTATATAGAGTGACATATTTTTTTAAATGCGTTTGATTTTTAAATAGATGAGATCTTTGTTTTAAAACCTAGGTGCATTAAACACATAGACATCTTCAGGATACCGACTACAAACTGTCAAAAATAAAATACACACGTTTATAGGTTCACGATTATTTTGAAGTCAGCAAAGCTTCATGGCTACACGGCCACCGTTGTGGCTGTCGTCAAATTAGGCTAATTTCTATTTTATTCAATAAAAGAAAATGTCACAAAATTGTAAATTACAAATTCATATACAAACAAAAAGTTTTGGAGGAAATATTTATAAGTTTTTGAAAAAGTTATTTAATTTTATAAAAGCAAAATAAGTATTTCTACAATAATGTCAGAGTTTACGATACAGCTGTCGTCTTCAATATCATTAAGTAGCTAACAACACGGCGACAATTGTAGGAATTTGTTTTCATTTGTCTTCTATTTCTTTAAAGCATGAATAATGAATTTTTGTCATACGACTTAATTTAAGTGAAGTGTCAACAATGTGGATAATGCTGTACATGTCTGTATATGTCTGAATGTTCTTAAAACTTTTAAATATTTATACTCATAAAAATATACTCTCGTTATACTTGATGCTCTTAACGAAATTTTTAGCAATTCAAATGAGTAATCAAATATTCTAAAAATAGTAACGTTCTGTACGCAATATTGCGTACAACAGCAAATGATTTATTTAAAAATAAAGTCTCCCTTATCTTCCAAAATATTTAAGTTGATAGGTTTCATTGTGGTTATGAAAGTTCTGTACGAAGAGACTTTAAACAATATTTTCGTTCTTTGTCTTAACCCAAAATAGATAAACGGACACTAAAAATAAATATGTTCCTCTATGGATGCTTAAGTTCATTTCCATACTTAATTTATGCGTTGAAAGCGTTGTAAAATAGAATTATTCGTATAGAAACTTTCTTTAAATATAAAATCACTGCCACAAAATTATGTGCAGTACAGGGTGGGGCACTAACGGTTTAGGCAGTTTGTTTAGAAAAATAAAAATGCAGACAACATTTCCAACTTGGTTTCGCAAGGTAAACTAAAAGTTTTATATGATTGTGGGCCATTTGGAAATTCAGATAAAAACATACAAGACTAATGACATGTTTGTCATAGAAAAGGAAATTAAAATGAAAAGTATTTTTCTATTTTAATACAAGCACACGTTGTTACTCCTGTACATGCTCGTCCTAACAGATTAAACCTTCATATTTTGCAACTTGTTCAAGGATATTAAGTTAATCAGTTTGTTATTTTAAATAGTTCACGTAAGGAATATGAAACTTTTAATTAAGTTTCAGATATTTGAACAGATAGAAAATTGGTTTGAATAGCATATGAGTGCAAAAAAAATTCATACTTAAATAGCAAACTATATTCTCAGTAATGAATCAAATACCTCTTCTATAACTGTAACAGTGATTGACTTTACGATTATTAATTAATTTTTCTACTAATGAGTTTGTTGCTAATTGGCTGTCTTTCTCTCTCTCTCTCTCTTTAAATCAGTGAATAAACTGCAAGATAGAATTAATTCGCCTAATAAAAAGTAACTTGAAAATTTTTAAATAATATTTCTTTATCTACCGTGTGTTTTGTTCATCTGCACGCTGTGAAGAAAATATTCTGCCATAGCGGAGAGTGTACACGAAGACCGTGGAGAGTCGATTCGGCGCCGTTAGCAGAAACTCGGACTGACGTATGGACCGACTTGGCGCATTTTACGTCGATATCATAAATTGAAACCAACCTTGACCTTCCCAACCGAAATCACTTCCCTCTATGGGCTCTTGAAAAGTTCCAAGAAGATCCCACGTTTTCTTGGCAAATTTTGTTTAGCGATGAGGCCCATTTCTGGCTCAATGGGTTCGTAAACAAACAGAATTGCCGCATTTGAGACGAAGAGCAACCTGAAGAGATTCAAGAGCTGCCACTTCATCCAGAAAAAACGGCGGTTTTGTGTGGTTTGTGGGCCGGTGGTTCATATTTCTTTAAAAATGATGCCGGTGCGAACGTAACCGTCAATGGCAACCGTTATCGTGCCATGATAACCGACTATTTGATGCCTGAAATTGAAGCTCGTGATCTCGGCCACATTTGGTTTCAGCAAGAAGGCGCCACTTCCCACACATCGCATCAATCAATGGATTTATTGAGAGAACATTTCGGTGAGGACATAATTTCACGTTTTAGGCCGGTTGATTGGCCACCAAGATCGTGTGATATCACGCCGTTAGAGTTTTTTCTGTGGGGATATGTAAAGTCTAAAGCTTATGCGGATAAACCCGCTTCGATTCAGGCCTTGGAGGAAAACTTCACGCGAGTCATCGAAAATTGGACTCAACGGATGGACAGTCTGTGACGTAGCAATGGCCAACATTTGATAGACATAATGTGCAAAAAATATGTCCAAAAGAATGTTCTTTTAAATGATGATAAAAATTCTCCATTAAATTTGAACTTTCTGTGGTTTTTTCTTTAAAAAAGTAGGGAACCTCGAAATGGATCACAAGACAGGAATATTGTTGGAATGAACTTTTTCCTCATAATCTGGTAGATAATAATGAAAACAACATGGCACTTTTTTTTTTTTTAAATATGATCTCCAGCATGTTTCCGCCGCAGGTACGAGTAATATTTGATCAGTACAATTTTTGACTACTTTTAAAAATGGGATTTTTTTGTACTTCTATACTTTAATTGTACTTTTTAGGGTTCCGTACCCAAAAGGGTAAAAACCTAACCCTATTGTTTTCGCTTCAATGTCTGTCCGTCTGTCACCGCCTTTTATCTCTGCAACCGTAAATGGTAGACTTTTGAAATTTTCACAGAAGATGTATGACTGTTGCGGATATAGTAATTAACACTAAAACTTATAGGGTGTACCAATAGAGACGTGTTATTCAGGTATATGTGTTTATTTCTTGAAATGTAGGCGGCATACACATAAAATTTACAAACAGTAATTAACGCTTAGTTCGCTATATAGACAAATATAAAAAATAAATCTAAAAATTAAAGAGCGTTCTGATAGTGACGTGGCCTAAGTTTTGAACCATAATAAGTAGACTCTTAAAATTTTCAGAGAGGGTGTACAACGGAGGCCTCTAAGCAACAAACACTAAAACTTATAGTGTGTTCCGAAAGTGACGTGTTATTTGCGCTTAAGTCTTTATTTTTTGAGCTGTAGGAGGCAACCACTTAAAATTTTCAGACCGTAATGAAAAAATTGAACCTAAAAATCAAAGGGTGTTCCGATAGCGACGTTATTTGCATAAATTAGGTCTAATTTTTAACCATAATTGATAGACTCTTGAAATATTCACAGATGGTATATTACTACGGTCTCTATAACAAATAGCAAAAATTAAAGGGTTTTCCGACAGTGACGTGATTTGCATTTATATGGCCTAATTTTGAACTATAGCAGGTAGACTCTTTAAATTTTCACAGATGGTGTATTATGGCCTTTATTGCAAATAGTAAAAAATAAAAGGTATTCTGACAGTGTCGTGATTTGCACGTATATAGCCTTTTTTTAGACTGACTATTTTTTTTGTAGACTGACTATTGAAATTTTTACAGAAGATATGTTGACATCCCCGCTATGATAATTAATAAAACAATAAAGAGTGTTCCGAAGTGACATGTTTTTCACGTATATTGCCTTCTTTTTTTAATCGTAATAGCTTGACTCTTGATATATTCATAGAAAGGGAAATACCATGGCCGCTATAACAAATAATATAATTAAAGTGACATGATTTGGACGTATATGGCTTTATTTTTGGAACCTTAATAGGTAGACTCTTGAATTATTTAGTATATTTAGTAATATGTTTTAGCTCTAGCCAGGCGACTGTAAAAGCACTCGGAAATAGGTGTATTAGATCGAAGGTAGTCAGCCGTTGTCGCAAAGAGCTACAGGTTCTCAACGTACAACACACACTGAAACTGTGCTGGGTACCCGGTCATTACAATATCGTAGGAAATGAAGCTGCAGACGAGTTGGCACGAGCTGGAGCTGATTTGGATATAAATGTCAGATGTATGGACGTATACCCTGGTATCGATTCAATATATCGGAGGATAAGGGAACAATTTGGACGTGATGCCGACACAATGTGGAATAATTCATTGAGATGCACACAGACGAGATCCTTGCTAGGGGAAAAGGGTAATGGGGATATGGATAGGCTGTTACGTATGAGTAAGTCTGAACTGAGAACGGGACATAATGATCTCAGATATTTCTTGAAAAAGATTCGACTTTGCGATCATGATATCTGCAGATGGTGTGGCGAAGAGGAAGACACATTCCACTATCTTTGCGAATGCCCTGCAATATCTCACAGTCGTAATAAATGTTTTTGCTCTTTTTTCTTTCAGAATATGGAGGACTTGAGGGGTGTAGAAGCTATGCTAATTGTTAAATTTACGAAGCTCACCGGTCACTTAGAGAGATTGATTAGAACACAGCTTGGGACACCGGGGAATATCAGAGGAGTCACTATGGATCAATAATGGTCTTGTCAATCTACAAATAAATAATTATGTGTGATCCTGTCTAACCTAACCTAATATGCTCTAGTATAAAAAATAATTAAAAACGTGAAAGACGTGAAAATATAACAACTTGTATTTTTAAAGTTGCAATGAACATAGTACGGACCAGAGAATGACAAGAGTATCATTTTAGTACTTTTTAAGTATTTGAGGCCAAACATGTACAAATGTGTATAGCTACAGCTCAAACAACATACCATACACACGTACTAATATCAATTTCAACTTAAATAACTACTAGTATAGGCAGAGAATAAGTGTTCGCATACTTGTTCATTTTTTTTCGCAATACAACTAAGTATAAGTAAAAGTTGGATAAAGTATTGGCTATACACATACTTGTAAGTAGAGAGTGGGAATAAGTACAAGTATATAAATAATCTAAGTATACTTAGAGTATTTTATAAATATATGTAACTATATGTAATAATTATTTCACAATTTAAAAATACTTTCATTCATTCCTTCATCCTAATATAAAAATTATTTTGGTTCTCCATACTTAACCAATGTTCGGCTATAAAAAAAAATATTGCCAAACATCATCCACCTTTTTATACACACAATTCCTAAAAGTAGTTGTTTTACTTATAAGTATACTTAGAGTATTATAACTACTGTTCCATACTTGTAAGTATTAGGTAGTTATAAGTATGGGTATGACAGATACCCAACACATTATCTACCTACAACCAGTTGTACTCATACATGCATTATGTATACATTTTTAAGTTCGTTGTGTATAAATAATGTTTGTTATAAGTATTGAGTACACCCATACTTATTTTACAGCAAATGCGTATGTGTAGATATTTTCTGTGTTATAAGTATAGGAATAACTAATACCCAAAAATATGTGTAAATATTTGACTACATTTATTTTATAAGTACTTTTTGTCAGTCTCTGGTACGGACCCCGACGTGTGTGAGTCTGATTCGCATTTGACTCATTTATTATACTTAACACATGTGCATGTTTTGAAATAGCTTTGCAAATTTGATTTGGTTTAGATTAAAAAAATTAGTAAGATAAAAAATTGAAGACATGATTGCAATGCTTCTAGGTGATATTTTTAAAGGAATAGTATATTCTATGACTGAAACACCGTTTTATATGCAGTTTATTTTTCTGGTTATTAGAAAGACATATAAAGTTCTATATGAAAATATTGTAAGAGTCTCTATTGTCAATGAAAGGATGTTCTATCTAGGTGGGATCGTCAAGCAGCCGTTCCATAGTGATATCTCTGGAAATAGACAGTTGTGAATTTTTTTAGAGGTATACTATACTGCACGATAGAAACACGTGAAAGTGTTTGAAAATGTTGTGTTAATAAAATATTTTCTTTTTAATAAAAACTAATTTTAAAACAATTTTTTTGAAATGAACTGGAAAACAAAAACATCAACTTAAAATACATAGTAAAGTATATAGACGACGTTTTAGCTATAATTAAACTTGACGACAAAGATGAAGTTCTAAAATCCCTCAACAGTTACCACCCAAAAATACAATTTACTGTTGAGTTAGAGAAAAATGCAAAGCTATCATATTTAGATACAACACTACAACGGAAAGACGACAAAATTATTTTCGATTGGCATGCAAAAGATATAGCATCTGGTAGACTTATGAATTTTAATGCCACACAACCTCAATGGCTCAAATAATTAATACCGCCAAAAGTTTCATATTTAGAGTTTTAAACATTTAACATTACAATTTTACACCAGTAAAACTTATTAATAATTTGATAAAAGAAGCAGAAGTTAAACTAAAAACCAACCATCCTCAAGATAGCAACACTAATGATAACAACAATCAACAAAAAATTTTTCACGGTGTAACATATATACCAGATTTAACTGAAAATAAGCATTTAAAATCAATAATAAAGTCAGACAAATACAATTTGCATATAAGCCAAACAGCACATTAAACAAAATATTCACTAACATGAAAGACAAAATAGAAAAACAAAAACAATGCAATGTAGTGTATGAAATTAAGTGCAAAGGCAATGATAAAGAAAGCTGTGATTTAATATACATTGGAACTACAAAACGAACATTAGAAACAAGGATGAGTGAACATTAAAACGATATTACGAAACAGAAAGAATGCTGTTGTATTATCACAACACATACTTAAGACTGGACATGAAGCGGATTTTCAAAAAATCAAGATTTTAGATGTAGAAAGAAAGGAAAAGAAAAGGTACACAATAGAAAGCCTACGCATTCAGCAAAACATCAACAAAACCATGAACTTAAAAGAAGACACAGACAACACAAACGCTAACTATAGTGTTGCAATACGAAAAATTTAAAACTGCGATATTAAATTTAAGTTGTGTTTGATTTTTATGTTTTATGTTTATTTGTTTTGTAATTGTTAAAAACATTTATTGGTAATGTGATCTACGTTATATTGTAAGTAAATTATTTTGGTGTATAATTTTTAATAATAAAGATTTTAATTTTTAATAGACGAACCCTTGAAAAAGTCAACAAATATTGACGAAACGTTGGGTAAAAATGCAATAAATTAGTTTTTTATTGACATTAACTATGTTAGGCCTGACTAGCTTAAATTATCCAATCAACAACTTTAAACTCTAATCTGGCCAATGATTACAAATAACTAATCAAATAATATATTTTTTTAAAGATTTTTCAAGTTCTTCCAATTTTTGTGGTTTTCTGTTTCAATTTTCCAAGCTCAATGGACTTATAAAGTCAGTTAAAATTACTTTTATAAGTGTCATAACGACAACAGAAATAAACTAATTCGTCAACTAAAATAAAATTTCTTAATAATTAATTAATTTCTTAAAAAAAAACTTTAAAAATTTTGACATATCTATATATCATTTATGAAATTTACCTTTTTGTAAGAAACACTTACTTACATCATGTAAATCAACAACCAACACACACTTTATTTATTAGCACTTTCTCATGACTCTTGGGTTGCATTATTCTACATTTAATTATTTGATTTTAACTTTTGTTTTAATTTTAAAACAAACTGAATAAATTTGAACACTTTTATCAATTTCAATTATTTCTACACACACACACACACACATGCATAAGCTCTGTTTGGGTATCAATTGTAAAATTGTGTTGGCTGTAAAAGTATGAATCTTAAATAAGAGAAGGACCAACATTAAGTGTGCATGTGTTGGATATATTTACGAATGTGTATGTATGTATGTATGTGTGAATATTGTAATAAATTTGAATTTATGGAGATTTTATTTGGCAAAAAGCATTTTGCTTAAATTTCATATATTTTTTGTTACAAATAAAACAGCGTTCAATTCTGAATTTTGCATTAAGGTGGTACCTACTTAAGAGTTAATGAAAAATTCTTAGGTTTTCTAAAGTTATAATAAGTCATAGGTCAAATGGCACACTAAATAATAAATAATCAAAATTCAAAATTCATAAATGTTCAGGACAGACCAAAAATTGCAATTTTATAACCAAATGAGTTTCACAGTTAAGGTTTAATAAATTTTGATTTGGGACTGTTATAACTTAAGATCTTTTGTTAGCCTTAATCTTCGCCATACAAGGTCTAAGCTGTAGCTAAAACCAATAAAAGCCGAACCCAATTTTAAGGAATGTGCGAGATGAAAAAATATATGCTGATTGAGGGTCTCTTGCTCTTGTTTTGCTTTGCTTATCAATGTCCCGTTACATAAAACCAGTTGGGCTTACATTTCCACAACAGTCTAAAAAATTGTAAAAGCAAAAAAACGAAAAGAGTAATTTCAACAACAATAATGTATATGTTTTACCTTAACTTAGTTGAGTAAGATATCTTGCTCTTTATCTGAAGAACAGAAAACTTACGACAAATTTAATTTTTCGAGAAACCAATGCAGGACATAGTACGTGCTTCGTGGTCTCATCTTGCAGCTCACACAACCTTGAAAAGTATTCACACTACCACTTACTGATATGTAAGACTACAATGTCCGATAGTAATAGCCTTTGGTATGTAACCTGATATAGAGTCATGAAAAGCCTTTCTTGTGTTAGCCCTGACAGATCCTTTCAATGGCAAGAAAACTTCAAATCGATATGTTAGACTGTTAGTTAGTTCTTTCTAAGTTATACAACCGCTAGGAGTAATTTTCATTAGTTAATAGAGATTTTTTTGTAGTGGGATACCGGAGGAGACAACTAACTTCATGGGTCGCTTTTCGATTTCTGTTCCTTATGATTTCTGTTATCTGAGTGGAAATTGACGAATACCTTACTTTCTCGTTCTGTGACTAGCTTTTTACTCTCGACTGCCGTGGTTTCTGATACATGTCGACATTCTTCCCCATCACAGAGTCTATGGTAGTTGATATTATTTGCTTAATGCTAGGTCTTTACAGCATCTCCATATAATATGTGTCTGCCCGTGGTCTAAAGCCTTTTTTGTCAGCTTTTTGCCAAGAACAGTCTGCAAATATAATCTTATAGCGATTTTTAAATTGGCCAAATAATACTTGAGAAGTCCGTGACCTGTACTAACGCAGTTAACCATTTGTTGTCACCCACATTATATACAAGCTCCTTCGTGGTCTTCCTGCCAATTTGTAGTGAAAAATTCCAGAGCCTTTGGTGGGAATCGAACCCACAACCCCGGACTTATAGACTAGCATACTACCTACTAACTCATTGAGGCAACCTAATAGAGAATTGCTTTCTGCGGAAGCGTAAAGCGCTTGTGTTATATAAGCAAGTATTTAGAAGAGGTGATAATATAAGTGGATATATTTTCTCTCTGTTGGCGTGTATGAAACATCCCAAATCCTATACAACTCGTAAGCTTTGGTTCAGATAACTTGCTAAACCACTGCAACCGGTATACATATATTTGACCAATAATAGTACATGTTGTATTTAATACCTAGTTAAGGATTAAATGTTTTTTATTGTTGTTGTTGTTGTTTTTATTTTAATACTAGCTGCCGTAGGCGTTTTTACAATGTTTTGTTCTAAAATTCTAAAATTATTGTTGCTTTCTGTAAATTGTGTTTAAAATTTCCCGCTGATATACATAAAAGGTGCTGTTCAGTACCATTAAATATATTTCTGCGGAAAAAGGTACCCTACATTTTAATCAAGATATCAAGGTACCTCCTCACAAAATTTTGTTAAAATTCATTCATTCAGTAGTTTTTACGTGATGCGAACACAGACAGATGCAGACAAATTCTAAAAAATGCTGTTTTGTATTCTATTTCGATAACTACATATCTGAAACAGCAACAACATTTTTCAAAAAATATTTTAGGTACTGAAATGGCCCTGTAACAGTTCTATTATATGTATAGATTGAAATATTTTTTTTTTTAAGTAAGTAACAAAAAAACATTTTTTTCCACCGTGTCTGAATAATATCTTGACAGACTTTAGGAACGGCAGTTTTTAGTATAAAATTTCTTACCATGCCAATGCCTTTTCGTAGAAATTTATTGTAAATGCATATTTATATGTATTTTAATATGCAAATATTGCAAACGCGTCTGGTTGGATTTCTGGTCATCACGTATTTTAAAAGCCTTGAGTAGGCAAAAACTAAATCGGTTAAAAAATGGGATATTTTTACTAACCATTGAAAGCATATCTCTTCAGAACTTTCTATAACCATGTTATATTTCAACGGAACTGAACTATTCTTCTAAGAATAAGAGGCTTATTTCCATTTTTCCAAACACCCAATTGAGTAGCAGTAAGAGATAGAGAGAGAGAGAGAGAGAGAGCGAGAAGAAAGACGCACTACGATATACTACTAACCACGGTAGTGGTTGAAGTGCTTACCTACAAATTCAAGTACCCCAGATTTGATCTCTGGCGGAAGTCGAAAAAAAAACTTTTTAACATGATTTTTTCGAGATTTTAAAATAAATAGACTTAAGCCGCCTCCAGGCAATCCATCACCTGCCCCCTCCTCCCTGGAAATACAGAAGATAACATTATGGCAATAGGTGAGGCAGCCGCTATCTCCTGTAAAAAAAGAAAAAGGTAGAAATCAAAGATTAGCAAGGTTTCCCACCACTACACAAATACAGGGAGTGCTGGAACAACTTAACGAAACTGACACAAGGCAAAATAACAAATGAATGAAAACAAATCGACAATTCGTGTTAGATGGAAATTGCTTTGTGAAAACCTTATGCTCCCAAGAGGGGTAATAAAAAATATATTGCTATCCCACATCCTGACTATCTTTAGCTTTGTAATTCTTTTATTTACTTTTTTCTCACATCGTATTCAAAAGAAACAAAGAATAATCAGAGTTTTGAAACGCATCGAAAGTTTTCTTTAGCGTGAATTCAGGCGATAAAGAATTTTTAACCGAGCTCAGTTTAACTATAAACTAGGCCTACACAGATTTGTTTTGTTAAAAATGTAAAATAGTTTGAAATTAATAATTTTTTTATTAATTAAAAATTCGTGTTCAATATTTATTTTTTCTATATTTAGTTTTTTTAGGACAACACTAGCCGCAGAAAACATCCAGAATCTTTGGCGGGAATCGAACCTGCAACCCCCAGTCATTTAGGCTAGCGTACTTCTAATCAGTCAATGAAGGCACTCTTTATACATAATAAACGCTTGCATTTCCTTTGTGTCACTTCAATTTAAAATTATGAAAAATATATATACATGGAACCACCCTAATATCAATTTTTAACATATGTACGAACATTCTATGGTAATATTATATTTTCCCAAAACATGATACTGAATGTCAATAGTTTTTCATTTGTGGTTTTATCTTATTTGCTGTCTCCTTTCCATTTAAAGTGAAAATGTATGAACAAAAATACGAGAAATATAAATCCGTAACCGACTTAAAATGGTTTTAAAGCAATCACGATATATTCCCTACCATAATGCAGTGGTTACGTACACATTTCATGTACTTGACAGTTTTTCCATAACTAATAAAGGCAGTGTGGATTTTATTTTATTCATTTGTTCAAATGTATGCAGGCCGTTAGCTGGCAGGCACAAGAGTATGGCTTACCGTGACCCAGTATGTAACTCGTGGTGACTCGTGGTGAACAGATTTCTATTTAAATCTTGGCGGGATACTTCGACTTCTATTTTTCAATCTTTTCATATCCACTTATCTGTGGAAGTTCTTTATGCCAGAGTCTATAAAGAACCTTACGATACTTTTGGCAAAACTTGAATGAGAAAGAATGGGTAAAAGGGAAAGATGAAATCTTACAAGGTTTTCACATTACAAATAAACCGTCTTAGACCGACTTGCCTTTAAGGTACGTTTTAATTAAAGGTAACTTTAGCTTAATTAATGAACCAATTATAATTTGTCATTAGTTTCAGATGTAAGTTTTCTCATTGATCCAACGTCATATTTTACTTGGTTAAGAAAGAACAAAATAGAATTTGAATTAAACAAATAATTGAATCAATTAAAAATTTTTCTAAATTTGTATCTAATCCTTAGCTAAAACCTTTAACTGATGCCAGTATTTTTTTTGCGTGGCCAGTGTGTCGACTGTTTTTATCTTAAATAGTGCTTTTATGCATAGTACCAAAATGGTAACCCACTGTTCATTCATGTCTGAATGTGTACATTTTGTTTTAGCAGCATCTTCTCATACATGTTTGAGAGACTAAGAAATATAAAATACCATTAATCTTAGCATTTAACATTCGAATTCACAATAGTGAAATTGCAGATTTCATTTTGTTTGGCCTCTTCTTAATTTCGTTACTCAGACATTGCAGAGTTTTTGATATAAATAAGTTTAAATATTTTTAAATTTATTATTGTATGCGTTTCCTTAAATGCAAAGAGAAGGTTAACACGTATCTCTACACACATACGAACTTACGAGTACAAATGCCAGCAGTCTATGCAATTTATTTCACTTTTTATCCTCAGATACCAGTATTATTTATTCCATGAGTTTTAAATCCTAATATGGCAATAATGGATTTTTATTGAAGTCCAAAAAAGCGATAATATCTTTAAAAATGATTATTATTCTCACGAACAATTATTTTTGTTATTTTGCCATGGCTTGGCAAAAGTCAATAAACGAGCATTACAAATGAAATGTAAATTAAGATCTTCCACATCTACTATTCGGGGCAGTGCAGCACTGACCAATATAACTAAATTATATTAATATTAATGGAATTAAATCCTTCAATAGGATCTTCCGAACTTTTTCGAATTTCACATGAGATCCAAGAGCGTCCAATGTAGAATGGTGTTGTTCAAGCCATTATCTTCTACGCCGATCGCTTTAGGTCGATCATAATCGACCTATGTTACATTGGAAATTCTGCACGAGCGATATGAGTGCATGATCACCTCACGGGGAGGTGATGTGAACTGACCACCGTTATAGTGCGATCTGATCCGTTTAGACAAGTTTTGTGGGGTTTTCTTACAGTTACAGGTGTTTGGAAATAAGACTCAAACCGCAATGACTCTCAAAGCCAACATAACCCATGCCATTTCGCCAGAGTCATGGAAAATTGGCTATTTCGAATGCACGGCACCAATCGAATCCGCAGCGGAAATTTGCACAATTTCATATTTCATACATAATTGCATCCATAGGTTTTTAAAAAGAATAGCAAATTTCGATAATATCTCACACATTGTTTTATTTACATTATTTTTCACAAGATCTGAAGATTTCGATACAATTGGAAGTCCATTGAATTGGAATTAATATGATCTCCGCATTCCCGAAGATCTGAGGTATTCGCTTCCCTCCTACGCAAGGAAAACATTTTATTGAGTATCCTACATATAGTAATCATAGATCATCGAATATGAGAGTAGGGATGTCACCCGGTAGTTGCGCCTTATTCTGCCACTTCGTTTCGCCTCGGGAAACCTGGGTGATAGTGAAAGATCTAGATAAATCATTAGAATTCGATTCAAGTGATCTAGTCGTATAAGGACCGTGACTATGCGGCCCGGATTATGAAATTTATCCTTCAGTCATCCCAATTCAAATGATTCAACGGACTGCAAGACATCATTTTCTATTCTTAAAGTATGCCCCCACAAGCATTTGCATGATGTCAATTTTAAAACGAGCGCAGTTTCTTAATTTCGAAATTTTTGAATACGAGATATGTTTTTCGTCAATGGAGGATTTTATTTCTCAACATAGTCTTAGTCCCTAATCGTCCAATATCATTCCATGGATTTTATGACCACTAGTTTTATGTACCCTGAAGGCTGGAAACCACAAAGTTATTGCTCGCAGTAACTGATTGCACTGTCAGTAGTTTGGCTTATAACTCCGCATGGTGGTCGCCGGTAACAGCTAGTTACATCTCTTCCTTACTAGGTTAGTGGCTAAAAATAAGTTCAGTGAACTCTACGCATATGGGGCGTAGAGTTCACTCCTCATCTCTTGCAAAACGAAGCACTTGCTTCTCGAATAAACTTCGTGAAATAACTTCAGATAAACTTACGATAAAAATTAGAGAAGAGACAAATTATTCATGCTTCGCAAGTAGATTCAAACTGAATCATCTCAAAACAGAGTGCTTCGCTCTCAAAATTTTGTATGGCGAAGCACGTTGATTCAAACATGATTAGAGTGGAAAGCACGAATTGGAGAGGGAAGCATGAATATTGGGCTCGGTGGAAACGTGCTATTACCTTTCTTTTTTCGAAAAAAGATATGCAATGTCGTGTCTATTCATTTCGAGTAGCTAGGACCTAACTCTCATCCTAGAAAAACTCTACGCCCACAAAAAGCGCATAAAGCTTCCTTGTCTTGTTTTTAGTATGACGTTTTTAATAGTTTTCCAGGTTTATCCCAAGAAACTTATCTTTTGAAAATCTTAAGTATTATCGGAATATTATTATACTTTCTACTAATTTCGTGTAAACCTGGTTTAGCTCCCAGGCCTTAAGAAATGTTGTGTAGGGTGTATATTTGATAAATTAAATAAAAATTCTACATGTTTGTGAATTTAATTTATTGCATCAGTCAGTAGGAACTTAAGAACGTGAGATGCTTTTATATACTGAAAAAAAAAAACACATACAACAATTAAGTGAAACATATTGAACCATTTTAATAAAATCAATTTAAATTCAGGAATCAAATAGAGTACATGAATGCGAATGGAATATTTTAAGTTCAATTGTTGAAAAGGAACACGCACACTGTCCAAATACTCTTTTATCCAAGAGACATCATGATTAATGTTGATTTTTGTTCATGTCCTTATGCCAGAGATTTCGTGAAGAGTTAAGTACCCCAAACAACAAAATAAAAATAGTGTTTTTTTGACAATCGATAACTAGAAATAAGGAAGAAGGTCAGGTCATTCGTTAACGAGTGAGAAGACAAGTTTACAAATTCAGGTAAATTTTTGGAGAGGAGTAACTGAAAGATTTCTTGGGGTACTGAATTAAAACTTTGTTAAATTGATTCTTGTTTTCAAGATATACCATTTAAAATGAGCGAAAATATTGAAATAATAACTAAATAAAATAACATTCTAGGCTGGTTGTTGGAAGAAGAGCTCGAAGCAAATCATTAAAATATTGGAAAATAATATTTTCAAGAAAGAATATTAAGATTGATGTTAAATAGAACTTTTGCAGATATTTCTTAAAATATATACATACAAAAAAAGTGTTGTTAAGGATGGTGAGAACGTTTCAAGTAGTGACGATGAGCATTTATATTCAAACTTAGATGGAACAGAATTTTTGTTAAACATTTTTTAAATTAATTTCACGTACTCATGCTTGCGTTAAATTTTTCTCGTCTCAATTATGCGTGACTATAAAATGAAACTGGAGTGACCTACACTTAACGTATCCCTTGCTCCTTCCCGATTATGCCCAAAATTTATACAGCTCTTCATCTCCATAAATCAAAGGCACATACTTAATTTTGTTTTGATATATAATACGGTATGACCTGGAGACCGTTCACAAAATTTGGGGTTAAGAAAACTACCCATTGCTCTCTCCCGATTATGCCCAAAAACCATACAGCTCTTCATCTCTATATACTAAAGGCACATACTAAATTTCATTTTGATATGTCAGACGGTAAGACCTGTACAAACTCAAAAAAAAGACATCATCGCGAAAATAGTCAAAATGGATTCAGGAGACCTCAAAACGTATAAATCCATCGAAATCCCGACCTCGATTTTTTTCATGATTACTATACTTTACTAATATAATACTAAGTATGGTAAAGTAAAAAATGTTCACTTTAAGAATATTCTAACGATCGAATAGCGATCAATCAAATTGCTTAGCCCTTGGCAATCTGAGTATCTCAATTCCACAAAAATCCTTTAAGAAATTTTAAATCACATTGTAATGGAAGCTTGATAGTAGAGCCTTCGCCCCAAAAGTAGTTACAACGTGAATTAAGTACATATAAATCATAACTTTAAATCGGTTTTCTGGTTACAAATATTGTATCTATTACACAGCACAACAAAATAAAAAAAAATTCATGTGCTCTTAAAACCACTATATAATTTTGATGTATCATGACTACCTTTGTACAAAAATGGTAAAATTTTTAAATTCTATAGATAGATTTTTTTTAAAAAATTTTTTTTTTAAAATTGCAATTTTTTTGAGACGTTTCTTCAAATAATTAATGATAACTCAAAAACTACTAGTCCGATATTATTAAAATAAATTCAGAAAAATTAAGATTTGCATAGCCTTTAATTCGTCTATATATCGCGTTTCAATCGGATCAATAGTATCGGAGTTATAATAAAAAACTTAAGAAAAAAATATATTTTTTACGTAAAAATGGCAAAAATTTTCGTTTTAAAAAAATCATAAAAAATCGAAAACGGCAAAAAACTTCCAGATTCATTTTTTTATCGCATAGCGACATATAATAGCAACAAAATGAGATATCGACCATAAAAATCGATTGATTTTTTTCGAATTTATTCACATTTTAGTGAATTCGCTCATTTTCACAAAATTTTAGTTTTTTGCTTGATATACGCATTATAGCGGGTTTTCAAATGTGTGAAAAACATAAATTTTCCAATTTCAAGGGGTGCATGTCGGATTAATGTTAGATTTGATGAGAAACTTCCACCCACAAAATTTTAGTCGAATTCGACAACGTTAACACGTAGCGCATAGGCCCCAAATCTGAAAAAAAGCGTTTAAATCGAAAATAATTGACAAATTTTCAGTTTTTGCAAAATTAACGCTATTTATTTCCCCTTTTGCAAAAAAGTGGATCATGGTCCTTAGGGCAAACACAATGAGATTTACAATAAGCTACATGTCTTTCAGTTTTCGAGTTATTACAATTTTCACTGGTCCTTGAGAACTTGCCGAAGACAATTTACAAAAACATTTTACTTTTAAAATTTTTTATTTTTTTCTTTTTTAACAATAAAATATAAAATTTCGCTAAAATTGACTGATATCTTCCTATTACACAACGCAACAAAATAAAAAAATTAGATGCTTTTGAAACCACTATACAATATCCAGGTACTGCCAAAGTGTTTTGGATGAATGAGAAATGTATGGCAAAACAAGTACGCGAAATACTGTTTTGGGCAAAACACGTATTTCTGTGGGACACGTGTTACTGTGGAAATACAGTATTGAATGTAGAAAATTGTTTGGAACAGATCTTTATGGCATTTTTATGATTTTCAGAATTAAAAAAAGTAAGCAATAAAGGAAAAGTTTTTTAATTTTTACGATTTCAGTAGAAATCTGATAAACGATGAAATGCTCCTTTTCTGTTGGCTACCTGTCGCCCTTGCTTCATTTTGACAATTGCGGCGGCAAAGTAATAAACGTTCATAAATTTGCGTGCACGCCGAATTGGGTTTTTCCGCTGGCTACCTGTAAAGATTGATTTTTTGCATAGCATTCATTTATGTTTTTTACGATTCTTGGGAATAGGTAAAAAATAGGACCACATTAAGGGTTGTTCGAAATTTTAGTATCATTATTTATAAGAGCTCCTTGAGCCATTTCTATTCATTCAACAAGTGTTTGCGGTAACAGAAGCATAATTTTCAATCAGCCATGAGCAAGAAAACTAGAACATTTTTATGTAAAAACAATCCGGACTCATTTTGTTATGTGTGCGGCCAATATATTAACGAAAAAAAACGGAAATGCTTCTCAGCTTCATTTCAAAAGTCATATGAAGATTGCTTTAATATAAATCCGAAGAATTTTAACGAACATTGGACGCCGAGTACTATATGTACTTCATGTCGATTCAATTTAACTCTAAGCTCATCTAACAAAAAGTAAGTATAGGTTAATACATTTGGAATATTTTATAAAATTTTTAATTTTCTGTTATAAAAATTTTTCAGACCACACTGGGGAATTTCGAAGCCTATGCTATGGAGAGAAACAACGAATCATGAATCTGATTGCTATTTTGCTATACATTTGCGATGGTCTTACCCTACGAGGTCTGCTGATGGGTTTCAACTTGCAGTTCTACATTCACAGGAAATTATGGATGCACAAGATCAGGGACCAAGCTGTAGTCAAGTGCTTTCATCTTCACAAGGACACTCAACCTCAAGCATGTGTTCTCAATCAGGAAGTTCAGATCCAGAACTACCTATATCTGAAAATGACGAGTTCATCCCACACAAAAATATCTCACCGAGACCATGGAATCAAGACCAGCTAAATGATGTAATAAGAGAACTTGGATTGTCAAAAGCATCTTCGGAATTACTTGCATCCCGGATGAAGGAATCAAATCTCATAACGGAGGAAACTAAAGTTTCGTATTACCGTACCCGAGAAAAAGGCTTACTTCACTATTTTGCAGAAGAGGACGATTTTGTCTGCTGCACGGATATTCCTGGTTTGATGACTGCCATGGGCTTACATAGATATGATTCAAGCGAATGGGGTTTATTTATTGACTCATCAAAACGCAGCTTGAAGTGTGTCCTTTTGCACAATGGAAATAAATTTCACTCCTTGCCAATCGCACATTCAACCAAGGTAAGAGAAGAATACTCTGTAATTGCATTGGTCATGAAGAAGATAAAGTATAATGAACATAACTGGGTAATTTGTGTTGATATTAAGATGGTAAATTTCCTATTAGGTCAACAAAGTGGCTATACCAAATACCCTTGTTTTTTATGTTTATGGGACAGCAGAGCTAAGTCAGAACACTGGAAGAGAAAACAATGGCCTTATAGGGAAACACTGGACCCAGGTATGAGGAATGTTATAAATGTACCTCTGGTGCCCCGAGATCGCATCATATTACCCCCTCTTCACATTAAACTTGGTCTGAAGTTTAAAAGTTTGAGTATGGAAAAGCTGAGAGCAGGAATATTTCGCAAATTGGTCAAAGATACCGATTTTCTCAGTTCAATGTCAGAAATTGAGAAAAATGCATGGGATTCGTTTGTATGGGTTATTCAACATTTCTTAGGAAATAACAAGGATGATGATTATGTTGCGCACGTTGAAGAGATGTTAACTCACTTCCAGAATCTTGGATGCAACATGAGCATCAAGTTACATTACCTTCACAGTCACTTAGATCGTTTTCCTGAAAATCTAGGAGACTTAAGTGAGGAACAGGGCGAACGATTTCACCAAGATATTCGGACAATGGAGGAAAGATACCAGGGTCGCTGGGATGCACACATGATGGCAGATTTTTGCTGGAGTATTCAGAGCAACACTTCGTTATTCAATAATAGAAAATGTCATAAAAGAAAATTCCAAAGTTTGTAGTTTATAATATTTATTTATTTATTTCCTTATTTTATATGTTGTAATAAATTTAAATAATAAAATATAAAATAAAAGAAAATACATGAATAAAACAATGAAATGCATTTTCGATCTATTCCATCGATTTGACTTAGTTACATTTTTTTGTCAATTGCCTTCGGCAAGTAACTTGAAAACTGTTTAACCGATTTAAAAGATATGTAGCTTATTGTAAATCTCATTGTGTTTGCCCTAAGGACCAGGATCCACTTTTTTGCAAAAGGGGAAATAAATAGCGTTAATTTTGCAAAAACTGAAAATTTGTCAATTATTTTCGATTTAAACGCTTTTTTTCAGATTTGGGGCCTATGCGCTACGTGTTAACGTTGTCGAATTCGACTAAAATTTTGTGGGTGGAAGTTTCTCATCAAATCTAACATTAATCCGACATGCACCCCTTGAAATTGGAAAATTTATGTTTTTCACACATTTGAAAACCCGCTATAATGCGTATATCAAGCAAAAAACTAAAATTTTGTGAAAATGAGCGAATTCACTAAAATGTGAATAAATTCGAAAAAAATCAATCGATTTTTATGGTCGATATCTCATTTTGTTGCTATTATATGTCGCTATGCGATAAAAAAATGAATCTGGAAGTTTTTTGCCGTTTTCGATTTTTTATGATTTTTTTAAAACGAAAATTTTTGCCATTTTTACGTAAAAAATATATTTTTTTCTTAAGTTTTTTATTATAACTCCGATACTATTGATCCGATTGAAACGCGATATATAGACGAATTAAAGGCTATGCAAATCTTAATTTTTCTGAATTTACTTTTAATAATATCGGACTAGTAGTTTTTGAGTTATCATTAATTATTTGAAGAAACGTCTCAAAAAAATTGCAATTTAAAAAAAAAATTTTTTAAAAAAAAATCTATCCATAGAATTTAAAAATTTTACCATTTTTGTACTAAGGTAGCCATGATACATCAAATGTATATAGTAGTTACTCGAGCATATTTTTGCTGTTGCCCTGTGTTATTTGTTAACGAATAAATGTTGAGTCCCTCTTGTTCTATAAAGGTCAACATAACCCAACTTACCATTTTGTAACTCTTAATTAAAAAAATGGTATATATCTGTAGTTTATTCTTCATCTACTCTGTGTGTCTCTTGGCAAGTATAAGTATAATAATTTAACATCTTTGGTTAAGTTTAAGTTTCATTTTATCTGTGTAAGTATATTTCTGTAATAAGATTTATACATCATGTACAGACGTTGTATCAAAGTTAATAATTTAAGTGGCCAGTTTAACAACAATTACTTACAAAACTGAACAATGTCTCCTTCCTGCCAAATACTTAGACTGCGACTACACTTAAAAACCTTTTTGTGATGCTTGAAAATTGCATCCGGCTGCTTATACCAATAACAGAAAATTAAGATAAACAAGCAAATAAACGACACAAACAAGAAATGTAAATAAAAAAAAAACACACACAGAAAAGAATGACAACGAAAAACTTTTAAAATTCTATGGCATACTTTAAGGGAGCAAAAGTCATAATTTTCATTGCCTGACAACAATACTGGCAACGAACGCGTATGAAACTGAGAAAAATAGTTGATATTTTTAGAAAAGGGGAATGTTTGTAAAGAACTGAGCGGAGAAAAGCAATATACATACGTAGATAATTTTATGTTATTTCTAAGGCTTTTTTGTTGGTGCTGCCTAAAACCAACACTACTACATTGGCTTAAGAAAATGTAAGTCATTTATCAAAGTTTCGTGTTTCTTATTATACGAGTACTTACAGCCTTTTGGAATTTTGTTTTCTTGTTGTATTTTAAAATAACATAATCCTGTCACGCTTTTCAGCTCAGGTATTGTTTATTTTCACAAACTTTTCGCAAAGACGACAGGCAGGGATAGAAATGAAATTAAATAAAGCAATATTTATGACAAAGTGGCACTAATAAATATTTTGTTATAATTCGAGACACAATTCTGTTCTAGTAGATTAATTTTAAGACAAAAATATAAATGGAACAGAGGTTTGTAGGAAAGTATCAAGACGAGAAGTTCCAAAATTATTTTTAGCGATATAAGTGTAGAGTTTTAGTGTAGATATTTAGTGTAGATATTTAGTGCAGAGTTTTAAAAAGTTTTATTTAAAGGCTGTCTTAGTAACATATTCATAGATGTGAATTTTTTTTAGCAAATTTCTTTTTGACAACACTGTTTAACATGTTCAGTTTGGTCTATAATTTAACCATGATTCGACTTACAAAAGGATAATACATGCAGATTATTGAATTTTATTATCAATAATCTGCAGGCATAATCAGAACCAAGAGATTGCATCTTATGTTATTTTGTCAGAAAATTGCATTCAGCTTGAATTTTGAAACTTGTACTAAACATAGTAAGGAACCCTACGTGTGTGAGTCTAACTTGCACTTGACTGATTTATTTTCAATACTCAATCCACAAAAGCATTTAATCGATACTTTTAGTATTTTAAAAATAAATTTATAATAAATTTAGTATTGTTAAAAATAAATTAGATAGAATATTTGACGACTACAACGGTAATATTCTGAGCGATTTTATAAACGGAAGTATTGAGTACCCAATTAAATTGTATTGAGAAAGTGAAATTGCCAGCATAACTGCTGAGCAGTTATGTATGTGGATTCGGCGGATGACTTCATAACTTCATGTATCAGATAAAAAGGATAAAGTTAGCGGTTGAAACGACAGTGCATAACGTTTGTAAATTTTATATACTTCCTAGCTTTCGACTCATGATTTGGGTTAATAGCACGCTACTAATTAAATTCAAATTAAATGAATAATATACAAAATAAACATTGTTTTAAGAATTAATATTTCAAAAATAATCGACATTTTACAACATATTCAAATTTTGCTAAAAAATTAAATTGTAGTAGACAAAGTTTTACAAAAATAAGAAGATATTCACGTTGTACTTTCTGGTTAAAAGAGTTCAATATCACAAAAAAATATATATTAAAACAAAAAATCTGAATTTACAATAATTAAAATTTCAACGAAAACTCTTTTTTTTCAAAAATAAAAAAAAAAAATTCAACAAGAAAATTTTAAAGAATTTTACAGAATAATCGAAAATCAAAAAAAAAAAAATCTAAATTTAACAATATAAATTAAAATTAAAATAACAATAAGAGTTCTTGTCAATGTGCATAAAGAGATTATTAAACAGCCATATAGAAACAGTTAAACAAATAAACGAGTACTTTTATCCAAGCGATACATGTTTCTTTGGATCTGTGTTTTTGTTAAAACTTTCGAAAGGCAAACAAAAATAAGTACGAATTAACACTTTGGTTTTAATTTTTTTGTGTTTTTATTTTACGGTATATAAAGTCACAATCAGACACAAAAGTTTCTCTCTTTCAGTTTTCTTCGGCTTAAGAAACATGAGGCAGTCATTTGACACATGTAAATGAAATAAAATAACTTTTGATATTTTTGGCAAATAGTACTTTGTTTGCCAGAAATAAACTTAATTGTAGTTTAGTTAAGTTTTCCTAACAGTTTGATTGCATTTCTTATTTTTTTTTTTTTTTCAACTTAAGTTTGAAGAAGTGTTTACGTGGATTAAAAAAAGTCTAGTTAATATCAATTGCTTTTTTAACTTAAAGTTGATAATAAAGAGGCGTAGGATAAATTGGGGTTCTCTTCGTTATTGCTTGCATCACTAGGCTGCTTCAGTAAATTTTAATTTCAAAAAGATTACCATCAGATTTGCATTGTAAGAGCTATAATTGAGTTAAACCCCCTAAAGAGCGCCTGGAAACAAGATGTTATCCGAGTTGAGATTTTAATGCTCGTGAGACTTGATGTGGTATATTTATGCACAGACTTTCGATAGAAAATGATGCTTCATCTGTAGTTATGGGTGGTATAAGTGTTAAGGAATCGGACGCTGTTGATGTTTTTGACATGAAACTCCAGTCTGATGTTCGATGAACATATTTTTCAAGTCTCCAAAGAAGCTTTCAAGTAACTCCCTTGTAGGAGATGGTGAATAAGCTAGTAACGGCGCACCCTACGATAACGTGCCTTGTGTAAGGGGCACGATATACGCAATTCAGGTATGTCGCACAGTCACAGTTAGTAGCAATTCTTAGAACATGGCAAGCCTGGACCCATGTTCTAACCTCTTGCTTAGGGGTTGGAGCCTACCCAACTCCTTCTGTTGAGAATGCAACAGCACATTTTGATCAACAATGCATCCACCCTCGATCTTAAACCACAGCCACCACCGGTCACTGGTCACAGAGACAGGGGAGTCTCTGTGGAGCCACCGATTCCCAAGGTACCAGTCGTTTGGGCACTGGTAGGGCCTCGAAGAGAACCCGCGATTTAAATCACAGACCTATTCTTCCAGATTTGGATTCCAGGAACCCTAGCGTCTGGTGCACCTATTTTCCCCGAGTGAACCGCGTCAAAGCATTTGCAATTTTCTGCAGTGGCAGTTGGAACCCCCGGGGGGGCTCAGAGGTGACATAGTATTCAGCGCTATTGACTCACGTGAATATAGAAACAATGGAATGTAATCTAATGAGATTAGGGAACTCGTTTCTGACATTCGCACGTTTTTGAGTACAACATGCTTTTCATTAAGAGCTCATCCATTTGTGGTCGATTGGCCACAAATAATGCGAATCGCACTACGCATTACAGAGATAATTCGAAGCCCTTTTTTGTCACTTTCGGTGTGGGAAGGTTCAAATCGAATATCTACAAACACTACTCCCTTTTTTGTCTTTTCTCTTTCCCATATCCAAATTACCTTGTCCTGGTAGGGATCATCCCCTGAGTGCTGGTCTCAAAAAACGAAAAAAAGTTTACTAAATGTAGTTATGAAGGCCTTTCAGGATATAAGTTATTATTCTGAGCTTTTCATAGACTTGTCTCAAGCACTTGACAGCGCATGAGGGCTGAATATAAAAGTTAAAGAATATATACATAAGTTCATTCTGAAAGAAGGAAATATTTTAAGTTTACCTCAGCCAAATAAAGTCAAATTTCCCACAGATAGTAAATATTGGGACCTATTTTGCACTTAGTTAATGCATCGATAAACAAGTTCACACATCGACCTCCAGTGACATTATGATATTTACAGGAACATATTCTTAATTTATAGAGATGGTTGAAGCAATTCTTCATAAAGGTGAATCGAGCGAAATGTGCTCACATAACGATCACACTGCCTATGGGCCTTATTTATGCCTTGCATAAATAACCGAATGATACCTCAACTTTCAGAAATCAAAAATCCCGAAAAACATCTTGAACGGTGCCTCACTAAGAAAAGTCTTATAGAATCAACGTAAGCATAAATAAAGTTAAAAGTAATAAAACTTAACTGGCTTATTGACAGAAACTCTACCCTCAGCTATGATTACAAACTTCTACTGTACAAGTCGATTCTCAAAGAAATATGGTGTCATGGAATATAGCTAAGGGACACCACCTCGAACGATCACAGTCGCTAATTAGTATGTTAAAAATACGAACATTCACAAATATATAAACGAGCCATTAGTTGCATTAGCTATAGCTAAGCATATGGTAATATATGTAAAGAAGGTAACAATGCTTCCAAACCTTCTCTTGATAGAAAACATCAGAAAGATTTCAGGGTCACAAATGATAACAGCAATTGTGGAACATACAGTTTTTGTTTTTGTCTAGCATTGGATGGGGACTTATGAAGTTTTATTTTTCTTTAAGACCCAAGATATGTGTACCTATTGTTAGTTAAAATACATTAAAGATACAATAAATAAAATATGAATTATATGAGAAGATTTTAACATCTTTATGATTTGATAATTGAAAATACCCGTCTAAAAGGGCCATAAAGCGACACCAAGCCTCAAATTTAACCAACATCATCTTCCTCTTTAAAAAAAGAAACAAAATTATCATGAGCTGTAGTCCGAAAAAAGTTTAAAAACTTTATTTTTTTCCTCTCATTACCCATTTTTGTGTTGTGATCAGACATGAGATATTCAATTACTGGTAACGTGTAATTATATATTCTCAATTACACATTACAAGTAATTGTATTTTAAATCAGGGACTAAAGTCAATCACAACTACTTTTTATTGAAAATTGTAATTGTAATTGGAAATTTTTAATTACTGGTAATTGTAATAGTAATTAGGCGATAATCATTACTTAAAATTGAACAAAATATAATTATTAACCATTTAATATTATGCTAATTACGCATTACATTTTATAATAAAAACGTAATTTATTTGTTGGGGGAAAGAGCTAGTCCCTATACGTATTTCACTGGTTGCTTAGGCCCGATCATCAGCAAACCTTTTTCCTAATTTCAGAGAAGCTAAAAATACTCTAAAGTAACAAAATTCTACAAAACACATTGAGAAGTGTATATGTTAATAAAATAATATTACAGAATATTAAAGCTTAAACAAAAATTGTATTATATTCTTAATAATTTTCCATTACATGTAATTATAATAATTTTTTTCAATTACAATAAGAATTACATGTAATTTTAATTAGAATTTCTTAATTAAAAATTACAAGCCATTTTGATTATAATTTTTCAATTACAAATTAAATGTAATGTGTAATTAAATAAATCTCAATTACAATTACAAGTAGTTGAATGTAATTGTAATTGAAAAATTCCAATTGTATATACATACATAATTGGGTAATTGCAAGTGTAATTAATTACAAACTCTAATTGACATCCCCCAAGTCTGCTGAAATGAAAATAAATTTTTTAAGATTTTTTCTATATTGAAGCAAAAATTAAATGTCCATCTCTATTATATTTAAGCACAAAATACAATTCACAATTAAAGAAAACATCAATTGCTAGTTTTATATTGTTCTGAGTTTAGGATTACAGTTGTCAAATTAAAAAAAAAATAATAAAATAAAAATTAAACAAAAACAAATTCTGGAATAAGATTTTGAGTAAAATTCGGTACTTTTCTCTTCAACTAGAAATTGTTGTGCATTCAGCAATTAAAAACAAAAAAAAAAAAAAAATAAAAGAAAAATTTATTTATTATAAAAAGTGTTCTATTATTTTTAATGTTAATGTTTTTAGATAATTGCATTCAATTTCTTTTAAGCAAAGATTTTTCAAACCAATTAAGATGCAATGCCATTTGCCAACACAAAAGTTCTAAAAATACGGAAAAATGAACAATTATAACAATTTCATTTAAAGAAATAATGATTTTGTTCTTTTATTGTTTGGTTGTGTTTAAATTTAAATAATTGTGCTTTTAGTTTTAAATATAATGATTTCGTTGTTAATTTTGACTCAATTAAGCTATGAGTAAGTCAAAGTATTTTTAGAATTAATAATAGAAACAAATTAAACAAAGACTAGCTTTACTCAACACCAGAAAGTTATTTTATATTGTTAAAATAGGTTTTCGGATAGAATAGGGAGGACCCAGTAACATCCAACCAAGCAATATTTAATAGTTCATTGTAGTAAGAATAGTTAAACTAACTATTAGTGAAAAATATTATATTGCTGAATGAGATACAGACACAAATAATATACTATTCCCTGCCTTCGTTTTAAAGGTGTAACTTTTATCGCCTTTCTTTCTTATCACTTACTTCCACCTACTTTCCCGCCCAATTACGGATAATAATTTGGGCACTACCTGTGCGAAGCATAGCTGTATGCTAAGAGCTCGTTAGACGTTGCGGATAGTGATACTTCCCGCAGTTATGATATGATCAAGGTTAACGTTGGCACCTAGCCGCGTTGGCTCTTATCCGAAGGTGGTCTTACTACCGAGTGAAATTAAAGTGTAGACTAGCACCCCCATTGTCTAGTAGCAGCACACTTTACGACAACGTACCGTGTGTAATGGCACCCATGTCGCACTAGACATACTGCACAGTGACAATGAGTAGCAATTTATAAAATATGGCAAACCATGCACCATGCAAACCATGTTCTAACAATCTCTTTTCTGTTGAGAATGCAACAGTACACTTTGATCAACAATACACCATCCCTGCATACATCGATCTTAACCACAACCACCACGTCAACCCCCAAATGAGACCTCACCAACAACCTGCCACAGAGATGAAAGGTTCTCTGTGGGGCCACCGATTCCCGTGATACCAGTCATTTAGGCACTGTTCGGGCCTCGAAGAAGACCCATAATAATACAGACCTGTTCTTCCAGAAACCCATGAACCCTGGCGTCTGTAGCACTTTGTCAAAGCTTTTGCAAATCCTGCAAATACAGTTAGTATCCCCGGGGGGAACGTCCCTTAGTTATGGAGGTAGCTGGTTTATGCAGTCGCAGATAATAAGCTGTTTCTAGAGCAAAGTCTAAGATGGATATCGTGTTGCATTGAACTCCGCCTAAATTCTGAGTGTCAGTGATACTCGAAATGACATAACAAGTCATTGGTGTCATTTAAGACCAATAGGTACTGCCGGGTGTCGCCGATTTGTTATGTCTTTAAGATAAGGTTCTCAAGCATTCTCGAAATACAGCTAGCCAGTGTTGAGCAATCAAATGCAACATGTGCTACCATTTTGTTATTTTCAAAACGCAACTTACAACCATCATCTTTTTGCTTTAATAAAATATTTAAATTTAATTTTAAATTGCCTGAAACAAGCGTAACCCAATGTAGAATTTTGTGAGCCATTTTGTATTAGGACATGCCAACAAGCAACAGAATCCTCAAGTAATATTCTGTTATTTACAGAATTGCTTCTTTCATTCGATTCATGAGATCTTCACTCAAACTGAGTGATATTGCAAAATTATTGCATTCATTTTTTGATTTCTAGTGCTGATTTCAAAATTTACAGCCTTAATCAACATTACTAATAGTAAGTTAAACAATTTTTTGCACTAAAACTTAATTGTTTGATTAAAAAAAAAACAATCTGCCATATATTGCATCTTGGTTTTCTTTACTAATTGGAGTGCATCGTAGAAATTTTGCACTTAATTTAAAGCACAATTTCTGAAAGTTTAGTCAGAGTATGACTAAATGCATGAAGTAAATGAGTCAAGAATTTTTACACTAAATCTGCATCTAGTGATATTGCATATGTTTGCACTAAATATTTTTTTGAGTGGTATTGAAAATGTGCAGTTTATTACTAAGTTGCAAAAAATAGTGCAATCAAATTTTTTTTTGCAATATTATTTATTGTTGGTGTAATGCTGATTTCAATCAAGAGTTAGTGCACAACTCCTATGCTCTATAGTGCATGAGAATCTTTGTTATTCCTATTTTTATTTCCTGTCTTAATTTTTTGCTTGTTCTGCAATTACGTACAGCGTAAAAATTCGAAATAAAGCGAAACTAAGTACTTACAGCCACTTACTTCCCTTCTATTGTTTTGTAAATTTATTGTAATAATATTATTTTTATAAAAATGTGGTTTTTACCATTCATCTAAATAAGAATCTTTGAGATGAGTTACTAATATAAATGATTCTTGCCACTTGGTAGTTTAATCTGGCAACTAATTAATGGTTTAAAAATAATTATTGAAACAATATTTAATAAAATTACGATGAATACGGACGGCAACGTGGCTTTTTATTATAAGAGGAAAATGCTTCAACTTTTTTCATGCGGTAATAATAATAAAACTACAATGGTTCACTTTATAGGATACGAGAATACAAACACTCCACAACATTGTGGTGAAAACGATCATGTACTCCATTTTGATGTTGCTCTAGCACAAAATTTTGAGATGTATAAAGTTGGATAAAGTATTTTTAAGGGCAGCATAAGGAGTGTAGGAAAATTTACAAAAATTTCAATTCACCTTTTTCTCCATATAATTATTTTTATATATGGAAAAGACTATTGGATAAATGGCCTTCGTGGCTTTACTGATATGTACGCACACTTTAGTCGAAGTTTTCCACTTTTGTTTTGTATAATTGAGGCACTTCGTTGAATGGTGGTTTATAAGAGTAGACCTTTGACTTTAAATAACCCTTGCGGTAATTAACGTCGTCACTTGCTGTTTGTGTAGTAAGGTTGTCGATCACATTTGATGTAGGGACATTATAAAGAAAACATGCTTTAGACAGTACTCGTGTTTAATTACACGATATAGAAGACTGATTTAGACCACTGAAACCGAAAGCACACTTTCAGGAAATTTCTAATATATTAGACGAAATGTATCGCGGATTGTATGCCATACAGCATAGTCTTATTGAAACCCTATATTGTCTCCACTAAATTGCTTCAATTCAGCAAAAAAGAAAATAATTGGTCAATCAACTTCGTTGTAGACGTACTACCAGCCCAAAATTCACAACAAGGTATATTTATCGAATGTGTGCCATAATACCAAATAAAAATTCGTTTCATCAGCTCTTTCGACTACAGTCGAAGATCGAAAGTTGCTCATAATAGGCACCATCATTTCAGTACTTATAAAAGTTTTAATTAAAAAAAAAATAATTTAAATTTCGATATCTCCAAAATATCCAATTTTTCTTTTGTCACTCAAAAGTTCAAAACAATTTTCCTCGCCAAGATTTTAATATAAATTTTAAATAAAATTTTCTGGACTTAATCTCTTACAAACATGGGAGTGAACTTTAAATATGATTTGTTCAAAAACAAGGGAAAAGTAAACGTTTCATATTTCAATGCTACATGGATCGTAATATTCACAATTCAAGCTTTCGCTATTCTCAAAGAGTTTGCAAAGCAAAATCATTTTTTATTTTCATTGAAATTTACAGCGTAATTAGCGAACATTTTTTTGGTTTCACTCTTTTTAATACAAATGTTGCGATATAAAACATGTACACCTGAAACAAGTAGAACAATCATGGTTTTATTTTTATTTGTTTTGCAAAAACTTCAAAAAAATAATTAACTGGTGCATAGTTGAGTATTTATTTTATATTGAAGTACCTTAAAAACAACACGAGAATCATAATAGCTAAACACAGTGGAGCAACTTAATTTTAATGTTGTTGTTATTAAATTCCATTTAATGTAGTCCAACTTAAGTTTGTAAAGTTCATATTGTGCTTGGTTATGAATAGGTACGTTTGGTACCCTTGACTCTACTGCTGTCGGCTAACATTTGTATATATTTTTTAGGTATTATAAATAGTATGTTATAAACGATGATTTATTTATGTATCACCAAAATATATTGATTTCTTCCACCGTGTTTAAAAATATTCCTAAGAAACTCTACAGCATTAAAGTGCAGCAGAGCGTATGATTAACATTTAATTGAAACGAATGAAGAAAACAAGAAAATATGAAAAATCTATTAAAGATCTTTTTAATGCAACAGTGAATAGTAACCGTTGAAGTATAAAGTAATGAAAATGGCTAAGGAATAATAAAGAAGAAGATGCTTAAATACTAAAGACTTCCAAAAATACTACAAATCTGTACGTAAAGCCTAAAACGACATTTATTACAAAATGTTTTTGTGTTTTAATTACGAAGAAAAATGTCAAACTGTGTTGAACAGGCTCCGAGTGAGTGTAATTTTCTTTTTATTTTTGTTTATTATTGTTTTTTAGGGTAATGCCTTAGGCCAAGTTCCGGCCTATGTTCACAACATGTATATTACATGATCGCATTGGATCTGTGTTACCGCCCGAATAATTTTCTTTCCCTTTATAATAAAATTATCAAATTTAAAGTGATGACATGTTTTAGTACATCGTCTTTGACTGACAGAGTGACCTATCAATATTAGAGGGAACTTTCATTATAGCTAGAGATATTTGGGGTGAAAACTGAAGAGTAGATATTATTATCTAGGGAAGCGGACCATGGCATAGGTTTAGAGCTGAAAATTCCGAAAGTAAAATTTAACTTAAAATAAGTGAATAAAACATAAAACTAAAAATAATAAACAGCAACCATAACAAATACCCGTCTAGCACTACCATCAAGACATGAATATTTATTGTTAATTCAGTAACTGTTAGAGAGTTTCAGTTACAGAAGCAATACGAAATGTAAGGTAGTTCTCGATACGAAGAATTCTGAAGAAGGATATAGCGATCTAGAAACTGCAGTACATTCTGCTAGCGTGTAAGTGAAAATTTTCCGATTTTTCTTTAAAATTAATCACCTAATTTGGAAAAGGGATTTCCCTTTTTCAGTGCTATCAGTAGTTTCAGAAAATTAACCAACTTAAGCCTTACTTCAACAATTTTTTTATTTCAAAATTTTTCTGATTTTACCGTCCTTTGGCTCCTTGAAAGGGGTGGATTGTTCATTCAGAAATTAATGACATAAATAATGAGTGTATTTTATTTTTTTCCCACTTGTCTTCATGGTCATCATACGATAGCAGCAGTGATGGTCTAAATGATCTCACTCTAATATTCGTATTATAATATAAGCTGTGCCCGCCACATTGCCAGAGTCTTTACAATATTTTGTTCGATTTTATTCTGAAAGTAATCCACACCAAATTGTAAGAATATGCAAAATGTGGTTTATGTACCTACTTTATATAGAGGAACCCATCCCTGGGTAATTAATCAGGAACATGGGCTCTACAGAAAATTCTAAAATTAATAAAAAATTCTAAAATTATTGTAAAGATCTGTAAATTGTGTTTACAATTTTCCAGTGTCAAAAGTAAAAGTAAAAAAAGTAAGCAAAAGTGCTGCCAAGTTAGCAGTACCATTGACTAGGTAAGATTGTATTCTTTGACTATTTGATCCGAGATACTGAGGTATCTTATCACTAAATATTATTAAAATTCATCCAGTAGTTTTTACGTGATGCGAACACAAACAGACAGACGGACGGACAGAGAGACAAAAATTAGTAAAATTGTTGTTTTGTATTGCATTTTGATTACTATCTGCATCAGCGATATAATATTTCATGTACAGAAATGGGCCTATTAAAGTTTTATTATATGTATAGATATAGATTTTTCAGATTTAATCTCTATAAAAATCATTAAGACTCTTTTAATTTTTATTAAATTAAATTATTGTAATAAATTTATAATTAATAGTATTTTATATTTTTAGAATTCTACGTTTAAAGTTTTTAAATAAATGCATCAATACCCATGTAAAGCTTTTTAGTTTTTACTGAACTCTTAGTACTTTTTAATTAATTCTTTGATGTAAAAACTCATCCACATGCATCATCAGGTTAAAAAAGAGCAAAAGCTGCATAAACAATGCAGCATAACAAATTAGTTTCTACTTATTGTGGTTTTATATTTATGTTTTAGCATTTTAATAAAAATAAATTCAAACCAGAATTTTTATTTTATTTAAGAAACGTCGCCTGTAACGTTTAAATACATCCGGTTGTTTTAAATTCGCTCACATATTTAGCTGATCCAGAGCAACAAGAAAATTGCTATGCATAGGGTTTCACCGAAATTATTTAAATTGAATTTCTTTTAGATTTAACAAATTTTTTTTAGCTTGTAATTTGGGCCAAGACCCAGGAGATAACGAAAGCAGATGTTAAGAATATCGTTGGAAATAAGATAAAAGAGTGCGGAGAATGGAAAATGGTTTTTGTGTTTTTTTACTTTAGTTTTTTCTTCACCAGGTAAAGTATTGCAATCGTGAAAAAATCGATAACGTGTTTTCAACAGACCTTTACGTTTTGAGGTATCCTGAATCCATTTTTATGGGTGTGGTGTGTGTGTATGCCACTTTTTTGTGAATGCTCGAATGTGAATGCTCAGGTCATGTCTTTTGACACATCAAAATAAATTTCAGTATTAGGTGATGAAGAGCTGTATAGTTTTTGGTCATAATCGGACAGGAGGAAAGGAATAGTTTACACACCGAACCGAAAATAATTATTTTTTCGATTCGAATATATTTTGATTTTTTAAAAGTTCTCTTTCACACTTAAACCTTTGTTTGCATGGTTGGGGTTTTTGTTCCAAATTTTACAGCAATCAATTTCGAAATTGTCGAGCTGTGAGTACAATATAATTATTATGGATACCAAGGCCACAAAATCGCTCATAATCACTATCTTAGATTATAATTTGACTTTCAAAAAAACAACATCTAGAAATTCAAATAAAATAAAATACAAGAACTTTTAAATTATTTCTAGAATGTCTCTTTTATATTTTAAATATTTAACAACTTAGACTGAGAGTGAATTTATGTTGAAGGTTCGCATTTATTTGCAAGAATATAAGCAGACTATAATACGAGTATTAAAACGTTAAAGGAAAATGAAACCCCGACATGAAATAGTTTGAAAAAAAAAAAAATAACGAGTAGATCAGGGAGGCTTTTTATTTAAAAGTATTAATACTTGTGTTATAGTGTGAAACGGCCAGTAAGCTGTCAGGTTGTATTGTAAGTCGAATTGTTCGCTACTTTAAAAAAATTGTTTTTAATTCTTGTTTTTTTTGCAATTTTTTAGTTTAAATAAATTAATTTTAAAAACTTTGTAAATTTTTTATTTTCTTTCGCTTTCAGTTTAAATAAACAGTGCCTCGATAAAAATTGTTAAAGGAGAGTGCTTTTTTAAAGGTTGCATTTTCCACAAGGTATTAAACTTAAATAAGGTTATCGAATGTGGCAATTGTATTATCATTTGTACTCAACAATGCCTGCAAATTTTGCAAATTTACTTTCAAAATCGTTCTGTTCGACAATGTTCAAACCACTTTTTTATTGTCAATTATCATTTCAATTGCCAAATTAATAACCAAATATGGAATAAGAACTTCTCCAGGCATTGTTGCGCTTACAAAAAACAAAAACAGGGAGTTTTTGAGCTGAGGGAATTATTGGTTATTAATTTTTTTTAAATGAGGACGGCAAGAACCTTGTCATCTACGGCGAATAGTATAGAGGCATGATTACCAATTAGTTGCGGAACCATGATTAAAAATTATATGTTTTTTTAATAGCTCGGCTTTTTTTTACCCCAGGGGGTTCCAATTGTCACTGCAGGAATGGCAAATTCTTTGACGCGGTTCACTCGGGGAAAATAGGGGCACCAGACGCTAGGGTTCCTAGAGCCTAAATCTGGAAGAAAAGGTCTGCGATAAACATTGCGGGTCCTCTTCGAGGCCCGACCAGTGCCCAAAGGACTGGTACCACGGGAATCGGTGGCCCCACAGTGAGCCTATCCTCTCTGTTACCGGTTGTTGGTGAGGTCCCCTTCGGGGGTACACGTGGTGGTTGTGGTTTAAGATCGATTTATGTAGGTAAGGTACAAGGTCGATCAAGTGTGCTGTTGCACTCTCAACAAACGGAGTTTGGATAGTCTCCATACCCCTAAGCAAGAGGTTATAATGTGGATCTAGGCTTGCCTTGGAAAGGCTTGCCATATTATATAAATTGCTACTCATTGTGACTGTATCACACACAAAAAGCGATTGGTGGCAATCGTAAATTGTTGTTATACTACGCAATGGGGGCGCTAGTCTACGCTTAAGTTTCACTCGGTGGTAAGACCACCGTGAGGTTAGGCCGAGTAGGCAGGTACTCACGTTAATCTTGTTCCACAATTAACAGCTCGGCTTTACATTCCGTACAGTGCGTCGTACAACAATCGACAACCAAATTATTAAGTCAATTGGTCACAAACATCATAGGGTTTAATGCCTAAAGTTATTCTTGCTGGGGGGTAACATCAAGCCAGTTATTTATGCAAAAACAGCATTTTTGGACGATCTTGCAGACAACTTTACCGGGACTATTGCAGAAATAAGACCCAAATTCCTGCAAAAAAGAACGAAAATTGGAATCATAATGAGGTATATCCTATCTAGGCTCGGCACGAACATGGAAGAACTCGTATTTAAACACTAATAGAATAAGAAAAAAACTCATTTTAGTTACGTTTGGAATACGATACAAATATCTCTTTAAAAATTAAATAAAATTAACTAAATTTAACAAATTATTCCATTATTTGTGGAATACTATTTCATTCATGTGATTACCGCTTCTGCCTGCAGAACAATTTTGACGGTTTCTGGTTCTATCACACGAATGACTCGAAGTATACATATTAGCCTAAAGGGTGTGGATAGTTTCTGGATGCTTCATATAGCATCATTCCTTAAAGACATCCTACAATCGCAAGTCTAAAGGGACCACATCGCAAAGTGAGATCAATATTAAAAATAAAACCAACCTGATGGTGGTCTTATTTTTTTTGTAGGGGGATTTTGAAGCAAACCACTAACTTCATATGTCCCTTTTCCACCCCTTCGATCCTCAGTTATTCCTGCTATCAGACTGGTAATGTACGAATACCTTACTTTCATTTAGTCTCGTGCTTTCACAAGCCTTTTACACTCGATTGTAGTGATTTCAGACTGATGTCTGATACATATCAACATTATTCCTCGTCACAGTGTCTATGGTAATTGCTAATATTTGCTTAAGGCTAAGTCTCCACAGCATATCCATATAATATGTGTCTGCAAGTACCAGCTTACCGCGATTTTTAAAATTGTCCAGATAATACTTAAGAGTCCGTGACCTATAGTAACGTAGCTAATCATTTGTAGACCCCAGATTATATCCAAGCTCCTTGGTCTTCCTGGTGAGAATCGAATGCACAACCCTGGACTGATAGACCAGCACACTACCTACTAGGCCACCGAGAACGGTGGTCTTACCACTGGACGAAATAAAGTGTAGACCAGCACCCCCATTGCGACATGTTTTTACTGCACACTATACAATACAAGTGCAATGAGCGACACCTAAATGCCATAATCTCACCAGCGCACAATACAAGCGCTAATGTGCAGCGATTTATAAAACATGGCAGGCTGGATTTATGATGATCTATGTGATATTGTGCTTCGCAAAAAGTCCACCATTGAGCTCTGAAGATGCATCAGCAGCAGGATTTTCGATGCCCAGTTGTACTAATTGTGTTTATTAACAAGAGGATGTTTCTTCTTAATTCGATGTCCGATATGCTTCAAAATTTTTTTGAATTCAAAATTATACACCTTAAAAAATGCTCTTTATATTAAAACAATTTTTTTATGCTTGGACCAGGTTTTTCAGAAAATATCTTTTATTAATTCCAAATCTTTCTTGACTTTTTGCTTGAGAAAAAAATTCTTACTCCATCTTCCTTCTTCCCTTTCGATTTTACCCCATATGTTACTATAGTCGATCATTGTGATTAGAATATTCACAGGTTGAACTGTAGCAAATTTGGTCATGTATGACAGTTCACTTTAAGACTTCAGTACTTATTTCTACCAACAACAAATGCCAAACAATGTGGTAATTTTTAACAAAGAGGTGACCAAGTCAGTGTAAACTATTCCCATTTAAAACCTTATTAAAACCAAACCAGCAAAATAACTTTTTGTAAAATAACAAATTTTCTTGTTAAAATCGTTGTTAAGAGATTGTGGACAACAATTTTATTTTACTTAAGAAAAAAAAAATTGCAACGTTGCATTAATTTCCACCATAAAAGTTTGACAATTCAAAGGCTTCCTTTTGTTTTCTCTGTGTGCAAAAAGAAAATTATTATACTTAAGCTTTTGTAAGATAGTGTTTCGATGCTCGTCTACTTTTACATTTACTAAATTGCATTTAAAATTTATGGAAAAACATTTAAAATTTACGAGACTTTTGTGACCGACCGAGTTTAACAGCGAATAATAAAACATTTATAAAGGCGCCAACAACAAAACATAAAGACAACCAAATTTATGGTCACAAAACAAAGAGAAAATGGGAATAAACAAAATTTTAATTGGCCAAAAAAAAAGAAGAAGAAAAAAATGAGAAGAAAGGAAACATCATTTTAATAACTTAAAAAATAGTAAAATATAGTAAAGGTTTAATGATTTTGGGATAAATGAGAAGAATTCATTAGAATAAGTTCAAAACTTAAAAGCCTTGTTGTAAGTAGAGTACACGAGTATATGAGCTTTTAAGGACTGTTTAAACCAGGGACCGTAACAGTTACGACTTTTTTCAAAAAAGTCAAAATATATAATAGTTATTTTTTGACTTTTATTCTTTAGGTCAGAAATAAAAGTTAAAATTTGACTTTCATTTTTTCGGTCAAAAATTAAAGTTAAAATTTGACTTTTATTTTTTAAGTCATAAAAAAATTGACTATGCGATAATAATAACAATGTAATGGAAATATAAGAAAAATAAGATCGATGACAATCAGTGTTGTTGTTTTGGTTATTTCTAACCAAAATTGGTTACATGGTTTCATTTTGGTTACAGATATTTCTTTCATTGGAATTCTAATAATAGATCTAAAAGCTTTTCAACAACATTTTTAATAGATGAATGAAGAAGTAAAAGCATTGTTCATTGATTAGGCACAAAATGATACCCCTTTTTGCAGTACTTCCTTTTTTATTAAAATTTGGTTACAAAAATTTTAAGGCCGCGGCCCGTTAGTTATACTTTAAGTCCCAACTATATTATGAATAAGCTGGCTTAAGCTAATGTCAAAAAATGAACGAAAAGTCTATGAAATGCTTAAGCCTCTTATTGAAGACTTTTAGGTGGCTACAATGTACTTAGATGAATCTAGAAACTATATTGCCACCACAGTTGCACATTTGTTTTATTCGTACTTTTGCAAAATAATACTTTTTTTCTCAATAAATGAAATTTGTTAACAGAGAGGTGTTAAATAAACATATTAAATATTCTTAATACCATTCATATGAACCCTTGATTATGATAGAGGTATAAGTCATATATTTTATGTTTCGATATATTAAGAGGTTTGTATTTTAAAGGATTAAAAAATATTTTTCTGTTATGGAATAAAATATTTTGACAATTAAATAGTGCCAACAAAAGAGTATTTATTACGCTTGTGAAATTTATAACCATTGTTAAAAGGTAGTGTGGTTAACTTTTTTAACATCTGCTTTCAATAAGAACAAAAGTCAAATTTTCACTTAACTTTAATTTTTGACGTAAAAAATAAAATCAAATTTTAACTTTTATTTTTGACCAAAAAAATATCGGTGAAAAAAAAATATTATAAAGTGACTTTTTGATAAAAGTCAAAAACATTAAAGTCTTTTAAGTTTATTATTCTTTAGCATAACAGCATCAGAATACAGCATTCAAATATCTGATAGACAAATTATATCCACCTGACTTTTTGATTTTAAATTTTAAAAATAACTGTTATTTTCGGTCCCTGGTTTAAACTGTAATACTTTTGGTTGAAAAAAAAAAAACAATATAAATAGGTTGTAAATCTTTTTTTTTTATAGAATATTCGTGTAAAGTAGAAACTATATAGAAAGAAATGACCTTAACTAAAAACAGAGCAGACATTTTAACATACAAGAATAATTTTCTTTCGTTTTTACGAAAATTTCTTCTGAAATAAAGTTAATTTAATTTATTTATATTTAAATCAGTTTAAATTTGTCTTTAGAATTACATTAAATAAAAAATTCAAATAGAAGATAAATCTTTACACTCGGTAACACTTTTTTAACCGACTTAAAAAAAAGAAGGAGGTTATCAATTCGTCTGAATCTTGCTTTTTTATGTTAGTGCCCGCAGAACTCAGTCATTTCTGAACCGATTTCAAAATTTTTTTCATTATTAGAAAGGAAATGCTTACAGATTGGTCCCATTTTAAAAGAAGTTCAAAAACTAAAGGGTGTCCCCATACAACATTCGTATTTTTTACGTGTATTATCAACCGTAAAGGGCACCCTTTTAAAATTTAAAAAAACTGCATATCACTATAGCTGCCAGTAACAGAAATTAATAAAAAAATAAACTTAAAAATTAAAGGGTGTCCCCATATGTGACGTCAATTTAAATATATGAACCATTTGAACCATTGTAGACAATCACTTGAAAATTGGACAGAATGTCCAATATTTATAATCAGAAATTAAATATTTAAAATTAGAAGTTAAAGGGTGTCCCAATAGTTGATGTAATTTGAAATTTTTGAAATTTACAAAGAACCTGTAATTCTAAGTCCTTTATAACATCAAGTATATAATTTAAATTTGGAAACTAAAGGGTGTCCCCATAATTGATATAATTTAGCTATCTAGCCCTATCTTTTGAACCGTTATAGACAAAAACTTGAAAATTAGACAGAATCTCCACTACTGTGTCCCGTATAATAACATTTAAAAATATATAAAATTTTAAAGGGTGTCTCAATAGTTGATGTAAATTGATGCATATGGCCAAACTTTTGAACCGTTTTAGACAGACATTTGAAATTTACAAAGAATCTGTCCTTTAAAATAAGTGTTTAATTTAAAATTGCACATTCAAGGGTGTCCCCCAGGTGATATTGTTTAAGCTATATGGCCATATCTTCGGAACCGTTACTTTTTATTACTGTGTCAGTAATAATAAGTGTAAAAAAATAAAGGGTGTCCTCATAACTGACGTAATTTGTCGTATATGGCTTTATCTGCTTAACCGTTACGGATAGACATTTGAATGTACAGAACGTATATTACTATGTTCGTTAGAGCAACAAGTATAAAAGTATTTGATTTGAGTACTATTTCTTACAGATTACTTCCTTTTAAATTTTTAGTTTAGAATTGATGCACATATATTTGTTTTGTAGTCGGTTTTTTTTGCAAGAATTATTTATATTAATATTAGGGTTTGGGAAACGGGAATATTTGCTACTTTCCCTTTAAACGGAAAATTTAAAGAAAATCCTTATCTTTCTTATTTTTAAATAAGCATTTCTTTTGCTATCACACAAATATTTGATCGTTATTGTGCTGAATTAAAAACTAGCATTTTTAAAATTGTAATATATTTAGAAACTTACAAATATGCTATAGGAAGGTCATGCAAGACAAAGTGTAAAACTATTTAAAAAAAAGTCCTCAAAAAACAGCCTGTCTCGAGAAATAAAAGAAACAATAATATGGCAAAGAGTCTCGTTTATGGTTCAAATGATTCAATCCTTTCTTAAATCGAAGAACGCATTTAAAAAAAACTCTGATAGATTTCTATTGCGCAGAGCTGTGGGTTGAAGAATATGTTCCGATTTTAGAAAATTTAGTGGACGTTTTAGATACCATTAAAGTTGCAGTAGAGGCCTTGAGCCGCAGGGGCACAAATTATTGAAATACATACAATGAATTTTGTAGTCAAGCTTGAGTTCGTCCTATTCCTTCTAAGAAAGATAAATTAAATTACAAATTAGGTGATAATATTAAAGAAAGAATGCACATTTCCTAGACAGCTACGTCCGTCATCAGCACTCTTCGTATCTATCTATTTTGGGTAGTGTTTAACTGACGATTGATGATTGAATACAGTTTTCTCGTATTCCTTTATCTGAGTTTGGTTGCTTAAGTAGATGATGCTTACAACTAAACACTACCCAAAGTTGGCAGACGTGAATGATGCTGAGGATGGACGTAACTGTCTAGAAAATGTGCATTCCACTCTTCTGGTGTCTAAAAATTAAATTTTCTCAATTTTTCTTTAATGCTATCACATAATTTGTAATTTAATTTATTCTTTCTTAGAAGGAATAGAACGAACTCAAGCTTGACTGCAAATTTCATTCTATGTATGTTTGACAAATAAAATTTAAAATTTTCAAAATTATTGAAATACTTTTTCAGTATTTATAAATATTTGTTATATCTTGTTATTTTTGTCACCTGAATTGTTTTTAAGTTTTACAAACTGTTAATACTAATATTTAGTCGTTGTTTGCGTTATTTTTTATATTTTATAAAAAACTATGATTTTTTCCCGGGAATTCCAGGGATTATTTTTGCGAATTCGAATATTTTTGTTCCCGTTTCCCGAGAAATGAAAAAGTACGGGAATCCCAAACCCTAATTAAAATACACCACTTGTCTAATTAAAATCTTAATATTTTTAAACGCAGTAGTAAAGAAGCTCTGGGTTGATCAACAACGCGCGCGCATCATTGTCATTATTTTTAAGGCTAATCAGTCCATCCTTGTGATTTTCGGTCTTCGCATATACTTCTATTTATAGCCAGCTGTACAGTTGTTGGTGGTTTCATAAACCAGTCACATTTAATCGTTTTGGTTATCTTGTATAAATTTTAAATTAATAAATTGTACCAAATAAAAGTCAATTGTTTACTCTAGGAGCACCATTAAACTCAAATTTTCACCATTAAACTATTATTTTTAAAAAGTTGAAATTTTAAATTCTCACTTCCAATACGAAGGTATAGAGGACGTTGCAGATACTGGAGGTGGCGAAAATCATTTACGCCAGTGTTGGTTACAATCAACACATCAATGGTAAACTGGTACACTTCATGCTTTTTTGGTACAATCTCTATATGTGACCCGGTCTATGAAAAGGGAAAAGGTGGCTTATGAATCAAAAACAAAATTTCGAAAAATTAGCTGTTAAAGATAAACAATGCAACAATTTGCAACAATGCAACATTTTTGAGTTTTTTTTTTTGAGCCACCTTTTCATAGGCCGGGTCACATATATAAAAATGGCGTGATCTTCGTGATTGCTAAACTGAAAAACTACTGGACCGATTTTTACCAAACTTAATATACATGTTCTGTGGGACGTGAGGAGTGTTTCTGTGTGGTTTGAAGTTCGTCCGACTGATAGCGCAGTATTTAGTTTTTTATTTGTATTTTTACACCGTAACTCAAGAACTACTGCACCGAATTTGACCAAATTTTATAGTTGGAAGTTCGTCCGACAGATGGCGAAATATTTAGTTTTTTTGTGTTTTTGCATCGTAACTCAAGAACTACTGCACTAAGCTGTGTTTCGTTGAAGGCGTTGGGTCCTTAATCAGTGTGCAGTGGCGTTAATTAGCCCGAGTAAATAAATATCTATCACTCTTTTTTTTGTGAAAAAAAAAACTAAAAACACTGATTTTGATTTTCTTCGAGAGACAGTTCAAAATAAAAGAAAATTTTGGGGCCAACAACGGGGATCGGGCCCAGCTAGTTTCATATAAAATTTATTCAATAAATTTTTTTATTTAATCAAAAAATATATTTTTTTCATAGTTCTCCAACCCTGTCTAGAAATTACTAAATTGCAACATTCTTGATTTATGTTCAGAATTTTTATTATTCACTCTGCTAACCCTGTTATATATTTATACTACAAGGCCTTTTTGCTGAACTACAGCTTTCGAACGTTTTTGCATCGCATTAATCAGTTTCCGGCAGTATTCAGCTGATATACATACATATGTACATATTTCTCTATTCTTTCTAGTGAGAAATCGTAAGGTATTTTTGGTAATTAGATGATTTTTTAATTGTTCTTCCAAATAGCTCCAGGATTAAGATCCGGTGACTTTGGTGAGTTTCAAGCACATGATAGCAATTGTAGTATAGCCAGCTCCTAACATTTCCCAGAGTAAAGATCCATCTGTAAACGGCTAGTCTAATTGATCCAAAAATTTGACATACAAATAGCAGAGGAGTACCTGAGCTTAAGTTTTGAAGCTGGGCATCATTGACTTACCAGTTTTGGCCCTATGTGGCCTCAAAATTTAGAACTTCTGACGTTAAAAAATTTTGTGGGCTTGGAATATCTTAAATTTTTGTTGGATTTTTCAAAGTTTTACATCGTCCTAAGGATCTATTTCGTATTAGTAAATTTTTTTAAAGTTTTTTTTCGTAGTTTTGCTAACTATGAAAAAAATTTGAGATATTGTGGGAAAATTTCAAAATGTTATACATATTTTCTAAGTTAACAACTAGGTTATTTTCAATTTAAAAACTTCAAAGTTATTGCATTTTTTGTATTTTAGCCTAAAAAGGGCCATCAAACTTTTTTTAATAAAAGAAATTCTTAAGGAATACATACAAATTTTATTTACATAAAAAGTTCTCTGTTCTATTTTACATCGAAATTTTGACATTAGCCTATATGTTCTAAAACACCAAAGATATCAGAAAAAAATACTTGATATGGAAATTTTGGAGTTTTTGGTATTTATTTTAGGAAATGCGGCATTTCCTTTAACTTAAAGTTGAAAATTTGTATACGCTTTGATTTTCGTTGACTAAAATACACAGAAAATAAATTCAAGGAATCATCACTTAAAAGTAGCCTAGTATTCAAGTTTTCATTAGCATATTTTAGTGTCGGGCTACTGTAGGTATGTTTTGCTTGTTTTTTACTTAATGTCAAATGTTGGTACAATTGATGCCGATTTGGTACAATTTTATAACTATGAAGCCACAAATTAAATATTGTCAGGTCCCAACACTGATTTACACTATAATCT
Source organism: Phasia obesa (assembly GCA_949628195.1). Taxonomy (NCBI): domain Eukaryota; kingdom Metazoa; phylum Arthropoda; class Insecta; order Diptera; family Tachinidae; genus Phasia; species Phasia obesa. The sequence continues at coordinate 37,759,206 of OX451219.1, forward strand.
GTGATATATCCTGGCTCTTTGGTTACACCATTAATATTTGTAATAATCCAAAAAAAAAATTTTATAAAAAAGGGTCAAATTTCTATTCGATTTTTTCTCCCTTTTGAACAATTAATTAAGTACAATTTGCTTTTACACTAATCTATTTTCCTCATTCAACAAATATTTATGACAGGTTGAATTACATGTAGGACAATGTAATGATATTGTTATTCATAAAAAATGCAAAAAGGGCTTTAAGAGTACAAAAATGTGAGGCGTCTATAATTGCAGGTTGAGCTTAAGTCTCGCTTGGAAGAAGAATACAAACGAAATTTAGTTTAAGAAAATCTAAAGTAAAGCATTTAGCTTAAATATTACAATAGCGTGTTATTGAACCAAACTGTTTTGAATAAAACCGTCAATATTTCACTATGGCTCTGTACGTGTCAATGTTACTTTTATTTTCCGCCATATACAATTTTTTATTCCCATTTCCTACAAAGTTAAATAGTCCAGGAAACCCCAAACTGCATGCTGTTGGTTTAAAGCAGTACAAAACATCAATCTTTTACTTTTAAATAAACTTGTTCAGAGTCTCGTGTTTCCTTTGTGTTGTACTTCTTATTTATTTTTTTGGATTGATTGAACAAAAGTTTGTGTTCGTTTAGCTGAAAAGGTTATTGGAGTAAATCAATGACACACACGTTTTTACATGTATTCTCGGATAACCAGTTGAGTGAGAACTTACTTTATTCGAATGTGCAGACACATGAGGCAGTTACTTTGAAAATCGTTAATAAAATTTATGATATAGTTTGGACAGGCAGACGAAGAGATTTGCGCTAACTTGTTTACGTCACGACGCAGTGATAATTCAAATTTTAGTTTTGAATAGAATATTGGGTATACAAAACAAGGGGCGACTAGACGCATAATTAATTTAATTTCTTCAAATTTTTACTTCAATTTGCCAGCTCGTCTGATCTGTACATAAAATTATGTGATGATAAAAGTAAAAAGTAGGGTGGGGTGTAGGGTGCTATAATGTACTATTGAATAATCGAACAATAGGTTTAAAACTTTTAAGGGTTCCCCGCACAATACGAGAAAAAAGGAAAATTTAAATAGTTTTAAAAACGATCATTCGAAAAATAGCTGAAATCTATATCTATACATATAATAAAATAGTAACTCATTTCCGACTGCCTGTCTGTTTGTCTGCTTTTCATTTGTGTTCGCATCACGTAAAAACTACTGGATGGATTTTAACAAAAATTTTTGAGGAGCTGCTATAGTAGCTCCTCAAAAAATTTTGCTGTTTCCAATATAGGAAACTTTAAAAAATATACGATAGTTAAAAAATCTCATTTCTAAGAGAACGTGGAGAAAAAGCAATTTCCGGTTTAAAGATACTGAAATTCGGTTTAAAACTGGGATATGTGATATATTCAACAAACATTTTTATTTTTGAAAGTGGGATATTTTAAAAACTATTGCGTAACATTAGGCGCAAATTGAATAAAATTTGTATTTGATTTGTATTTTCACTTTGTGGAATTACATTGTGATTTAAATATCTTAAACATCTTTTGCAGAGATTTTCAATAATTTTTAAAATGTTATATAACTTTTACAATTTTATCCAGGGATGGGTACCTTTATATAAAGTAAATATACAAACCATAACTGTATCACTATAAAAGTAAGAGTCTTATAATTGGTGTGGAATACTTTCAAAGCAAAATCGAGCTAAATATTGTCAGGACGCCCACGACGTGGCGGATACTAAGAAATAAGCTGAAAAAAGAAACCTTTAGGGCATCTGTAAAGCATGGCGGTGGTTGTGTCATGTACGCTGCCGGCATTGAGAAGTTGTTATTTATAAAAAAAAACTATTTAAATTTAAGTACCTTGAGATTTTTAATGATATTTTTTGCAGATTTCAGAGGTTCTTGACATAAAATTGACAATTTATTGAAAATTTTATAGGAATAACCATCCATCGTCTACTACCTTAGACATCGCTACTACTTTAGAATTGAATAATAATAGGAGGAGAGCAAAGAACCTGAGAGCAAAAATATATGTTGTGTCCCCTGCAAGGTGTTAAAGCACTTCAGCTAAACCTGCTTTTCTGTAAGCGCTTTCCCAGATGGTTGTATGTGTTATTATAGAAACCTTCACAGTCTTTCAAAATATGCTTCGGTTTCTCGTCAAAGTTTGTTTCTGTACCTAGCCCGTCTGGCAGTCTTATATAACATTCCCACGCTAGCGCTAAGTGCCATAAAAGCATCTCAACTCTTAGAGAGGATATAGGATTTTTTCTATTACAATTCCTCTTAATATTACATTGCGTACCGACCTACCGGGTACCCGGTAGGCTAGTAGTAATAGGAAAAACATTTTGTTTTTAAATTTCAATGACAATTATATTTATCATTGATTGATTGCAGGAAGATGTAATTGTAATTAAAATATTTCAATTACAGTAGGTAGCAATTGGTCAGTTTCAATTATACATTACATATAATTGGAAATGTTTAATTACAATCTGAAAATAATTGTAATTGGAAAATAATTGTAATTAGAAAAATGTGCATTACATACAATTAAAAAAACTTCAAGTACATTTTAAAAGCAATAAGTTAAATTGGAAATCTCTGGAAAAGAACTTCTGAAACATTTAAGACATTTAAAGTTCAAGTGATCAATTGTTGTTCAATTGAATTGAATTTAACTGTTTTTCCTTGAAAAAATTTTAAATTAAATGTTTTTCCTTGCTTTCTTATAATACATTTAATTCACTATGTTTTTATCTTCAAATATAATGTTATTTGTTTAATTTAATAAGATTGTTATTATTTTTTGACGTTTGTATTATGGGAAGGTAATTAGTAACTTTTGTTTTGTAATTAAATACTTTTTGGTCAATAAATACCTTAGAAAGTAATAATTGCCTAAAATTTTCAATTACTTAATGAATGCTTTAACTTTTCCATTATATTTCAGTGTAATTACATATAATTGTAATTGGACTTGTTAAAATTACAAGTATTTGTATTAGGAATTTTCAATTATCAATTAAATGTAATGTGTAATTGAAAAAAAAAACACAATTACAACTACAAAGAGTTGAACGTAATTGTAATTGAAAATTCCAATTACAATTACAATTACATATAATTGCATCATTGCATGCGTAATTAATTACAAACTGCTATTGACATCACCTAAGTCTGCTAATCGAATAATATCGACAAAATTATTCATTAACTATTTAAAACGACATCAATGAAAATAGTCATGTGACTAGTGACAACTTAGATTTATGTATTAGTTTTATCGTATTTATTTTATACAAGAACATACACATGTTTAAATAAATGAGGACGTTATTTAAATATATGTATGTCCTTTGACATACTTATTTTTTATTTTTTTACTATACAACTAACAAACGAATGAGGGGATATTTTTCTTAATTGCTTTTATTGATTTTTTATTTTATTATAATATTTGTCAAGTTTAGTTTATATTCCTTACTTTTGTCATACGAGTAAAGGCTAGTACAATTTGCTTTGGAGCAATTAGTTATTATTTATCTTGATTTTATTAACTGATATATATCTTTAATCGGAAAATGCTGATGTAATTTCTCAGTAAAATTTAATTTTAACAACAGAATTTCTTATACATGAATAAAAGACATGAATACAATTTGAAATAAAAACGGTTTGCTGACCCCAGTGGTCATCTTTTCTTGTTCGATCGGCAAAACTTAACCAAAATTGGAGCTTTTCTTTTAATTTAGTTACTGGCATTCCATGCCATTATCGGTTAGAACTTTTACTGGTAGGCATTGAAGAAATGCCAAGCTCTAAAAGAATTTGCAGATGCAAGGTATTCAATTTTGAGAATACATAGCGTCATCACTGGCAGTTGATGGTGCCCACGGTCAAAACTTAAGCTCGGATACTCCGCTGCTATACTCATGTCAAACATTGGATCAATCTGGCTAGTCCTTTAAAAATAGCTGATTTATTTCCATAATATTTTCATTCTGCCCTACTGTGCAGCGGTAAAAAAATGGTAAAAGGGTTTTTTTCCATATACTTTTTACTGAGGTAGAATTAATAGTTAACATGGCATTATAAAGATAAATCAGATTCCGATGTTGCTGGCTTCAAGTAACAGATTATTCGAGTCAGTGGTATAATCTTTTAAACATATGTGCTTCGTACAGTTTTAACCAGAATACCGAAATGTTCACACACTGTTCATTCATGTTTATTTTTTATACATGCTTGAGAGGCTACAAAATATTTTGTGTTTTTTCATTTATGAATGCGATGATTTATTTTTTCTCTTTCTGCTTTCTGTTCAAAAGTTAATAAATGAGAAAAAATGTTGTTGTTCAGGCGAGTTCATATTTGAGGATTTACAATTTTGATAATTTTACCTAAATGAAAACATCGTAGAAATATGTGCGCTAAGCATTTGCATACACAAATATACGCACATATTTTGTATTGTGCATCTGCCCGAGTATGCAGTAACAAAATGCTTTCTTTAATTCTTTTTTATTTCTTTCGTCTGCATGTGCGATCATTTATTCATTTATGAGACATTTTATAAATGTTAAACGTTCATAAATGAACATGAACATTTATGAAAAAGAACATTACTGAGGAGAAGCTAATTTATCACTCTTCATGTATGTATATTACAAGAAACAAACGAATGCCTGTCATGTATGAACATAGGCAGAACATTTTTTGTTGTTCGTTTATGAGCGTGAAAAATAAATAGAAAATTTTAGAATTCTAATTTATGACAAATATCATAAATGTTGGTTATTCAATGTTCATAAAAGAAAAATTCTGAACCCTGGTTTTAACACATTTTTTTACATTATGACTATGAAACTTTTCCCGTTTCCCGGGAAAATAGCCGATGACATTGTTTCCCGTTTCCCAAACTCTAGTTACAATGAATAATTGAATTTTTTTAGTTTGTTTTTGATCATAATAATTTGATTTTCTTTTCTCTTTAGAATAAAAATTTTATAAGAGGTGATCTTACAACCATCAGAAAGAGAATTAGCAATTAATAACAAAAGCAACAAAGAATTTTATTTATTTGTTTTAAATAAAGCATTACACAAATATTTTTTTAGATAAACAATTTTTTTAAAGGTATTAGAGAGTTGGGCTCTATTGTTAGAAATAAGCACAAAGGTTTTATTTGGAATTTTGTATTTTGTAAGTTTGGCTCGAACTTTTCGATTGTCGAATCGTGTCATATAGCCAATTTTAGGCAGAAATTTTTCATACGATTCTATGAAAAATAAATATATTTTTGTACTTAGGAAAACATACCAGAGGCACATAATGCTCATCAACTTTAAGAGAATTACCACCAAAATTCCTTTTTAGTGTGGTTATTTACGTAAATTTTTTTAGTAAGATTTGTACGTCTAAGATGGATCGATTGTTGTCGGAAAGATCTGAATAATAAATTTTGGAAAGTATTTCTTAAGACAACACAACCTGCGAAGCTTTTTGATTGTCTGCAGAAACCCTCAGAATCTTTGGCGGGAATCGAATCCGCAGCCCCTAGTCAGGTAGACTAGCGCGCTATTTTCTTTTTTTCTAGTTAGCTCGTTGACTACTAAAGCATATGTATGGTCACGAGTTTAATCTCTAACCGTGGAAACATCGAATTTCTTATATGTATTAATTCTATTTACCATATTACAGTGCCTTCCTTCCCCGGTATTACCGTATAGAACTAAATCAGCGGCGAATTAAAAAATAATTAATAATAAGTGAATAAGACTTAAGCAAAGCCGTAGCGGTAAAGGTTCATTGTAAACAAGGTCTTACGAAACTAAAGTTGTATTATATATATTTTGTACAGTCGTTAAATACCTGGGTATACATCTTCACCGTCGCCTTACTTGGAAAAGCCACATTGACTTCAAGTTAACACAAATGAAACTAAAAGCAGTACAAATTCTAACAACCACAAAGACCTAAAGATGCCATCAGTTATAGCAGAAATAGCGAAACATGCAGTCACATATCTAAAGAGGCTTGAATCGCATCCAAACCCTTTAACGCGTAACATCCTGAATGAACATTAGACTAAAAAGAAGAGATGCTGCTTTTCTTGGCTGTACATTTGAGGGATAAATATTTATATTGTTGCCTGAGAACACCCTATTTTGAAACCTATTATATCTATGTTATATCTTGTTTTATTTTCAGAATTGTAGTTTAACAAAAAAAAAAAATATGGAGTGGCCTAAACTCAATTTTACCATACCTTATGGAAAAATTTTAATTCAATTAGGCAATCGTTGATTTCTGAAACGAAACTATCTGTTAACGGTGCAAATACACATTATATGTACATTAGACCACCCAAGTATGCAAATGTGTTATTTTTTTCGCTCCCCGCACATTTTCGTCTATATTGGGGTAAAAAATACGTTGTGCATAAAAATATTGTTTCTAAACCATAAACCGGCCAGGCCCCTCGCACTTAAGTGGTAAAAATTGCCTAAAAAAGCTGTAAAAAAGATATGTAGCTTTATTAGTCATTAGTCAAGGTTAATTAAATTAATTAATTAAGGCGCGTAACATGCTAAATGAGCCTGGTTAAATTCGGCTAAAAAGAATAGATACTGCTTTTCTTGGCCGTACATTAGAGGGATGACCCGCAAATGATTGCACAATCCGTGAAACAAACATTATTTTTGTCTAGCACTGGCTGGACTTAAAAAGAATATTTTATTTTAGACTTAAGATACGAGTAATTACTGTTAGTTCAAAAATATTGAAGATACAATAAATAAATTATAAAAAAAAGTAAAAAATAAAATTAAATTTAGAAACTTTCCGAGAAATTTAATTTTGAATTCGCCTGTTCACTGTGATATATGTAAGTTAAAATAGAGTTGTAATTTTTAGACTCCCGAGTTTCACTGGTTTTTAGTACCAAATGAGTAACATAACCTTAAAATCGGAAACCATAACGCTCACAACAATTGTATCACAAATTACTTATTACTCGTATTTACTTACATATGCATTTATCTATTAAATTATATTTTAGTAAAAGCAATGATTTATACAAGTTTGAATAGTTTTTAAAATATGAATTTTCATATTTCATGCTTCATAGCAGTTATTGCGTTGCTAGACAATTTGCCATTTTGACCTCCTCCATTCATTATTATGCCAATGGGATTTTTTTTATCCCATAAATGATTACATTTAGTTTGGTGGCTTTTACCCCTTTCAGACTTTTGATTAAAGCAACCATCAAATGCTGCATGGGGGAAAACCATAACGTTAATCAAATTCAACGCGAGAATTTGATGTAAATGTCTGTTTTTAGTTTAGAAAATGACAAAAACGTCAAACTTTTTGGCAGCAATTGCGTATTTTGTGTGAGTTTCATAAATGTGAATGTGATTTTATGAAAACTCCTACATCCGCACAAAACATAAATTATTATTCGTTAGTGTTTCTGCTTATTTTTTTTTTGCTTCCTTTTAGGAGAAATGTTGTCAGCATATTTTGAAAATACGTAAATGAACCAAATGTCATAAATTAACAACATAAACAAATAAATCCCTGCATATTTTATTTTGCACTCAAAGAATTTTATTCTGACAGTTTTGAAGAGTTAGGTAGAAGGCATATAGTATTAATGGCTTCACAAATTTACAGTAGCGAGCAAAGATTGTGCAAGGCTGTATCATATGCTAGTTGAATTCCTATGTTTTCAAATGACGTCAAACAATTAATTTCTTCTTTTGATTGTTTCTTTTTATAATTGAAGAAATTAAATATAATTTTTTTTAGTTTCTGTAACAAAAAGCTTTATAATTAATATTTTTTGTAACAGTAATTTAACAGTAATAGTAAGTAGTTGATGCTTTTCAAATAAAAGTGATCTCAAAATTTATGTTAGAGACAGTTGTCAGCTAACAGAAAAATTGTCATTATTAAAGCGCAGATGGAAAGAAATTTATGCGAAAAGTTGGACTGATATCTTAAATACAAAAATCCACGACATGTTTTATTCCATTAAGATATTGCCTGAGAAACGCTGTAGATACCCTATGGGTTTCAATGGTATTCATCTCTGCATATCTGCAGTGGTACAAGAAGCTATGAATAGTGACTTGTGAATAGAAAACACGTCACGTAACTGATTTAAAAGTGTTAAAAATAGACAATCTACTTAGAGCTAATAGCTCTGTTTGTTTACTCAACTTTGGGATCCCGCGGGATCCCAATTTGCCTGAAAAGCGTTCCCGCACTTTTAATTTGGGTAAGTGAGAGCGGTTTTGAGAGAATAAAATTCTTCCTCTTCTTGCACAAAACAGCCCAAAATTTTTCTTCGGGAAAATTGTGTAAATTGTCAAACAGTTGTAAAACATAAACAATAGAAAAAAAGAAAAAAAAAAAAAATCTTGAACAATATTTAAAAAAAAGTGTAAAATAGCTGCATATGTATGCATGTACTCGTATGTATATTGAGATAAAAGTATTTGTGATTTATTTTTAGAAAGTTTTTGCCTTCTACAGATAATTTACAATGTAAATGGCCAAGAAAAAATTATTAAAAATTATTAAAAATTATTAAAAATTTTAATTATTTTATCAAAACTACCAAAACACTTTGACTTTTTATTTTGTGTATGTATAAGAAAAATGAAATACTTGAGCCTATTGTGATATTGGCTCCTTACCCAGTGAAATTAATATGAGAATATAAAGAGTTGAATTCAGGAAATAGGTAATAACAGAAGTAATCAATCAATAGCAAATTTTAAGTGTTTAAAATTCGCACATGTTTATTTTAAAAGATTTCCTATAATTTTCCTGAGTGTAAACACCCATAAATAACAGACAGTTTTCACAGTGTATATCATTTGAAAATGTCCAGGATATAATATTGACATTCTCTCATACTAATTGACATTTTTTTTCTACATTACAGGATTAAGAGAAAATGTGTAGTTGTTCTTTTCGTAGACATATTTCCTTGCCAGCAAATAAAACAACAACATTGAATCGTTTGTGTGTTTTTTATGCCCGGAGTATGAAAATGAATAAATGTTTGAGTGCATTGATGGTTGAATACATGACTGAATGTCTATTATTTGGTTATAAAATTCTTGTTGTTGCACATTCAAATGCTACACTGTCCTCTATACCCATACACATGCACATGTTATGCAACGATACAAACATAACCATATAAACGAAAATACATACAAATTGCCATTTATGACATTTAACTCACTTCCCCATGGAATTTTTTCCTATTTTTGTATTCTCATATCAGACATTTTTATGAAAATATTTTTACTATTAATGCGATACACCCTACTAAGAGTATAAAGGAGCTTCGAGTAACTTGTTAATGTTGTTTTTTTTTTACCTGACATTGAATTTTGTTAGAAAGAAATCAAATGAGAATTTTCGTATTCCTTCTCTCACATAAGAAAAGCAGTACAAAATAAATAGATAAATTAAATATTGTATATTTTTTAAGGTTTGGTAACAAATTCTTGAAACTAAACGATTTTTAGCATGCAATATTTTGTTCTTTGTTCAAGATTTGTTCGATATTTTCTTCCATTGTTTTAGAAAAATTTCTAAACGTTATGTTGTAATGGGTGATTCAAGTAGAGATACTTTTTTCAATATCCTTTTTTGACAGTTCACGTCTGAGTCGTGTCATGCTGTCATGTTATTTTTGTTTAGTATTGTTTGGCATTTTCATGTTCTGTGACGAATGTGTTTCGTGCACTTCGCTCAACTTATGGTCAAAATAATCGGCCTACTGAGCGTACTATTCGCATCACCATCACGCAGTTTGAGACCCAGCATTCATTATTGTATAATATTCGACCGAATAGACCACGTTCAGCACGCTGTGAGAAGAAAATATATCTGCCGTAGCTGAGAGTGTACACAAAGACCGTGGAGAGTCGATTCGGCGCCTTTCGCAGCAACTCGGACTGGCGTATGGAATGACTTGGCGCATTTTACGTCGAGATATTAAATTGAAAGCATACAAAATACAGCTTGTGTAACAACTGAAGCTGCTCGACCTTCCGAAGCGACATCGCTTCGCTCTATGAGCTCTTGAAAAGTATCAAGAAGATCCAACGTTTTCGAGGCAAATTTTGTTTAGCGATGAGGGGACAATTAAATACCCAAAACTACTAGTACTATTTTTATTTTTTATGGTTTTGAAAATACTCACAACCATTGGTATTCAAATAAAAATATATCAATAGGGTTACCAAATTAACAACACTAAATATTTTAAAATTAAATTATTATTTAAGATAAAAAACAAATTTATATAATGATTAATAACACAGTGCAACACGGAAAAAAATAACCATATACGGACACCACTACGTGATAAAAGACCAGACAGGGGTCATTTTTTTTTTGGTCTTTTATTACGTAGTGGTGTCCGTATATGATTATTTTGCCATGACTTAAAAAATTACACAGTGTGTAATAAAGCAACAAACAAAATCAACAGTTCAACAACAATTTCTTAATCACTAAAATAAGTTTCTGCGTCTGAATCAGTGTTAATAGATTCATCTACTATTATGTAATTACTAATTTCTTGATTATTGTAGAAAGAGCCACTTGTATTTATTGTATTTCTATTAGATGAAATTAATGGACCAGAAGAAATTAGGAGTTTATTCATTAAATCTTTTCTCTGCTATTTTTTCAAGTGTGCTCAAATCTGTTCTTTCTTAATTGTTTTGTGAAGGCATTCTAAAGTATTTGCCCGTGCACTCACCTGTCCTGGTTTAAAGCATAGTCTACTAATATCATACATTTTCAAATATTAAAAATATCAACTGATAATTTTAATAAAAATATCAAATATGGATGATTTTTAAAATCATTATATTTCAAAAGTTGGTATAGAAAACATCTAAACCTTTTATACATATTTTAGTATATATAACAGAAAATAAGATTATTGAATCATAAAATTAGTATTTTTTTTTAAAAAGTACATATTTTGGCTAAAAACTACACAATTTTTTTTTACAGTGTTGTTATAAATATATGAATTTTAAGGATTTCTTTTTTTGTTTATCCTACATTTCTGAATAAAACAAATATAATTGCATGCATTTTTATTGAAAATGAATTTTTGAGATGTTTTTTTTTCAAACTCATTTTTTGTTACTTAAAAATTATGAAAAAATTATCAAAATAATTCGACTTTAAAGCCATGTAAATTTTTATAGGTATAACGCACATGAAAAACCAAACCACCTGTTGGGAGTCTTAGCTTTCATCCCATATGTATTTTATTGATAAATTCGAAAGTTTATTTTTTGATTTTTTTCACACTAGACAGTTTACTGTGCGGCGCGCACATAATTTCATGTTTTGGGCCGGTCGATTGGCCACCAAGATCGTGTGATATCACACCGTTACACTTTTTCCTGTGGGAATGTGTAAAGTCTAAAGTTTATGCGGACAAACCCGCTTCGATTCAGGCCTTGGAGGAAAACATTACGCGTGTCATTCGCCAGTTACCAGTCGAAATGCTCTAACAAGTCATCAAAAATTGGACTCAACGGATGGACCATCTGAGACGTAGCAACGAATAACATTTGATAGACGTAATCTTCAAAAAATAAATGCCAAAGAATATTCTTTCAAATGATAATAAACATTCTCCATTAAATTTGAATTTTCTGTGTTTTTTTCTTTAAAAAAGTAGGAAACCTCGAAATGGATAACGCGTTATTATAGGCAAATTCTATTCCGTATTATGTGTCATTTTCATAATATACCGCCTTCATACTATCACACTTTTTCATAGTCTTGGAGTTTTTGACAAGTCTTAATACTCAGTACTATAGTGTGATGGAGTCTTAAAGAGGGTGCAAAATATAGAAAAACATACTATTTTAATAAGTTTTGGTAATATACATACACTGATACACTTTTGACAAAATGCTGTAACAAAAAATAAGAGCGAAACATTTACAGTTTATCTATCGCTCCCACCTGATAAGTTGATTCAATCTAGACATCAATAGTAAAACTCTGTACAGACGATTGTCAGATCTTACAATATTGTCAGACCTAGCATGGTGCTGATACACGATTGTCACATATCTGGCAATATAATTGTTAGTTTGAAGAGTGACAATGCTTTTTTCGACAACAATTGTAAATTCACGCGTTTCTTAGACGTTTTCTGTATATTTTTCTGACAATATTGTAAGATCTGACAACCGTCTGTATAAAGCTTAAGTGACATTATTGTCTATCATCAGACGATTACCCTAAGACTAAAAATGTTAGCTTATAGATATCGCTCTAATGTCTCTCCTACCGTAACAATTGGATATTCGAGGTCTATTGCTATGACAATAGCCAAAGAGAAAAAACGTAAGCCTATAGATATCGCACTCATGTCTCTCATTCCGTAACAGGTAGACATCCAAGGTGTATTGCTATGGTAGGTACAACAAACAATAATAAAAATAAAGTAAAAATAAGAACTTTAATTACAAAAATTTAATATTTAAATATTTTGTTGAACTTTTATTGCAAATAAATGAGTTGCATACTTTTAGGATGACATTTAGAAGTAAGCGAAAAGTATATTGTCGTTTGGAGTCTCTTTTAAGTTTTTTAACTTAATGTGGAAACGAAAGTAATTGTTGTTAAAGATTAAAATAGTTTGAAAGAAAGACATATAACTGGAGAGAATTAAAGTCATTTCTATAAGGGTTCTAGCTAATTGGCTTAGGTACATCCATTGCGTCAATTAAATATCTCTTTTCTACATGTATATGATGAACGTTATCTTTAAATGGGATAATTATAGATTCGAGAGTTATACTGGCTCGGGTTTTGACGTACTATGATACTGTAGGAATTTTTGTTGTGATTGTTATTGTCCACCAAGATGCGTTGTCGAATAATTCATTCTTTCCAGGTTTGCCTGATTTTTTCTTCACTTATTTTATGCCTATCTAGGGAGAGGTAAGCCCTCCGAAAACAAATTTATGTCTCTAGAATTTTTAGGGTTCCGTACACAAAGTGTAAAAACGAAACCCTAATGTTTTCGCTACAATGTCTGTCCGTCTGTCAGCGCCTTTTATCTCTGGAACCGTAATAGGTAGACTCTTGAAATTTTCACAAATGATGTATAGCTGTTGCCGCTATAGCAACAAATACTAAAACTTATAGGGTGTTCCGATAGAGAGGTGTTATTCACGAATATGTGTTTATTTTTTTAACTGTAGGAGGCATAGACTAAAGATTTACAAACAGTAATTAAAACTTAGTTCGCTTTATAAACAAGTCTAAAAAAATAAACCTAAAAATTAAAGGGTGTGCCTATAGTGGTCTGAATTGCATAGACTTTTGAAATTTAACAAAAGTTAAAAAAAAGTTAAAAAAAAAATTAAAACTTATAGGGTTTTCCGAATGTGACGTGCTATTTTCCTTAATGTCTTTATTTCTTGAGCTATAAGAGGCAACCACTTAAAATTTGCAGACAGTAATTTTCTCTATGTTCGCTTTATAAACAAGCATATAAAATTAAACCTTAAAATTAAGGGGTGTTCCGAGAGTGATGTTCTTTGCGTGTATATGACGTAAGTTTTGAACGCTAATAAGTAGACTCTTGAAGTTTTTACAGGAGGTTTATTGCTATGGCCGCTATAACAAGTATTAAAAATTAAAGGGTGTTCCCACAGTGACGTGATTCTCATGTATAACTCCCTATTTCTTGAACCGTAATAGGTAGACTTTTAAAATTTTGTACAGAAGATGAGTTGCCACAGCCGATATAATAATTACAAAAATTAAAGGGTGTTCCGACAATGACATGTTTTTCACGTATAGTGAGTTATTTTTTTAATCGAAATAGGTAGACTCTATATATATTTACAGAAAGGGAACTGCCGTGGCCGCTATAACAAATAACAAAACTAAAGGGTGTTCCGACAGAGACATGATTTTTACGTAAATAGCCTTATTGTATAAACCGTAATAGGTAGATTCTTGAAATGTTTACAGTAGATGTGTTACTAAGGGCGCTATAACAATTGCTAAAAATTGAAGGGTGTCCATTATTGACATGTTTTTCACGAATATTACCTTATTTTTTGAACCGCAGTAGGTAGGCTCCTGCTATTTTTGTAGAAAATGTATTACCATGGCTAATATGACATTAATTTTAAAATTATATTGTGCCCCATAAGACATAAAAAAGTAACAACTTCAATTTTTAGGTTGTACTGAGCATAGTACGGAACGCTACGTGTGTGAGCCTAACTCGCACTTGACTGATTTATTTTGTTATTATCTTCGTAAAAGGGGTATAGGCCCCTTTAGTATAATAATCTTATGTTTTCGTAATAGACCCTTGTCGCCAGAACCTGAGGCCTATATAAGTTTAGCAGAGATCTAACACGATTAGTGATTGCGGTAGTTATATTTTTTTTTATTTATTTATTTAACTAAGGTCTATAGATTAATATTTTAACATACCAATAATAATAACAAAAACATTAGCACTAACATCATCAGTGAATGACATTTAAAAAGAAAATAATCAGGTATGTGATGGAAAACGATTTTAAAAACGAATCGATATGAAAACGATTTTGTTGTTTTATTTTTGTTCATCGTTTTCAGATGCACATACCTGAATGTTACGTTTTACAATACTCACATTTGAAGAGAAATCGATGAAATTGTAAAAGACCTTATAAGTTTTATATAATCTTCTTAAGGGATGCGCGTTTGAATAATTTGTTTGAAAATACTTAAGGTGAAGTGGTGTAAAATTACAAGTAGATCTAGATGGAACATTGAATAAATTGAGTCGTTTATCAAATTTATTAAAAATGATACATAAGCACTGCTTTCCAATGTCGGCAAATTAATTGAAATAAGTCATGGAAAATATGTGGAAAGGTTTACATTTGGATTTCATTTTGTGTTACCCAGAGAAATTAAAAGAAGCTGTTTCTGTACAGATTCAACACAGTTCTTCTGATAATCAGTATAGGGATCCCATACGATAGATCCATACTCCTATAGTTTTTATATTGAAAAGAAAACGTACGATTTACAATTAAATACCCATGTTGTCTAACCAAATCTTGTAGGTGGAAATCGAGAGGTATTTTTGACCAACATATAAGACATGACAGAAATCAATCAGATTTCAATTCAATCGTGAAAAAATTAAATGGTTTTGGGTTACCTTTTTGATTGTCTCAGGTAATAAAAAACAATGTAAAAGAAATTAAATTAGATTAAAATTTTTAGTAGAAAAACTTTGGCTTAATTTAATTAATACAATACTTCAGTTACTTTCGTAAAGTTATTTTTTGTGTTAGTTTTGACAATAGACTTAAATTTTTTATTCTTCATAAAATAAATTTATAAAAGCTGATGCTTATCCAAAACTGCCTGCTGACTTAATTGATTGAACTTCTTTTACACTTAGAAGCAGTGGTACTTAAATGTTACCAATGTATAGGATGACAAGTAAACGGTCTTAATCTATTTCAGTTTATTTCAGAAGTTTCTATTCTATTCCCTGTACCTCAAAATTGTTGTTATTATTGTTGTTTTTGTTGCATGTGAACTAAACATTTTTATAAACCAAGGCACAAATAAATGTACGAGTATATGGGGCATTCCATGTCAAAGTGGACAATTTTTTTTTTGTTAAAATCAAATATCAGATTTTTATTTCAATACTGAAAAATTGTATATTAATTGAATATGTGTTTTAATATTTTATTTATTTTTTTTTGCAATTAAAAACGACTTTATTACAGCATTGATGCCCGATCAATTCTTTACGAAAAATTTAAAAGGGCGTTATCTGAAAGCATTAGTCCGGAAACCACCTCTTTTAACCTTACCTTATATGGGAACATCGTTTAGACTTTAACTCTCTGCGACTGACGTGGTAGTCTAACAGACACCAACAAACATAAAAAAGTGCTTTGTACCGTTATTTTTCAAACAATTACTCTCGCATTTTCTGTACCTTCGTATTGTGTACTATTGCGTACGTTAGTGTGTTTAAATAGATCGAACAAAACGTACATGTCAGTTTGAGCGAAAAAGTGTCTACAAGTCAACCACATCACCATTAAAGTAGGTGAATCAGAAACAACCATAACAATATTTTTGTTATGTTTTCTTAGTGTCTTCTAAACAACACGTCAGTAAAATGTTTATATTTTCTTAGTGACTCCTAAACAACACATCAATAAAATTGTTATGATATCTAACTTTTTAGCTTTGTTATTATAGAGCGTTCAAATATATCTCAAAACCCCCAATGTTATAAGAGAACGTCATATGGAACTTTCAAAAGCCGTGATGAACAGAGAGAAAAGTGGTTGGAGGAAATGAGCGAGCATGAGTTCAGCAATGTGGATGATGATTTTAACGATCCCAACTTTCAGCCAGACACTGAACTTTTATTTCAAATGATGAAGAAGATCAAGGTCAATGCACGTCCATCTCTGAACGACAACAGGCGAATATCATATCGGTAAGAAACGATTTATATGGAGTGCAAAGGAGTGTCCAAGAACATCCAGAACGGCATTCCACAATATAATGAAATTACCAGGTCGTCTTTACACCTTTGAAGGATATTTTAAGCTTTGGTCCAAACTTTTCGACATGTCCATGTTGGAAAGTTTAGTACAACACACTAAGTAAAAACTCAGTAGCTACCGAGCGCAGTTCAAAAATAGTACAAAGGTTGAACTTATGGACACATATGAAACGGAAATGAAAGCGTTCATTGGTCAGTTTTTAAATGTAATGACGCAGAACTTCGAACAATATTTGCAACCGATGGTACTGGCCGTGAAATATTCCGCTGTGGGATGTCCAACAAAGTTAACATGATTTTTTTTATCTTACCATTGCAAATAATTTTTTCTTTTGGACTCTGTTGAATTTAAATGTAAGCAATAATAAATGTAAAACATTTCTTTAACCAAATTTAATATTGAATATTTTTTGCTGTTTTAGTACAGGTCTACTTTTTTTAAAGGAAATTTATGCAATGCTAATAAAAGTTTTCGTGTTGAATTAGGAAAATGTTTATTTAAATATCAACTTACTCTCATAAACAATAAACACAAACAGTTTTATCAAACTTACAAAAAGAAACTTGAAAAATATAAGTCATAGAAATGGTGTCTGGTGTACTATCACGTCAGTGGAATTGTGAGAACTAAATCATGTAAGTCACAGAGGGTTAATTTTATACGTAATACTTGTTGCGATAGGGGTCAAACTCTTCATATATACTCTGTGTAAATTTTAAGAGATTATTATGATACAAAAATAGGCCCATATATTGTAACGCCAAAAGTCGACCACTTGTTTTTGGTAACACGATTAATTGTTTCAAATAACATTTTTTTATTTTTAGAATTAGATTAATAATAGTTTTGTAATTAGAATAAGTTAATAATTATTTCTGCCAGGATGAATGCTTACGATATCTATTTTTCAAGAATTCTCGTATGTGTATACGGTTGACTTAAAAAAAAATTATAAAAGCGGTTGATTTCCTAACACAGCTGTTAATCTCTATATTCATACGTGTGAGTCGTAAAGTAGCTCTGGGTCGGGGAACACGTGCGTGCGTGTGTTTGTCATATGACTTGTCAGTTTTATAACCCATATGTAATTTCATGTGTTTGTCAAAATAGACATTTTACATACGGTTTATAATTTTTGCTTTCAAACGTACATGTGTAATTACATCTGGCATAACATATAATATACAATTTTTCCGCCACACAGTTTTGTATTGCCAACCACAGCTGATGCAAATGTGCAAACGTAGTGCTTTTGCCACGCTATTAGTGCCTAAAATAGGAAGTCAGATGCTTTGTCACATCAATATAGAACACGTTCTAAATGAAAAATGTCATATGTATTGTACACATGGAAAATACACATGTTATGTTTGAAAGGGTTTACACGACATAAGTCATATGATAAATACACGCCGTGTAAAAGCACTTTTAATCAGCCACGTGTAATCGCATGGTTATTGTATATAACCTAGAAATTTTAATTTCAATAAGTCGGACATTGGTGGAGCACCATTTTAAAATCTCAACTTTAACTGTAGTGGAGCACCAATAAACTCAATTTTTAACTGCATGAGAAACAATAAATTCAAGATTTTCACTGGAGGAGCACCATTAAACTCCTATTAATTTTCCCTAGCTGAATTTTGAGTCTTACTTCCTATACGAAGGTATATTTTGGAGGAAGCTAAGGCAATCACACCCTGGCACTTTGGTTTCGTACCTTTGCCATTTACCAATTTTTTGGGGCAGAATACAAAAAAAAAAAAAAATAATAATACAAAGGGGTTTTAAGTGGAATCCCTTTAGAATTACTTTTCCATCGTGGCTGATAACTCAAGAATATAGGTAGTTACGGCGGGATTTATAAGGCCCCTAATTGACCATTTTTTAAATTCGCAAAAAATCAGTTGAAACTATAATTAATTTTTATCTCGTTAGTTCTGATTTTTTAAATAAAACACTTCTGGCAACTGTGTTTATCTTTCCTACATTTTTGAAAAATAGGGACATGTAAATATAATAAGGTCAGCTATCGAGACATCCTATAACCATTTTATGACATTTCTTAAAGTGATATTTTGTAATATTTTGTTAAACTTGAAACTTTGTCCTTTACGGTTAAAAAGAATTGTAGAAATTTACTTTGAAGAAATAAGTCAGTTCGCGAAGTTCATAGAGCACTTCGTCCATTTTACGATCAACATAATCGGCCTAGTGAGCAAGCAGTTTGTGCAGTTGTTCATCGTTTTTGCACTACGTTTACTCTTCTCGGTTCAAAGCCATCAACAAGACAAAGAAATGGACGTACCGAGGAGAATGAGCAAGGAACTGCCATTGTGGTACATGGTGAACGAACAATGCTGACTGAATATTTCTGTTTTCAAAAATTAATCAGCTAAACATAACGACATTTGGTACCGACAAGACTTAACTTGCCGACAAATTTATATTTTATTTGGCATGGAATGTCCTAAATGGAATGTTTCATTTGACGTCTGTAATTTCGTCTATACATATGTAATCTCTTAGGTATGATTGCGATGAAAATAATAAAATTTTATGTAAGTTTATGTTTTATGTTGGTAGGAGCGAGTGTTTTTAATGTCCTTTTTGGTAAATAAAATTTAGGACTTGGCGAACGGTTTTATTTTATTTTAATTTGAATTTTTTATTTTTATTTTTCATACACAATAAAAAATAGAGATTTTTCGATTAACTGAATGTTATATTTACTATTTTTAAATGCACGTTTATTGCCAATTTGCAATATATGTATTTATGTATGTATATTTAAAAATAATAAATCACTCCATTTTTTTTATTTTGATTGAAATAAAACACAGAAAATCTATTTTACATACAATGAAATTTGTAGTCAAGCTTGAGTTCGTCCTATTTCTTCTAAGAAAGAATAAATTAAATTACAAATTAGATGATATTATTAAAGAAAAATTGGAAAAATTTAATTTTTAGACACCAGCAGAGCGGAATGCACATTTTCTAGACAGCTACGTCCGTCATCAGCACTCTTCGTATCTCTCTACTTAGGGTAGTGTTTAGTTGTAAGCATCATCTATTTAACCAACAAAACTCAGATAAAGGAATACGAGAACACTTTTATTCAATTATCAATCGTCAGTTGGTGAAAACGAAGTCTACACTACCTTAAGCTTCCCTCTTGTTGAATATTTTTACTTTAATATTTACCACCTTATATTTGTTGTTGCTTCAGCCAACCTAGCAATGAAAGCTATTAGTTTAGTTTTGTTTGTATTAGCTAGTTTTGTTTATTTGATTTCTTTCAAGATTCGTTTTTTAGTTAATACTAATCTAGTATCAAAATAAAACACGAATGTTGAAAGTTTAGTTTAAATATGATTTTGAATAGGTGACAGCGTACATAGCCTAACCTGAAGTTCAAATTCTACACCCTTCGCATTAAATCAGACACAACATTCGTATTACACCAGTGTGTATTTTGGCGTAACCTTGAGATTACCACCCTTCGTAGTAAATCAGGCTTTATGTTCACAATAACGAGTCGAATACTACCTTCAAAGTGTCCGACCGTTTCTGATTTATCTAATGGCGTCAAATCACATGGACGAGGTGGCCAGTTAAGGGATTCATTTCTTGAAATTATTGGTTCACTAAATGTTTCTCTCAGTATATTATTTGTATTGCGTGGTGTGGTGCATGTAGAAAAATGCTACTGAAACCACATGTCTGCAATACTAATGCTGTCCAATTAAGGCACGAAAAAATTATTAACTCTGTCTCTACATCACGACAATGGGTCATTGATTCCACCGGCCCATAAGACGCTTCGAAAAGTGATTTTTTCAGGATGAAATCGTTTTTCGACTTTGGATTGATGCGACGTGAACGATGATCGAAATTCTTCAATTCCTATACAAGATGAATGAAGTAAACACGCAAACCAAGATCCTGAGGCAAAGTTTTCCATAAAGTGGATGAATGCAGGGTTAATTGTTAAACACGATGACGAATTGACACTTTTTACTCATCATCATACGCTGCATACTATCAAGCGCTTGACTCAGTGTACAGTGTCTTTAAGGATGCGTAATAAAGTTAGTTTTTGAAAATAGTAATCGCTTTGATGGACGATTACTAGCACCACAAAATACACGTAATGCCTGACGAGTTTGCCAAAATAAAACATGATTTTGAAAATAAACTTGATAAATTGCCAAATCAAGTTATTTTCAAAACAACCGAGAACTGGCAAATCAGCTGTCACATAAAAAAGTGCCGTTTACTGCCAGCTCAATTGGTTATTAGGAAAACAAATTATGCTTTATTAAATCACTACATTCAAAATTTCTTGTACTTTAAAATATGTAAATGAGTTCTTCTAACTCCCAAATGGAGCATAGGGCGCCAACAGTGTAAATAAAGATAAAACAATTTAATCCGTGTAATTTTTTACAAATTAAACAATAGAAACTGAACACGAAAAAAAAAATTATTTAATTGTCACGCTTACTGTCGCCATATTCTCCAAAATCGTTATAAACGAGAACTATTTATTGATACTTTAAAAGATGACAGAATAAATAATCATGCCAGCGTTTTACGCGAAATAGTTGAACCTTGTGGTTTGCTCTTTACGTGGTCGATAAGGGGCCTTATAAAATTCGCCGCTACTACCACCGTTGTTGAGCTATCAACCACCACCCACCATTCTGGAGTGATTTACAGAATCAATTTCGAAACCCTTTGTTATGTGCTTCAACAGAGATACTCAGCAGTTCGTTGCTTCGCTCAACTTTGTTAAAATCTCCCAATAATTGTTTATGTAAAGCCAATAACTAAAATTTTTGAGTGGCCTCCACAACAGTCGCAACTCAACACGTGTTTTCAAAGTTTTTAAGGGTTTTTTTTTTAAATTTAATTTAAGAAACAAAAATATTTAGTACTTTTTTCTAACGTTTCATGCCAGCAGAGAAAAGAGTTGTTTAAAAACTACTTGAATGACAACCTTTTTCACATTCCTTTGCTCTTATTTGAACAAGAATAACTTTTTTCCTAAAAAGAACTTTTGACAGGTTTTCAAGAACATGTCTACCTTTTAGTGAATAGTAAATTTTTCTCTAGAGAATATGATAATTTTGTGGAAATTTATACTAAAATGTATTTTTTGTAAAGTAAAGTAATGTATGATTATATTTGTTGTTGAAAAGAGTTTGAATAAAAGACACATATGATGTTGTAGAGGTATTGAAAAGCTTCTTAGGTTGTGTTTAGTTGTTGGTTATTTTTATAGCAATAAAACATTACATCTGATGATTAGTTCCTTTTTTACAGCCAGTAAAGTTATTTATTATTTGTCTTACTTCGCGGACGAATATGTGCTAAAAAATAGCATATAATAGCTAAGTAGCTCTGTCACATACTTGAATGAACTGAAACTACTACATGCTATAAAAAGTTAAAAATGATTAACATAAGAGCGGTTAAGATTTTAACTCCTTCACATTCGCAGTGGTAAAAACTCGCCAGCTACTTAAGCCATAGCACTTACTCGTAAGCTTCGCAAGAGCGCAAATAACATTTTTAATATTCATGGTGGTTTTGTTATTTTATCCTTTATTTCTGTTTTTTTAATTTTGCAAAATTTGCAAACATTTTTACATTAATTCTTTTTAAATGTTCTCGTTCTCATTAATGGCAGTGACTATTTTCTAATATCATCATTGCCAGTCAACTTATCCTGTAGGGTATAACTAATCAATAGATCTTTGTTCGAACACAGACTATCGGTGTCTTCAAAGTTAATATAACCAGCAGTATCACTTAAGTATGGCATTGAATACTTTTTATAGTTTTGTGTTTTCCGGAGGATTATTTTTGAAAAGTTTTGTGTATTATTAACGTTAGAGATACATCTGTATTTGGTTTAATTTTAGCACTTTTGCCTTACCTACTTACATTTTAATAAACATGCAAATGAATTTTTGAAGTCAGGCTTAAGTTTGTTTAATTCTTGCAAGAATATATTTAAAAAATAAGGTGATTAATTTTAAAGAAAAAAATGGGAAACTTTCATTCTAGACGCTAGCAGAATGTAAAGCGTTTTCTGGATCGCTACATCCGTCTTCAGCATTCTTAGCATCTTTTTACTTTCGGTGGCGTTAATTTGTTAACATCATCTATTTAACCAACCAAACTCAGATAAAGGAATACGAGAAAAATTGTATTCAGACATCTATCCCTCATGTTTGAGGTGCTTTTCTGTACCCATTATATTTACCACATTGTTTTTGTTGTCACTTCAGCCAGCCTTCGGTTAGCTATGTTTGTTTTGTCCCAATATTATATTTTAGTTTATTATATTCTAGTAACAAACCATTTTTTTTAGGTAAACATGTATGCGTGGCGACCTGCCAATTTTAGAGTTGAATATTTAAAATTTATTCGTCGAACTATTTATTAACCTGAAATTTTTGAAGTCAGGCTTAACTTTGTTTTATTTATCAGACATTATTTCTATCAATAGTTAATAAAAAAAGAAAATTCTTTTTTAATAAAAACATATTCCTTTCAAGCATATTCCACGCATCTAAGGCAGAAGTAAATTTTTTTTAGGATATCCTACTCATAGGTTAACAATATAAGAATAATAATATCGCTCTGATGCCTATCACAGACCTCTATCTCATGAATAAGTAAATTAAAGAGTGTCCCATAAAGGCAATGATTTTAAAGTATGTAGCTTTAACTTTTAAAACATTACAAACAGACTTCGTATTGTGTATATGTGTATTTAGTACTATATTTGCAATTACAACAATTAAAAACATTAATATTTAAAGGATTACGGTTCCTGTAAAAGACAGACTCTAGAAATTTGTACTAATATATCAGCTATAACAAGTACAAAATTAAAAATTAGTAGGTGTCTTTTAAAATAAATGATTTAGAATTTATGGATTTGACTTCAGATGTTTTAAATTAACACAGAGCTTATACCATTACGCAATATGGCATCAGTTTTTAAAGCGCACATATAGTGTGTCCGCTACAGCTACAAGTACAAAATACAATCAAGAATTAAAGGGACCTTTAAGAGTTCAAGTGACGTTTAGTTTGACTTTTACTTTTCAACCTTAATAGACAAACCACCTGAAATTTACATGTAGCATGTTTTACTATATAAAAACAAGTAATAACACAAAAAAAATAAATAATTATAGAGTATCTCCATACAGAGTGAAAAGGGTTATAGATTACTTTTTAATTTTTATTTCAGATTTGAGATCCATCTGATAGTCTGTCTGCTCTGAAATTAGTTTTATTTAGCAATAATTCTTTGTTTGCCGTTTTAATTTTATATTGTTAGGAAAATAAGGTAGTTAACCCAAAAACTTATAAATAAACTTGGGAAATTTATAGTATCTATAGTGTTAACTTAAACACTTTAAAGTGGTAAGAAACCCTTTTTGTGCGAGCCCGACTCGTAGTTAACAATTTTGTTATTTTAAAGAAAATTTACATATAACGTAAATGCATTTTAACCGCAGACATTTAATATGAAATCAAATGGTATTTTACTTAAACTAAAAATTTTAAATAAAATAAAACAAAGTTAACAGCTTGTTATTAAACAAATCCATTACCAGCCATCAAGAGTTTAAAAATGTAATGAACATTTTATCGAACAAAACACAAATACGTAATGGTAAGTATGAGTAATATGTATCATCAAATATATTGCTCATACGTATCGAAGAAAATATATTATGATCAAAGTATGTTACATTTTTGCCTGTATTATTTTTGAACTATACGAGTATATGCTTACAGTTTTTTAAATGTGTTTTAAATAAATAAATTTAAATTTAAATTTAAATTTATAAATACCCCGTTAACTGAAAAATGTCCTGCTGCTAAGATTGTGCTCTAGACGAAAGCAGAAATATTAGTTTAAACTTAAGGAAACATAATTTTTAATACTAAAATATTAATCTCCGTAAAATATATACCAACATTCCGGCTGAAGTACCACAAAACATCGAATGTTAATTGTTGGAACATAGACTTACTATCAGATGATAAGAATTTATATTTTAATATTCCACTATTTTATTTTATTATTCAACTATTAGTTCGAAGCAAATAATACTTTCTAATAAACATTAGTTAAAATTGGGCTAGAAAGGATTTTGGATTGCGCCATTAGAATTCTTACACCAAGAGGTAATTGCATGCAGTTTTTGCTAATACTGTATACAAGCCGATTTTATTTTACCAGCTGACGATATTAGTATAAACAATATTAGTATAAAACAGCTTTTATATCGCTTTCTGTAACATCAAATCACCTTGAATAAAACCTTAAAAAAGAAGTAGTTTAAGATTTAATTTTTGCAACTGCAGAAAGTGCGAGTTTTACGGTACGGTCACATATGGCAAGCATATGTTGCCTTTATTTCTTCAAAGAAATGTAAAAATTATTTTGTGGTCACATTAAGCGCATTTGTTTGTTAATTTTTTTTTTTGCTTGAACAGACGGCAAAACCGGCAAATAGAATTATGGGAAGACATGTTTGCACTGTTCTCACACTCGAGCATAAAAAATATAATTAAAAGTTGCTGTTGAAGAACATTTAACAAAGATTAAAAAAAATTGTGAGAACATTTTATATTTGTATAGGCACATACATATCGCACCCAAAATTATAAACAGCCCCAACTCAAATTTAATTTTTTTTTTAAACATGATTCTAATTGTTTTAAGTAAGTAAATAAAGATAGACATAATGATGTACTCCCTGTTAAAGAGAGTGGTGATGCAGTCGAAATTTTTGTGGTCGTTACAGATTTGGTCTGGTTTATGAAAAAAAACATTTCGATAAATTTTAAATTGTGACTGTTGACGTTGTAATGTAAGATATGAACATATGTATACATATGTACATATAAATAAAAACATTGGATTCAAAATTGCTTCAATCTCTTTAAGTTGTTGCAAAAAAGATAAATAAAATCTTATAAAATAATACAATATCGGCGTCACAACAATCTTTTAATTTGTTTGTCATCGATAAAGGCTTAATTGATGAATTTTTTATTTTTCTTGTCAGATATACATTCACAAACTATTTCAAGTGTTTCCCTGTAACGAATTAAATTCCTCAAAACCGCGTTTCTATGGGGATACCCTTTATCCTAAATTTACTCTGTTTAATTGTAGGTGTCCTTTATACAAAGATTAGGTAATTTACGTGAAAAAAAAAAATATTGGAATTAGCACTCTGCAAATATTAAAGGTCTTCTATAACGTTTAAAAAAATTAGGCCATACTAGCTATACCCGGTGCCCTTCGCTATGGCTAACCTTTGACTCGAAATCGTACGCTATTCTCAGAACAAAACTGTTTCAGTTTTTAGCGTTTCCATCCAATCTGTTTTTTCTAGACTTTGCGTATTAACACTATCCTAGTCCCGTTTGTACTTCGGTAGATTATGCACATTAGTATGAGGGTGACTTGTGCAAATTTTAAAAACTCCACATATTGTAGTTCTCTAGGTACCCAATAATATTTTTTTACTTCGTATGGAAAGTACCCGCTGTATTAATCTAGTGTACATTTTTCTAGACTATGCACAGTAGTATAAGGGTTACGTGTGCAAAGTTTCATGACTCTAAATATTGAAGGTCTCCAGGTAAATGATATGATTTTTAAAGCATTTAAAAAAATCAGTCAAGTGCGAGTTAGACCCACACATGTAGGGTTCCGTACTATGTTTAGTACAACTTTAAAAATTCCAGTTGTTAGTTATTTCATGTCTCATGAAATACAGACATAATCGCAATTAACACATCACTTTCGGAACACCCTATAAGTTTTAGTATTTGCTAATATAGTGGCCACAGTTATACACCTTGTGTGAATATTTCAAGCGTCTGGCTATTATGGTTCAAAACTTAGGCCTTATACATGCAAATCACACCACTATCGGAACAGCCTTTAATTTTTAGGTTTATTTTTTTACACTTATTTATAAAGTGAACTAAGTTTTAATTACAGTTGGAAAATCTTTAGTCTATGCCTCTTACAGTTCAAGAAATAAACATATTTCTCTCTATCGGAACACCTTATAAGTTTTAATATTTGTTGCTATAGCGGCAACATCATCTGTGAAAATTTCAAGAGTCTACCTATTATGTTTCCAGAGATAAAAGACGCTGACAGACGGACATTTTTACCCTTTGGGTACGGAACCCTAAAAAACTACGACATTTATAACTCAAGATCTGTGCGTACTGAGCCTTTTCTAATTTCAGATCCGTTATATGGACCCTTTACATACAAACATTTCCATTAAACGTTTTTTTTTTGCCAAATTAAATAGTTTCATAAGTAATTGCAAAGCTGCAAGAAAACTAATTAAAATCATAATTTATATATAAATAATAAAAAAAATTAGAGAAAATTTTCCATAAATATGTTTATTTGATATTAATAAATGCCATTGCATTAGTTAAATTGTACAGCAGCTTAATTATACTAATTCCAATTTGCCATAAATTTAAAATAGATAAGACATCTCTCCATTATCATACGAAGATAAATTAAAATTGATTATTTGAATACATTAGCTCTAATAGAAAATTGCATGCAAATATATCTAAAATAAATCACTTCAATTAAGTTACACATTTTTTTTAATTTGTGTAAGCAAATAATAACTGAATAAATTTTAAATTATTTATTAATTAAAAAAATAAATTTACATGATGGGGATGGGGGATGTAAAATATGCAGCCGATAAGATGTTTGATATATTTAATTTATATTGTATGATCTGGTAGGCTAATAAGTAGTGTGCTGGTCTATAAGTCTAAATTTATTTTATTTATTATATTTTTCTATATTATTTATTGTGACTTCAATGTAATTGAACAAACAATAACTATTTATATCTTAAGCCTAAGCTTGTAGTACACGAAAATTATTGATTCATGATTGCTATTATAATTTTCATCTACGAAAAATATTCTCTATTAGGATGTTACAGGCTAGCGAAATTGCATGCATTTCAAGCTTCCTTAACACCGACCTGTTATTCTACTAAGTGATCTTCCACTTAAATTATTCTGATATACATATTGTCATAGATAATGCAAAACGCCCTATCTACATAGGAAAGTAGTGTTAAATAGACCGTTTTGCATTTTCTATGACGATATGCGACATACCTATATATATCTACCGGTAAAAATTACCAATTTTTTTCTAATACGCCGATTCGCCACCACGGCGCTAGCGCCCATAAAAATTCCCAGCAAAATTACTGCTCTGAAATCACCTATTTATTGTATATAAAGTGTGGACCAGCGTTTTTTCAAAAACTAGAAAGGACTTTACGGATATTTTAAAATTAATCCTCTTCGGAAAAATAAATGAACGGAGTTTACGCTTGCAAAATGATAAAATTTCCATTGATTTCTAATCATTGTTATTAATTCATTGGGAATAGCCAGATTTGTTATATCGTTACGTACCCGATCAATATATAACAATCGACGAACAGCTATTCTCAACCAAAGCGAGATCCCAATTCACCCAGTGAATTCATGCAATGAACGAACTGGAACTCCAAGTCAAATTTTAACTGGCATCTAATCTCCAAGGTAAATTTATAATAAATTGGATCCAGTGTTTGGGAAAGGTCGATAAAATTATCAATTCTTTTGAGTGAATTTGTCGTCCTGAAATTATGTGAACCATTTACCGGCGATGAAATAAATGTTACCACTGATATTTTTTTTTACTAGCAAATCACTGACATCAAAATGATCGGAAAGTTATAAAACAGCTAGTTGCAGAGACAATAAAAAACCACCAGAAAACATAATAATGAAACCAAATGTTGCGTTACTATGACAGATCAGATGGCTAGAAAGTATAGTGTGAAGTCATTGTCAGGATCTTGAAGGTGGCCTGTTTAATTTTTTTTTCAATTCTTGACTTAGCGTCAATTAATACAACTGGTGAAAATATATCGAGAAAAAAATTTTTCTTTCAATTGACAGAAGAACTTAGCATATAGTATAAAGATCCATCTGAACTGGAAAGCTTGAGAATGACTTCTTGAAGGGCTTCATGAGTTCGAATTATACGAAAAACTTGCCTAGGAGGCTTTTGTAATGAAAATAAAACTATGAATATATGTTCTGGCTGGATTAAATATGTGTGTGGTAAAAGTACATTGAAAATAATTTATTTAAGCAAAAATTGTGGTGATCCAAAAAAATAACTAAATATAAAAAGATACACAACCGTGCAATGGTCAGAATGGTGGCAAGAAATAGCAACGTTGGATGATCAATTTTCGAAGAAAATCATCTTCAGTGATGAAGCACATTTTCACCTCAGAGGACTCGTCAATAAGCAGAATTTCCACATTTAAGCGAATGATAATCCAAGAGTGATTGTCGAAAAACCAATGCACCCACAAAGAGTAACTGTTTGGAGCGGTTTATGGATTGGCGGCTTCATCCTCATCCAAAATGAGGCCGGTCAGGCAGTTACCCTGAATGCTGTTCGCTATCGTAAGATGATAACGAACTTTTTATTGCCCAAATTAGAAGATATGGATTTGGAAGATATGTGGTTTCAACAGGACGGTGCCACTTGCTACAAAACAATGACTCTTTTGCGCAACAAATTCAATGGCCGTGTAATCTCACGTGATGGCGATGTCAATTGGCCGCCAAGCCAATTGATTTGATTTCTTTCTTTGGCGTTATTTAAAAGAAAATGTACACGGCGATAAGCCAGCAGCAATTCAAGAGATAAAGGATGAGATAAATCGGCACATTAACGGAATTGAAAATCAATTATGCCTCAACGTCATCGAAAATTTGGAACATTGAATGGAGTTGTCGTGGAGATCCGCCAAGGTCGCGGTGGCTATTTTGCCGATATTTTGTTCCATACATAATTGAACCATACCAATATTATTTATAAATAATTTGTGTTTTATTCAAAATCAACATCTGCCCTTACAAATTTAACCATCCTTTATAAGATCGGTTAAAATGACCGGTTTAGTTTAGGTATAGAACAACTATTGGCAGTTCTAGTGTTAAATACAATACCGCATGTTCTGCCGTTTGTATGTGTTATAATATTTCCTTCTGTTCGAGTTTTTAATAAAATTATAAAGTCTACAATTTCCAAATTATAATTTCTCTAAATTGCAATCATAAGCCACATACGCATTTATGCATAAATATACGAATATGATTAGCGAATTAGTTAACTTTTTTTTTATTATTGAATGCACTTTGATTCACGATTTGCCTACTAAAATGTTTTGATTCAGTAGCTCTTGTCCGTGCAACTTATAGCTCTGCTTTGTGCGACTCCTGCACTTTTTCGTGTGGCTACCATCCCTTGATCGCCTTTATAACAGACTAAGTTTAGAGGTGGACCATATATTTGCCTAAAACAAAAAATGAAAAGCTAGAAAAAATATTATAC
Source organism: Phasia obesa (assembly GCA_949628195.1). Classification (NCBI taxonomy): domain Eukaryota; kingdom Metazoa; phylum Arthropoda; class Insecta; order Diptera; family Tachinidae; genus Phasia; species Phasia obesa. Next base: position 37,789,400 of record OX451219.1, read on the forward strand.
TCTTGCTTTTAATGTAGCTTTGATGTCTGCTGCTAGCTATGAAAAAAGCAAAGGACAAGAAATAAAACAACTCGAAAAAAGACAAATTGCTTTTTCAGAAAAAAAAAAAAATATAAATCAAGATATTGGCCATTTTAAATTAAATAGAGGCAATGGCCACAGACAAAATAAAAAATGTATTTACGTTAATTCTAAGAGACTTAGATTTTACATTATTTTCTATGTTTTTTTTTTAAATAACAGCTCACATTTCGCACAAAAAATATTAATTGCGTTTGGCCGCTTTATATTAAAATTATACACTCATTTTCAGCTCAACATTGGTTGAGCCTAAAAGAATACTTTTGAAAATGTTTTGATTTGAAATTGTAATTTGTTCTCCTAGAGGAATCTCAACTCATTATTATTTTTGGTTTTATTACATTCATTCTTTCATTCATTTAGTTTTTGATTCTGTCTGGAGGTCTAGTTTTATAATAAATATAAAATGCGCGTAAAAAATAATGCAACCAGATACAAGCATTAATATCAGCAACAGTTTAATTATGTTAAAAAAAATACCATTAGCAGCTTGAAAATGTTCTGGTTTTAATCCTTGTAAACAAAGGCTTTCATAGATTTTGTTTGTACTTTTGCTAAATTCCGTTTATGTGTTGTTTGGCCAACAAATATTTTTTATCCAATTCAACTCCAGGCCTGCAAAATCAGAATTATAGTTGTCTGGTTAATTGTGTAATGCTTTATTTAATAAAATATTTACCTTTTGATGTTCATATAAATACAAATACTAAATACTCGATACATCTACATTTTGTTACAAAAACCACAACTATGTGTTTGTATAGTATTAGCTCTCCTTATTAAACCTTTCACTTAAAAATAAAGTGAGAGTTAAAATGATAAGGCAATTTTTGCTGAAAATACATTTTTTTAAATTAAAATGATATTAAAAATGCTGAATATGACATCAACATCACAAAAAATCTTTAAGCAATACAAAATTTTTATTAATTATTTCTTTATACTTATTTAGTCCCGTTCCGCACTTGCAATTTTTGTTTCTGAAACATTTTTAAAATTCTTTTTTGAAGTTGCATTCGTGTCCATACTTTAAAAATTGTGTTTCCGACGACTGTATACTTTTCTCATGTCGAAAAAAGCAAACAACAACAATATAGAGTCGCAGCAGAGTTTCAAGTACATCAAACATTGTACTGCTGGCATTTTTATTTCATCTCCCAATAACAAATACATGTGTTGCAGAAACAAAAATTGCAGGTGTGGAACGGAACTTAGATTTTTTCTGAATCTTTTAACAAATTTTATAAAAATTTTGAAGTCTAAAAATAATTTAAATTTCTGAAGTTTACAAATTTAAGTTAACTTTTGAACTGGAGTAACCTACAGTGGTGTCTTACATTTGCTTTTCCTTAAACCAATATGGTGTTATGTCATAGAGCTGGCAAACAATCGATACTATCGATAGTTCTGTTCTCATTGGACTATCGATAGTTTTTTTTAGATAGCGATACTTTCGTCAAAAATTCGATGCAGTCGATTTACAGAACAAGGTTAATCAGATGTCGTCTATAAAATTGTAAATTGATAAGTAAAGCAGGGACCATTTTTTCAGATAGAAGATCTAGCTTAAAACCTTAAAACATATTATATGTTGATATTTTTTATTTAATAAATACAATTTTGTATTTAATTAATCCAAATAGAAATTCTATTTTAACTTAATTAACTGAGCATAGTAACGCAGTAACTCACCCGTTGTAGTGAGGGAGGGAATCGAACCCACAACTCCTAACAGACTACCTACTAGACCACCAAGGCACCCTATAAGTTGGTCTTTATAAAAAAACAATTTAATAATTCGATACTTATATACCAAACTATTTTTATGAACAAAATTATTGGATTGGAGACGCAATAATTTCGATGTAGAATTTATATGAACATATTTTTATTAAAAATTAGCTGTATAATAATAACAATAATAGTAATACAATAATATTTTCACACCAAATTTTAAGACTCTTACGTATTTACTTTATCCCTGGATAAAATTCTAAAATTTATATAAAATTGTAAAATTCTAAAAAATATTGTAAAGCTCAGTAAATGACAGACAGGAAATGAGTTACTCATTATTTTAAAACAGCGCCATCTGTTGTGCAACAACGCTTAAAATATACTGCTTTCAAAAATAAAAGTTGCCTTAAAGTATGCAGTACCTTTAAATCGCTAATCATTCATTCAAATCGGCGTACATTCATTGCTTTTTTCTCCATTTTCTCTTGGAAATAAGATATAAGACAGCTGGAATCGTAGCGTATAGTGTTATCTTAAAGAAAAATTAATTCGTATATCCAATTGTCAACTGATTTGAGGAGTTATGGTACAATCCCAGTAGAGTATAAGATTTCAATCCAAGCTAAAAGTAGAGTTGTTGCCTATTTATTTGCATTGCTTTAAATTTTATTTGCGTAAATTTTTCTTTAATAAGTGACTAAGATTTCATCTGAGGTCATAATGCAAATCGACCACAATTTTTTTAGAAATGAGAAAAATGAGCAGCAGTAGGTGTAAAAAACGACATAAGAATTATGATATCAAGTTAAAAAAAAATAAATATCAGTCAAATGGCCATTTCATGCAATAATTCACATTTGTTCTGGTCTTACGGCATTTTGAATTATTGCTGGTCAAACACCTGACTAGAAATTGGCATTTTCACTCAGCACCTTGAAACAAGAGATCAAACGGCCCGAATACTGGTCAATTGATTGGAATTGCGCTAGTCTATCATTCTAGGGATTGCGGATTCAATTTCCTTTTTTGACTCTAGATATTTTCTCCAGACAAGCAAAAAGCTTCGCAGGTAGTGTTGCATTTTAAAATAAAATAAAACAAGTAAAAGTGCTATATTCGGCTGTGCCGAATCTTCTATACCATTCACCACGGTGATTTTATTTATACAGACATGTACAGCATCAGTACGCTGTGTGAAGGTTTGTTCTTCAACCTCTATATTCTACTCCTTCAACCATAAGCAATTTTTTGAGAATATTTAGAAAAGCTCTATCGTCAGCACATTGAGATGTTGCAACTAGGTTTCTATTTTACAAATATATAACGGATCGCGAACTACCAACTTGGTGAAATTCGGCTTCAGTTAGCTAACGCGAGTGTAAAAATCTCTTTCTTTTAGTACCTAACAGCTTTTAAAATTTTTTTTTTGTAAAGTATTAAGCCCACATGCCATAACTGAAGCTGTGCAGACTAGGCAAATATATGAAGAAATAAATAAAACAACTATTTTTTGTAAACAATTTTAGTGTATTTTTTTTAATTAAAAATTGATTTTTAATCATTTAACTGTATTATAAATCGTCGGTTGTGATTATATGTATCATGTAGGATGTAAAAAGCACTTGTTTAAAATTGTGGCTACGCTAATTTTGTACAATATTTGCCTCGTCTGAATACACTTTTAGGCATTAAAAAAAAAACAATGATCAATTTAATCTATAAATTTTTTATTTAACAAAAACAATAATACAGAAATATTATATTTCATGATAATATTAAGACTTTTAACTATAAAAAATATTTTTTTCCATTTTTCTTTTCATTCAGTTTCATTAAAAAAAAATATTTCTTTAGATTCAGTAAAAAAATAGTAAAATAACATCAATTTAATTTGTGTTAAGAAGTTGTTATTTAAATAAGAAAACTTTTCGCTTTTGCTCCCTAAAAGAACAGTTCATAATAAAACGCAATTAAAATGAAAAACTTCCAAACAATTACTTTTTTCTTTAGGTTTCATAAAAGTAGTGGATGAGAAAACGTCACTACGTTTAAGTGTCAGACAATTTGCATTTTATAAAAATTAATTTAAAAAAAAAGAATAAAATGACTAATACAGGTAACTGCGTAGTTGATAACCTTATAGATAGTAAATGGGAATACCATACAAAGACCAGGAAATCAAAGTATTATGCGACGTGCGCCTAAGGTCAAAATACTGGACTGATCTGATAATAATCGATAAATTTCTTGGATATGATCACAAAATACTGCAAGTATGTTAATCATGGCAGATAATTAGGGTTTTTAGCGACTATTCCACAAGTTGCTATGATACATCAATCCGATCTTAAATTGTATATTGCTTCCCTTAAAACCCTTAAAATCAGACTGTCGATATCTTTCTATAAGGGTTTGAATTGGTTTTTAGTCTAAAGCATCTCTTTATAACCTTGCGCACTATCTTACTACCTTTCTTATTTCAATATCTTTTTCTTTATTCTTTCTCTTTTGCTTAACTAATCGATACACTTAATCTCGTTACTATCACTCTGTCATTACAATATGATATCATGGGGGCGCCCGAATGCGTTATATAGCTTCACAATTATTTTTACTCTGCATTGCACAGCGGGGCAGAATCAATATTTTGTAAATAGCTAAGCCATTTGTAAAAAGCTGGGCCGATTGGTCCGAAATTTGCCATGAGCACAGCAGATGAGTATCTGAGCTTAAGTTTTGAAGCTGAGCACCATACACTTTTCAGGGATGGCCCTATATATGCAACAACAGTTTTATTAGTGTCGTAACAAATCTGCAGAAATAAGGTAAAAGAAATCCCACAATTCCCAAAATAACGACCAAAAATTGATTTTTTTTAGTATTTTGCAAATAAAGCCCACATTGGACTCTAGGGCTCACGAAATACTTTCAGAAACAATTCGGAGTATATATAGTTATAACGGGACACTGTATGATCGGACGTATGTCGGAGCGTATGGGAACCTCTGGGAGGGTGCTGCAGAAGCTGTATGGATGAGGAAGAGGAGGAATCAGTTCAACACCTTCTCTGCGACTGCCCGGCTCTTCAAGAGCGTAGGCTCAAATTTCTGGGTCAAAGATTCTTCCAGGACCTGGACTGTCTCAGGGATGTGACACTGAGTAGCCTATTAGGCTTTGTGGAAAGCTCCGGGTGGTTTACAAGAACCACCGGTATCGGAGTTCTTTAGAGAATGGTGGGGGTTGACGATCGTTGGGGCATCACAATGGGCCTTATTGGCCTCCGAGTGAACTCGCGTTTTTGCGGGCGGCCCGTTTAACCTAACCTAACCATATATAGATTTATTACAGCAGTCTTCTTTTTCCGATCCCAGCCTTGCGATTTTAGATCTTATGTATAGGCTAAAAACAAAATTTCGATGTAAATTAGGTCAAATTGAAGGACATCCATCTTCTAAAAGGATGATTAATTTTATACGAAATTTGGTTGAAACGTATACACATATAGTTAGCTTACACAAAAATATATAATTTTTATATATTCTTTAACATTTTTTTTTATATCAAAAGAAACGCGGGTGGCCCTTTTTAGGCTAAAATACCCAAAATTTCATTAATTTTTAAAATGAAAATCGTATAGTTTTTAATTTAGCAAAGATAGCATCTTCAAATTTTTTATAAAATATTTTGAATTTTCCTCGCTAAGACAACAAATTAAAAAAACAAAAATTCCTAAGAATTGTAATTCTACAAATGGCTGAGTTATGTTATCTTACTAATAATCATGGCTGATAAATCTGTTTGTAAAATTTTTCGTCACTTAGCATTAGAATTCTTCTAATAACATTATTTGCAGTGTTTTTGGTAACGCTTCTGGTTTGAAATGAATAGAAAATCCCCCTTCATTTTAAATTGATTGTCCTTCCTTATTTCTAAGGTGTCCAGAAATGAAAACTTCCGTGATCCTTCTCAATTGTAAATTAAGTTTTAAAAAGGAAACTGTTCAGGTTTTGTATTTCACTTACTGTACAAATACAATAATATAGGCCATTAACATATTTTATAAATAATCTTAGTTTTATTTTTCATTTCGGGGTACTCTAGTGTGCTAGTCTATCAGTTCTAGGGCTGTGGGGTAAATTTTCTGAATGTTTTATTCGATAATTTAAGTAAGAATATAATTTTTGTAATTAATAAGAAATAAATAAAAATTAATTTTTAATTTTCTCACAGGCACAAGGCTTTGGCTCGCCATAAATCAATGCATCGCCAGATGTTCTACTTATATCATCGCAATATAAATCTGCCGGTAAGAGAATACTTAATAAGTCTTTCTTCTGTTAGTAGGCTGGATAAATAAATTCGACCTGTCTACCTGTAGTTGTAATACAGAATTACCTGTGCCTATGATCCACCCACAAATCATATTTCCAATATTAAAAACTTTATGAATTCTGTTTTTGATAAAATCCAAAAGAATCGTACGTATTCGTGATATGGACAAAGAAGCCTAACAGGATGCGGATGTGTTAAGGTACCATCAGCTGAAAAACTATTGGGTTGACAACTAAGTGTTTGCTGATTTTGTTGATGGACGGACTTTACACTTTCTTTTGTTTTGTTAACGTGGTCAAGACCTATATTTTTATTCATTTTGTTTGTTCTTCTACCTTTAATTTAGTGAACAAATTATATCGATTAGTGCTTTAGTTTCGTTTTCATTCCAATTTAAAAATGGAAGACCAGGACGTGCACTTCATACATATTTTATTGTATTACTAAAATAATTATGCTTCGAAAGAAAGGCAATGTCGACATTGGTTTGGGAATTCAAGAAGAGCGGCCGGCATTGCCAAATCGTAGAGGTTTTGTTTTTCACCATTATAACGCAAAGCCCCACACTTTTTTGGTGACTCGTCAAAATTTAATGAACTGGGTTGGAATGTTTTATCAGATCCACCATATAGCCTTGATCCTGCGCCTTCAGATCACCATTTGTTTCGTTTCATGCAGAACTCCTTAAATGGTAAAATTTTGATGATGTTAGGTCACATTTAATAGTATCTAATTTAGTAAAGTTATATTTTATAACAAAAATTTTGAATTTTCCTTCATATGTGAAAACGGCAATCACTTAGTTGCCAACTCATTACATTTGTGATGTGTCATCGAAACTTCAAGTATCATCTGGCCAAGATGGGAATGCTCCCGTACATTTATACATATATCACATTGTCCACCATAATGGGCCATGATAGAAGCTTAATGCTGAGCTGCAGTGCTCAGTGTAGATCATATTCAAAATAAAGATTTTCTATTATGAAAAATTAAATAACCATCACTGCTATTTTTCGATCTCGTCTCAATTGTTACCTATTAAGTCACTAGCGTAGTCCACAGGAAACAAGAAAACATCAAACATCAAAACAAGATAATTTTTTTATTTTAATATTTAAAATTATTTGTCAAACCCTTTATTAACACACAAATGCATTTTGCAGTAAACCTTAATTAAAGTTTTACTGCAAAAAAAAAAAAAAATGGAAAGTTGTAGCGATTTTCTGAGTCGCTACCCAATCCCTCTGATCTCATTTTTTTAAGCCAAATGTTCATTCATATGTTACACGGATGAGTTTCAAGTTTTCTTAAATACGTTTCTGCATATTTCGCTATTTATGCTTTAACAGATAGCACGTTTACATCTTTGTGGATGTTCGAGAATCTTTTTTTGATTTTTTTCTACGTTGCAACTTTAGTTGGACTGCTGTTAACTTCATTTGTGTTAAGTTTGATGTTATGTGGACCTTATGATGAACCGATATGGCTTATTCGTGTTATAAACATTTAATTTATACATATAATATACATATTTCGTTAAAATTTGTTATATAGTTTTTGTCATTTTATGATTTTATTATATTATGTTTTGCAATATTATTACTATTATTATTATTATTATTATTATTATTATTATTATTATTATTATTATTATTATTATTATTATTATTATTATTATTATTATTATTATTATTATTATTATTATTGGTAATAATATGATTTGTCTAAAACCCTATAATTCAATCATTATGTGTTGCTCTTAGATTACCGTAACTTCAATCATGTTTTTTGTACGCATTAGTATTTTGATTTTAGATATAAATATCCGGTTGATTAGCCGTATTAAAAAACCACAACCGAATATTCATAGATAGTGTTCTCTTTATCATTTATCGCATATCTAATCTCAATATAGAGATTTAAATATTCAATATTTTATCTAGTGTAAACAGTTCAAATTTATGTATGCAAATCATTAGTTGTATTCCAAATTGAGTAATCTCGTTCAACAAATAGCCAGCCATCAACTCGATTGATAGTTGTGTAATTAAATTATATTGACATGGCGTCAATAATGTTGCAAGGGTTAAAAAATGTCATACAATAAATGGAGTATAATAATTGCTATTCGAGTTTAATGTTTAAAGCAAACATTAGAGATGAGTAGTAGATATGGGCTATTTTCGATTATTTTTAAAAATGTTTTAACATTATTGCTGTTTTTATGACTCAGTTAATTTAATAAATATGAATGCAATTTACATAAATTATGTTGTGCAATAATAGGCGCTTTTGTAAAATTTAATATTTTCTTAATAACCTTTTATTAATCTGATGTTATTAGTTTTATTATTTAACAGAAATCTTTTTGTAAAAAAACGTTGAAAAGAACAATTTAAATCAAAAAAATTGTTGGGGGAATGTGACGAAGGCGACAGAGGCCAGTTTGCAGATATCTGTAATTCAGATGATACTACTATACCAGACACTTTCCAAGAACAAATTAATAAACCTGGAATGTAACCAGAAAAATTGTAATTTAAGCTTTAAATTTATACAATTGAGAGATTGTGGTTGGTTTAATTGACAGTGGGGCAATATCAAAATATTTTGAAAAAAAAAAAAAAAAATTCAGATATTTATAAAGTGCTAGTCCGATCGATCCGGGCACATAAGAGAATTATTATTGAGCCTAAGTTTTAAAACAGGGCCATCATTCACTTACCAGGAGTGGGCCTATGTAGCCTCAAAGTTACTTCAATTTTTGTTCGATTTTAAAAAGTTACATATTAAAGTAAAGGAAATCCCACAATTCCCAAAATTAGGACCATTAATCCCAATATTTAATTTTTTATCATTTGTCCAGAAAGTCCTTATATGAACTTTATCACATATGCACTAATAATGAAATAATTTCAGCAATAATTGGGAATATGTATAGCTTTTTTACAGCAGTCTTCTTTTTTCGATTCTAGCTTTGGGATTTTAGAACATCTATACATATAATCTGTCTGTCTATCTGTCTGTCTGTCTGTCTGTCTGTCTGTCTGCCTGTCTGTCTGTCTGTCTATCTGTCTGTCTATCTGTGTTAGTAAAAACTACTGGATGGATTTTAACAAAATTTTGTGATGATGTACCTTAGTATCCTGATTCCAATAATTATTTCCAAGAGAAAGTGGAGAAAAAGCAGTGAAATTATCGATTTAAAGGTACTGCATACTTTAAGGCATTTTATTTTTGAAAGCGGGATATTTTAAACACGGTTGCGTAATACATGGCGCTATTTTAAAATAATCACAGAAAATGAATTACTCACTGCCAAATAGCCAATTGAATACAATTTGTATTTGATTTGTATTTTTACTTTGTTAACTTACAATGTTAAAATTAAAATATTTTAAACTCCTTTGATTAAGCTTTACAATAATTTGTAGAATTTTATATAAATATTAGAATTGTGTCCAGGGATGGGTACCTTTATATAAGGTATATACTTAAGAATCTTATAATTTGGTGTCGATTATTTTCAAAGAAAAATCGAACAAAATATTGTCAGGACGTACATAACATGTGTGGGCACAGCTAGTATCGGCTATTTCTGACAATAGGTCACATATGTTGAAAATGATAATTGGGGGAACAATCAGAAAAATATTATTTAAGACAGCTCATAGTGTGAGCTGCAGTCCATAAGGCACACAAAATATATAAACAACAATATTATTTTCCTTAAAAAAAGATTAATTTAATATTATGCAACAAAATCGGATTTAAGATTTTTTGTAATTGAAACACTTTTTTTATCCAAACACTATAATTGACATTTTTTTCATTTAAATTTCAAACTATAATAGACACATCAATATTATATAAAATGACAAAATGATAATGTTGTGGTACTTGTTTAAATACAACATCAAAATTCCATTAAATAGAATGACTCTGGAAAATACAATGACTGCAACCATAAACCAACAATTAAATGGAGAATAAAATGACAACAAATATGACGTTTTTTAAATCATGTAAATAATTATCTTTAGGTAAAGTCACAACCAACAACAAACAGTGATAAATACAGACAGAAGTGCATATCAAATATAAAATATACGAGGGCAATCTTAAAAACTTTAAATTTGTAATAATACATTCTGAAATATTTGCTTTGCTTTGCTTTAATCTTAACTATTCCTTTTTAATGCCCATCGTTACGACCTTAGTTCAATCAATCATGAAGGTAATGGATAACTCCAACATTAACGATAGAGGCTTTGCTGGAACTAGTACCTTGGTTCTTTGTTTTTTTTTTTTTTGGAAAACAACGTCAATGACAAATCTGCATATGAAAAGGATGATACATTGCATTCGTTTCATAAATAGGAACACTGTGATCCTCATATATAAGATCGGGGAAGTACAAATGTCTAGAGAAATCATGAGCTGAATATCTGGTAACACCGTGTTAACAGACATGATGATTATATGGATTGCAACACCTTTATTTTTACGTCGTTTTCACAAGCGATCGATTTGAACAACACATAAACATAACGCCGGCAGAGTCATGGTATTAATTTGTTCATGTTCTGATATGTGGCGAGTGCGTGTTGATATTCATAAATGTTGATGTTGATTAAGTATATGGACAGTATACTACTAACGCTATCATGATGTTAGTGTTAATGTTATTAATTTCATGTCTTATGTAGACGCGGTGTTACTGATGATTCTGTAATTGATGGAACTGTTGTATTATGCGTTTTTTCTAAGTAGTTAAATGTACATCAAATTAAATCAAAAAGTCTTTTTTGAAATTATATGAAGATATGTAGAATCTAGATGAGTTATTGTTATTTGCTCTTAGTTTGTCATGAAGCCCTGCGTGTTGCTTTAATAATTGAAAAAAGGACATATGGTAGATACAAATATCCTCACTGTAAAATCTCTCACATAAATAGCAACTTATATTTAAGATATTTGTGAAACTTTTATTGTTTTTGAACCCTAAAGCATATCACCATCTTCATAGGTCCTATTTCGATTCAGACTGGCGACTGATACGTGTCGACATTCTTCCTCATCATAGAGTAATTTCAAACATTTGCTTAGGACTAGGTCTCCACAGCATCTCCATATAATATGTGTCTGCCTTTTTATGTCAGCCTTTTTCCAAGCACAGTCTGCAAATATCATCTTAAAGCGATTTTGAACTTGGCTAGATAATACTTGAGAGTCAGTGACCTGTACTAACACAGTTAACCATTTGCAGGCACCCACATTATATCCAAGCCCCTTCTTGGCCTTCTTGCCAACTTGTAGTGAAAAATTCTAGAGTCTTTGTTAGGAATCGAACCCATAACCACGGACTGATAGACTAGCACACTACCTTCTAGCCCACTGAGGCACCCTAAGGTGAACTTAAAAAAGTGTGTTTTCAAAAAATATTAAATAGTTGATAAACACCCTTCAGCGATGACAGTACTATTTTGTTAAATGAAAAAAATGTTAAATAAATCAAGAATGTATTATTTATTTTCAAAAATTTTATTTTTTACACCCTTTATTTCAAATTTATGTTATCTCGGTAGCATGATAACAACTACTGGTGGTTCAGCTAAGGACATACGTTCTCGCACAAACAAGAGTCGTGCTCACTCGAAAAAATATGGGGATCAACACAAATTTCAAGGGACACAAAAATAAGAATATTTAACGCCGGCATTAAATCAGTGGTACTATACTATATATATCTCAGGGAAGCCGTAGAAGAGAAAGACCTGCAAAGACATGGAGACGCCTAGTTGAAGTAGAAGTCATATGTCACATGGAGTCACATGGAGTGAAATAAAAAAACGTAGTCTTAGATGAAATTAAGTGGAATGATTTTGTTACGGCTCTATGCTCCTCTTAGGAACCACGGGAAAATATATATATATATATATATATATATATATATATATATATATATATATATGTATATAGCAAAGTAGAGTACTAGTCCTTGTTATTTTTGAGCATAAATTATTATGGGTCCTGCTCTTAAAGAAATAACTTGCCTGCAACATTTTTAAAAAAATAAAATAAAACAGTCTCCTTAGAGTTAAAATTTCGTTATCAATTATGGCGGCGAAATTGTTAAATATTATTTTTTTTTTTTCAATTATTCTCTCGTAAACATATCCACTAGTCTTTTTACTCAACTTAATAATTTTCTCTTGTAAACTTATATTTTCTTTAGCTACCAATTAAAATTATCCCTTTAGCCAATTTACACAATTTCTCTAATTACTATAGTTTCACACGAAAATGCATTAGAAACTTTAATGGGTTTTAAACTTTAAAGTTATTTGAACAGTGCAACACAGTTAGTCACCAAGTGAGCCTGCTGGTTTGTATTCTTTATTCGTTCTAAGAATAATACATGTTGCCTCTAAGGTATCCTCTAAACATAAATGACATTTACAACTGCAATAAGTGGAAAACACGATATAAAATTAATTTGATAAAAATCTTCTTCATGTAAAGAAAATGGAGAAAAATAAAGAATGAAGACTTGAAAAAAACTTTGCAGCAAGATAAACATCATTATCATCTTTACGAAACTACTATTTCTGCTTCAACAATTTACCTGTGCAAATATTTGTTTTGTGGTTATATGTTGCAAATACTTGTATTCGTACGAGAATGGGTTACAAGTATGTAAAGGGTGTCCACAAATTGATATCAGATTTAAATTGCCGCCCATTTTGCAGTATAGTGCACAGTGGGGCAGAATCAAAATATTTTGGAAATAACCTAGTCATTTATAAACGGCTAGGCCTATTGATCTAAAAGTGACACGAGCATAACAGAGGAGTATCTAAACTTAAGTTTTAAATGTGTGTACCATACACCCTCCAGGGGTGGCGCTATGTTGTCTCAACGTTGGGAACCTCGCACCTGAACATTTTTTTACAGCTTGCTATTTCATCAGTTTTATTCTGATTTTTTAAAATTATACTTGGTCTTAAAGGTCTTGTCAGTACCTACAAAATTGTATCTAAATTTGAAAACAATAATTTAAAATGATTGAGTTATAAATAAGCATTTTAAGAAATAAAATTTTTTGTTTATTCGCTACCATGGACCATATTTTTATATATTTTTTCAAAATATTGGGTACAATTTTTACCAAATTTTTTTTAAATTTTTTATCGTAGTTAGCGAACCAAATTCCAATTATTTTTAATAAATTTTAAGATTGCATCTTTACCGAGTTAAAAACTAGACGACTTTCAATTAAAAAAATCCAAAATTATTGCATTTTTATGTGCTTTAACCTTAAAAGGTCCATTAACGTTTTTTTTATAGAAAACATTTTCTTAAGGAATATATAAAAATTTTATATTTTTGTATAAGCTAATCATCCTTGTAGAAGATGGAGGTCCCACAATATGACCTATTTTACATCGAAATTTTGATTTTAGCCTATATATTCTAAAATGCCAAAGCTGGGATCGAAAAAACGACTGCTGTAATAAAGCTATATGTGCTCCAAATTGTTTTTTAAAGTTTTTTATGAGTCCTAGTCCGTATGTATACTTTATGGGCAAAAGAGTACAAAATCCCAATTTTGGGATTTTTGGTCATTATTTTTGGAATTGTGGAATTTCCAGTTTTTTGCCTTTTCATTTTACTTAGTCAAGAACACTTGGATAGCAAATTTTATTTATAAATTTTTTTTGCATATTTAAAATTTTACCTGCCTTAAAATTTTCTCTGTTCTAAAATTAACAAACGTCATTAAAAACATCCGATAAAAATTGGCTTTTTCGGTTATTATTTCAGAATAAAGCTGAAGAAATGACAAGCTGTAAAAGAATTTTGAGGTGCGAGGTTCCCAACTTTGAGACCACATAACGCCGATCATAAATGACTAGGTTATTTCCAAAATATTTTAATTCTGCCCCATTGTGCAGTGTTGGAAAACTATTAGAAACTTGGCAGCAAGCAGTTAAAGATTGGTAAAAGTCTAACAATATCAGATGAAGCAAATTTTCACCTTGAACATTAAACATTAGTTGATGAGGGGCTGCAGGTATAATTGGAACATAACTCTTCGAAAATGAAGCTGGTCTAGCAATGAAAGTTACTAAAGCTAGATATCACAATATGATAGCAGCATTCTTTCCGGTTGCATAAGTTTATATTGCTGTTGACGACATGCGGTTGCAATAAAACGGAGCACATAATATTCAAACCGTGAAATATTATATACAGCAGGAAATATTTTCTGGACGTATACTCTCTTATGATCTGATTTGGCCCATGGTGTTGTATAAAGTTAAAGGTCATTTATACAAAATGGTCTTGAAATTTTTCGATAAAAATATTCATACTTAATATGAACCAGCAAAGCCTAAGAGGTCACTTGTCTGATATGTAACTTCATACAAATATCGTCCGCTAGCTGGTACAAGATTGTGGCGCGCCGCAACTGAGTTTGCTGTTAGAAGTTCAACGTATACCACTTGAAAGTGGTGGCCGGAATCAGGCTCCTAGTTTGATATTGTGTCTGCTAAATTAAATCGAGCGACTCCAGTATTATTGGGCTCTAATTTTAATAAAAAACAGTGCTGGACAAAGAAGCCTCGCAAGAAGTAAAGAATTCAGTGTATGGAGGAACCCAGAATTTTATAGCCTAAAAGAGTTTGACATGAATGCCTCTTAAGGGCCTCAGGGGCATACTGTCTTTTTGACTTTTAACACCTTAACGATAATGCTTCCCGAATCTATGGAGGCACCAGTCCCGAGAAATGCGAGGGCCTGAAAGTGGAAGAGTAGAATCGGCTAGTATAATCCGGTGAGCACTTTCGGGGGGGTTACGTGGCTTGGAGTTATATCGTGAAAAGGGCGATTTAGTCTGATATACTGTTGTACTTCAACAGTGGTCTCTAAATCCCAAACAAAAAGGTTGAGCATAGTCCTGCTATCCATGTTTTAAAATTACTACTTGTCATAGAACAAGCTAAGCGTAACAGGGTCGTTGGTAGACGCATAGTTTTCACCCATTATTAAGAATATCTTCAGCGCACTGAACCAAATTTGTACCACATTCGTACCTCTTAAGAGCCGGATGGGTTATTCTCTAAAAGTATTCTTGCAACAATAACTTCCCGGCACGAAATCTAGAAAATTGCTTGGATATAATCAGTTAGTAGTGACAGGTTATGAAAACTTCCAGTATCATTTGACCCAAACGACAATCGAAGAATGTAATACTTGCTGACTGTGCCTGGTGAATATCCAACAATGGCTTAAGGCTTAAATTAACGGGTAATCCCATAATTAATATAAGGCATAGGTAAATGTTAGCTATTACAAAATATACATTGTTGAGGGAAAAGGTCGAAATTATTACTGTCAAGAGAAGAGGCTAGTATATGTCGTATATTACTAATCGGAAGCCTGATATCATTGCGGACCGAAGGGCGTCGAAGGAGTACCCATTAAGTTATTGATCTGCTTTGATATCCGCAGTATATTAATAATGTATATTCCACACACAAGCCTATCCTATTATCTTTGAATACAAAAAATACCTTACCAGCTAAAGAAAAAAATCTTGCGTAGATATTAGAACACCACTTACAATCCACAACAGAAAAGCTGCTTTCCTGACATGTTTCATTTTATTTCTAAAACAATATTGTTTTTCAAAAACACGTACGAAACACTAAATTACACAGACATACATTTCTTAACTTTTACACGCATACATACTCCCAGTCAAATAATTATATGTGCAAAATTTCTTTTCTTTGGACCTTGTGTTATACTAACGGTAGAGTTGTTGTTTTTGGCATACACATTCTCTTATAATTACTTTATCTTTTGTTATTGGTTGTTAAGTTTATCTTCGCACCGCCTTCGTAATACCGTTATTTTTAATCGAGCATGTCGACAATCCCGTGTAAAATATTTATAGGTGCAAAATGAATTATTTGACTTCCAACTGGTGTCAAATCAAAGTATTAGCACATAAAGCGGAGAAATCGCTCCATAAGTCAGTATAGTGGATAAGCAAATGCAAAATATGAAAAACAAATCATATTTTTGTAATTTTTAGGAAAATTCCACGTGAAACTGAATTAACAGATGAAGAAAGTGGATTAAACAAGGGAACGAGTCAAAGCAGCATAAAAGTTGGCCAAATGGCTGTTTCTGTAAAAAGAAACCGTAACACGAAACAATTTTTCTGAAAAATCCAGATGACTACGGTATTAATACAAGTAGCGGCCGGATATGCACTATTGATAGCAGGAGCAAACGTCGCATACAGCAGTTATCAACTAATAGCCACATGAGTTATCGGTAAATAAAAGTGGAACTTGGTCTAAATGTGACTAAACAAAGTGTTCATGAAATAATAAGACAATATTTAGACCATTAATATGAGTATTGAGTGCCTAAACTATGTCTAAAACAACGCCATAAAAATGCACATATGGTATTTTACGAAAAGTATAAATTTTGGTAAAATAAATTTGAGTCTGTAATATTCAATGACACAAAAAGTTTAATTTGGGCGGACCAGATGGTTTCCACAAATATTAAATGGACATAAGACGCCCACGGGAAGCATGCCACAATCGAATTCATGGTGCAGGATCACTCAATGTATAGGCACAAAATAGGTTTTGTGCTAGGAAAATTGAATGCAGAAATCTACATAGATTTGTTACAAAGCGAACACCTTGATTTTCCTGGTGATTTACAACGCGATAACTGGACTTTCCAGCAGGATAATGAACCGATCCACATGGTGAAGAAGATAAAGGCGTTTTTTAATTTTCGACAAATTGATTTGCTCGAGTCTTCTGCTTTAAGCCCAGATCTCTATCCTATTGAGGATCTATGGTGAATACCTGCTGCCAAAATTCATACATCTTGAAGCTATATGACAGCTGGAAACAGCTAAAAAAGGACATATTGGTTGAATGGGTTAATATTGATGTGTCTTTTCTGAAAAACCTGGTGGAGTCAATGGCCTGTGGTGTCAAATTGGTCAGAATACATAAGAGTAACACAATCTCGTATTAACATATATAAGACTTTTATTTTGCAACTAAAATAATATGTATATCTATTAAATAAAATTTTTGCACATATAAATATTTTCTATGCAGATTTAAAGCTTTAATTTTTTTCCATGTTAAAGAAAATAGATTAATATAATTTTGCTATTTTATTTTTATTTATTTTAACTATAAGGTAGAAAAAAAAAATATCTGTTCTCAATTTCCATTGCTTATTTTAATTCAAATTAAAGTTGAAGGATTGCACATACAATTATTTGTCTAAGGTACATGATCGTGTATTAACACTCAATTTAATTTGTAATCACACGCTCGAAACAGCTATTCCTAAGCTTGGTGGGCAAAATTATTTAATATACATTTTTATTAAATTTTTATTTATATAGATTTCTCACTTATTTTTATAGGCGATAGTAAACAGAAAGGTTTGTGAAAAATTTAGGGCTTTAGAAGATGACTGACAAAATATTAAGGAAGTCCTGCATTTAGTCTGCTGCTTCCTACAATTAAATAATTAAGACAATTTTTGAAATTTTTTTTGAACTGAATGAAGTTAATTGCTCTCTGTCAACTAATAATTTATGTTTAAAAGCACACGAAACAAATCAAGGCTTATCTGCATCGGTGCTTTAGACTACCTGCAATTGACGAGCAGTTGAGTAACTTCGGCAATCATCAACAAACTCTACAATATAAGCGATTAACTCGAGTACGCGAGCTACTTGAGATTCGGGTGTATCACATGGTTCAGTAACTTGATCTTTGGTGATATTATGGTTTCATACCCTGGACACCAGCTGTTGATCGGCATGAGTAGTGCCGAGTTTATTCACAATTGTATGACTGAATATCTTTTCTGTTTTCGTGTTGATGATTTTTTCGCCGATATATAGCTATTGATGAAACTTGGGATCACATTATATATCAGAATAAAAAACCATTCCATACAAAAAAATTTACCAGATAATTTCGAACAAAAAAAAAGTCAAGGAGGTAAAATTGGCTGCCAAAATTATCGAAAAACACAAAATGAAGAATTTAATTCAATAATTATTTTTAAAGGCGAAAATTATTTATATTAGGCCAATAGAAAAAGTGATCTTCCAACATGCTTATGGTCCAATGCACATTTAATCAGAGTCGAATGCAAAAATTCACAAACTAAGTGTGGAACTTAGGCCATATCTATTAAACATGCCTCTTGCAGAGCTGGATAATATTTTGAATTAACTCTTGCTAACATTCAGTATCGAAAAACTTACTTTTCGTTCAGGCAAAATTTTAGAGATGGTAAGTAAGTCTTCCACATCTGCTTTATAGAATGCCATTTTGTTGTCAGTGAGGTAAAAACCTTCAAAATCGAATAAGAGTCTTTCTAAGCTCTTCTACAAGGTTAATTTTTTCCCACGTTTGTCTAGTAGTGTAAACTCTATATGCATAAACCGCTATCAGCGTAGTGTGCATTAAACCTGAAAATCTCGGTGCTGTAACTCAAGTCGTTAGCATGTTGTCTACTAAAGCATGCTCACGAGTTCAATACTCAGCCGTAGCAACATAATTTTTTCTGATATATGTTAATATTCTTTATAATAATGCATATCACAGCGCCCTCTTTCGCCGGTATTACCACATAGCACTAAGTCCCCGGTGAAGTCAAATAATTATAAATTATCTATGCTAACTTCAAACTAATACGCCTAAATAACACTAGAGGCACTGCAACACTGCCCTAAAAATAATCATAACGTGCAATTGCATTGTTGCCATAAGTGCAGCTTTACTATCGCACTAAGCATCTGTCTTATCTACTCCTATCCCTTTAACGCAGTTAATATAAGGATTAATTGCCGTATTGTTACTTCTCTTTAAAAAGTGTCATTCTATTGAGGCTATTGAGGCATATGGTAATGGACCAAAGTAACGCTATATTAGCCATTGAAATGAATTGGGTCTAGTTGAGTTTAGATAGTCTGCAACTCCTAAACATCCTTTAGGCGCTATAACTATCTGACAGAAATTACATTATGAGTATAATATTGTATATGTTTCTCTTCATTAAATAAGTAAGTCGCAGCTGGAATTGGATTTACAAGTTGCTTTTTTACAGAAAACTACAGAGTAGGGTGTGTTGTTTTGTTAATAATTCTATTTGTTTTTTTAACTAGTTTCTTGTACGAATTAATACCATATGCTCGTACATGCGAGCACACAAACACTAACATAAATTCATTAATGAAAAATAATACGATTAGAAGATAAATGAACATCATCTACTTCAAGGAAGTGAAAGATGTGGTTAAAAATATCTAAGAACATTCATTAGCACTACGACTTATACGAGTCGAAGAGAGTGTAGGCAAACATTTTCTTTAGGAACTTAAGGCTTACTACTACTTCCTTCTTATACACGTAGTTATATGTTAGAATTTATACTTAAAATTATAATTTACAAAAATAGCACCGCACAACCAGAAACTACAACTTAAATCTATAAGTAAATTTAAAAGCTTTATAAAACAGCTTAAGAAAGATGAGATTCATTGGGTCGTAAAACATCTTCAGATTACTCATTCCAAGTTCTTTGTTTGAGTTGTGTAAAATCATTTTACATGCCTACATAGCGAACATTCTCATTTACCGCATTTATGCGCACAACTAAATTTTGTGTTTCGTATCATAAGAACGAAAAAGGAGTCGAATGAACATTAATTTGGCAAAAAAAATAGAAGAATATAAAGACAGCAGGAGCAGTAAAAACAAAACTAAAGAACCACACAAAACAAAATTATCACTAGATTACTTTTCTGTATAAATATATTAAATATTAAAGTAACCCAACACTTTAAAGCATAATTTCGTTATTTTGTTATTTTCTACATTTAGTTCAAAAGACAGCATTCAGCGATTCTTCTACTGGGAACAATCAAAGACTCAATCACAACCATTCTGAAATTTTATTAGCAGGTAGAACCGTCTTAAAAATTTGGTAGTTAATGCCGTTTGCCAGGAGGCATTATTGCTTTTTGTCTTCTAACACATTGATGCCAATGCTACCGAGGTATATGGAGGCACCAGTACCAGTAGAAGAGGCCTGAACTGGAAGATAACAAGTTTTGAGGTCTAACCAATATATCGGTACCACGGAATCGGTAATTTCCTCAATTATCTGTGACCTGTTATTAGTGAGGGCCTTCGGAGTATAATGTGGTGGCTGTGGATTGGACCTTAATCTCAGAAAGGATGACTTAGTCTGGTGTGCTATTGCTTTCTCAATAGATGGACCAATAACGTCTCAAGAGTTTGAATATAGTCATGCCAGCCATGTTCTGATCATTACTTGATATATCGCTATGAGCAACAATGGCGTTGAGGAGTGGGACGAACTCAAAATATTTTGGAAATAACTCTGTCAATTGTATTGGGCTAGGCCAATTGTCGTAAATATAGTTGAGGATTATTTGAGCTTAAGTTTTGACGCTGGGCAGCATACACTTACCAGGCGTAGTGCTTTGTGGTCTCAAAGTTGGGTACTTCGCACTTGGAAAGTTTTAATTGATCTTAGCATTTCTGAAATTTTTGTTTGATTTTTACAGATCTAGTTAATGCCCACAACATGATCTTTAATCTATAAATTATGTTAAAAAAAAGCGAGTTATAAGCAATTAAAAAATAAAATGTTTGATTTTTTGGTACCCTGGTCCAGTTTATTCAAAATATTGCGTACAATTTTTAGCAAATTTTTTTTAACTTTTTTTTAGTTCGTAAGCAAAATTTAAAATATTTAAAAAAAATTAAAGATTATTATTTCTCTAAATTAAAAACTAAACGATTTTCAATTTAAAGATTCCAAAATGATTGTATTTTTGTGTATTTTAGCCTAAAAAGGGCTATCAATCTTTAATAAAAAAAAATTTCTTAAGATGTTTTTAAAAATTGTTTACTCAAATTTAGTATAAAATTGTTGAATATGGATGTCCTTCAGTTTGATGTTTTTACATCGAAATTTTGACTTTAGCCTATATGTTCTAAATTTTCACCAGCTTCTTGAAGTTCTAAGATCCCAAAGCTGGGATCGGAAAGAGAAGACTTTTTTACAAAAGCAACATATACTCCCAATTATTGCTGAAAGAATTTTATGAGCTCTAGTCCATATGTGGACTTTATGGGAAAAATACTAAAAATTCCATTTTTGTATCTTTGGTCTTTATTTTTGGGAATTGTGTGATTTCCTTTACCTGACTGTTGCAGATTTTTTGCGATTTAATTTTCGTTTCCAGAAATTTTTTTAAAATTCTAGGAGTCAAGGAATATAAATATAAAAAGAGTTTTAATGAAATTTGAAGTTGTCATGGCACTCAACATGTTGATGTGATATGGAAAGACTGATGGATATAGTTTCACTTAAAAGTTATTTTTCAGTACCTCAGCATAATGCTCAGTGAGTAGCTGATGCCATTTTAAACATTTTTAGAAACCTTGCAAAGAGCAAAGCAGTTGTTGTTCAATTTGCGGCTGATAGGCTTCAGTAAGAAGATGTTTAGGCTGTTTCAGATGCAGTAGTAAAATTTCAATTCAGAAAAGACCTGTAGTCTCTTCTGAATATTAGAAGATATCATAATTGCATATTGATACTTTACATAAAAAAGGGTCAACTTTGTTCTGATATTGTTTAAATTATAAATAAAGTTTTTGTGAGATTTCAAAAAAATTTATTCCAGAGATTCTTAACTTCAGCCGCATACCCACAAGCCCCTCTCTAAAAGACCTCTGCTTTTCCTCTGTGAAGTTTGATTAAGTTATGTTTATTGGTTTATGAATTATTTATCGAATTATTTTGAAAATAAAACATTTTTAAACCACTGTGTAAAGTTGTTCAATTAATTATTCGATAAGGAAGCATTCATATATAATTAAAGTTGAACTTGGCCAAAAACTTCTATAAACGGTAAGAAAATTATTTAACTGATCGAAATTTTATACACAGTTCACTTATAGCTTTTTTAATTATGTAGTATATACGAGTATAATAAGCAGCCATGAAATATATGGGATTTGGAAAAGTAGTATTTTTTGCACTCCCCGCGCTTTTTCGGTTATCAGGGGATTAAAATTAATTAATTATTAAAAAGCTGCAAAAAAGATGTCTGGATTTATTTAGCAATAACTCTTAAACTGAGAGGTTTTCGGAATTTAGTTATATAATGACAAATATTTTGTTCATACAAACTTTTAACAAACGTTTGTATTCGTTGGTGGTTTTTTAGCGGTTCAATTCGAAGGTTATCTTGAAACTGAACTTTGAGTGGTTTTCATTCATTTCTGAAGGCATGTAAATACGAACTCTCTTCATCATGAGATAGAACATTTTGCGCTCATTTAGTACGGGAATAAAGGTTTTTTGAATGTTGTCTATTTTATGGCTTAATGAACAAAAACTGACTCAAGTCTGCAATATTATTAGGTAATTTTAATACTGAAACTCTAGCAATTGCGCAATACCATTTTTTGCATTTTGTTAATGTTAGTGAACCGCGATGGGCGGTCACCTTGAGTCTTCAGACACGCTGCAGAGGCTTAAACATCAAGTTGATGTAAACTAAGAACCACCCACCCATAGCTCACGGCGTCTGTACTCCAGGTTAGGGGCGGCCGTTGGTAAACTTCTCCTTCTGGTCGACTGGGTCGGTCAATACCGCTCTGGTAGCGTCTGTTCCCTAGGTCAAGGGCGGCTACTGGAGACTTTATTCGTCCGTCTTTTTGTCGGTCCGTAGGGGTTTTTATTAAATCCAAGATGTGTCTGACTCATAGTGAGCGGCATCTTGGTCTGCGTCTGTCTCCAGTGGAGCGGCAGTTTTTCACTACACCTCTGGTGGCTGCTCTTAGAAGAAAAGATCCTACGCAGATTGGTCGACGAACTCGCTCATAATGACGACGACTCGTTCACTGCGTTTGACGGCGCTAAGTGGTCAAAGGGCGTCAAGATCATCGGATGCGGTAATGAAAAGGCCTTAGGCTTCCTCAAAGACTGCATCCGTGATGTTGGCGAACTATGGCCATGTGCCAAAATAGAAATCGTCTCCTTGGACCAGGTTCCGTTTCAGGCGACAGTGAAGGTAAGGGTTCCTCCTCCTATTTTGGAGGATGAGGCCATCTTTACACTGATCAAGCGTCAGAATAAGGGCCTTGGCACCGAGAGTTGGACGATTAAAAGAGGACGCGCAAGGGACAAAGGGGAAGGAAAAGATCTCTGGATCAAAATCGATTTAGAATCCCTCCGTCTCCTACGTCCCTCCAAAAGCGTCATAAAATATGGGCTTAATCAGCTTCGGCTGATTCTGCCCGCAGAGAAACGCGATGGCAATTCCGAGCGGCATGAAGGTGGTACAGATTAATCTGCATCACTCCGAGGCAGCATCGGACGACCTGCTGCGTTTCATGGAGAGGGAAGATATCCACGTGGCCTTAATCCAAGAACCCTGGCTTGTAGCCAACAAGGTTCGCGGCGTCCGGTCACGAAAATATATGCTCTTCTCTCCAACCCAAGAAGGTAAGATAAGAAGCTGCATTTTAGTTAGGAGGGATGTTAACATGTTTCTTTTATCTAATTTCAGTGCGTGTGATCTGACGGTAGCAGCGTTCGAACGCAAGGGTCTCCCGACGGTGATCCTGACATCAGCGTATCTACCATATGATGAAGATGATCCGCCTCCACGTGCCGTACGCAACCTGATTCATTGGTGCGATACAAGGGGCCACGATCTCATCCTAGGATGTGATGCGAATGCCCACCATACTCTGTGGGGGAGCACGGACATTAACACTCGAGGTGAGAACCTATTAGATTATCTTCTAATCTATTATCTACTAATCTTAAGATATGCAATAGAGGTAATAGACCAACGTTTTTCAATAGGATCAGGGAACAGGTCATTGATATAACATTGGTAAGCGATAGGGACTCAGTTAAGATAATTGATTGGGGGGTTCGGCTAGACTGTTCTTTCTCTGATCACAATAGAATTGTTTTTAGGGTGCAACTTACCCTCGATGTAAGTAAACCCTTCAGGAATCCTAGGAACATGGATTGGGGGAAGTTCAGAACGCTCGTTGAACTTATGCCACCTCCCACTGAGGGAATGTTGGCAGGCACACGAGAGCTGGATGACTCCACATCCTTTCTATCTAGGACACTAATTGAAGCTTTTCACTCATCATGCACTGAACGGCATCCGTCTAAGAGACTTCACCAGCCATGGTGGACTCCAGGGCTCAGGCAGTTACGCACTGAATGTAGGAGACTTTTCAATAAAGCGAAGCGGGACAAAGGACCCTCTGATTGGGCCGAATACCGCCGGAGTTTCAATAACTTCAAAAAGGAGACCAGAAGAGCGAAGCGAGAAACTTGGCAGCGCTTTTATGGAGACTTGGAAAGTACCACTGAGGCGTCCCGTCTAAGAAAGGTGCTCTCTAAGGATCCCGGTATGCCAGGATTCTTAACTAAGCCAGACGGAAACTTCACTGAAAGCAGTGTTGAAACCTTGAATCTACTAATGGAAACTCACTTCCCGGACTGTAAGGATGTAGAAGAAGAGCCGCTTTCTTCTGCGGCTATCTTCTCATCAGCTGTCCATAGTAGTGATTTAGTGGATTCCATTGTAGATGAAGCCAGGGTAGCGTGGGCTGTGAGTTCTTTTAAGCCCTATAAATCCGCAGGGCCGGACGGCATTTTCCCAGCGTTACTACAGCAATCGATAAAGGTTATCATGCCGTGGCTGATTTCCATTTTTAGGGGCAGCCTGTTGTATGGGTATATCCCCAAAGAATGGAAAGAGGTTACTGTGGTATTCATTACTAAGGCTGGAAGAATAAACCATGGAACTGCAAAGGACTACAGGCCAATAAGTCTGTCATCGTTTTTATTGAAAACACTGGATACACGTCCACCAGTCTGGTGGACGTGTATGTCAAAGGTCTTCTATCGTCAAGTAATTTCTGCAGGGCACAACACGCATACCTAAAGGGAAGGTCGGTGGAAACGGCACTGCATGATGTAGTCGGTACAATAGAGGATACACTGGACAGGAAGGAGTATGTGCTAGCAGCCTTTTTGGATATAGAGGGCGCTTTCAACAATCTGAATATATCCTCGATACTGGACGCCCTACAATATGTGGGGGCTGAACAGAAAATTATAGAGTGGACGGAGAATATGCTTCGAAGTAGAAGCATTATCTCCAGTCTTGGCCCTAGTACGATGAGGAAAGTTGTGACAAGGGGAACACCGCAGGGGGGAGTCATGTCCCCACTCCTTTGGAACCTTGTTGTAAATAAAATCCTCTTCAGACTAGGCAACGGAGGCGTTAAGGTGGTCGCGTATGCAGATGACGTTGTAATCCTTATCAGGGGTAAATTTTTATCCACGATAAGTGACCTTATGGAATCGGCATTAGGCCAACTACTCGCCTGGGCGAAGGACAACGGTCTGGGCCTAAACCCTGGAAAGACCGAACTTGTTCTCTTCACCAGAAGATATAAAATTCCGGAATTTAAACTCCCAAAAATGGGTAGCATTACTCTGGAATTATCAAAAGAAGCGAAGTACCTCGGCGTCATTTTAGACTGAAAGCTCTCGTGGAAACGTAATGATGAGAGCAGGATGAATGGCAGGAGATGGGGCCTAAAACCGTACATGGTACACTGGATGTACACGGCAGTGATTAGGCCCATCCTCACCTATGGAGCACTCGTCTGGTGGAGAATGGTGGACACTAAATTTCACCTCTCTCTTCTGTATAAGGTCCAAAGGTTAGCGAGTCTCTCCATTACTGGTGTGATGAGGTCAACTCCACAGCCCAGTTTGGGGACAATGCTGGATCTGACCCCTCTAGATGTCTATATCAAACACGTTGCTGCCAGGTCGGCCTTAAGACTCAGGGAGTCTTAAGGCATTGTCGTGTTGGACATGGCACCATCCTACGACAGGTGGGAGGCAATATCTTGAGGGAGCAGACTGATTACTTAACCCCTGTTATGGACCTCGACAAATCGTTTGTCGTGAAAATTCCTACCAGGGATGAATGGAAGGAGAAATCTGTAATTCGGAACAATGCGGTTTCAATATTTACGGATGGCTCCAAGATAGACACGGGGACCGGATCGGGGATCTTCTCTGAGGATCTTGATCTTTCAATTTCACTTAGGCTTCCCGATACCTGCACCGTGTTCCAGGCTGAAATATATGCTATATCAGTAGCGGCAAGGAAAATTGAGGAACTTGCGATGGAGGCGTCGACTATCGATATTTTCGTAGATAGTCTAGCCGCCATTAAGGCCCTTAACTCAAAAGTAGTGAAATCTAAATGTGTGTTATCTTGCATACAATCTTTAGCCCTACTTGAACGACATCGTATAATGATAGTGTGGGTTCCAGGACATGAGGGCATTCGTGGAAACGAGATGGCCGATCAATGTGCGAGGAACGGTTCGAATCTGGATGTGACGGTTGCCCAAGGGGAAATCAATATCCCATTGGCCGAAATGTCTAACATACTAGGAGAATGGTCGCTGAAGGAAACGGCTCGCAGGTGGTCTATACTAACCTCTTGCAGATGATCTAGAATCCTTTGGCCCTCAATTGATATAAAAAGGACAAAGGCACTACTGATCCTCGAGAAATACTCGTTAGCACTTCCGGTTGGTGTTATAACGGGACACTGTATGATCGGACGTATGTCGGAGCGTATGGGAATCTCTCGTGGAGGGTACTGCAGAAGCTGTATGGATGAGGAAGAGGAGGAATCAGTTCAACACCTTCTCTGCGACTGCCCGGCTCTTCAAGAGCGTAGGCTCAAATTTCTGGGTCAAAGATTCTTTTTAGGACATGGACTGTCTCAGGGATGTGACACTGAGTAGCCTATTAGGCTTTGTGAAAAGCTCCGGGTGGTTTACAAGAACCACCGGTATCGGAGTTCTTTAGGGAATGGTGGGGGTTGACGATCGTTGGGGCATCACAATGGGCCTTATTGGCCTCCGAGTGAACTCGCGTTTTTTGCGGGCGTCCCGTTTAACCTAACCTAACCTAATGTTAGTGAATCAATTTGATAGTAAATAAACATAGTATTTAACCGATTATTCGAATAAAACTTAAAAAAATATTTGAATAAGCGATCAGTTTTTATGTTGCTTTGAACGTGATTTAGTTAATATAATATCGTAAATTCATTAATAAAGCTACATATGTATCTTTTTTACAGCTTTTTAAACCATTTTTACTACTTAAGGTTTATGGTTTAGAGACAAAATTTTTACGCACAACCGAAAATGCGCGGGGAGCGAAAAAAATAACACATTGGCATATATGGGTGGTTTAATGTATATATGAACATATTTTATTTGGAACTCTGGTTGAAAAAATTGAGAATAAAAATTAATGAACAAAATTGTACTCCCATAACAATCACACTGCCTTAAAACTCAAGTCCTCCTATTGGCATAAATAACCTAAACATCGTTATACAAGCCTTACTTGAAAAAGCCTTTTTGATTCAAGGTTAAGACAAATGAAGTTGAAAGCGGTTCAACTAAACTTGCTTATTGACAGAAACTCTACACGCAGCTTAGATTGCAAACTACTACTATACAACTAGATCCTCAATCTATTATTGTGTTATGGAATTCAGTTGGGGTCTTCTAACATAAAAACAATTTAAGGGTTTAAAATAAAATTCTCCCAATGATCACAATTGCTCCTTGTTATACGATAAACTGGTACGGAAATGAAGACAAAAAAGTTCTGCTAAAAATAATTGTTTAAAGAAAAAAAGCTATACCGGATGAGTAGTCTTTCTAGGTGGCTGAAAAAGATCTTCAAATATGTATCTTCTAAACACTAAAATAATTACAATAAGACAATTAGAACGTAACTAAGTCGATTTCGAATATACAAACCAGCGACCAATAACCATTTTGTCTATACGGTGAAGCAAGCGTCAAGTGGCCGCTGTAAAAATTTGTAATAAGAATAACCAGATTGCAGGTGATATCTCGGAAATCCTTAGGCGAGAAACTAAGATTCTTGAACCCTAAAATAACACGAGCTTAAAATTAAAAGCGCTTCAGGAAATTACCTTAGAAAAGCAATAGATTAATAATATATATTTCTTGCTGTTATACCGTATGCCACTTAAACACCAGATCATTACGAACCGCTTGGTACGTATTTATCTACAACCGCCTGTCATGGATTTTTTAAAAATATTGTGACATCGTTTCAAAGTTTCAAATGTTACTACCCAGCAAAAAATGCTGCTTCGCCATATGCAGCTTTGTATGGGAATGACGAGTTGTTATTGCTTACAAACCTGCTTACCTATGACATGATATTTGGTCGCGATGTCCCACTTAGTAGCATTTTCTTTTAAGCGCTCAATGCAGCGCTGTTTAGATGTTCTAAAATCATACGGTATTAAGTTCGTAACTGCTCGTAAATTCGAAATTTGTTAATCTCTGCCTTACTATTGTGCTTTTTAGTATGCACTACTGTAAAGCGAAATGTAAAAAACTCGTTTTTTTTGAAAACTTAACATTTTATATCTTATAAAATTGCATTTATTTAGACAAAATATATGTGTTTATTATTAAGAGATTTTGTATGACAGGAAAAGATTTTACTGCTTCCAGAAACCCAATTTTTTTTTGCTTGGTAACTATACTTACATAAATACACACAATATATACGTTACATACAACACTTGTGTGTGGGTGTTTTTATTTTGTTTTTACTGTGTCATCTTTTATTTTTGCACTGCTACAACTACACAAGTATACCTGTTTGCAAGGCGTCACTATGGTGTTACATGCCATTGTACGTCATGTCGCGTAAATTTTTTAAGCATCAAGACTTTAATAAAATTTGTTCATACCTGTAAAGAAATTTTATTGGCATAAGAAAAATTGATTAAACATAATAAAACAAGGTATATTAAAGTTACAAATTTGATCAAGAAACAAAAAAACTTTTAAATTAAGTTATATTCCTAATAACTATCACATGTGTGTGTGCTATCTAACAAATACTTTACATAATTGATACATAGTAGTATTACATATAAAATTTTTACAATATTTTTGAAGTAAAAAACTACAAGAACAACTTGGATGTTGAAGGCGTGATTGCTAAAGTGACATAAATTGCAAGTTCTTATTAAATATATATGAGATTCGCCTAGAGTTAATATTGTGCGCTGAGTTAAATTTTTTTCGTGTTTGTGTTTCAAAATTAGATGATTATGGAGGTTTTAAATGAATCACACATGAATCTTTAGACGACAATTTTCTATGATTAAATATAATTTATTTTTGATGCTACTTATACAGTCCCGATCAGGAGGGATATTGTGGTTTTTGCCCGAAACCCCATAATGTTGAGTCCAAAATTATGACATCAAACGTGAAATAAATTTAATTTAGTTTTAAGATGTGAACTCCTTTATTTATTAAAGATTTAATAAATAATAATATTAAGCTTGACTTCAAATTTTCATCTGAATGTAAAATAAATAGTTCGACTAAATAAAATTTCAAATATTCAATATTAAAAAGTATTTAGTAATTAAAAGTGCAAAAAAGTACTTAGAATACAAAACATGTTCATGTTTTTCTCAAAACTAATTTACACAGAACAAAGCTCTCAAATACAGAACTGTTCAGTGTAATACAGGACGAATGGTCACCGAGGGTATATAAGATTTAAAACGTCCGAATATACATTTGTAGCTATCTTACCTGTACAAATATCAAACGGTTATTATTTGTTGTTAGTTTTTGCCAAATGGTTCCATAATTTTTTAAAAGGGCTTTCCAGATAGGAAGGAAGAAAATAAATTTAAACTATCTCTATCTCTAAATTTTGACTATCTGACGAATGTTTTTTTTGTTATTTGTAGTAATAGTAGCTTCTTATGGTTCAAAGACCTGGTCATATTTTAAAATTGCGTCATTATTGACACACCCTTTAATTTTTAGTTTCATTACATTACAGTTGTTAAAGCGAACAAAATTTTACATATTCTGGTTAAAAATCTAAAAATTAAATAATTTACCTTCTCTGAAAATTTCAAGTGACTAGGTATAACAGTTCAAATATGATCATATAACCGTTAATCAGGCCAGAGACGTACTTGTGTTCATTAAAAGGTGAACTAAAGAGTTAAGTGATCCGTACATAACAGCACAGTTATAAACATCACTAGTGAAACCAATTTTAGAATATATAATATGTGACCCGCAATATAATGTGCACAGCAACCATATTGAATCAGTTCCGAAGAACTGATTTTGTGCTTAAGAGGTTGGACATGGCAGTCTGCAGTACATCTTTCATCGCATCGTTGCAGACTAAAACTAATCAGATTGACAACGCTGCAATGCCACAGCACAATGCTTAATATCTCTTTTGCAAGGTAAAGTGACCTAATGAACTGAAGTGAACTAATGAGCTGAAGTGAACTATTGAGCACAACTCAACTAAGGAGCTGAACTAAACTAAGGAGCTGTACTGAAATATGGAGCTGAGGTGAACTAATAGGCTGAACTAAACGAAAGAGTTGAAATGAGCTCAGTGTAGTGACCAGATTAGTTAGGTCAGTTTAGTGATTTGTTCATCTAAACTAGGTCGTTCATAAACTACACAACTCTAATAGATAATCCATTAACGATTATAAAACCATTTTGAAATCTACTTATCAGAATCCCACTGTAATAAAAATTCAAAAGAGCGCCTGCGTTATATTTGAATAAATAAATAATCGAACTTTAAGTCAATAAGAGGTCCATTTGGCAGTATCCAGTAAAATTCGACAAATATGTATTATGTATGTATATTACTTAAAGCCACTTCTTTTTCTTTTGGCCAAAATTCAATTGTTATGAAATGAAATTAAAAATATAATTTACTTTTATAAATACGTCACTAAAAAATAGTTATTGAAATAAATTTCCATATAAGCTTTTCTTTCGGCTGAATCACCATATTTTTTCATTAAACCTTTAAGTTTATTTGCAATGTCCTGAAATAATGTTCTAGATAGACATTTGTTTATAAGTCCCTGTTGTTTTCGGCAACTGAAAAAGGTTGTGTGAAACAAACAAATAAAAAGGGATTGCCAGGTTTTTTTTTTTTTGATTATTCAAATTTATTGGTACTAAAGCTTCAAGGATTCTGCTTACTTTTTTTTGCTATGTTTTCAATTGTTACATACAATTGTTATTCTAGATACGAGTTAAGCACATTTTATATTGAGAAGGGAATTTATCTTTATTTTTCATTACGAGATTATTTATTTTTTTTTTTTTTTTGAGAGAGAAATTATTATAGAGACAATTTGTATTTTATTTGCAAATAAAATTTATGCAGTCATACGTTTGATGATTTAAAATATTTGTATATTTGTATTAAAAACATGCAAATGAACATATTTCGAGCATTAGTTATTATTTATTTATTTATTTATTTATTTAAGACCGTATGCTGCAATTTACAGTTATGAAGATGACACTGAAAAAAATAACTTTGTAAAGGCAGTGTTAAAATAATTATTTTGAATAAAACGTCTCTTAATTTGAGTTGTTATTTATGTAAATTAGTTTTCTCTTCTAAACATATTTTCAAAAATTTTCTTTATAAAATTATTATTAAAATTACCGGTACATGTCCGCCGAGGCTACAAGGTACATGGTTCATTCGGTCAGTCCAATACTTGACAAATTTTTCCAATAAATCTGGCCATATTGCATAAATGATGGCTGGAATATTCACTTCAAATACTTCAGGAGTTGCTGGTTTGTCGGCATAAACCAATGACTTAATATAGTCCCATAAAAAGTAATTCAGAGGCGTTTAATAGCACAAACGAGGAGGCCAGTGAACATTACTAAAAGTCGAAATAAAGTTGTAATGATTTTTATATAAACCGATTGTTAAGCGCGCTGTGGAACAAGATTGACGTGAGTACCTGCCTACTCGGCCTAACCTCACGGTGGTCTTACCACCGAGTGAAACTTAGGCGTAGACTAGCGCCCCCATTGTGTAGTATAACAACACTTTACGATTGCCACCAATCGCTTTTTGTGTGTGATACAGTCACAATGAGTAGCAATTTATATAATATGGCAAGCCTTTCCAAGGCAAGCCTAGATCCACATTATAACCTCTTTCTTAGGGGTTTGGAGACTATCCAAACTCCGTCTGTTGAGAGTGCAACAGCACACTTGATCGACTTTGCACCTTACCTACATAAATCGATCTTAAGCCACAACCACCACGTGTACCCCCGAAGGGGACCTCACCAATAACCGGTCACAGAGAGGATAGGCTCTCTGTGGGGCCACCGATTCCCGTGGTACCAGTCCTTTGGGCACTGGTCGGGCCTCGAAGAGAACCCGTGATTTTACTCACAGACCATTTCTTCCAGATTTAGGCTCTAGGAACCCTAGCGTCTGGTGCCCCTATTTTCCCCGAGTGGACCGCGTCAGAGCATTTGCCATATTCCTACAGTGACAGTTGGAACCCCCGGGGGTATGTTAAGTACGCTGTATGACAATTTACGTCGTCTTGCTGGAACCGAATGTCTTTTATGTTTAGCTGATTAATTTTTTGAAAACATGGTTCGAACGCGCTCGCCACTCACTGTAACGTCAGCTTCTATAACATTTCGAAATACATAAGGACCAATGATGCCGCCATCATATAAACTGCACCAAACACTTAATTTTAATGGATGGGTATGGTTGTTCCAAATACGGCAATTTTGCTTATAGACGTTTTCATTTAACCAAAACAATTCTTTGGATAAAACTATCATCTTCGGCCAGTTTCAAATGAGCCGAATTAGCAAAACTTCGACTCAAACAATGGCCGATAGGTTTCAATTCTTGCACGAGCTGTATTTTATAGGCACGTAAGCCAAGATCCTTCCGTAAAATTTTCTACGTAGTCGAATACAAAGGCCGACAAGTTGAGAACGACGACGAATCGGCATTTCGACGTATTTTTCAATACTTCTCCTGGGTACGGACATTTCTTTGTCTTGTTGGTGGTTTTCAATCGAAAAGAGTAAAATTACTGCGAAAACGATCATCAACTGCACGCCTTGCTTGTTCACTAGGCCGGTTATGTCGACTGTCAAATGATCGAAGTGCTCTATGAAATTTACGAACAGATTAATTTTTCTTAAAAAAATTTTCTACAATTTGGAAGCATTGTTCTAGAGTTAAATGTTTCAGATATGAACAGATACATATATCAACACAGCTTGACATTCTCAGCTGTCAAACCATAGTTATCGCCATCGATAGTTCTCATGACCTAAAAAAACACACTATTGTCTGTTTTTTTTGCGAATTTTTGTGCAAAAAGTAAAAAGATATCCGTGGCAAATGATTTAACATATAGGATTATTGGTGGAGCCAAGATAAATTGCGAACATTAAAATCACCAGCAATTTCACTGTTAGGGCAAGTATAATCGATGTTCGATATGGAATCTGATAGGGAGTCAAAGCTGGCTATTTTTTTATATTTTTCTGGGCTTGGACTACTATAACGAAACTCTCAATAAATCCATTGATTGATGCGATGTGTGGGAAGTGGCGCCGTCTTGTTGAAACCAAATGTTGCCGAGATCACGGGCTTCAATTTCAGGCATCAAATAGTCGGTTATCATGGCCCGATAATGGTCGCCATTGACGCTTTCGTTCGCACCGGCATCATTTTTAAAGAAATATGGACCGATGATTCCACCGGTCCACAAACCACACCAGACCGTTGTTTTTTCTGGATGAAGTGGCAGCTCTTGAATCTCTTAAGGTTGCTTTTCATTCCAAATGCGGCAGTTTTGTTTGTTTACCCATTGAGCCAGAAATGGGCCTCATCGCTAAACAAAATTTTTCTCGAAAATGTCGGATCTTCTTGGGACTTTTAAAGAGCCCATAGAGCGAAGCGATGTCGCTTGGGAAGGTCGAGCGGCTTCAGTTGTTACACAAGCTGTATTTTGTATGCTTTCAATATAAGATTTCGACGTAGATTGCGCCAAATCGGTCCATACATCAGTCCGAGTTGCTGCGAACGGCGCCGAATCGACTCTCGGTCTTCGTGTACACTCTCAGCTACGGCCGTTTTATTTTCTTCACAGCGTGCTGACGTGGTCTATTCGGTCGAATATTATCCAATAATGAATGCTGGGTCTCAAAATGGATTATAGTGTTGCGAATAGTACGCTCAGTAGGCCGATTATGTTGACCATAAGTTGGGCGAAGTGTACGAAACACATTCCTCACAGAACATGAATTTTCGTAACAAAGTTGAACGATTTGTAAACGTGGTTCAGACGTATGTCTTTCCATTATGAAACGTCACACAATACTAAACAAAAATAACATGACAGCATGGCACGACTCAGACCTGATCTGTCAAAAAAAGGCTATTGAAAAAAGTTTCTCTACTTGAATTCACGCCTTTCGCATGTCCAAATTATATTTGATTTTTGCCAAGCTATTTGGACTTAGACGCTACAGTTAAACAGATGTTTCAAGCTGATTGGCTAATTTTTCTACTGTTGAGTTGAGTTGAATTGAGTTGAGTTTTTTGCTTGGTCTAGAATAAACCATTGGCCACTTGACAATTATAAACTTAAGTAAAAAATTAATTCAATTTTTTTTTTAACTGCAGTAATTTAATCTTCTAATAAAAAAAACTATGTACAAATTAAGAAAAAAATTAAACATTTCCATTAAATTTTCTAGTCGTTATTTTTATTCAATTTTTTAACATTTTAATAAAAAATCAGTATAATTGTTTTAAATTTAGTTTATTATTATTCCCATCGTGTGTAATTTGTATTTAGTGTTGTTTATTACACAGTGAACGTAATCATATTTTTTGTTCGTATTACTAAAGAGATGTTTATCATTTCACATTTAATTAAAAAAGCAAAAAAAAAACATGTTCATTACGTAAACAATCTGCATGCAATCACCAAAACTTGTATTCCGACATATAGTTTTTTTTTTTCTAAATTCAATTCGTTTCATTATTCTGGAAAATGAATTTCAATACTTTTTTTACTGTTGAAATTTTTTAAACATTTTATTCAGCATTCTCTGTGGTTTAATTAAAATAAAATTTAAACTTTCTACAAACAAGCGTAAAAACCTTTAACTCCCCTGAATGACAGGAGTGGTGATGATGTCGTAACATGTTTATGGTATTTTCATTCAAAGCAAATTTTGTTCATGTTAATTTTTATTAAAATAAACAAAAAATGTTCTATTTAATTTAATTTAATTAAGAGAACAACATTCCCAGGATTATTAAATTCCTGCTCAAAGAAATCAAATTTAAAACAGAAACTTACAATGACTAACAATAAAATGAATCGGTCTGTGGTTTGAGAGGAAATTATTTTCTATGGAGGCTATACCTAGTATAGTTTTTCTTCATTTTTATACCCTTCACCACAGGTGGAAAATGATATATATAAGTTTCCGTGTGTAATTTCTACAATATTCATTTCCTACCACATAAAGTATATATATTTTGGATCCTTATACATAGAGAAGTTGATTAAGAGATATCCGTCTGTTCGTCTGTGTGAAGGTTGAAATCAATTTTGTCAAGGCACGAGAAGAGATACAGAACATTTAAGCCCACCAATCTGGCAGACATAGTTTCGAAAATTATGCTAACGCAATTCAGCAACATCACAGCATTCCATTCGAGGCTGCGGGCAAAAACCAACGTCCACCTTTATTTTTTCGCGTTGTTTTTATTTGTGTTGTAATGATTCTCTTTTGTTTTTTTTTTTTTTTTTGTTAAATAAATGTAAGACCACGACCAGTAGGTCGCACGGAGTGCGTACAGAATCCCCCTGCGAGCGGCGATTTTTGTTTATTTTTAGGTTGGTTTTTCTGCTTAAAATTGTTTTAAAGGCCTTTATAGAAAGCTACACACATAGAGGTAACCGATAGATCCACAGGGTGCACACTGGAAACCAGAAGCAGTCAATAGGTTTGTTAGGGGGTCAATATGACCTACCTAATGTGCTTAAGTCTGACCATTCTAACGCAGAAAGGTTCTAACTTTTACAAATTTTTGATAAAATTGTTACAAAAAAAATTTCGATATAATTTAAAAAAAATTATTTTCGATAAAATTTTAACATAAACAAATTTCAATAAAATTTTTACAACCAAAATTTTTGATAACATTTTTTTTAAAAAAAATTCTATTTCTTTGTATTATATTTGTAATAATGAAATTGAAAATCATAAAAGTAAGAACCGAATGTAAAGTTTTTTTAAACATGATAGAACTTGAAATTATAAAAAATAACACTAAAAATAAAATTTTGATGAAAAAGTTTTTCATATTTTTTTCAGTAAACTGTGGCAAATCATTATGAATAGATTCACGCTTGAACAACACTATCGAGACATCAAAGTTTACTTTGAAAATCAGTCATCAACTCGAGCAAATTATAGACGCCAAATTCTGTTCAGCGATGAGGCTCATTTTTGGCTTAAAGGGTTTGTTAATAAGCAAAATTACCGCATATGGAGTGAGACCAATCCACAACAACCCTACAGACTCTATTTTATCCAGAGAAATGCACAGTTTGGTGTGGTTTACACGCTGGTGGCATCATCGGACCTTATTTCTTCAAATGAGGCCGCAGCTCACGTTACGGTCAATGGAGATCTTTACCGCACCATGATTAATGATTTTTTGTTTGAAAGTATGGATGGCATTGATCCGGACGAAATGTGGTTGAAACAAGATGACGCTACGTGCCATACGGCGACCCCAATCATAGAGTTATTGAAATCAAAATTTGGCGATAAGTTGATTTTGAGAAATGGAGCTGTCAATTGGCCTCCAAGGTCTTGCCGATTTGATACCTCACGAGTATTTCCTTTGGGGGGTACGTGAAGTCACGGTTTATTCTGATAAACCAGTAACAATTGACGCTTTGGAGTCCAACATTGTTTGTGATATTCGTGACATACGGCCAGCAGTTCTTGAAAAAGTGACCCAAAATTGGACATCTAGAATGCGAATCATCATGAGTAGCCGCGGTCGCCATATGCCCGAAATCATTTTAAAATATTAATGCCATGTTCTGATCTTTCGTATAAAAAAATTCTTCATTATAAAATTTTTTGTGTAATT
Organism: Phasia obesa; assembly: GCA_949628195.1. NCBI lineage: Eukaryota > Metazoa > Arthropoda > Insecta > Diptera > Tachinidae > Phasia > Phasia obesa. The sequence goes on from OX451219.1 coordinate 37,826,854, forward strand.
TTTTACAATTTAAAGTTCTATCGGGCTTAAAACACACCCTTTATATTATTGTGAAATTGGGAAACAAAGTAAGGGACATTACTATGGTGAAGGGATTATAAGATTTGGCATAGCCAAATGTTGCTCTCTTACTTATTTGATAACACGTGTTTGATAACACGATTACTCAACTTCGTGGTGTGCCATCCTGCTAAAATCAAAGATTATTCAAGTTCATATCTTCTAATGACGTTTCCAGCGGCATTTAAAAATATAGTTAATTACGCCACCACTCTAAACTATCACTCTATGTGGCTTCACTGGCATCTTGACAACAACGTGCGGACTTTTCGATTCCCAGATCTGCAATTTTGTTTGTTGGCATAGTCACCGAGATGTAAATGCGTCCCATCAGAAAAGATGATTTTTTGTCCCTCACTCACAAAATAATTATGCTATGTATCTCAAGGTTGTTTTTAAGGAGTAAAGCTACTCAGTCCACAGAAGTATGATACTGACTGATGAATCTATTGATGTAAAATAACATATGATTTAAGTTTAATGTTAATATTACCACAGGGTAAATTATCACACAGTAAATCAATTTCAACGTTTGCCCTCTGTGTAAAAAACGCTTGAAAACAAATGTTTTTTCCCGATCCAGAGTAAGTTTTAGCGGTTTTTCTATTCTATATTAAATTTAATAAGACCTTATCTATATACATATAATAATATAGTGACTCATTTCAGTCTGTGTGTCTGTCTGTCTATCTGTCTGCTTTTCATTTGTGTTCACATCACGTAAAAACTACTGGATGGATTTTTACAAAATTTTCTGATGAGGTACCATAGCATCCTCATTCCAATATAGGGTACTTGTTTCCGCAAAAATATCTCATTTCCTAGAGAAAGTGAAGAAAATGCAGTGAAAATCGCAATTTCCGCTTTAAAGGTACAGAAATTTTCGGTTTAAAACTGGGATATTAAAAAAAAACAATTGCGCAACATTAGGCGCCAATTGAACAAAGTTTTTACTTTGTGGAATAACAATGTTATTAAAATATTTTGAACACCTTTTACAGAGCTTTACAATAATTTCTAGAATTTTTTATATATTTTAGAATTTCATCCAGGGATGGGTACCTTTAGATAAAGTAAATACATAAACCATAACTGAAGCACTATAAAATAAGAGTCTTACAATTGGTGTGGACTACTTTTAAAGCAATATCGAGCAAAATATTGTAAGGACGCCCACGAAGACGCGTTCACAGCTAGTTATAAATAGAATTGAAAATAAACATTTTTAAATTTTTCCTTTTTAAATTCTAAATTCTAAGTTCAAAATTAAGCAAAAAGAAGGGAAGTTGAAAAATGCGGTTTGATTTTGGCATTGAGGCAGTATCTATCGCATTTTTCTAAAAATGTAATTTCTTTTTAAACAGATTTCCGATAATGAAGTTAAAATAACCATTTTTGGAGGTACAAGTTTCTGTATATTTAGCGTCTATTCACATGTTTGTTATGTTACCCTTTGTTCCCAGTCCGATATTTTCCACTTCTTGAACTTTATGACTCAATGATAAAGACTATTTAAAGAAAAAACTGTATTTTGTGTTAAATTAATTTTTATTTTTTTTATTTCATAAAAATTTTTTAGGCACCAATTAAAATATAACTTATTGTATTAATTTTCATTTTCGCTGTAAAAGTTCCATCTATGGATTAAAAAACTGCTTCATTATGAAAGCTGCGCACCAAACAACTGCACTTAAGCAACATACAACGTTCTTAGATATAATTTCTTCCTTTCCAATGTGTTTAACATGCAATGAAGACAAGATAACGTGCGAAAAATATGTTTCTTTTTTTAACTCTCCTGTGGTCGACAGGAGTGTGGCACTTGTAGTGGTGTTATATAAAAAAATTCAATTTAAATCATTAATATTTCAATATTCATGATTCATATATTCATGATTCATATATTCATGAATTTTGTTATAGACTAGCTGTGCTCGCCACGTCGTGGGCGTCCTGACCATTTTTTGCTCGATTTTGCTTTGAAAGTATTCCACACCAATGGTAAGACTCTTACTTTTATAGTTCTTCAGTTATGGTTTATGTATTTACTTTATATAAACGTACCATCCCCGGAAAAAATTTTAAAATTTATAAAAAATTTTAAAAATTATTGTAATGCTCTAAAAAAGGTGTTTAAAATATTGTAATAACAATGTAATTCCACAAAGTAAAAATACAAATCAAATATAAATTTTATTCAATTGACGCCTAATGTTGCGCAATATTTTTCAAATATTTTGAAAATATCTCAGTTTTAAACCGAAAATTTCAGTACCTTTAAACCGGAAACTGCGTTTGCGTAATGCTTTTTTCCACTTTCTCTTGGAAATGAGATATTTTTTTCGGAATAAATTATCCTATATTGGAATCAGGATGCTAAGGTGCCTTCCCAAAACATTTTGTTAAAATCCATCCAGTAGTTTTTACATGATGCGAACACAAATGAAAAGCAGACAGACAGAGAGACAGACGGAAAGGAAATACTATTTTATTATATGTATAGATGCGTTAGCCGTTGTGCGGCCGAATATATCAGAAGGAGCCAACTTCCTAAATTGCAAGGCTCAGCGGGCATAAATTTGTCATTTGATTAAATTTTTCAAGCACTAACTTTAGCTGAATCTAATAAATATTTTTACTTTTGAAATTTTATTAGTCGAACTATTTATTTTACATTTAGATGAATAGAATGGATCCATTCTACTAGTGTCTAAAAATTAAATACTCCCAATTTTTGTTTAATATTAATCACTTAATTTGTAATTTAAATTATTATTTCTCAGAAAAAATAAAACGAACTAAAGCTTGACTTCAAATTTCATCTGTATACTTTTACATTTTTAAGGCAACACTTGCTACGAAGGTCCTAAATTTTCTGCAGAAAAAATGCCAGTTTGTTGACGCGAACGAATCGAACTCGCAATCCCCAGACTGAGTGACTGGCTTTTACACTCAATCAGTTTATGTAGGCACCCCATAAGATAGTACAGTTTAAAAATACCGTTGCAACTATTTAAATCCATTGCAAATTTGACAGTCATGCTAAGAGTGATTAACTACAATGAGGAAAGAACAAAAAAAAATCATTTGGGACACACTCTTTGGAATATTCGGTGGGAATATCATCAGAAAGGAAGAAAGAAGTTTACAATCACAGTTAAAACTAAATCTTACTAACCTAATTGAGCTTGTATTAGAAATAGGTAAGTCTATTGTAGTCAAAATAGAGTAGAGGGTGTTCCTATATAATTATGGACCATTGGATTTCCAGCAAGAATTTGTTATTTCACGACAAGTCTGTGACTACAAGGAACAGCTTATGCTATATTTTTGAAGTATGTAATCTAATTTAAGACTTTGTTGCTGGTTCTTAATAATTTATTTCGATAGCAGTTAAGTATATGGCTTTCTGTCGAGACTTTATAAATTAAGAAATATGACATTTTACGTTCTCAAAAGTAACACATTCAAATAAATGAGTTATTCACGATAACAAAATTTTAGAGTTTAAGTCGACTTAAGCAGTTATTCTTTTTTGCCACAGAAGGGTTTACGCTTATCAGCGCGGAATTAACTGCTAGTGGGTGCTCCATAAAGTAATGTCCTAGAGTTCTTTTGTTTAAACCCCCCGGTAAAATGAAGAGCATTGTTAAAAAGACAGGGTTTGGTGTGTTTGTTCAATTTTATATTCATGGTCCCTTTTATTCCTAAATGGACTGACTGCACGCTTTTTCAGCAGGACGCTTATAGTTATTGCAAATTAAAACCTTCCAAGAATAATTTCGCTATATTTTTGTAATAGTTTGCGATTCCTCCCATTTTTGTGCGTGTTCAACATTAGTATTAACATTGCTAACAAGTAAATGTAAAGGCTCTCCAGTGTAGATCTCTAAATGTTTATATATATTAAGTTAGAGAGGATCACATATAATTATATATGTATAGATTCACAAGACCATTATTGTTCTTTAGTGACTCCTCTGATATTCTCCGCTGTATAAAGCTCTATTTTAATCCCGTGAGCTTCGTAAATTTGACAATCAGATAGCTTTCAAGTCCTCCATACTCTGAGAGAGAAAAAGAGGTAAAACATTTATTACGACTCTGTGATAATGCAGGGCATTGACAAACATAGTGGAATGTGTTTTCTTGTTCTTCGCCACACTATCTGCAGATATCATCATCACAAAGTCATATCTTTTTCAAAAAATATTTTAGATCATTATGTCCTGTTGTAATACCTACATACATTCTCAGTTTAGACTTACTCATACGTAACAGCTTATTCTGTTTTCCATTACCTTTTTTCTCCAGCAATGATTTCGTATGTGTGTATCTTAATGAATTATCCCACATAGTTTCTCTTATCCTCTCAACTGACACTTATGTCTAAATCAATTCCAGCTCGTGCCAACTCGTCTGCAGCTATGGAGGTTATGCGGCCATTTCTGCTATTACTTAATTTGTTTAACAAAGGTACACATAAAATTGAAATTAATCCAGAGAAACGATTATTAAGTATTACATTTTATGAAAGTGGTCACGCCCCCTGTTTCACTAAGTACCATTATTATAGTTAGTATATGATTCACTTAGTATAATTGTTTAAATGGTTTATTAAAAACACGTAAATACAAAACTAAATTAGAGCGTCGAGCGTCATCTATGTTTCAAAAATTCTCCTTTACATACAAAATGTATAAAGCATTCCCAAAAGCGCGGCGTTGCAGTTTAGCTAATTTTACTGTAACTATGTAAAAATTGATTGACAAAATATTTTTCTAAATCTTTTGAAAACTAAAAAGTCATGCTATTATACAATCTATTATCATTACTTAGCATCAAATGAGAAAAGGTTTTATTTATTTTCAATTGCAAAATCAACAAGAAATGCTCACAAGAAAATTAAGAATCGACAAAAATAAAATAATATTATATTTTTTATTCTCGAAGCACTTGAAACATCTTTACTTTGTAGGAAATTATCAAATCTTTAAAAAACAGAAACTTAAGAAGGTCTAACTGTAGTTTAATCTACTTCATAGTTTTGTGGAGTTTTTATTATTTTAACATCCCTCGCACAGTTTTTCAGATATTGAGTTTAAAATTTATTTATTTTTAATTTTATCTCGCAGTACACCATAGTTAGTAATAATTATAGCATAGTTGTGCACACGTCTATGCATACATACGCACATATATGAGCACTTATGTACAAATTTTAAACTATTTACCCAGTAGACCTAAAACTTGGAATCACTTATTCAAACAAACAATTTAAAATTTTGTTTTATGATTTAAATAGCAGTACTAACGACAGAAGCAACGACGGAAGCATCCCATATATAGTTTTGAAAGTAATCCACAACAAATTTTAAGACTCTGGGTTTAATAGTGCTGCAGATATGAAGGTACCCATCTCCAATTACCCAGAAAGCAATAGGCAATATAGGTTTTGTATACAATTCTATTATTGCAGAGTTCTTTAAATAGCGTGTAAAACATACCGTTTACAAAATTAAATGTGCTGCCAAGTTTGCGATGCTATGTTGCTGAAATCGCGAACCTTCACGTCTGTATCTCAATTTTCTCTTGGAAGTAAGATCATTTTAGGGAAAAATATTATCTTAAGTTCCAAAGTTACCTCCTCACAATATTTTATTAAAATTGATCCAGAAACACAAAAATGGATTAATCTGTTAGCATTAATTTTCGAAAAACTAAAAGGTAAACAATGATTACCAAAACCACGTCTTGTATGGGGTACCCTTTGATTTTCTATTTTATTTTTTATACTTCTCGCTATAATGGACATAACAAAACTTCTTTATGTAAATTTCCGGTTTCTTTTTATCTTTTTAAAAGATAAAACCACACAAGTCATAATACACTACACAGGGGGGAACCCTTTAACTTTTCATTTTATTAGGTATTGCTCTTAACATTGCGGTTATAGTAATGCATACTCTATGGTCCAAAATATAAGGCTAAAATCATAAAATTATGCCACCTAAGCTGACACCCTTAAATGTTAAATTTCTTGCTTGTTATTGCTGACATAGTATTACACATTCTGTGTAATTTTTACGTATCTGTCTATACGGATGTAAAAGGCTACCGGGTGCACTTATTCATCCAAATATATAAATGCATACATCTGCGCAAGGTAAGTTGTTCACTTAATCGTTCATTTTCGTTTGCTTAAGGGGGCTTTGGTGTACGATTTATGTATGTGTACGTATGTATGCAATCGATTGTGTTCCTGCACCCGTTAAAAAGGAAACGGAAATAATGGCATTGATGCTGTTGCTGGGATAAATTGTGACTAAAATACAAACCACATAATGTGATTACAAAAGCGTATGGGGACATGCACATACCAGCGATAAAAACGCATTTTAAACATCAACAATTGAACAACAAAGAACATGTTTTTCAAACATAGAAAATTGCATGAAACATTGATTACTCGTACGATTTTCCGGTGAAAATACAAACAGAAATCACGCAACCTTAAACGTTATCTACATATGTACATATTTCTAAAATGCCTTTTTGTCTTTCGATTTTTATTTCAATTTATTTATATTTAAAAGTTTTTCTTATTACGTCAAACTTTATAGAACAAAAAAATACAACTTGTTTAATTTTTTTGCCAAGTTTTTGACTAATTTATCTTCCTTTGAGGCAAAAAAAAAAAATAAAATATTAACTAAGAAAAGGAGAAATTAAAACATATTTTTCCAAATTAAAACACAAAAATAATTGGCAGAAACTCTAAAGGCAACAAAACTTTTAAAGCAATTTTAAAAGCCATAAATAATTCGGTGGTTCATGCCGCTGCGTCTCTCTGTCGCAAGGAGACAAAGTTTCGGGTTTTCAATAGAAAATATACAATAATAAAAAAGAATGAAAACAAAAAGTGAAAATTATTTCTTGATAAATAAAATTTAAACTTTAGACATTTTTCCTAAACATCATGTGCACGAAACACTTTTAGCTTTATTTATTTAATACTGAAACGTACACTATTGTCACAAAAAAAAACAGTTTATACGTCAGGTACGACGCCCACTGTTCCCACCAAAACTGTTTTTTGCTAGGCTATGCGTATTAACACAATAATAATTTTTTACTTTGTATTGGAGGTACCACTCCTACTGTCCCAATTCAGCATGTATTTTGATAGATTATGCACATTAGTATGAGGGTGACTTGTGCAAATTTTCAAGGTTCCACCTATTGTAGTTTTCCGATAAAAAACACATTTAATGTTTTATGTATATGAATATATTGATATAAATGACTTGTAAAAGTTAGGCTCAAGTCCAATTATTCTCTAGATCAGTAGTAATTTAAATTAAAAATAGTGTTGGGACAAAACAAATAAACAAAGACTTCCTCTCAATGCTAACCAAAGGTTGGTGAAGCAACAATAAGTAAACGGTGGTCAATATTAAAGCGAAGCAGGTCAAATGAGAGGAAAGCTCTAGGTGGTGGCAGACATAGTTCGCACCAACTGAGTATAGATGACTACTATCTGAGTTTGGTTGGTTAAAAAATTATATTTACAACTTAACATCACCCAAAGTATATAGATCTGAATAATGTTGATGTACCGATCTAGCAAATGCCTTACGTTTTGCTAGTATCTAAAATAAAATGTTTAATTACGTTGAAAACTGTAGGCCAAATTATCTGAATTTTAAAACAAAACATTTTTCACACAAAATGTTTCCCATTTTTCTTCATCACCTATTTTGTAAAAAATATTTTTACAACCCTACTGCCTGATATTTAGTGATAATAAACGAACCTTACTTTAACAATTCATTTATATGTATTTATTTAGTTAAAATTTGAGGCGTAAGTTGGTAGCCTGGGTATTGTTGCCTCCCGTTTTCTCCACGGAATCTCAGTTATTTTAAGTATTTTTGAAATAAAAATTATTTCACTAATCGAGGAAAAATATGCTTCACTACAGTGGATAAAAGATGTCAATTAAGAATGAAAATTTATTCGATTAATATTAGTCGAATAAACATACAAAGAATAAATTTTTTCTTGAACCACTTAAAATTTCTGTTTTCAGTAGGCCATATTTTTAATTTTTTTTTGTTATTTCTTTTTCAGCACAAACATTATTTATTAATTGTAGCCATCTGTGTCTTTTAAATTAAATTTCTTCTCGTCACTAAAAACTTCTCTTACTTGAATGCAACAAGTCAAATGTTCTCTACCAAAATGCAATCGATTTTCTTTGTTATCATTGTTTAGGTAGTCACAGGTAGTTATGGCTTCCAATGTTTTTTTACCATTGAGTTTTACCTTACCTGGGAACCCACTTCAGACCTGATTTTTAATGTTGAAAGAGACATTTTGACGCAGTCCTCAAGATTTCTTTCTTTTGGTTGAGATCTATGCAAACAAGCTTATATCTAACTGTGCAATGAAAAAGGAGATTCAACAGTAAATCGCCACACACTTGCAAAATGGTTGTAGAAAATTTTGATTGAAGAGTGACCAGAAAAATCTTAAATCATTTGTCATCTGCTTTTCCATAGACTCGCTTTTCCAAAATTCTTTGTATTTTAATAAACAAATACCGAAAAGGCAAATTATCTATATTATCTATATTATCTATCTATGTTATCTATATTGTCTAAGATGGTTGAACATCTTATAAAGTTTCAAATCGTAAAGTACATTGAAGATAATGACCTGCTTCATGATTTAGATCATTGCTTCTTGGTCTGACCGACAGCATTAGGAGTAATATTTCTGAAAAAGTTGTTTGTGTTTTATTATCCTTGAACTGCTCTAAGGCTTTTGATAGAATTAAACATTCACTTTTGGTTAAAAAGCTACATATATTATTTTTGTTTTCTGCTTCTGCTTGTAAGTTGATATATTCACACCTCTCCAGTAGAATGCAGTATGTTTTTTGTAATGGTCGTTCTTCGAGTTTGCTTCCTATTTACAGTGGGGTTCCTCAGGGATCTGTACTTGGACCGTTGCTTTTTATCGTATTTATGAAAAATCTTTTTGATGTCGTTTCAAGTAATGTGTGTCTTCCTTTTTCCTTTGCAGATGACGTACAGCTTCTATTTCGAGTAATGAGGAATTTTCTAACGTTTTACAAAACATGATTACCTTATCAAGATAGATATTCACAGAACATCGTATGCTATCAATGAACCTTTTAATAGATCCATGATATTATACAATAAACTTTCAAATAATTTAGATATACATAAGTATTTCATTCAATGAATTTAAAAATATTTGAAGTAATTTATGGAAAGAATATAATTATTTTTAAATTTTAATTTATTATGCTAGTCTGTAAGGATTTATTGTATCCATAGACCTAAATAAATAAATGATAGATTTTACTGTTGGCTTACTTTTAAGTTGGATTTCTGAAAATTGTCTTTTGGTGTTATTCTTGACACAGGCTTAACTTTTGAATGTCATGTTTACTCTATAATATCTAGACTTATTATATTATAAAGTCTGAATTTGTTATTGCCTTTGCATATCAAGAAAAGAGTTGTTTATGGACTATTGATGCCAATTTTCTTATATGCATTAGAGGTTTATTCTGGTACACCAGGATGTTTAGTCATATGTTTTAAAATTTTGCGGTTATTCGTTAAATTAATTTATTAATTTTAGGATCTTCTTGCACTTTTATTGGTAATATAGGATACAAACACATAGGTATTTGGATGAGTTATTTGAGTTATGTAGATCGACTAGAAATAGACAATTGAAAATTCCTAGATTAACTCCCATAAGGGAGCATTCATTTTGTGGCACGAGCTTACAACGTTTTATCAACATGCTTGAGAGTGTTTGATTGTTCTGTTCTGTTGATGCTTATAAGAGGAAAATATTTCATGAACTTTCAATTAATGGTTTATTTTTATAAGTATCAATTTCTAGAATATGTTTTGCAAGAAAGAATGTACTTATTTCATGTGCTGAATGGAGAACTGACTGTCCTTGTAGGATATTTTTTCTCTATTTCTCCATTTTAGCTTAATTTTAGATAAACACAGTAACCTTTACTGCTATTTTGATTATCACTACTAATCATTTAGTAGTGATTGGTAACAAAGTTTTTGGGTTTTGAATTTATTGGAGCAATTTTATTATAATTATTTGCGTTATTGTTATATCTATTATTTATTTTTCTGTTATTAATTTCATTATTAATTATTTTTTTTTAATTTTTATACTGTAGCTTTTTATTTAAATTTAATAAAATATTTGTTAATTGTTAATAATATGTAAGCAGAATATTGTAACCGATTATGGCCAAGAGGCTAGGTTATTGAAAATAAATCAAAAAAATATAAAAAACTATAAAAAAATAAATAAAATAAAATAAAAGGCAAATTATAATTCCTTTTTTATTTCGAATCTCCATTTGTAAATTAAAAATAAATAAATCCCATTAAAAAAAATGATGCAACTCATAATTTAAATTTGCTGGTGTTGACAGATGTACAGGTTTTTTGTAAGGCCGTATACAGAAGAGAAATATGGCTACAAGATGGTTGTTCAAGCAGAATCCAAAACAGGTAATTGCAATGGCGAACAAGCTTATCATATGTTTGAAATCGAAAAGTCAATATTCTTAAAAAAAATGTAGACAAAAAAAAAATTACAAACAGTTTTTATATATGGAGTTTCATACCTGCAAAGAAAACAAAAATGGCTGATTTTGCCGGTTCAATTACCAGGATTAAATCGCCTTGGTTATACCCGTAGGAATAATATCTACTTTTAGATAAAATAAGTTCAAATTTTACATTGATTTTTGAAAAGTATATACGAGTGTTCCGCATTCGGCAGACTGTTGAAGGAACAAGGCTAGGTCTGACTTAAAATTCACAAAGTTTTAAAATGCATTTCTAGTACAATTTAGTTAGAAATACATAGGAAAATAGCAAATTAACATTTCTTTAAAAATTAAATAGCACAAAGTTTTATTTAAACTCATACATACATATCACAAAAGGTAATCAGAAATTATTCAAATATTTCTAGGGCTTCATTAGCATTGTCACAAAAGTAAGTTTATTACAAAACTCAAACCCTTAAAGTAAACCTTATAATTTTATTACTTCTATGACTCATAGGTAATAAGGCGTGCGTTTAAATAAAATATAACAAACATATTTAAATAAAAAATGAAGTAAATAATAGAGCTGTGCTTGTTAGTTCATTAAAGTTTAGATCCCTTTACTGAAATAGATCGGTCTGTTAGTTATTTTAGTTCACTTGATCAGTAGGGTAGTTACAGGTTTCATTGTAATTAAGTTGTGTGAAAATTTTGAAAATAAGACCATAATGATGCAGATCACGTCACTGTCGGAACACCCTTTTATTTTTAGTATAAGTTTATATAACGAACACAGTTTTAAATGATCTTTGTACATTTTAAGAGAACGCTGTGGTTCAAAAATAAGGTCATGTATATTAAAATTACGTCACTGTGAAATCGCTGACTGTCATTGTAGCGAAAACTATAAGTTGTTGTTTTTACCCTTTCGGTGCGGAACCTTATAAAAAAGATTAAATATGACAGACGCCTTTAAGCATTATCAATCAAAAGGTGGTGCAACAAAAATTTTCTAATAAATCATCAATCAATAAATCAGCATGATATATATTAAAATAAACAAAACAAAACAATTTTGCGTCTACTCTTACTGTCAAACTCCGTATATACCTGAACAAAAATTAACACGAACTAAGGAATTGAAGTGAACCAATGAGCTGAAGTGAACTAAAAAACTGAAGTGAACTAAAGAGCTAAAGTGAACTAATGAGCTGAAGTGAACTAATGAGATGAACTGAACTAATGAGCTGAAGTGAAGTGAACTAAGAAGCTGAACTGAACTAGGAAACTGAACTGAACTCAGGAACTGATATGAGCTCTGTGTGGTGATCATCTCAATTAGGTCAATTGTTTTAGTTCAACTAAATTAGGTCGTTCACGAACTACACACTAGTGAATAAGCATTTTGCTGCGAGTTTTTTAATGAATCACAGAATCAATTACTAATGTGAGTTTGTGAACATTAATTTGATTTTGAAAGAAATGAAAAAATTAGGCTGTCTTTTCGCGAATATGTAAAATTTATGACGAGCACATAAGTTGATGCATACGTTTGCTCGTTTGACGGTATTTGAAATTGTTGCCCGCAAAATATGTGGCTCTCAATTAAGGAATTTCTTCTCAAATGTTAGTTTGCAGGATGGGTAAGGTTTGTGGTTTGTTATGGTAGACGCGAGGTTTCTAAAACCGACAACTAGGATTACTTAAATAATCAGGTTTATATTGCTCCTCTGTCTACAACATTGATATTAAAGCGAAATATGGCGTTTGCAAAAATTAAGGCACATTTACATCATGACAATACTTTTGCAACATTTTTCTAATTCAAAGTAATTATCCACAAATTATTAAACACTTGTTACACTTTAGTTACATGCACACCTTTAAACATCTCACCAAGACCTGGTAAAAATACTAGTGTATGCTCTCTTTGACGCAAAACAATCGTAGCCGTAAAACTTTTAAAAGATACTGAGAGTAGAAAAAAAATTATTGGATTTTTGCCTTTGGGTAATTGGCTTGCTAATGACACCTTTATATGAATGGTGAATTTTTATTCCTGAATACTTTGTATGGACATGACAATTTCCCAAGTAGTTATTTTCAATCATAATCTAAATTGCTCTTAACCAAGACCAACCAATTAGTTTACATTCACACAATAGTGTTTAAACAAAGTGTCAACAACAATGAATTTTGCTCTTAAGTTTTAAACAAAATGTATGAATTTCATTAGGGCGGTACTTGTGCATTTTGGTAATTAATAATCGTATTGGAGTTGATAAGATATTTCATCTATTGTAAAAATAAACTTTGTGGGCAACATATTCCAGGAACTGCTAAAAATACAATCTATGTTACTGCACGCAAAACTTTTGAAGTCTAACGGCCATACTGAGACTCATCAACAAAAAGCTTATTAAAATCAGGGATCAATCCGATACCAAAATATCAGCGTTTCTTCGGGTTCGTCGAATTATCGATATCGACGAATTTAAATTACCGGGACATACTTACATAGCGCTATAATAGGTGTTATGGTGAGAGTAATTTTGTTTATCTGTTTATATTAAGGAATTGAAGCTTAACTTCCTAAACGATAGTGGTTACTTTCGAATAAGGAGAAGAGATCATGCACAACCCATGGCACAACCCGAGAAATATTAATCCAAAGATGACTCCAGAACTGATATAGTCAACTATTCTAATTAAACTAAAGATATTAATTCTTACAGCTTGTAAAATTATTATTATGAAACATAATAAACAATACATACGGTTTAACTTTAGGTAAAATTTTAAATTTTTACAGTTACATTTTGTTGAGATGTGAGTTGCATATTTTAGTGTTTATTCACTGACTCACTCATTAATATTATGAGGCACTTTCATTATAGCTAGAGAGTTTTGTACACAAGTAGGGTTTGCTGAATAATGCCACATATACAATACATGTTTTTTACATCTGGCATGTCAATTTTCCCACTGCAAAAACTCACATGTCGCGTGGGACTATTAAAACATGTATGTGTAAAGCCATCTCACAATATTTAAGAACGTGTTCTGACATCAACTGTTTTTTATAATTATAAATCAAATCAAAATCAAAAACCTATACCGTGTCAAAACAATCAAACAACCGCCTTTGATTAGCGGTAAGATTACAAGAGCAAGATCTTAATATGCTTTTAATTATTTTGACTATTTTATAACAATTATTAAATCGTGTATCATCATTTAATACAATATTAATTTTTTCACATTTAGAGAAAATTACATCTTTCAAATCCCCAATGATTTGAAACCGGGGTGTTAAATTTTTACTGAATCTGTCGTATACATTTGACAGAATTTAAGCGTAGAACTGACGTCATCTGTTCAAGACAGCATGAAGATACACATAAACATAGACTTGAGACATCAAGGCAAGATCTAGTCAGATAGCGCGATCCGGTTAGAACTTTATTATAACAGTAATCACTTGTAAATGTCAAACCAAGCATGGGCTGAAGTCGTCAACAATGATATTTTTCGATGTCATTGATTTATTGCTAAAAAAAGCATAATTTCAGAGTCAAGGACATAACAACATAGACATAATAAATTTTCGTTAAGGATTTAAATCATATAATTATTTTGCATTAAAATAAATCTCTAATCTGTTCTGGTGACAAATTGTATTAAAAGTGAACTTGAAGGGTTACCTTATTTATCCATAAGTTTAATCATAAAAACTTCATTTACAATGTTTCAATTATCGTTTATTAAAATGGAAATAGCAGAAAGAGCAAAAATATTATAATCCGTCTAGGTATACTATAGGCGTACTGTAATCATCTTATAAAGGGTGGTCCAAATACAAGTATCTTTTTAAAAATTAAATAAAATTAACCAATCTTAATTTCAAAACATTTTCATAATCTATGGAACATGTTTTTATTTATGGGACTGTCGTGACTGGCTTCGCAGTAGCTTATCCTGTCAATCTACACTTCCAAAAAGGTTTCTGGTTCTATCTTACGAAATGCTCATAGGATAGAAGCGTTAAAGCCGTGGATCGTTTCTCGATTGCGATTAATGTCATAATAATAATAATGTAATCATCCCATAAGAAACACAACAGATCATCGAACAAGATCCATCGAGATCTTGATTGCTTGATCAGCTGTGTGGCGTTTCCATTTTCATCGTCGAAAATAAATGTACCGATAATGCCACTACTCCAAAATCTAGAGCAAACGGTTACTCTCTGTGGATTTTTTGGATTCTCCGATCCGCATGATATTTATTGGCATAGCCGCCGCGATAAAAACGAACCTCGTCAAAAAGGAGGATTTTTCGGCTAAGTTTGGTGTCCTATTGGAGCTTCTGTAGAGCGCAAAGTGAAATTCCGTAATGAATTGTATGGTTGCCTTAAATTGCTAAGTCAATTGGAATTTGTAAGCGAATAAGGCGAGTAGACTTTCATGGACTGACTTGCACACTTTCCCCAGCAGCACCACTCTCGCCCGGTACGCACCGTACGACATTGGAGACCATTAGTGTTGTCCACTTGCAAGGTCACTCTCACGAACTTGCTACAGCACTCATGTAGTGTGCTTCATTCTACTTAAACTTATTTTTAACAAACGCACAGTTGAGGCACTTACTTTGGAAATAAGTTAGCAGTGTTTCTAACGTGGTTCACTCATTTTGTTTCGCGGAGATATGATACTGACAATATGGTAATCATTATTTTAGACAGAGTCAAAATAACATGATTTAAAAAAATACTTGTATTTGGATCACCCGGTACAGGTATATTATAAATTGTATTGGAAGTTTGTTCTTGCGTCCATCACGGCTGAACCGATTTTAATGAAGTTCGAAACGGTGCACTATACGAAATTTTACCCATTTTTTGGCCAATAGTTAAAATCAAAATTTTTGCTAAGTGTATTTTTTTCTGCTGTAATATAAAAAAACAATAACAAAGTAAACATCTCTGTTTAAATTTTTCGAAAAAATTGACTGACTGTTACTTTATCACATGTTTTGATTGCGATTTGTAAACGATTGAGTGCTGTGAATTTTCTAATAGTTTGTATTAAAAGTTTTCATAATAATTATTTATAACTTGCAAAATAAATAATGGAAAATAATGTCGAAGGTGAGTACTTTAGTGATATATAGTGAAAAGTTGGTAAAGTCATCTATTAGATCGATTAAATTGGAAAAATTATAGTGACCTTATGAATTGAAATTTTATTTAGACTTCCATATGCATATGCTAGCGTATGCTAGCGATAAAACCATAATATTTCTCTAGGACAATCAATTACCTTCCAGATTTAATAAATTTCAACTGCGGATATCTGCAAATTTAAAAACAAAATGCATTTTTCCAGGTGACTACTGCGTGTCAAATTCAGAGTTATTCAATACATGGCGAGGGCAACACAACGAATATGTCAAAAGAGCCGCTATTTGTGCCCATTTCTTTTCATACATTGGTGAGAGTAATTGTTCCGAAAACTTTAAACAATATATAATGGAGCGGTCAAGAAAATTTTGTTCAAATCTGAATATGAAATGGCTTAGAAGTTGTAGGAGTTCCAAAGTTTTTGGAAAACAACATGCTGTTTGGCTTAAAGGTAATACTTCGATAAGAAAACCTGAAGCGCAGTCTGCCTCCACTAAATCGAAGCCTGGAGTAAAATTTTGTGGAAAATTGTTAAACAGGCGAAGAAAATTCCGAAAACGAAGTTGAAGAAATTGAGAGTTGTGGCATTTTGAACCCACGTTTTTAAATGGAGTTGACGAATTGGAACTCGAAAATCAAATTTTTGAATAAAATCCTTTTAAAACATAACTTTATTTGTTACTTCTTTAAAGTTAGAGTACACTTGAAAAAAATTTTGTACAAAAACATTTTAGAACACCAGAGAATCTATCAAAGATCTAAAAAATCTTGGATACGGAAACCTATAACCCTGAAAACCCCTTTGGAACTAATTCTTAGTTAATTTTTTAGTTAACTTTACTAACGTTTTTTTTTTTGAGTGTATGTAAAACTTTAAGAATCCCTCCCTCTTAATAGTCTTCCAAAAGTCATGTCAAAAAAAATCAATCAAATTGGTCCTTCCGTTTGGCTGTAATTAATTTTGGCCAAAAAAGGGGAAAAATTTCCTATAGTGCGGTGGAAAGGATTTATTTACCCCTTATAAAAATAACTTGTTATTGTCTTTGAGGTTTAATGGAATTTTTTCTTTGTATCTTCTAACCCGATTTTATAATTTGTTCTTAATTTTCTGTACAGACTCTCTCCACAGGGTGACAGAGACTATTCAGACAAACACTAAAAGAGGACCTAGGCAACGCCGGGTAAAAGAATATAGTTTTATCTAAAAACCATAAATTTAAACGGTACTGAATTGCTTCGCTTAGAATACTGTGCAGTAGAGTATTCCACTATACAAACAAAAGCTACAAAAGTAGAATCTGTTTTTTTTTTAAATTTAAACGAAAACTGAAACCATCTCTATTAACGGTTGTTCGTGTGTGTATTTGTGTGTAAAGGGTGGAAAAATGATAATAATTTGCAGCAACGTGTAAGACTCATGCACTTTTACTTACCGCACAGTTTTAAATAGGAATCTTATTGTCTTACGGGTAAAAAAAAGTTTTATTTATGTGAAGTTATGTTGACTCAAATAATATTATAAAATAAGGTAAATTTATGATTTTTAAAAGAATAGGAAAGAAAGAAGAGAACGACGACCCTTTTATGAATGTTTATTTTACAATTTCTTGTGATAAACATTTTATGAAGACAATTAATACGACAATCTGCCTTCTGAAAAACTAATTTTTTCATATCAGAAACACTTCGTGGAGTCTGGGTCCACCTCCATTTGATTTTTCACTAAATTTTGGCTCATTAAAAAAATATTTAACCCTTTGAAATGGTTCATTGAAAGTCTTCACAGTTTTCAAAAAATGTTGAAAAAAATTTTCCCCCAACAAATAAATTGCATTTTTGTCATAAAACGTTATGGGTAATGAGCATAATATTAAATAATTAAAAATAATTTTTTATACTCGGCATCGGCGGAGTCCACGACAACTCCCATTCGATTCTCGAATAAATTTTACACCAATTTAAACAAAAAAAAATCCGGCAGCCTACCCTTAGTTTCATTTCCCTGTGTGCGGTCACATCTAGAGAGCTATAAAAGTGAGAATCAATAAATTTGGTACGAGTTAAGTGATACAAGAAAGAGCAAGAAAAACCGAATAAAATAATTATTTTAAATGGTTTATACCTTATAACTTCATAACCTTAACAGTGAGATTCTTTATCTATTATTATTATTTATTCCTCTAACTCCCACTGGAGCATAGGGTGCCAATAACAGCTGTACTCCATCTAACCCGGTTTTGAGCAATAGACCTAAGTTCGTTCCAAGATATACCTAGTTGGGTTATTTCGGATTCCGTTGAAAGTCTCCATGTTGTGCGAGCCCTGCCAATTTCTCTACCATCTTGTTGATTGGGTGGGTTCCATTTAAGCGATTGTTTAGATACATTGTTGTCATCTCGACGGAGGATAGTCCCATCCACTTCCACTTTCGTTTACGTATCTCGGTTGCTACTTCCATTTGGTTTGTCTTTGTTAGCAACTCAGCATTTGTTATCGTTCTAGGCCAAAAGGTTCGTAATATTCTTCTTAAGCATCACGTAAAAACTACTGGATGGATTTTAACAAAATTTTGTGAGGAGTTACCTTATTGTCCTGATTCCAATATAGGATACTATTTTCCATAAAAATATCTGATTTCCAAGAGAAAGTGGAGAAAGAGTAGTAAAATTGCGCCGACTTTTTTTTACCGATTTAAAGGTGCTGCATACTTTAAGGTGGGATATTTTAAATATGGTTGCGCGACACATGGCGCTGCTTTAAAATCAAAACAAAATATTAATTGAAAACGGAATTTTTAAACACGGTTGCGCAACAGATGGCGCTGTGACAAAATATAAAATACTTACTGTCAAATAGCCAATTGAATAAAATTTGTATTTGTGCTTTGTAAAATTACATTGTTATTAAAATATTTGAAACACATTTTACAGAGCTTTAAAAAATAAATCAGGAGTGCAAGCTTTTTTTTTTTGGTTGATAGGCCAACCAAATTTTAGTGGGATTGGTACTAATGGTGCAGACTTTAGAACTCTTGTTAGACGTTTGTTTAATTAAGCGCATGTTTTTTATTGTATTTTTATTCATTAGCCTATGGCTAATGCTTACAAATTTGTTTGAATTCAATGCCCATGCAATTGAATCTTTGCTTACAGAAACCGAGTTTTACTGTGATTAGGTAAATTGGATATTATTATGTATTGCCATGGATTTTCTGAATATTATTTTTTAAATTCTTCTTGCTACTCCATTTGGGCTCATCTATACATATAATAAAATAGTAACTCATTTCCGTCTGCATATCTGTCTTTCTGCTTTTCATTTGTGTTCCTATCACGTAAAAACTACTGGATGGATTTTAATAAAATTTTGTGAGGAGGTACCTTAGTATCCTGGTCCCAATATAGTATACTTTTTTTTCCGCAAAAATATCTTACTAGGTATCATTGGTGCGCTTCGCTGCCCCTTTTTAATAAAATAAACACTTGAAAGAAAAATATGTACATACATACATACATATTTGTTTATTGGTGTTTGTAAGAATTTTATAGACGTATTACTCCTAAAGTACTGAACCGATTTAAAAAAGATTGTGAAAGATTAAGATTGTGCACATCTGTGCAGAAAAAGCTTTAAAACCATATAAATCTTTAAAAAATCGATGCAGTATTACGGACGTAAAAGAGATTACAAAAAACATGTTTGCCTATTACTTATATAGATTTCCATGAGCAAGTGGAGAAAAAGCAGTGAAAACGGTTATTTGTTCAACTCACCTTTTTATTTTTGAAAGTGCGATATTTTAAAAACTACTGCGCATCAGATGGCACCAGTGGAATAAAATTTGTATTTAATTTGTATTTTTACTTTGTGGAATTACATTGTTATTAAAATAGTTTAAACACCTCTTACAGAGGTTTACAATACTTTTTCGAATTTTTTATAAATTTTAGAATTTTTTTTATTTAAAGTAAATACATAAACCATAACTGAAGCGTTATAAAAGTAAGAGTCTTTCAATTGGTGTGGAATACTTTCAAAGCAAAATCGAGCAAAATATTGTCAGAACGCACACGACGTGGCGGGCACTGATAGTATTAAATAAATTCGATTATGCATTATACTTCCTTGTAAAGAATTGTTTGCCATGGGGAATATCAAAGCAGTAAACCATTTTCGACCCCATTCCGCCCTCAATGATTATAGGCAATTACGTTCTACAACCAGGCTTTAATGTAGACTTTAGTGGTTTTAGACGGTCCAATGGTTAATGTCGGCCTTCTTCCTATGGCGTCCACATTTAACTAACTTCTTACCTTGGTCCTAAGTCTTATGGCCAGTTGAGGAGATTCACACACAATGTGCGCTATCGTCTCAGCGTCTTCCAGGCACAGTCTGCAAGTATCATCTTCGATTTTCATCTAAACTAGATGATACTTGAAATTCCATGACCCTTGTAGTAGCCTCCCTCCACCTTTTCAGATTTAGTGAGTTCAGCCACTGAAGGACCTTCGCTCGTATTAGGCTATTACCCAGTGATACTCTGGCTTCTGGTAACCTGAAATTCACAGCAGATCTCTTTTTTCCTAGTTCATCTGTTAATTCATTTTTAGCTGTACCTAGGTGTCATTTCACCAACATCAATATAACTTCATTACGGAGACGTCCTCTCCAGACTACAGGACAGGTTCAGCTGAATTGAACATACACCTGCTCCTGCTGTACCGTCTATAAGAGAACCATCAGTAAAAATGCTGATGTTTTACGTGTTTAACGCCTTCCGTAATGAGTGCCCAATGCTGTTTTTCGACTCTCTTTCTTCTACTCATGCGTTCTATCGACATTTAAGCTTCCCTAACCTCCTTACTAACTAGCTCCAAGATGGTCTTATACCCGATGTTCGGAACAAAGCTATGCTAAATGGCATCGCTCTTCTTACGCAAAGCTGACTTTTAGCCATTGACGGCAGCAATCTCAAAAAACAAGGATGCGTCGTGGGCTAGTAGGCAGTGTGCTAGTCTATAATTCCAGGATTGTGGGTTCCCACGAATAACTCTGCATTTTTTTTTTACAAGTTGGCAGCAAGACCAATAAGGAAAGTAAGGTATTTGTACGGATACTAGAAATCATTGAGGAACGAAGGGGGTAGAAAAGTGACCCATGAAGTTAGTGGTCTGCTTCGGTACCCCCCTTCAACATAAATAAAAATCCCAACACTGCCTGAATTGCCCGTGTTGGAGTAGTGCGCATAGCGCCACATATACTCATACAATCAATCCTTTGAACCCCATCTAACTTACGCTTAATTGTAATCTGAGAGGCTTTTGGCCAACAAATCCCTGATGCATAATGTTAGACATTTTATTTTTTTCTATTAAAAGCTATTTTGGAAACTGTTAGGGCCAACGAGTTTCTATTTTTGTATTTTGAACATTTCCACTCAGAAATTTTAATTTTATTGATAAGGTTTTATTGAAGCCCCTATAATTGAATTCTATTCAAATTTATCGCACTTTCCACAATCCCTGAACTTTTAATCTTTAAATTTTCTTTTCCTAATACCTAAGTTGTGTAAAATATTTGGAATTAGCACAGGCCATTTAAAATTCGTTAAGATATTTAATTTTAATCCTTCTTTTGTTACTTTCCCTTTGTTGCGGCAAACAAGTTAATTTAACTTTGTGGCCGAACTTGTTGTAAGTTTTCCTTTGTTGGCTCTACATCGTTGGTAAATGGTCGTTTGCACAAAGTATCTGTAGATTTATACACTGTTAGGAAAAGCCTTGTAATGTTTAAACTTTAGTGCGTATAAATGTAGTTTGTATTTGTATTTTTATAACAACTTCATTTGAGCTTTATTAAAAGTTATTAGAAAAAAGTTTACAAACGAAATGAAATGTTTTTAAACTATAAAAAGATATTTGTTTTGTAGCCAGGGAAGTATCGTGAATTTACAAATTTAGTCGTAAAACAATAGGTTGTGTTAATACACACTTATACAAATGTAATAAATGTTGATATAGTAGTACAGCAAATGACCTACACATTTACGGTTAACTATAGCGAGGTTATTGTACCCTGAAATAGTCATTTAGTTAAGGGGTAAAATAGCTAAATTTACATCTTTTTTTAAAACTAAAACCCGGTTTTATTCGTAGGAATAGGTAGATGTTAAAATTTAAAAAAAAAACTTTTTGTTTGAAAAGTTAAGTTTCTTTCTATAGAAAAAACATATAGATAGATAGATAGATAGATAGATAGATAGATAGATAGATAGATAGATAGACGCATAGAATGGTGAAAACGGATGTAGCAATCCAGAAAATGCATTGCATTACTACTGTGTCTAAAATAAATTTTCCAAATTTTTCTTTACATTTAATCTCCAAATTGGTAGTTTTTATTCTTTCAACTTAGAGAGAGTTAAACGAACTTAAGCCTGACTACAAAACTTCATTCTTAAATTTATGTTTCACAGTAATTGTGTAATTGCTTTTTAAGAACGATAAGTTTTAAATAATTTGTTAATTTCTTCTTTGCGTTTTCCTGAGATTACAACTTTCAATTTTTACATCAAGTTTTGAGAGATTCTCTTTTCAGCTAGTTTCCTCTGGTAGTTCCCTAGAGATCATTTTTTTAACGGTTTTCTTGCTGGAGTACCTTCAACCATTCGCACAACATGTCTAAGCTAACGTAGCCTTTACAGTCCAATACGTTTACCCATATAATACGATGCCGTAATGCTCATCGATGCATAAATCTTACGAAGTATCTTTCTCTTCGGTTCAAAAGATAAACACATATACGTTACGTTAGGTTAAGATACATAACAGACAGATTATTCCCGTTCTCCATTACCTTTTTCCTCCAGCAATGATTTTGTCTGTGTGGATCTCAATAATTTATTTCACATTGTGTCGGTATCACGTCTGAATTTTTCTCTTAGCCTCACATGCATAGAATCAAGATCAGGGTGTATGTCCAAATCAGCTCTAGAACGTGCCAACTCGTCTGCAGCGTGTTGTAATGACCGATTACCCAGCACAGTGCTTGTTGTTCTTTGAGAACTTGTACCTCTCAGCGACAAAGGCTTACTACCTTCAACCTAATACACCTATTTCCGAGTGCTTCTACGTAAATAGTGATATTGCTTGAAAATATCGGCATCGTAGGAAGTAACCTAGCAGCTTCAAACACTGCAAAAATTTCGTCTTGGAAAATATTACATAAGTTATTCAGTCTAGAACTATGCCTCTCGCACAATACTGCACTTCCTGTACCATTATCCATTTTTGAACCATATATATATAAATTATTATCCAGAGGTTTCCAATCATCTTTTATTGGGATGATTGTAGTAAGACAAGGAGTCCCAATGGATTTCAGGCGTCAAATATTTTTATGATTTCTAATTGAGAGTTTCATACCAGCGAAGAGTGTCCATAACTGTTAATATTTAATTATTTATTCTGACTCAATCTTAGTTGTGTTCTTAAAGCATATGCTTTTACATATAAGTTAAAAGGTTCGATTCTACACAGTGCGTCAGTTGCTGTTGATTTCCTGGTTCCTGTGATGCTCCGTGCAACAATTCTATTTGCGTTTTCTATAAATGACACATGAGTACGTGTTTACATCATTGGCCACCATACAAGTGCTGCATGACACAATTGGTCCTACTATAGCGGTGTATATCCAGTAGATCATTTGTGGATTAAGCCCCCATTTTTTTCCAATTAGAGAAGCAACTTGCAATAGATCCAGTTCGTCTCCGAGTGCAGGTACCAACCCTTCCTATCCTAACCTAACCTCTGACCACTAAAAAGAGCTTTGTATTAACAATATACCAAACAACAAATTTATACATTAGAACCGCCTGAAATTTTTTAACTTGGGATGATTTTTCCTACGTATTTTGCGTCAGTAAAAATAATTGTGAAAATTATTTTATTTAAATTTTATTACCCTTTATTTTCTATTTCTAGAGAGGTTTCGTGAAAGAATAACAAAAATTAATATTTTTGGATCTTTAGGGTTATTGTCTGAAACATGTTTTTGTTTATATGTAAGGTGCGACACCTACTGTTCCCATCTAATCTGTTTTTTGCTAGACTATACATATTAACTCGATAACAATTTTTTTACTTTTTAAGAGAACTGCCACTCCCACTATCCTAATCCAGTCTATATTTTGCTAGACTATGCACATTAATATGAGGGTTACTTGTACAAAGTTTCAAAACTCTACCTATTGTAGTTCTCCATGTACACGATAATAATACAGGATAATAATTTTTCACTTCATATGGGAGGTACCACGCCCACTATTCCAATCCAGTCTGTGTTTCTTTAAATTATGTATGTTAATATAGAGGTTACTGTTGCAAAATTTTAAGGCGCTACCTAATACTGTTACCTAGCAATGCGATGATAAATATTTACTTTGTCTAGGAGGTGCCACCCCACATATCAAAAAAAGAAGTACCCTATTTTACCAACCGTATATCTAATAACAAACTATAAAATTTTCGTTAAATATCGGTGCACTGGTGTAGGCAGCTATAATTTTCCAACAAACAAACAGATTTTGTGCTTTAGATATATAGAAAGATAGAAGTGTTGAGAAATACAAGTAAATTAAACCTTTTAATCAAATTCTGTTAGTGCCTAGGGCATTTCCCTAATTTCTGTGTGTTTTTAAGCTCTTCCTCATTAAGTGTTAATCTGCTTGTTTAACTACAACAAAGTATTTAAATTTTCTATTTGCTTTGATTCTTGTAAAAGAGTTTTTATGAAGTGTTTTTGCTCAAGTGTAATTAACTTTCAAAATAGATCCACCAAATTTACATTTCCTTTTTAATTTATAACATTTTCCTTCTTTCCTTACATCATTATAAATGCAGGATTAAATTCTTTTGGTGTGTATTTTAAGCAAATATTCAAACTGACCGCATTGGTTGCCTTTGAAGCTTTTATGCCAAAGTTAGGCCAAAAGTTATTTGAATTTTTCTTTTTTTTAACCAAAAGTTAACGTTTATTTTTCTTTTAAAGTTTCCATCATAATTAATATCGTACAGTGGGACTTTATTTAGGTGCCAGTCAAATCCAAACATAAATCAAAGAAAATTTTGCCTCTCAGTATATACTGCGCTATAGCGGGTCAAAGTTTAACACAAGCGGTGTGAATTTAGGTCCTTAATAATATTAACTAATTTTAAAGATTTTGTCATTTTCAGCAACTATTACAGGCTTTTTTACATAAACTACTAATAATCTCTGTTTAAAGCCTTTATCTGCTCGTACAAAATTTTAAAAGTCCAGCTCTTTCTATATTGGAGTTCTAAATTTTAGAAAATCTGACAACTCGTTTATCAGCTTTTAGTTTCGGTCCTTAATGGGAAAATGTATCCCTATCAATATCGCTCCCATATGGGTAATTCCATGTCAAATCAACCAAAAAAAATTGTTTTCAAATTTTCCACTTCCGATTTTATTGAAACTTTTGTTTTTTTTATGCTTTGACTTTCTGAAGCCAAATATCATTTTAAAAAAATTCTATCTCTTACAGTTTTTTTTTAGCTATACAGTTATCATAATTCTTCCAAAAAAAAACCGACTACAAAACAAATATATGTGCATCAATTCTGAACTAAAAATTTAAAATAAAGTAATGTGTAAGAAATAGTACTCAAATCAAATACTTTTATACTTGTTGCTCTAACGGACATAGTAATATACGTTCTGTACATTCAAATGTCTATCCGTAACGGTTAAGCAGATAAAGCCATATACGACAAATTACGTCAGATATGAGGACACCCTTTATTTTTTTACACTTATTATTACTGACACAGTAATAAAAAGTAACGGTTCCAAAGATATGGCCATATAGCTTAAACAATATCACCTAGGGGACACCCTTTAATGTGCAATTTTAAATTAAACACTTATTTTAAAGGACAGATTTTTTGTAAATTTCTAATGTCTGTCTAAAACGGCTCAAAAGTTTGGTCATATGCATCAATTTACATCAACTATTGGGACACCCTTTAAAATTTTAAATATTTATTAATGTTATTATACGGGACATAGTAGTGGAGATTCTGTCTAATTTTCAAGTGTTTGTCTATAACGGTTCAAAAGATAGGGCTAGATAGGTAAAATTATATCAATTATGGGGCACCCTTTAGTTTCCCAATTTAAATTATATACTTGATGTTATAAAGGACTTAGATATACAGGTTCTTTGAATATTTCAACCGTCTCTCTGTTACGGTTCAAAAGTTTTGCAATATACATCAAATTACATCAACTATTGGGACACCCTTTAACTTCTAATTATAAATATTTAATTTTTGATTATAAATATTGGACATTCTATCCAATTTTCAAGTGATTGTCTGAAATGGTTCAAATGGTTCATATATTTAAATTGACGTCACATATTGGGACACCCTTTAATTTTTAAGTTTATTTTTTTATTAATTTCTGTTATTGGCAGCTATAGTAATAAGCAGTTTTTTTAAATTTTAAAAGGGTGCCCTTTACGGTTCATAATACACGTAAAAAACACGTATGTTGTATGGGGACACCCTTTAATTTTCAAAATTTTGAACTTCTTTTAAAATGGAACCAATCTGTATGACTGAGTTCTGCGGGCACAAACATAAAAAAAGCAACATTCAGAAGAATTGATAACCTCCTTCTTTTTTTGAAGTCGGTTAAAAATAGGAAAATATCGCTTTTTTGCAGATAAGCTCGAGGATTAAATATACTCCTACTACCGTAATATAAGCCCTAGGAAGTTGAGTAATAGCCCATTTTAAAGAGGATGGTGTACTCACCATGCCACATTTAAAAACATATGTAAATTTAAATAAAATTAAAAGACACTATCTCAAAGATTTTTATAAAACTTTTTTTTAAATGTAAGAAAAAAATTTGTTAAAAATTAGTTTTTTTCATGATTGATATCAAATTAAAGCGTATGAAATCCCCTTTATTATTCAACTTCCTAGGGCTTATAGAACTGGAATTAGAATATATTTAATCCTCGAGCGCATATGCAAAAAAGCGATATTTTCCGACTTTTATAGCTGTATAGCTAAAAAACTATAAGAGATTAAATTTTTTTAAATTATATTTGGATTCAGAGAGTCAAGGAATATAAAAAACTAAAGTTTCAATAAAATCTGAAGTAGTCATTTTGAGTGCCTTGTTGATTTGACGTGGAATTACCCATATATGACATTCTCTACTTTCTTCACAAGCCTCTATCTCTTGAACCGTAAACTTGAAATTCTCATAGAAGGTGCATTTCTATGGTCGCTATAATAACAAATACTAAAAATTAAGTATTGCTAAAACTTTATTAAAAATAATAAAATAATCAAGAAATTAAATTTTTATTCCGAAAAAAATAAGTTGCTTAGGTTTAGGATCAAAAAATAAAAGTAAAAGAAAGCGAGTGTGTAAAAATAGCATTTAGTTCATGTTATACTGCTGTATGTATATTGTGAGTTTTTTGTTTTTTTTTTTTTTAATTGTATCTGGGTACGAAAATAAGTGTTGTTAACAATAAATTTGTAGAATTGAGGGTCATTATTTAGGGCTTTAAATTTAAGTAAGTTATTACACGGAAGCCTTCGTTGGTGATACTCAAACTTGGCTAATTTATTTTGTTATTTATGTATTATATTTTCTATTACCACATAATTACAAAACAAAGCAAGACATGGTCATTCGATTTGTGGTTGTCTACGAAATTACTCATAACCAAATCAAATAAATTCTAATCTTTTGAGTCCACTTCAGTCAATGATTTCACAAAAATAGGATCTTTCACGTGTGTCCTAATATGTGGCCCATCAACACCAGATTTAAATTTGTCTGTTCTTAGTTCTGAAAACTTGCGTGAAAATAAATTAAATGATTCGCCGCTTTTGTCAAGCGCCTTCCCAAACTGTTTCATTAATATAAAGTGGTGTCAGGTCTCGACAAACTAAAACCACATTTATAACATTTTCTGTTCTAACTTTCAGCGTTTTCCTTCGATTTTCAGGGTTAATTCCATTTATTTTCACAACACAGAAGTAGCAGTCGTAATGATCGTTTCGAGGTTCTCGCCAAATCGTGGGTGTTACGAACATTTTTATTATTTTGCCAGTGGACCCTTACTGTACACATACCATACATTTCTGTTAGAGAAGAATTGTTGCCGTATTAAAAAAAATATACGTCAATTTGAATTAGTAACAAAAACAAATTCTCAGGAAGCAAACATTTTTTGTTGACCAGTGTAATTGTTTAGATCCTAAGTCTAAAAAAATGTACTTAATTTGGTGCTGTACTAAAAAAGAAAAATTCTCGTGGATGCTGCTTTTATGGCTTTTAGCCATGAATCCAGTTTGAAAATTTTCAATCGATCCCCGATAAGCATGACCATTACAGGTCAGTACTATTCAAGCTTCTTTAAATACTTTTCACATATTTTCCGATTTTTGCTTTAATCAATGATACGTTTAGATCTTTCCAGATCAAGGATTTGATCATTCGCAGAATCTTATTTTAATATCTTCGAAATTTTTTGGAGTTAAGACAATACCTTAAACTAAACTCGAAAACACCATATTGCTTTTATTTTTTATAGACTACAAATTTGTAGTGTAAGCAAAAAACAAGACTTTCTGCTAATAAGTCAAATTTAGTGGTATCAAATTCACCTTTCCAAA
This sequence comes from Phasia obesa, assembly GCA_949628195.1. Lineage (NCBI taxonomy): Eukaryota > Metazoa > Arthropoda > Insecta > Diptera > Tachinidae > Phasia > Phasia obesa. Next base: position 37,855,457 of record OX451219.1, read on the forward strand.
TTAGGCACATACTGATCCAATTCAGAGGCATATATCCTCTGGCTTTAAGTACCTCTCTAACCACATCGTACATTAGTTTTACTCTTTTTAAATTGAGGATATCCGTTTAAAGTTAAGTTTTAATATAAATATTTAGTATGATTTATTTATCAATCAACCCCACTGTCTATTATAAAGTCTAATTTAGCAAGCATTCTTTCTTTGTGTCTAATATTTTTTATACATCTTTCTTTCTATGTCTACTTAATATTTTATCAAAAAACCAAAAAAAACAACTTCTTTGCGAATATAAAAAAATGGTAATAATTTTAAATTTCATTTAACTCTCTATCATTTTCATGAACATTAGAGTTGTTTTATTTTTGCATTAAAACAAAAATAAAAAACTTATTTTTAAAGCCTTTTCATTTACATGTTAAAGTTAATATTTTGATTCGTGTTCGTAACAACTAAAAGGTTGTTTATTTATAAACCAACTGAAGAATTCTAAGATTTTAAACAAATGAGGCAAATGAAAAAAAGATGAAATAATTAAATAAATTTACCAACAAAAACCAAAGAGAAAAATGTTTTGAAAAGTTTAGTTTCAATAACAAAGTGTTTCAATTACAGCAGCAGATGTAGAGCTTGAAAAATCGCTGATTTAGTTTTTGCAGCTGATTATAATTAATTATTCGAAAACCAACAGATATGCTTTTCACAACTAAAACTTTTCTTTATATTATTTTGTTTTTTATGTTTTGTAGTTTATGACAGACAGGTGAATTAAAGTAGTAACTTCATTTCTGGCGTTTGATGTGGACAAATGGCGAAGATGTTAAGAGACAACACTAGGTGCCAAAAGCATCATCTCTTCCGTTACATACTCAGATATCAGTGTTGGGATTTGTGTGTACAATTGACTCATCAGCGGTACACTGGTACATTTCTTGCTGTTTTGGTACAATTTCATACAAAATTTATTCAATACATTTTTTTATTTATCTTACAAGAAAAAACTTTTCTAATTTTATACTTCTCCAATCCTGTCTAGCACTAATTAAATTGCAACATTGTTGATTTATGTTTAGGATTTTTGTTATTTGCTTTGATAACACTTTTACGTATAAATAATGGGTAATTTAGTTACAAAGCCTTTTTGCTGAACTACAGCGTTTGAACGTTTTTGAATAGCCTCAATCAGTTTCCAGCAGTATTCGGCTGATATATTTTGACATTATTTTTAGTGAAAAATCGTATGGTCTTTTTGGTAATTAGATGACTCTTTAATTGTGCTTCCAAATAACTGCAGGCATACACTCTGGCGGAGTTTTAAAACTTAATTAGAGTTGGGTTTATTAGCTCTTTGGTTTATCAGCTCAGCTCATTAAAACGAACTAGTTCGTTCATTTAGTTCAATACCTCACTTAGTGAGCTAAAAGCAAATGATTCGCAGAGTTGATCTGTTTCGCACAATTGTGTATAGTTCATAAGATTTTAGTGTTAATTCATGTATATTGTTGTATAAATTATGGATTATCTATTTCGCTGTAGTTGTAAAAAACCATAACTTAGTTTAATAAGAGTTGAATAATATATTTAAAATAAAACCTAGTATAAATTTTTGGTATACAAATTTTTAATTTGTAATTTTTTTATAGTACGTATGTAAGTAGTAGTAAAAAAATATTAAATTAAAAAGTAAATAATATCAACACTAAGGACCTTATTCATAAATTTTTTTTTTGATTTATAAAAATTATATAAAACAAATTTCCATACAAAATTTGTTTATTAAACCTTTTATAAACTGAAAATATTTTTTTTTATGAATTTGAGCCTAATAAACTAATATATAAAAACATAAAGATACATAAGTAGAAAAAAAAAAAACAGGCGAGCAGCTCGTCTAAAACATTTTTGTAGGAATTACTCAAAAAATTTAGTGCTTTTCATACAAATTTAATACAGAAACCGCACATAAGATTATTATAAAAAAAACTTCAGAGTTTATATACATACATGTATCAACACAAAATGAATTTGACTTGGTCAGTATGATAGACATAAACAAAAGCTGAATGTCATAAAACAAAAATTTGAACAATGAACTACAAAAAGCGCTTAGTAACTGAGCTAAAAGAGCTCAGTACAAAAAGCGTTTCATCTAGTTCAAAAGAGCGAATAGTTCAATTGAACTAGATAACTGAGCTAAAAGAGCTCAGAACAAAGAGCGTTTCATCTAGTTCAATTGAGCGAATAGTTCAATTGAACTAGTTCGTTCGCGAACTACACAACTCTAAACTTAATGGAAATTGTAGTATAACCAGTTCCCAATATCGTACGCCGCACAGTGGTCAATTTCGCGAGATAGCGGTCAAAACTCTATAACTTTTGACCGGATTGGTATTTTTTTACGCGATTTTTTTTGTTTAATAGGAGGGACTTTAAGCTTCAATTTGCGTGTTCAAACGTAAAAATCGACTGATAGGAACGTAAGTAATGTGGAGTTAAAAATGCATTTTAATTTTTTGTTGAGTTTCCATGTAAAAGTTGAATATTTTGACATTTTAAATAGGTATTTTTTTTATAATTTCTTATTTTCTTCAATCGTATTTTGCAACCAATACTTATTTATTATTCTTAAACTTAATTTGTGTCAGAAAATGCCAACATTTGGCCCCTGACATTTATTTAGTCTCAATATTCACAGGGGCCAAAGGTTGTTTTTTTTTTGGAAGAAAGCTAACTCTTGTGTGGATTAAACTGAAAAATAATACTGAAATTCCCAACAATATCAATACCATTTGGATATATTATATACAGAACACAACATCGATAAAATTTTAAGTAAACTTTTACTATTGATTTAAAGTGCACATATATTTTATTTAAATGTATTAATAAAAATTTTATAATTAAGTTTTTATGCTCTAGGTCTTTTTATAAAAATATTTCAATTTACTTTTATTTTTATATTCGATATTTCGCTACACCATTGGGTAGCATCATCAGGAAATGGAAAAAGTTTTATAATATTTTTTTTTTTTTTTTAATAATTGTGTATTAATAAAAATTTATACTAAAATTAGAAACAAATTATAATCTTTAAACTAGTATTAATTAAACAATATTAGTAAAAATTTCTTCCAAATAGCTTTGATTTTCATTTTGCAGTAGTTGTTTAGCTTCTTTATCTAACTCCAATGAGGTTGATTTCCATTTTTGTCGAATACTGGACATATATGGGTCTGATGTGCACAACAAAATATTAATTAGATCTTCATTAGTACAATATCTGGAAATTTTTCTTGTATTGTGCTCGCGAAAGAATCTGTAGTCTTTGTTCCTTTTTTCTTGCGCTTCTTCTGAGAGATCTCCAATTGGAAGCATATTGTGCTGAATTATTTGTTCCCCATGGAACAAAATTTTGTGAACTGTGGTTGGCATATGTCTCCAAGAATATTTTTGGTTATAAAGTGTTGCTGTCTCATTAGCATACTGACCAAATTTTTTTGCATCTATCTTTTTGCTACATGCTATAACTTCTAATATGATTTGGAATCGTCGTATTAAATCATAATCTACTCCAGTTATAGAAGCTGCAGTTTCTGGATCGGAAAAAAATCTCCTTGCTGTGTTTCCATCATTAGAATTTCCTTCTCCTTGCTTTGGCTGGTCAATTATAAGGCCTATCTCACGGTATTTTTCTTGAATATCTTTTTTTTTTTTGCTTTCTTTTTTCCAAATTTTCTTTGTTGTTTCTCACTGTTTCGCCTAACGGGCCAAATTCCAAATCGTATCCCAATTTAAGAATATGCTCCATAAAACGAATTCTAGCATGAAGAGGTGACATTCCAAATTCATATGCTTCATTAAAACTATCGTCTTGTGTTGGTGGTTGGCTCAATTGACTTGATGTTGTTTGGCATATGGTGCAGCTTGACGAAGACTTTGTTTCGGTTAAAGCTTGTGCAACTTTTCCATCGATCATTGTAAGTGACATTTTAAAGTTAACTTCGATGCATTGGTCATTAAATTCAAATATCACTGGTTGAAGTTCTTTAATTTCATCTCTTATTTTGCCAACTTCTTCAGTTATGACATCTTTAGTTTCTTTTTTGTAAGCAAACTTTATTGGTCTACAAAATTTTGTTGACGAGGGAATTTCATTCTTCCATACATCTATCTCTGCAGCTCTACTAGTTGACGGCTCTGAAGCAATATAAGTTTTTGTTAAACGTAATGGAACGAAAGAAATCATGAATAAATTGGCATCTGATGAATTTTCCGCATTACATTGTTTGTATTGTTTCTGGCCAGAGGACCCATCACATCCCCATTTAGAAATTAAAGTCATGCTGCAATTTTTAAACTTCTTTAAATAATCAGCATCAAATGTCTTTAGTAATCGTTCTGCAGTGTGTTCAAGAAGATCCTGCAATTTTATTTCTGCTGAACTTGAAGTTACACTAATAGCAGTTGGTGAAGGTAAGCAATCTTTTTTGGCAGAAACTATATCTCGATATGATGGAAAAATTCCACAATTTTTTTCATTGGTTCGCTTCCGCAATTCTGTATATTGGTTTTTAGTCATTTTCAAATCCAAAAATAGTGCAAATGCTTCTTCTGGAGTAAATTTATTTTCTTCAGTTGGTGTCGGCATACTTTCTAAAATCCTTTTTGTGCGTCTGGGGCTTGCTTCCACTATTTTTTCAATGATAGCAATTTTACTCATTTTAGTTTTCGATGGTTGAATTTGATGCAGAAATGAATCCTTTATGATGCTACAAGAAACTTCTTCATTGATATGTTTAAGCTTGCGTCTTCGTGATCTTTCACTACAATTATCAATTGGCTTTGCTGGTCGACCACCTTTTCCAGTTTCCGTGGTAGTTACTGATGGCTTTTTAAAAATAAGTTTATTTCTTAGCCATTCTTGGTTGCGTGAGTAAAACAATTTCTTGTTTCTGGAACATTGATTGTACCGTTTTCTTAAAGTATTTAAAAAGTTTTTTATTTTTAAGTTATGAATTTTAATTTCTTGTTTGTCGCATATTTTGAAGAATGGATTATTCATTATATTTAAAATAATGTCGTTTTCATCTTTCCGTTCAAAATATATATCAGATAGAACACTATAACTGAATTTAGCCATTGTTTAAACAATAATGAAGAAAAAAAATGAATGCATGGATTAATATACTATTGCTCGAAGTTTCAACATGATCTTTTTTACCTCTTTGAAACATAATATAACAGGTACTTGGTTTTACCAGTTATTTCCATTGGTTTTAAATTTATTTGTAATTTTCAGGTATTTAAGTTGTGTAATATTAGATGGCAATAAAATCATTTTTTACCTTTTCCAAATGAATTGCTAGATACCACATAAATTTAGAGTTAACAGGTACTGGCAATAATATAACAGGTAGTTGGTTTTACCAGTTATTTCCATTAGTTATAAATTTATTTGCAATTTTCAGGTATTTAAGTTATGTAATATTAGATGGCAATAAAATCATTTTTTACCTTTTCCAAATGAATTGCCAGATACCACATAATTTGAGAGTTCTATTGTCATTTTTGTCAAAATTTTGATACACCCTTCTATGTGGACTAGGTCCAAATATGGGCCAACTTCTCCTAATTTCAACAGAATTATTTTTTTGGTCAATAAGAACTCTTGTACAAAATTGCATCAAAATATATGCATAATATCCACTTTCACATACAAATAACTTCTCAAAAAATATGACGTGCATTTGTACCGAATATCTTACCTTGGGTCAGAAAAATTGCTGTAGCTCAAAAAGTGCAGTCCCGATGCATGGACATGTATATATAGGAATGTAGGGGAGAGTTAGGACTACAAAATAGTAAATTTGTGTTTTGACTCAGCTTGACTCACAGGAGTTGTGCTCTATGAAGTAGGAAATTTTCGAGAAATTTGACCTTTTTTAAAAAAAATATTTAAATTGTTCTGAAAACAGTAGAGCTTCAATTTTTTTTACCAGTAATAGGAATAAGTTAAGTTACAACACAAAATTTATTTCGTCCAAAAATCTTGAAAAACAAAAAAGTTATGATCATTTTAACTTTAAAAATTAACTAAAAATATCATAAATTTACTAAATTCTGAAAAAGCCCATTTTGGACCACCCTGTTCTCAGTGAAATAGTTGAAATAGAGTTCTAATTTTTTGGCTCCCGAGGTTTACTACTGTCTACTTTCATATGAGTATAATAACTTTAAAATCGGAGAACAAAAACCAAAAGGAGTTTTGGCCGCTATCTCAAAATATTGACCACAGTGCGCCGTTCGTTTATGCAATAGGTAAGTATTTTAGCAAAATAATTGTTAGTAAATCGGCAACACAAAAACAAAAAATAGAGGAATCAAGGTTATTTATTACAAGAATAAAAGGCAAGATTATGCCATGCGCATGTTTTCCCGTTAGATGACGGTGTTCGGCCAATTTAATGTTGCAAAATTTGTATTCAATAAATAGCTTCAAATAAATACGCACAAAAAATCTAAGAAATAGGCATTAATGTGCAACCCTGCAAATAAACTCTCAACATAATTTATCGTGAAGCCAAAATTCAATTTTATTTTAGTGATGTCGTAACCTTGTCTTCTGTCATCCTTGATTTATTATTACATTATACCCTAGTATACAAATTTCGATTTGTGCTCTTTTAATGTCGAGCTACTGTCTGTATGTTTTATTTGTTCTTTTTTCATTTAATGCTAAATTTTGGTACAATTGATGCTGAATTGGTACAATTTATTATTGGGCCGGTACAATTTAAAAACTGTCAGATATAAACAGCTATCCCTAGGTAGGGTTTAGCATTTAAATGTTTATTACCTTTACAATTATCTCAAAACCGATTAACTCACATTAACTCTTTGAAATGGGCCCAGCGAAATAGTCCAGCGACATTTAATAGCAAAACAGAGGCTGCTAATTGACTTCGCTAATCGAAAAATTAGGCGAGCGGAATAATTTTCATGAAATAACTGAACAGTGTTTTCTGCTGTACGACTCCTTGCGCTGCACAGTGGATAATTTCACGAGAAGGCGGCCAAAAATAACTTTTGATATGAATTTTGATAAGCGTTTAGTGTCCCACCTACTAAACGCTTATCATTAGTAAAAATCGGACGATAAATAAAAAAAATTTATGGAGGATTTGAAATATATTTAATTTTTTTAGTTGAATTTTTTATTAAATTGGCACGCAAAATGACTGCAGATTTCACTGACACATTTCTCATTTATATTCCTTTTCCCTGAATCCAAAAAAAAAAAAATTTTAAAAAACTCTCTCTTACATTTTTGTAGCTATAAATAAGGCTGAAATATATAATATAATTCCAGTTCTATAAGCCCAAGGGATTTAAGAAAAACACTGTTTAAAAAGGATTTCATAAACTTATATTCGAAAAAAATAAATTAAAGAAAATTTATTTGATTGATATAGGGCCTTATTCATAAAATATATTTTTGATTTATAAAAGGTTTAAAAAACAAATTTTCATACAAAATTTCTTTAAAAAACCTTCTATAAACTGAAAATATTTTTTATGAATTTAGCCCATAGTGTTTTATATTTTATTTTTTTTCAATTTCAATGGAAATTTTCTTATCTTATACTTAAGTTACAATTTTGCAGTTTGTAATGAATCAATATGAAGTTTTATTAACATAACTTCTGATACCCCCATGGGCCCACTGTTATAGTGTATGTACCCACTAAGCCCTACACTCCTACACCCTATTATATATGCTCTCGTGAGCACCAGAACAATGACCAAAGTTCTGATATTTTGTGCAAAATTTATGAATACAAAAGTTTTGCAAAAAAATTATTTTTTGCAACGTGAGATATTCGACTATCGAAGAAAGAAAAAGCATGGAGTGGCTGAGAATGGACGTAGGATTCTAAACCGAGCGGGTACATAACATTTTGCATGAATGGATATGAAAGAGCTAGCCGTTCGATGGATGTCAACATCACGACACTTGTATAGTTACTATGGCAAAACTCCACTACTACCCCATCCAGAATACCGTCCAAATTTAGCCCCTTGTGCCTATTTCCGGTACAAATTTTAAAGAAGTAGCTCGGTGATAAGAAACTTAGCGGAAACGAAGAGGTCATTATTGAAAGAAACACCTATTTTTAGCCCTGAGCTTAAAAAAATAGGACTAAATATATGGAGCTTAAAGGAAACTATGTTGAGAAATAAATCTCTTTTTTTCGACCAAAAAATCTCTTATCCAAAAAGTCACGGCAATATGAAATTGTACTACGGGTATTTATATGTAGTGAAAATTATACTTGCATTTAATTTATTGAGTGTTCCAAATTATGGCTTAATGGCTACCTATGCAACAATACAATGGAAAGAAAAACAAGTAAAACGGTTCATGCACTTTCTTGACGGTCAGTTTCTAACGTAACCACCACATTAACAAACCCCTTCATATAAATTATAAATACATATTTTAAAACACATTGTAAACATGAATGCGAGGTAAGGTAAAAAATAACAATTATATTCAAAATAAATTTAAAATGATTAATTTGTAAATTATAATTTTTCTTAAAAAATCTTGATGTCCCGTTCAGTACGAATCTCATCACCTACAAACTAAGTTTCAAACTTTGAAGCACTTCAGCAGAGTAAGCAAAAAAAAAATAAAGTAATAAAGTTATGTAATGAAATGAAAAACCGTCACTTAAGGCCGGGCACATAGAATCCGTCATACGTTATACTTTAACGTTCTCAACTGAAATAAAAGTAACAACGGAAGAGGTTGACACAGCGAGTACTTTGTTGACGCATATTTAATCAGAAAAAAAGCACTTGAAAAGCTTTTTTCTCCATTTTACTCTATTAAATTAAATTATTTTGTTGTATTTTGTTTAAGTTTTGCTTCCACTCAACACAAAAATTTAATTTTGAGAGAGAGAAACAAAGAGAAACCAATTTGTAGCTTTCAACGCACGTCAAAAGTTAAAAGTTGCCCAACTTTCGTACTTTGCGTAGACGGAGAAGTACTAATTGTGACAACACTCATTAGAAAAGCTGTATTTCAACTTTCTTGTACGTTGAAAAATAAGACGTATAAGGTATGACGGATTCTATGTGCCCCGGCCTATAGTTGGGTGTGAAAAGTATTTTGCCAAGTTGGATGCTGAATTTGCTATCAATCGATATTAAACTCAATAGTTTGATTTATCGCAGAACTATACTAGTCGAAAAAGGAGACTTTCTTTTTTAAGGGAAAAAGTTGAAGAATCGAGAATCAAGCCAGAAGAAAGCCATTACTGAACAAGTAAAAGTGCTATATTCGGCCGTGCCTAATCTTCTATACCCTTCCCCACGGTGATTTTATTTCTACAGACATGTACAGCATTATCCATATTGTTGACTCTTTACTTAAATAAAATCGTATGAGAAAAAATCATTATTCATGAGTCAAAGAAATAGAAGTGTAGTGTATGCATATATAGAATTAGTACTGTAGTATAATAGATACATATATAGAGTAAGTACTGTAGTAATTTAAGAATTTCATTTACACATTTTTTTTGAACTTGAAAAAGTCAAATTCATTTTTTGTTTACAATAAGTATTTTAAGAATTTCAATTGATAAAGCCACTGACCAAATTTAGTATTTTATGTTATGTCAGCAATAATAAATATTTAAGTTTTTGTTTGTATAAAATAATTTGTATGAGAAATAAAATTGTAATATGAACTCTATTTAAGTTTAGTGAACTGTTGGCATAGGAATGTTTGTAATATGAAATTTGTATTAAAGCAAAAATGTTTTTCACGTGCCAATGGTTTATGGGAACCAAAGTAAAATTTGCTGAGACCGTGGGAACAGCAAATCAACTATTGATTTGTTGGTACCCCAAAATATTGCTGACCTATAGATTAATTTAGTATATAAGCTTGTATTTTTGAAAATAAAATTCAGAGTTAAATCAGAATTGAAATCAATTTGTATTCTTTTCTCATTAATTCTCGAGGGCATCTTAATGCTCAGTTAAAGCGGCAGAAGTGCTAAGAGAATACTTAACTTAAAACATTAAAACACTAAACATACCATATGGCGATCCTGCCCGTTTAGAATAGATCCTGTAGAAATTGGTTGCAAATATGCTATCAGTGGCCGATGCAGATCACATTATAACAATGGATTTGCATGCTTCACGAATTCAGGGTTTCTTCGATATCCCGGTTGACAATCTTTATGCGGAATCAGTCGTTTTAAAATGGATCAAAGAAAACATTCCAGAATGGAAGAATTCTATTATTGTGTCACCAGATGCTGGCGGTGCTAAACGTGTTACATCTATTGCTGATCGTCTAAATGTTGAATTTGCTTTAATTCGCAAAGAACGAAAGAAGGCCAATGAAGTCGCTTCTATGGTGCTTGTTGGTGATGTCAAGGATAAAATTGCCATATTGGTCGATGATATGACTGATACTTGTGGTACAATTGTGCATGCTGCCGATCGTTTAGTTGAAGCAGGTGCTACTAAGGTTTATGCCATTTTAACACATGGCATCTTTTCGGGAACAGCGATTTCGCGCATTAATAACGCTTGTTTCGAGGCTGTGGTTGTAACAAATACCATACCTCAAGATGGTCACATGAGAGATTGTCCCAAAATCCAATGTATCGATGTTTCTATGATGTTTGCCAAAGCTGCGCGAAGAACACACAATGGCGAAAGTGTTTCTTATCTTTTCTCAAATGTGCCATACTAAGAACTATGTTTAAACAAAATACTTTTTTTAATTTTTTTAATATAACTTTAATTTTAATTCAAATATTCTAAAGGAAAAAATGTTTTCTTCTTTTAATTTCTTTTACAAAAAAAAAAAAAGAATAGAAACTATAATATAATTGGTTTCTTTAAAAATATACTTTCTTCTTGTAAGTTTGTGTAATCAAACATAATAATTTTTGCCATTGTTTCTTAAGATTTTTATTTAAAAAAAATATATTTTTTTGTAATGTAATGAATAATATTATTTTTCTTTCCAACAATTTTTACCAATTTTAGTTACACGTTTCTTTTTAATCAAGCCAAAGTTTAAATTTGTTTGCCATAAGCCTTTTTTATCATTTTAAAATTGATTTATCTAAAATAATTATGTTAAGCTTAATCATTTTACCCCAACTAAAGACCACTTACACAAAAACACATCAAATATATAAATAATTAAAATTGTACGTTTTTTTAACATTTTTCCAAAAAAAAAAGATAGAAATATTTGAAAAATTTACTCTTATGTCAAAAGAATTTTTTTTTAAGCATTTTCCCAATATTTGTTATTTGTTTTATTTCTGTTTAACCAATCAGAGCACTTTTGATCAGAACCTTTAAAAATCATAATTTCATATTGATATTTTTTGCAAAATTTTTTAGGAATGTTTCACATGTTAATATTTTCCTTTCGATGATAGAAATGGTTCATTATGAACTAAATGAGCAAGGAAAACAGAAACTAATAAAATATGTAATGGCGATAAAATTAATAAACAGAGTCAGGGATATTCTTATTATAGAAGAACTTAAAACAGTTCTAACAAAGCATTTCAAATCCACAAGAACGGCAAGCAGCATACATTTCGAATTAAAGAATACCAAACAAAAAGGCAATGTACTTAACTACAAAGAACGGATTAACACTTTGATGGCGGACTTGACATTTGATTACAAAAGATGGTATAAAAACCGACCCGACAAAATACAAAGTAATTGAACAATATCCTGTTCCAAAAAACTCAGACGACAGAAGATTCATTCCAGACTTCGCCAAAACGGCAACTTGTCTTAATAATCTATTAAAAAAGAAAGTAACTTTCAATTGGACAGAAGATTGCCAAACAGCATTTGAGACTCTAAGAGACAAATTAAAAAACCCGCCTATATTACGATACCCGAACTTTGACGAACCATTCATTTTAACGACAGACGCTTGAAACGTGGCTCTGGGAGCAATTCTTTCACAGGGTGAAATAGGAAACGACCTACCCATATCATATGCAAGTAGAACATTAAATAAACATGAGAAAAATAAATCAGTGATTGAAAAAGAATTATTAGGTATCCATTGGGGAATACAATTTTTTAGACCATATCTATATGGTAGAAAATTTACCGTAGTCACAGACCATAGACCTCTTATTGCTTTGTTTACACATAAAAACCCGTCTTCAAAATTAACCAGAATTAGACTTGAACTAGCAGATTATGACTTTGATATAATATATAAGAAGGGAGCGAATAATACAAACGCAGACGCTCTTTCGCGTGTAGAAATAAATTCACAAATATTAAGAGACATGATTCCAATCTATATTGATGAAAAAGAAAAGAAAACCTTGGCAATAACAAGAAATATGTTTAACAACGAAATGAAAACTAAAATTAATAATGAAATGAAAAATAAATATAATGAAGATGAAAATAAAAATAAAAATAAAAAGAACGTTCATAGAAAAGAAAATATTATAAAAGACTGCATATCTCGAAAGGAGACTGATCACCTCCATATGTGGGAATGTACGTCAATAAATAATATTAATGGTACCCAAAAGATTGAATTTATATATGATAATAAGCTGCAGCAAGAATTGAAAAAAGAATTGAAAGAGAAAAATGATAAAATAACGCGCATAATATGCAATAAAAGCGAAAATCCTATGTTTTCAGGAACATTTATGGAGAAACTTTTATTGAGATTGAAGAAATTGAAATTTAGAAAGTACGTACTATACGATAATGATGAAATATTTAAATATATAACGGCCGAAGAATTGAAAGAAATATATAACAATATAAATAAAAACGAAATAGAAATAATTATATACAAAATGCCAAGAGAAATAAAAGATAATATAACACAATATAGATTGATAGAAGAATTTCATGACTCACCACACGGAGGACATTTTGGAATTAGGAAAACACTTTCCAAACTAAAACAAAGATATATATGGAAAAATATGAATAAAATGGTTAGAAAGTACATAACAACATGTGATTCATGCCAGAAACATAAACAGATAAAAAATACAAAAGAACCTTTTACTATAACAGATACACCCTCACACGGTTTTGATACTGTTGTAATGGACACAGTTGGACCACTAAGACCATCCGGACAATTTAGATACATATTTACCATGCAGTGCGAACTGACAAAATATGTTGTTGCTTGTCCGATTGAATCAAAAGATGCCAAAACAGTCGCGAAGGCTTTAATAGAACATATTGTATTAAAATACGGTTTATTTAACATTCTCAAAACAGATAGAGGAACTGAATTTACCAATGAATTGATGAGAGAGATTTGTGTATTATTAAAAATAAAACAAAATTTCTCAACACCTTACCATCATGAAACTTTAGGCACGATAGAACGAAATCATCGTGTCCTGAACGAATATTTTCTAAATTTTGTAAATGACAATAATTGGCATGAGTGGATATCATATTATACTTTTGCTTTTAATACGACACCAAATGTCGATACAGACTATTCACCATTTGAACTAATTTTTGGTAGACTTCCTAGACTGCCAAACGATATTTTAGAGGACACCAAAAAAATTTATAATACTGACAATTATTTAAATGAACTAAAGATTAGACTTCATCACTCATTACAAAGAGCAAGAGAAATAATTCTCGAAGTAAAAAAGAAAAGAGGATTAGAATCTAAAAAGAATCAAAATATGATAGATATTAGAATAGGAGATTTAGTTTTAGTTAAAGTTTTAAATAGAAAGAAATATGAACCCCCATACAAAGGTCCATACAAAGTAATAAACATAGAAGATTTAAATGTAGTCATAGAAATTGATAAATCAAAAACAAAAATAGTGCATAAAAATTTACTAAAAAAATATTTTAATCAACACACAAATATGTAGATAAGAAATATAAAGAATTATAAGAACTAATATGTAACAATATGAATAAGAAATATATAGAGTAAATACTTAAAATACACTTTATAAATAGGCATATATATGTACATATGTTTAATTTTTGATTCTAACTTGGTTTCATTTTTAATAATACCCAAACCTAAAAGGGTAAGGGTGTAGTGTATGCATATATAGAATTAGTACTGTAGTATAATAGATACATATCTGTGGCATTAAGGAATAAGTGCTTAAGTCGACTTAAGCAAAATTTAAGTTAGTGACACCTTTGGAATCTCCGTACTCCAAAGTACCCATGTGCAAAGTTTCAATTATTTTGTACCATTTTTGAGGAAGTTATAGCGAAATTTAATTCAGCTTATCATTTTTCAATGTCTAAACGCATTGGAAAAAAAGCTTAAGAAACTACAAGCTATTCTTCCAAATCAAAAAATCTTTTTTTCACAACTTTTTAATTGCAACGCCTGCCTACTTTTCGTAGACCTAAAATAATTTCCAAAACATACGTCTGACTCCCATGTGTGAAGTTTAAAGATCAGCAATTTTTAAAAAAAATTAATTTTTAAATTTAAAATTGATTTTCTACAAAACTTAAAAATCAGACTTAAGCACTTTTTCCTTTTTGCCACAGATATATAGAGTAATAGATACATATATAGAGTAAAGTAAAATTTGCTGAGACCGTGGGAACAGCAAATCAACTATTGATTTGTTGGTACCCCAAAATATTGCTGACCTATAGATTAATTTAGTATATAAGCTTGTATTTTTGAAAATAAAATTCAGAGTTAAATCAGAATTGAAATCAATTTGTATTCTTTTCTCATTAATTCTCGAGGACATCTTAATGCTCAGTTAAAGCGGCAGAAGTGCTAAGAGAATACTTAACTTAAAACATTAAAACACTAAACATACCATAGAAGACAAATGAAAACAAATTCCGTTTGCTTCAATTGTCGCCGTGTTGTCAGTTACTTAATGATATTGAAGCTGACAGCTACATCGTAAACTCTGACATTGTTATAGAAATACTTATTTTGCTTTTATAAAATTAAATAACTTGTTGTTATAAATATTTCCTCCAAAACTTTTTGTTTGTATATGAATTTGTAATTTACAATTTTGTGATATTTTCTTTTGTTGAATAAAATAGAAATTAGCTTAAGTTGACGACAGCCACAACGGTGGCCATGTAGCTTTGCTGACTTCACAATAATCGTTTTATTTTTGACAGTTTGTAGTCGGTATCCTGATGATGTCTATGTGTTTAATGCACCTAGGTTTTAAAACAGAGATATCATCAATTTAAAAATTAAAAGCATTTAAAAAAATTAAACGCATTTAAAAAAATATGTTACTCTATATACACACATACATACAAATGTATATTCTTATATATTATGTTACAGTCATGATTTTCATTTTCAAAGAAATATTGAAATTTTTGTTTTAATTTTTCGAAAATTGTGTGTAAAAATTTTTTGTAAAAACATTTTTTTTAAACATTTTTTATATAATTTTATTCGATAATTTTTTGGAAAATTTTTAAAAAAAATTTTTTTTCGAATATTTTTCTGTAAAATATCTTTTTGAAAATGCTTTGTAAATTTTTTTGTAAATATTTTTGAAAAAAAAATTAAAAAAAATTTTTTTTATAAAATTTTTTAAACAATTTTTTTTTAAATTTGATTGAAATTTTTTTGTTAAATTTTGGACCTTTCTCCAATCTATTGAGTTAGAATGGTCAGACTAAAGCAAAAAGAAATCCTTACAAAAATAAAATTTCATCATATTGACACATGGGGGGTCCTTTTAACTGCTCCTATTTATCAGTGGGTACCCTGTGGGTCCATTGGCTACCTCTATGTGTATTGCTTTCTATTAAGGTCTCTAATACAAATCGAAGCAGAAAAACCCTACCAATCTAAAAGCAAACAAAAATCGCCCCTCGCAGGGGTTATTGATCCCCCGAGATCTGTATGCACTCCTTGCGATCTACCTGTCGCAAACAAAAATCGCCCCTCGCAGGGGTTATTGATCCCCCGAGATCTGTATGCACTCCTTGCGATCTACCTGTCGCAGTCTAATATTTATTTGACAAAAAACGGCAAAACAGAATTATTAAAGCCGAAAAAAATTAAAAAAAAAAACGTGAAAAAAATATAGGTGGGCGTGGTTTTTGGCCCGCAGCCTCCAAAAGAATGATCCGATGTTGCTGAATTGCAATACCAAAATTTTCGAAACTATGCCTGACAGATTAGTGTGCTTAAGTTTTTTGTATCTCTTCTGGTACCTTGGCAAATGACATTACAACACTAACACGGACAGACCGACAGAAGGACATCGCTTAATCAACTTCTCTATGTATAAGCATCCAGAATATACATATATACTTTATGGGGTCGGAAATGAATATTGTAGAAATTACAAACGGAATGACAAACTTATATATACCCTTTCCACTTGTGGTGAAGGGTATAAAAATAGCAAACTCAATAATGTTATAAATTTTTGTAAGACAAACACCATCTAGTAGTTTTTATGTGATGCGAACACAATCAGAAAGACAGACAGACATACAGACAGAAAATGAGTTACTGTTTTATTATATGTAAAAATAAAAATATTTTTTTCCAATAGGTATGGTAATGTTGATTGTAGGCCTCTTCAGATTTTAAATAGAAGAAATGACGCTCCACTTTTTTAGCTTTTAAACTTTATGTGGGTACTAAAATAAGTGTACTTAATTGGACTTTTTGAACTCCTTAAGTTTCTGATTTATGTTACTTTCTTTGTAAAGTTAAATATTCGACTCGCACAACACACCTCGTACATACAAATACATACTTTGATAGAAAATAAACTTAAAACTTAAATCTGCTATTTCTATGTCGCATTTAAAATTCCTTATATTTTTTCTTTAATTGTTGTTGTTGTCGTTATTTATATTTTAGTGTATTTTGTTAGTTTTATTGAAACAAGTAAACACAAAGTTGTCTGCAATTTAAAAATTAAACAACCATAAATAAATAAATATTTTCCAATAAATATCAAATTTTTAGAAGAGGAGTTTATTGGTTACCAAGTACATAAAACACAAAATGCCTTAATAAAAGTGTTGAGCGCCAACCCTTATCACGTATTCATACAGTGACCCACATAAGTTGGTCAGCAAAAACTATTTTTGTTAAACAAATAGAAATTTATTGAGTAAAATATTTAGTTAAATACTTATTTCAAATATCAGTTAAAAAAGATTTTTCTTAATAATAATCGCTAAAAGTAATTTCGAGTATTTTGAACTTTACGTCACAATGTGGACGTTCTGTGAAGGTTATTTTGCGAAACTAAAGGCGGTAAGATTTCCTGCGATTGATATGTGTTTTAGTGATTTAAAGAATCGAACAGTGAGTGCATTTCTCTGAAGGTCCCCTATAGAACATACCCTAAAAATTAGGTTGATATAAGTCGTAGATATGTTCGATAATGTCCGGTATAATTAAAACTTCGACAAGGGGCTTTTTCAGAGAAATGATTATTTCTTTAATAATTCAGTCTCTACTTGTACCACCTACTGGCTGTCTGGCAACAATATGTAATTACATAAATTGGTAAAAGGATATGGCTAAGAACCTCGAACTAACTAACCGCTAGTTCTTGACTTAAGAAAGAAGAGTTCGCAGATTACACAGTCCATCTTCTTGCACTCTCTTACTAATTTCGATTTAAAGCTGTGACCTTTCGAAATTTAAAACACCATTTAAAATACCGTTTTGTACTTAGTTAGTATATCTGCTTGGAATACACTATTACTCTCATCTGGGAGCCTATACGAATTGCGTATTCTAGTGTGAACCCCTACGAACCATAGTAAAAGCTCCGACCGTTTCGTATAGTTTACCAGATTCCAGCCAAGCATCCCTGTTCGAAAAGTATACTATTGTCTCTACCACTAAGCAGTGTGAATGCAATGGTGAAGACATCATAAGCAGTGTGAATGCAATGGTGAAGACATCATTCACACTGCTTAGAGATTAATGACCTTTAACTGGAATAAATACCGAAATAACCAAATAATACCTAAAATATCTCGGTATCAACGAAAAATGTTCAACGTTTGGTATTCACTGTATTGAATAAAAGCGAAATTCGCAATAAATAAATCCAATTTGTATTCCAAGCAGGTTTTATTGCACCAAAAATTAGCACTGCTACCAACATTAAATCATTATAGAGATACAGAATAAAATATGTGTGTCAGTTCGTTAGATCTTATTTAGAAAAGCAAAAGAAAATCATTAACAACCTTGATGAGCGTAGAAAATAAAAACAACAAAAATATAAGTCAGCTTTAGTTTTTATTCTTAGTCTTGTTCGATTTTTAATAATGCAAAACTATCAATTGGCACCTTGTCGTTCAAGTGTTTACTACCCGATACTTTGTGTTTTAAGTGTTTGTTATTCACTAGTCAAGTAATTAGCAGTTGTTGCCATGAGTACTTGTTAGAGAATTGCTTCAAGTGTAGCAGAAGTGTTAAACAATATTGTTGCTGTAGCTGCTCATGCCAACAGTAAACAACACAGTTCATTCAATTTTTATTGCAAACTAGCAGAGAGATGATGTCGTGTATTAGTTTCACTAAAATTGCTCATACTAATTTTGTGAAAGGCCGTTGAAAATGGTAAATCATATTAGGGATGAAGAAAACTATTGCCATTTAAGGTTTTTGATTTTCAGTTTGAAGAAGTTTACAAGAATGATTAAAAGAAAACTAGATTTCGCCTCACTTATCTTGCAAACATAACTGTAATTGTAGTGAAAAAAGTGCTAATTTAAATTAATAATTCATCCCACACGTAGGGTTTCGTAATACGATTAATAACAAACACCGAGATTTTAATTTTTACGCGTTTTAAATAGAGCAGCATTTAATATTTAGTTTTATGTTTCTATTACTTGCTTTTAAAAATTTTAAAACGAAGTAATAGGTCTTTTCCTTGCTTAGGAATCCTGGTTATCCAAGGAATCTTCCACTCTGTTGAAAATTACTCAAGATGTAAAACGGCATTAAAAATAAAAAAGAATAAATTTTTTGAGATGTTCGGGGCAACTCAGATAACATCATTACTGGTTTTATCGAAGCCAGGGGCTTTCTTTCTGTTGAAATCAGTTATTGCCTTTCAATATCACGAATTTTAAATCTGAAGAGAACTGGATCACTAACACGCCAAGTCAACTACATCAGTCGTTACAATTGGACTAAAATCGTTTTACAAATGATCATCACTGCCTTTTTCTGTATCATTTCTCGCCCAACAACTACATGAAGTTCGCAAGGGAAGTACCGGCCTTTTAAGTCTACTACATGCTCGCCATACATATACATATGCGAATTTATGGCAAAACAAAAACTTTTAAAAGGTTAGTACTTTTGTTTTTAAAAGCAAGTAATGTTACTGTTAAAAATATAAGCACTTATTCGTCGCAATCACGTCTTTTTTGGTGTCTCCTTTAAGTTTACCAGATAAGGCTAAATTCGACACAATCGGGACTTTATTTTTTACTATTTTTATGTTTGATACTTTTAGTTACAGTAGGTTATACAAGTCTCGCGTCATTATTGAAACATCCTTTAATAACGCAGTTAGCCATTTGTTGGCACCCAGATTATATCCAAGCTCCTTCTTGGTCTTCCCAATTACAATTTATTTAAATTTTACCAACAGAAAATTGAAAAAAAAAATTGAAATCTCCATGTACATACTCGTATTTCAAACATTTCACAGTTAACATTATCATTATATTTGTCATCGCCAGTTGGATTCACATCTGTATGTACGTGTTATGGGCATACAAAAGAAGCATATTGTATTTAGATTTATATAATTTACAAATAACTGTTTATAAATCATCAAGAAGGTTTACTTTTTACTCTGACAAGGAATAAGAACACGTCAAACCGAACGATTTTTCTTAAATAATTGCCTGTCGTATCTTTATAAAAATAAAATTTTTCCAAATAAAAGAAAATAAAAATAGTAAAAACATTGGCCTGAAAAACAGCCAACAACTATTTCATTAGTTGGCGAAAAGCGTCATGTTTTTAAAAGAGAAATACAGACGAGAAATCAATTAAAAAAAAAAAAAAAATTTAGGCCGTGACCGTGTCGTAGCGTTACAAAACTTTGACGGATAAAGGTGGTTTAAGAAAGTGAATGGGTGGGAAAGATTGAAAGAGAGGAAAACAAGAAAAAACAACTAACGCCTCAAAGCTTGATATTTATAAATTAAAGATACAACATGTTATTTATTGAAACAAAGATTTCAAAAAATATTAAAGTAATACTTTTTACCAGTCAAAATAATAGTCCTGGTGTTTCTACATATACTTATGTGTCAAAATTATACTCATATTCGTCATATGATGATGTAACACTTTGGTAAATATAAACAGCAGCGCAGTTACTTGTTTGCCGTTTTAAACCTGGAAACACTAGTCAGGAAGGTAAGCCTGGAAAAGATTGACCATCGGAATTCGTCGCCAGGAACTTTTTTCAGTCGTGGTTGGAAACGATATCTTGACAACCAAATTCTGACCAAACACTTTACTGTAGACCATTGAGACATCAACCCTCTCTCAAAAACCTTGAAAACTCCACGTCATGATAAAGCCGAACATGTCGAAATATTCATCGATTTGCTTCAGCGAAACGTTTTTATGGGATCTTGTCACTGGAAATGCATCATTAAAGGAGTTCTGGGTTTCTGTGGTTCGCCAAAGAGAATTACAGTACGTACTGGGGCATAGGGTTATGTTTGATGGAGCAGGATCAGAATTATCCACTCGGATGAGCGCCAACAGTGTTTGTGACCTTCACTCTGCAAACAATGCTCACAAGCCTGTCAAAATAGTATATGGAAACTGCCTATAGAAGCACCTACAGATGCGGCCGTCAAAGCAAGTATGGTCTCGTAGAACTGTGAGTTCTATATCTGTGAAATCAGTTGAATTGAAGTAGAGATTGACTTTACTCGAAAAGTACACCTCAAATGTCACTAGCGAAGGTGAGTATGTTGTAAGGATAAAAACACTGTAAGAAATATAAACAAAATTATTGTTTACAACATTTTCGTAAGCCAAGGAGATGGTCACGTGGAAGTATGTTGGGTGGGTATCTTTGCTATTTTTAACACTTTGAAATTAGTTATGTTATCTGTCCTCTATTCACCAGTCAGGATTCGTAACAATTTGAATTACTTCTAATTTGACAAGTCATGGGATGAGTACTATTGAAACAATCTTCACCAATTTCCTGCAGGAAATATACAAGGAGAAAAATCTGGTAAGCAATCGTCTATTCGCCATCTAATGTTCACAGGGTCTTAAATATCACAAAAGATTTTCAGATCAACAATCGAATGCATTAGACAAAAACTATTTAAACCAAAAGAATGGATAACGAAGCTCTACCTTATAAATGATCTAACCGTCTGAGATTTAATGAGTAGAATCTAAATATGATTGCAAAACTGAGACCGGTGTTAGGAGGCACAATAACTGACATAGAACTACACTATTTTATATATAACCTTTCAAGCGTTAAAAAGAAAATGTTGTATATCATTTAATGATGGGGTTTTTTCAGAATGATTTTATTAATAATTAAATACAGAGACCCAATTTGGCCCATAATTATTTCTTTTATAAATATTTCTTTAAATTTGTCTTATATACCTTACACTGAAAAAATTGCTTGCACCAACTTAAGCTTTTAAACAAAATCAGATTAAAATTAAATTAAATAATTTGTTAATTGACTCAAT
This sequence comes from Phasia obesa, assembly GCA_949628195.1. Lineage (NCBI taxonomy): Eukaryota > Metazoa > Arthropoda > Insecta > Diptera > Tachinidae > Phasia > Phasia obesa. The sequence continues at coordinate 37,877,255 of OX451219.1, forward strand.
TATTCTAATTTAAAAAAATAATTAAATCAATTACAAAGTTTCGTAAAATTTGTATTTGAATCTTGTTAAAGTAGATTGGAGCACAAATTTGTTTCTGTGTAGTATTTATTTTCGTGCTAAACACATTTCCATTTAATATGTGGCCTTAACAACATATTAACTTGCATCTGCGTGATGGGGTTCTAATAAACTAGGTCATGCTATTAATTTCCCATTAATATTTTGTCAATTTAACCCTTATTCTGTATTCATGGGTCCAAATCGCCCAAAGTCTTATTATTTTTACATCTTCCTAATGAATTTTATTGAAAGTCTTTTACAATTATTTATTTCTTATAAAGTATTAAAATATAGAATACGAAGCTCCTAGATCGTTTTGCAATGTCTGTCTATGTTTGTTTGTATATGTTTGTATATGTGTTTCAAAAGTGCCCAATACATTAGAATCAATATGTTCAAGTGAAAGCATTAGAAGTTTTTTTATATTCTGTCTTAAATCTTTGTAACATTTGCGGTTGCGTTTTGGCTGTGAACGTACGAAATTTCTTTGAAAAAATTAAACCAGAAGAAATTGTGGCTGTGCTTAAGTGAATGGAGAAAATGTCGGTTCTGAATCGAAATAAATCTTCTAGTTCTAACGAGAACGACTGCAAAACTTTAAATAAATGTGAAAGGGAAACAGTTGCATACATCTCCAAAAATGGAAATTTACTATGACCAGAAACATCGAAAAGAGGTTGGTAGGTAGGATATTCGGAATTTTGCTCCTGGCCCACCACGTTTTTCTGTTTCTAGAGCAGATGGTATAAAATCATATTTTATGCTTCTTACGGAATGCAATAATAAAAATATGCAGTAATTGATTTGACTAATTAATACCGAATGAACCGGTTACTACCCGTCTGAGATGTAATTATTTGAATCTAAATATGATTGAAAAACTGAGGCCGGAGTTACAAGGCACAGTAACTGACTGTAATCTTTTATACGTTAAAATAAAATATTATATAGCATTTAACGATGGGATTTTTTAACTATAATTTTTTTAATAATTAAAAAGGGAGACCCAATTTGGCCCATACATTACACTGAAAAAATTGCCTGCACCATCTAAGGGTTTTAAAACATCAGACGTAAATTTTATTAATTTGTTAATTGATTCAATTATTTCTTAATTAAAAAAGAACAATTAAATTAAAAGATAATTAAATCAATTAGAAAGTTTTGCAAAACTTTTATGGAAACTTGATAAAATATATTGAGCAAAAATTTGTTTCTCTGTAGTATTTATTTATTTATTTTCGTGCTAAACACATTTTCATTTGATATGTGGCTTTAACAATATATTTACTTGCACCTGCATGTTGGGGTTCTAATAAAATGGGTCATGCTATTAATTTCCCATTAATATTTTGTCAATTTAATATTATTTACTTTTGAGTGATTAAAGAAGGTTGAGGTTTTCTCTATTGTTCAAATTTCATTCCCATTCTCTTAATATAGGGGTACACACTTGTCGAAGTTGGTTTCAATTTGTTATTCGTAATTTGCTTTGTTGCTTAAAGCAGAACAAGTGAAATTGCCAAAAGAAAAATGCTTAATGTAAACTGAGACCGGGTAAATTAAAAGGGTGATTAATTAATGAGTGTATGTGCATAGGAACACACGTGCACTCACTATGTTTCAGTTATTAATTTCAATACTTTGATATTTGTATATAGAAACATATGCATATGCATGTACATACATGGATTTTTATCTATACATATGTGTGCATGTATAATGTAATTAGTGACCTGCTAAAATCGATTATTGTTTATCTAGTCTATTGGGGTTGAAGTGCTTTGAGCAATAACTAAATATGAATAATAATTTAGACTTAAGAAATCGTTAGGAGGTGTAACTGCAGTTATTGACCATTAGGGTAATTGTAAGAAAATCTGACAAATAATTTAAAAGTGTTTAATGAAAGTTTATTATAAAAAACTTCAATCTGACTTAACACCAAACAGAAAAACAAAACAGATGACCGAGGATAATACAGATAAGTTTTCGGCTTATCTTTACAGCAGGTATATTAACACGACATGTCTTTTGCATGTTTATTTTTTTAAATATTAACCCCCTCATTAGAAATATTTTTTTTAACTTTAAGGAGTAGTTGGGATTTAAACTTGAGCCTAATAACACACTGTGTAATTTTTTAAATCATGGCAAAATAACCATATACGGACACCACTACGTCATAAAAGACCAAAAAAAAAAAGACCCCTGTCTCCCAGTTTTGCCCAAAGTCCTCCAGGTTTTTTTTTTATGGGCCCTCAAAGATGTGGGGCCTCAATGTCATTTTTGCAAAAAAATGATCATTTCATCAAGCTCATATTTTGCAAACCGTTTGGAATTTTGATATACTCTCTGAGGCAAAGTTATAGCTCTTGTCATAAAGAACAAAAATTTTGAACATATAAAATCAAAAAAAAACTACATCTTCAAGGTCAAAATCGCAAAAAACTTTAAAAAATTCAAATTCAATCTCAATAAACAACTTTCTAGAACATATGAACTTCCTAGGAATGATTCTTAACACCGTTTAGGTAGCGCTTAGGTAGCCGCAAAAGTGAAAAATTTCCCGAAAATTTTTTAATTTCTAAACGGTGTTAAGAATCATTCCTAGGAAGTTCATATGTTCTAGAAAGTTGTTTATTGAGATCTTGGGTTCATTTTTGTAGTTGATTGTTTCCTTGAATTTTGAACGGTTTGCTACCTATGGACCTGAACAGGGGAAAAAAGGTAAATAAAATTGAATTTTTTTAAGTTTTTTGCGATTTTGACCTTAAAGATGAAGTTTTATTGATTTTATATGTAAACAATTTTTGTTCTTTATGACAAGAGCTACAACTTTGCACCAGAGAGTATATCAAAATTCCAAACAGTTTGCAAAATATGAGCTTCAGTAAATGATCATTTTTTTGCAAAAATAACATCGAGGCCCCACATCTTTGAGGGCCCATAAAAAAAACCTGGAGGACTTTGGGCAAAACTGGGAGACAGGGGTCTTTTTTTTTGGTCTTTTATCACGTAGTGGTGTCCGTATATGGTTATTTTTTTCCGTGTTGCACTGTGTAATAATTCATTCTTAAATAAATTTGTAAAAATACGTTTGTAATTAAATTGAAGTGATTAAAGAAAAGTAAATTCTTGTAAATTAATAAAAATAAAACGAGCTAAAATCAAAGGGTGAGTGGGTAGAAAGAGGTAATTGCTCCGACAGTTGAACATAAACATAATACCAAACGGATGAATTAAAGGCATCAAAGCTTGGCTGAAAATCTTTTAGACATTAGTAAAAGTTAGTTAGTAGGGGAGTGGATTGGTATAGTGGTTAAGTCCTTGCCTACAAAACCAAGCATCCGTGGCTAGATCCCTGGCAGAGGACGAACATTTTCACCATAGTTTTTTCGAGTTTTAAAAATGTGGGTGACCTGACCACACTCTGGAAAAATAAAGTATAACATGATGGACAGGCAGCCGCCTCCCCTTGGGAAATAAGAAAAAGGTAGAAATCAAAGATTAGCAAGGTTTTACACTACTACACCAAATTCACGGAGAGGTTGTTTCTAAGCAACGACATATGGCTTTTTATTTCCATTAATTATCCTAGGACCCCATACATCAGACCAATCATCTTCTTAGCTGGAACAACAACCGATTGCAGAAACTACCATAAGGCAAACTAACAACAGATTGAATCTTAAGGAAACAAATCTAGAGCACACGAAAAAGGAAGACGTGAAAACAGCTACGACAAATCAAGTAAGATTGAGGCGATTTGTTAAAGCCATATGCTCCTAAGAGGGGACATACCCCTAAGAGGGGGTATGATAATGGGACATAATAAACTTGGTAAGGATATGGGAAGACTTTCTTTTTTTTTGAGAACAGAGATCAGAGATATAGAAACAACAACATTGCCAAAGTCTATCAGGTGCTGAGGCGATAGAAAGAGGAAACGATAAAAGCAATCGCTGACCACAGATGGAATTGATATCATCCTTATAACCGAATCTAACCTAGTGCAATAGAAAGTATGTGGTTATTTCTATTATGTTCTTTATGCAAAAATTCACTAAATCCGATATTAAGCACCCCACTCCTTTAACTATTTAACGTCATAAGAGCTAACTTTGCCCAAATTTGAAGCACTTGCTTCGCTCTCTGAATCATGATTGCGAATCATACCGTTTATTTATTTATATTTACACATGACTTTTAATTTTATTTTTTTCTTTGTTTACATTTATATGTAAAAAGGAGAGCTAGTTCAGATAAACTTGCGATAAAATTTAGAGAAGATAGAAATTATTCATGCTTCGCAAGTAGATTCAAACTGAATCTTCTGAAAACAAAGTGCTTCGCTCTCAAAATTTTGTATGGCGAAGCACGTTGATTCAAACATGATTATAGAGTGAAGCACGAATGAGAGAGCGAAGCATGAATATTGGGCTCTGTGGAAACGTGCTTTAATTCTGCACCCCATTTTACAGTGTTAATTAAATTTTTAGTTAAATTTTTGGTTCAGTGTATTGTAGAAAATAGCATATCTTTAGGATGAGATATCAGCTGGAGAATAAAGTGGTGGCGAGTGCGAATAGCATATCGTTTTCTTGTTTTTTCTACTTTTTCGTTTTCTTTTTTAATTTTATGTGAGTACAAAGCTAAGTGTTGTTAACTATCTAAAAGCCAATAAAAACAATAGGAAAATTTAAGCATCTTACTAGTAGTCCAGAACTCTTCGTGCACGAGTCCGTCTCGAAAGTGATCAATTTATTTCAAAACGATCAGATTAGTATTTTACTTTAACATTATTACATTTTAGTTTTTCTTTTGACTCTTTTAGTTGCATAATAAAAGCACACCGATATTAATTTTAGTATGAGTCACTTTATTTTTTCAGCTTTGACACCACTGCTTGAAACATCTTACGATTTATAACACTTTCTTACGATACACGACAATTGATTACGTAGACGTTCAAAATAACATCGCCATACCGCTCTCAAGCGTTAATTCCATTCATAGGCCACCAAAAACGTTGATTATGTTCCACTCCAGAAAGATCTGGCAGGCCCGACCCTGATGCTCACTTCATTCCTGCATCCATGTACAACTCTGCTGTATTCTTCACATATTAGCATACGAGTGTATATCTTTGCTAAAGAGAATTCCCCTCCCCTCACCTGTACCAATGTGCAAGAGTGCAACAAAATAGACCCCCAATGTGTTGCCGTTTTTTGATGATTATTGCTTATTTACCCTCAGAGACTATGAAAAACAAACTCCTCCTTCGCAATAATATTTAAATTTTTATTCTAAATAATTTTTTGCAATTAAACATTTTTTGTGAAGCACAAGATACTTTTCCTTGAATTTTCTAGATATATTTGAGCACACAATGACGTTAAATTATTTCTTTTTTTACAGGAAAATAGCAAAATTTCTTGTATCTACAACAAAAAAATCTATTTAGTTCTTTAAGAAAAGAAGAAAAAAATCATAAAATTTTGGATATTTCACCAGTGTTTGCCTATGACAATATTGGTTCTTAATTATTCACTTCGTTCTTCGGTTTCATCTTTCTAATTGTTGCTTTCAGTGTTTTAGTGTATCATATTGAAGCACTCACACGTACATATTTCCTTTGGATTTTATACGTGCAATTATGTATGAATATGTGTGAGTAGATTTGAGAACCAATTTCGTTTTTGTCACTTTTGCCAACTTTAGAAAACTTCAATTAAGTTCTATAGCAAGTAGCAATTTGTACTCGTAGATGAATACTCGTATATAGACTTAGTTGTTAAACATTTGGTCACACTCACGCTGATTGCTAATCAAATAAATGTGTTTGTATTATCTTTGTGATAACGAACTAAACACTTTAAAAAATTTTACTATTATGAATATTTGCTTTAGAAAAATTGGTCTCATTTTTACATTTATTTTATTCATACATATGAATATGGGTGAATCTCAGTAACAATGCTGTTTTCTATACGTGTAATAAAACTACAACAGGAATGTGTCTCTACATGAATTTTGTTGATAATAATGTTGCTGGTCTTGGTAGCAATCTATGAGAAGTACTAAACATCAATTGTTGGAGTCCATATCTGTCTATCTGACTAGGTCCGCATAATATAAAGACTACTAGATGAACATTAATACAGTTTTATGGGGAGTTACTTTGGTTCAAATATATGATATTTTTGTCTTATATCCAAAGGCACCCATCGAAACCCCTGAGTGTCTGTGAACACACAAACAGACTCAACAAGAATCTCTCACAAAGAGAACAATGTGCAATGAAAGTGTGACAGTTACTAATCAAATTTGAAATTTCAATCAAAGTTAGAGTTTTTACATAAATTTTAAATTAAAAACAAAAACTGGAAATTTTTCAAAAAATTTAATTTTTACACAAAAAAATATTTCAGTAAATATGGAAATTTAAGGAAAAAGGGGTGCATTTTTGTTCATTCATAAGAGAAACGTCGATAAAAAGCGCAGAACAGTATTTTCTTTCTTCCAGGGTCTTTTTAATTACATTTACTAACCTGTATGCTTGTTGGATCGTACTATATTGTTTTCTGAACCCAAACTGATGGTTCGAAATACATCCTTTGGCGGTCAGAATTGGGTTCAACTTAATTATTAATATTCTCTCAAACAGCTTTGAAATGTTTGATAAAAGTCTTATAGGTCTGCATGATTCAACCTTGGTGTGGTCTTTTCCAGGCTTAGGTATTATAGTAATCAAAAAAATCTTCCACTCTGTAGGAAAGTATTCAAGACATAAAATGGCGTTAAAAGCAAAAAGAATAATTTTTTGGGCTATACGGGGCAATTCAAATAACATTTAGTTACTGGTTTTATAAATTCCAGGAGCTTTCTTCGAGTTTAAATCAGTTATTACCTTTTCAATATCTCGAACCTCAAACCTTAGGGTAACTGCCAGACTAACATCGCTAGGTGGCAGCTCAGCTATATCAGTCGGGACAATTAAAGCAAAGACATTTTTTTAAATGATCAACAACCAGATTGTGTTTTTCGGTGTCATTTCTTGTCTAGTCTCCACAAGAAGTTCGTAATGGGGAGGCTTACATACGACTGGTCTTTTAAGGCCATAATGAATAATCTGATTGTGAAGTTGAGTCTAGATATTCCAGAGATGCTACTCTTTGAGATTCCAGTAGGTCTGTTAGCCGCTTCGTGCAATCTTTAAGTCTAGTTTTAAGTTGAGCAGATCTATGTGTTTGCCACTCTCTCCGAATTTTTATTTTTTCAGTTAAGAGCCGCTCAACATCTGCAGAATAAATGTGATTGGATCTGTCTATTTGCCGAGTTACTGTTGCATGTTGGCCAGCTAATTGGATGTTTCGATCAAAATCAATAAGAAACTGCTCTACGTCTTCTGGTGTTCTCAGCGGAATGTTTTCCGAACAATGAGTACTGAGATATTTTCTATATTTCAACCAATTAATGCTTGTGCTGGTTGTTGCTGATGTTATATTTTGTTGGTTCCATATATAGACGATAGCGGGTGAATGATCTGAGGATAATTCTTTAATAATTTTTCTTGAAATATCCTTAAACACGCCAAAATTAATAACATCCGTTATTTTTTGTCAAACAAAAAGAGTTATTAATCGTGATCCTCAAAGTAGTCGCCTGATGCTATGAAACTGACTCTCTGATACTTGAAATCTAGGAGGTGAATAAATAAAGATATAACTAAATTTTGATGAAATTCCTCAAGGCAGATATATATGTATTTGTTGCATGAAGGAAATCCTCACAAAAATCACACAGTAAATAATGTTTGATTCGGGCCTTTATAAGTATTGCCGATCCACCACAAGCTTGCCCGCGAGGGTTTTAGTATCATATAATATATAGGCATTGATTTAAAAAAAAGCTCTTTGTTGTTAAGTGAGTCTCTGAAATCAGCATGATATCAATTTGTTGATTACTAAGAAAGTACTCGAATTCATTTTTGTGTTGGCGTATGCCGTTTGCGTTCCAAAAACATATTTTTAAACAGTTCATGGTTTGTTAAGTACCGCCTGGAACATCATAGATTGCGTGCGTACCATTTCTTGCATCATGCTGCTTGCTCGAGACGATTATAGTTACCAGATAATGATTGTTCTTTAGGTTCTGGATGCAAATTTGAAGTAGAATTATTTGTCGGTGCCGCCTTATGTACTAAAACATGATTGGTCTTCAACATATCCGCGTATGAAACATGTTGGGTTGTTGGCTGGGCTAACTGAGGATAATCAGTATTTCATTTTTGAGTTATTTTCCTTGCGATAGAAAAAGCTGGACAGCCTTTGTAGTTCGAAGTGTGATTTCCACCGCAATTGCTAAATTTACTAATTTTCGAGTCATCCCTTGCTTTGTCGCATTGAGCGGAATAATGTAGCTCGCCACACACAACGCAAACCGGAGGCAACTTGCAGTAAGCCCTAGTATGACCATATTCTTGGTAATTTAGGCACTGGACACTATTTTACGCTTATTTTACGGTGTAACATATATTTCAAATTATAAATATTTTCAATATAATATCTCTAGGTTCCAGTTCAACGCGAAATAAAGGTTGAGGGACACGTTCTCGATTTCTGAGATTATCTACATTTCTTACCTTAAATCCGGCTTTTTGGAGGCCATCTCTGATTTCAACTGGATCAACATATAAGTCTATAACTTTCATAACTACCTGCAGACCTTTACTACTCTTCATCTAATAGGTATAAAAGTTCTTTTAGTTTGATAGGAATTACATAGAATGAGTTTTCCCCAATAACTGAAATTAACCTTTTTATTATGTCGTTCGAATTTTTCTGTCTTAAATAATTTGGAGGTGGCTTGAACGACTTGGGTGCCGTTTTAGGTTCACTTGTTTCGCTATCTAAGATAGCAAAACGATTGTGGGAACTTATTCCGTTAAAGTTCTTATCTTTATGTACTTTAGGCATTGTAATTATGTATCTGTCCACTCCCACTTGTGTCTTGGGTTTTCCTACACTATCCATATTAGTTTGATGTTCAGAAGACGACTTATTTTTATTGATTTTATTGTCATCGCTTAACAAGAGCGATGAGCAAGATTGGGCACGTAAGACTGGTGTAGCATTTAAACACAATTTATTTTCAGTTTTTTTTTTGTTATTTATTATTATTTATTTCAATATTGTTCAACTTTTTTTGCTTAAATTAAAGAGGCTCATTAGTCCCTATTGTCTTTTGTTTTATTGTCATAGTAGCAAAGCAATAATGCCGTTGTAAAAAAAGAAAGAGAAAAGAAAAAAAATTACAGACAACTTTGTTGTTGTATTAAAACCAGTTTGTGTTTTGCTTTTGTTTGCATTTATTCAAACTATTTGTTTTTGTTTTTGATTTTTTTTTTTGTTAATTGTGAGCATAAAAAATCGCGTCCGAACTTATCAACGCACAAACTAAAATACCATATCTGATATTTATAAAAATAAGTTTTTATCAAATATAAGACTGAAGAAAGAAGTGTTTCGCTCGTTTTTCACATTTTTTTGTTTGAACAGAAAAAAAAAATTTAAAAAATGTAACGTTTCATTAACGAATTGCAACATTTAAAGTTTATTACAAAAACTACAAAAAGAATTAAAATATAAAGAAAACGCACAAGTTCACAAACAACCGTAATTTAAAACAATATTTCACAAAAATATAGAAATTTTACTAATTTTCACCAAATTTTATCAAACACAAAAATTTACTAGAAAGTTTGACAAGAATCGTACATATGTATGTATATATTACAAGAAAAACATTAAAACATTATATTTCAACAAAATCACAAATTTCACAAAAAATTTTAACATTTTAAGTAACAAAAAATGCACCATTAAACAAAATGTTTCGTCAAAACATTCACAATATCCAAACAATTTTAAAACATTACCAAAAATTTAGAATTTTGCCAAAAGTTCTAATTTTTCAAATAAAATGTTATCGAAAATTCCAATCAATCTTAAAATTTTGCGAAAAAATCTGAATTTCCCAAAAATTTTGGTTACTTCACCACAATAATTAAAAAACAAGTTTCATAAAATCTTGACATTCGTATATTAATTCACAAACAAATAACTTCACCTAAAAATCTATGTTTCACAGCAAAGATTTTATTTTACAAAAAAGAAATCAAATTTCACAAAAATAAATCGAAATGTCTTAAAACTATTGTTATATGCTAAAAATCAAAATTACTGTAAGCTATATTAAATATCACTAAAATATTATAATTTTAAAAACTAAAATTAAAATTTTACCAAAAAAATGTATGTATTTTATAAAAAAGCAAAATATCACAAGAATTTAAAATTTATTAAAAACATTTCAAGATAAATATTTTATATACAAAAACAATAATATCACCAAAATTAATTAAAATCAACACAAAATCAAAATTTTATATACCAAAAAATCGAAACTCCTTTAGAAATTTTAAATAACGTTTTTTTAATTTATAATTAGGTTTTTTTATTTTTTAAAAATAATAAAAAAAATATATTCTCCAAAAACCTTAATTTCAGAAGAATTTAAAGTTTATTAAGAAATATACATTTCACGAAAAATATTTTATTTCCAAAAAAGAAACTAATTTCGTCAATATCAAAAAAAAAAAAATAAATTATTTTAGATAAGTTTGTATATTTAAATTCCTTTAAAAAATTTAAATCCATTTTTTATGTTTAAAAATCGATATTTTTAATGTTATTTTAGGGTTTTTTAAGGGAATTAGGTTTTTTGGTAATTTAAATTTTTGGGAAATTCTGATTTTTTCGCAAAATTTTAAAATTTTTTTGTTGCGGAATGTTTTTTTCTTGTAATATCCGATTTATTAGTGAAATATTTAATTATACAATTTTAAATAACGCTCAAAAAAAATACACCTTTAAATTTTTTTTTTAATTTTAAAAATAAAAAAATCGAAAATTCACACAAAATTACCTAAGAAATAAAAAATGAGGCAAAAAATCTCCCCAATGAAAAAATATTTGATTTCACAAAAAGCTGAACTAAGGCTTAAGTTCGTTTTGTTGTTGAAGGAATATTTTTTTATTACAAAAATTTCATTTTGTTTTTAAAATTAGTCGCCTAATTTGTAATAAAAAGAAAAAAAGGAAAGTTTTATTTTAGGCAAAATAAAATTACCCAATTTTTTCTTTGAAATTAGTCACCTAATTTGTAATAAAAGAACATTCTTTTAACTTAGAGAGAATAAAACGAACTTCAGCATGACTCAACAATTGTATCTGCATGTTAATAAATATTTCGACTAATAAAATTAAATAAATAAAAAATACAATTAAATATATTCAATATTAAAAATATATTTTTTTAATTTTTATTTATATTTTTTTTAGAAACAATAAAAACAAAAGTATTTAGGGATTTATCCTGAAACACAATGTAAATTAGATGTTATATTTGGCACAGTTGAATTTATCAATAAACAACTTTTGTTGTATAATTTTTCTACTTCAATAAAAGACAAAAAACCTAAAAATGCAGAAATATTAAATGTCAGATAAAGTTGGAATTTCTATTCAGGATATTAATACATTGATTTTTCTTTCTACATTTGTGTACAAACCTGTTGTTCCATTTTTTGACTGCGACTGCTAATTGCTGACATAATGTTGCTGGTATTAAGTAATAAGGCCCAAGTAAAAATTGTTTAAATCCTTTTAAGAAAATGAAATTGGCTCATATACTCTAGAAATTAATGACATTCTCAATCTGCACTTAAACAATACTCTTTTGTTTTGTAAAAATATAACACTTCATTTTTATTTCAACAGTTGTGGGTTAATTATTTGTTTAATGATTTTGTTGTAGAAGAAATTTTCAGTGATTTAATTATTTTCCCTGGTTTTACAATTCGAACTACAGAAACACATACGTTTTACACTGAGACCACAGCTGTTTAAGGATTTAAACACAACAACAACAACAAAAATTTTACTGGCACACAAACTAAATGCACTCTTGCATAAAGAATTTTAAACACTTTAGTTGTAGCAACTGAATTTTTATTATTAAATAAAATTAGAACATCTGGCAGCTTTTGTTGGCAACGGCAAGAGGTAAACAAACGGCGCGTCGACGACTCAATGGAAACGAATTATCGCTAATTCTTTTTTTCTACAAACTGCACTTGAAGCAAACAATTTGCACTTTTAGTTGCACAATAGCATAGAATAGAATCTTGTTTTGCTCTTTTTTATTTAATTGCTAATTTTTGTAAAACTATTAATACTGGTTTGTTAAATTCTACTTAGACTTTTTTCCTCTATTCGTATGTTGAATGAATCACTATATCAAATAAATGACGTCATTTTTTATTGAATTTAAGTAAAATAAATTAACTTCAAAAATCCACTGACACTTAGTATTTTATTACACACGTATGGAAAATATCTCGCTTGGAAACGTGTTTTATTTTTCTTCAAATGACACTTAACAACAGCAACTACACGGTTTAAATGCTTAAAACAAACTAATTTTTAACAGTTTAAACATAATACTGTTCAAAGTTTTAGACAAAATTGTATTTAAATGTTAAATGTAATGTGACTTACACATGTTTTCTCTCTCAAAATGTATAAAGAAATTCCCTTTTGCAGCAATATAATGTCCTTTTTGCTGAATAAATAAAAGGATGTGAGTTTGAACGACAGCTCTCTGTGTATCCTGAAAATAATTTCTCTCGCATACTCTACTGTTTGTTAAAAATTTAATCTCTCTGTAAAAATGTTCATTGGGAATTCGATTTCTGTTGCTAAACTCTCCCAGTTACAGGATATTACTTTATATCAGTCAGGACATGTTTTTGCAAAGGTGAGTGAATAAATAAGTTACAGAGAGAGTGAGCAATGAATGTTTATTTAGCTTAACAGCACACTATAGCAGCATACAAATTATATACATACATATGTACGTATGTACAATATGTATGTATGTTTTTCTTTTCAGAAAAAAAAGGAACACATGTATGTATAAATTTTTACTTCATACAAAGTGTGTTGTGAAGTTTGTTTTTGTTATTTTTAGTTGCAGCTGCTTTTAAAGAGATGCCATATTTTCTAAAACTTATGTGAAAAACATAAAATCCCGCAAAACGGAGAAACTAACCAAATAGTTCAATAACGATTAAAAAGGGAAATCGCTAGCTCCGAAAAATTGCACAGGGGTTTGAGAAATTTTAATTTTATACATAATTCCAGTATGTGTTACTCCTACAAATGCTAACAAAATAACAATATAGGGAATTCCATGTCAAATCAACATGGCATTCAAAATGACTACATTTATTGAAACTTTATTTAATAAATTAATTATTTAGGCTTAAGTTCTTATTTCTTTGATAAGTTTGTATAAATAGAAAATTAATAACAATTGAAGCAAAAAACAATTGAGAGGGTAGACTCTTTGTACTGATGACGGACGTAGCTGTATAGAAAATGCATTCTGCTTTGCTGGTATCTAATTTTTCTTTATCTCTTTATAATTAAGAACTTAAGCCTAAATAATTAATTTATTAATTCAAAAATAGTTCACAAAAATTCATATGAAACTTTATTTATATTACTTGAGTCCTAAATAAAATTTTCCCAATTTTTCTTCAATTTTAATTATCTAATTTGTAATTAAAATTATTCTTTCTTAGAGAGATTAAAATCGAACTTAGGCTTGACTTTTATAAACCACAAAAAATAAATTTAATTGAAATAGCTAAAATTCGCCAAATATTTAGTTTTTTATTTTATTTGATTAGTGAACATGAGAAAGGTGCAAATTTTGCTAAAAACAATTTAAAGTAGTGATTATTATATTAAATGGAGACCTGTATAATAGGCTGGAACGTTGGTATAGGGCTAAAAATAATTTTTTCTATTACCCGTTCAAATAGAGATTAAAATTTGTCGCTTTATGTAAGAAGATATTCTACAAAGTTTTACTGTGATGAAACTACCTCTTGAGGTGCCGCAGAAACCTTGAGCATAATTTTTCGTCTTTAAATTTTATAGTTATATTTTTTATTTTATTGGTAGTTTTTTAAGCTTGTAATTTTAATTTCATTAAAACTAATCCTAAAATAATGCAGAACATAAACATTTGTTGTCCATCGTCATTTTAAATAAATAAATTTTAAAACCTTTATTTTTCATATTTATGAAAACATGAAAAAATATGTTGACTTGTTTTAAATTTATCTTTTTTCTTTTTTGTAGTAAGATAGAGTTCGATAGAGGTTTTTAACGTCAAATTAAATTTTATAAACTTGAAATTTAGTTTTGTAAATTTAAATTTTATTTCTGTTTTATAAACCTTAAAATAAATTTTATAAACTTCAAATTCAATTTTGTAAATATCAAATTCAATTCATATTTAAAGAAAATAAAATTTTATAGAACATATAAAATAAAAATAAATTTATTATGAAATTTTGCAAAAAAATTAAAAAAAAATTACAAAAAATTTTGCAATAATATTTTTGCAAAACATTTTCTATAAAATTAAAAAAAAACGATAAAATTTTACCAAAAAATTTTCAGTAAAATTTAAAAAAAAAATTTAAATAAAATTTATCAAAAAATTTCCAATAAAATTTAAAAAAAAACACAAATTTTTAAAATAAATTTTCAATAAAATTTTTAATAACATTCAAAAAAATCTTCTATAAAAAATACTAAAATTACTATGAAATATTTACAAAAAATTACTATAAAATTTTACACAAAAATTACTTTAAAATTTTTACAAAAAAATTTGCAATAACATTTTTACAAAACAGTTTCTATTAAAATAAAAAAAAATCAATAAAATTTTATCAAAAAGTTTTCAAAAAAAATTTAAATAAAATTTTACCAAAAACTTTCCAATAAAATTTTTAAAAAACAAAATTTTCCATAAAAATTTTTAAACTAAATTTTCAATAAAATTTTTAATAATATATAAAAATAATCTTCTATAAAAATTACTAAAATTACTATAAAATTTCTACAAAAAATTACTACAAAGTTTTACAAAAAAATTTGCAATTATATTTTTACAGAACATATTCTATTAAATTATAAAAATTCAAAACAATTTTTACAACAATTTTTTTAAAAAATTTTAAATAAAATTTTACCAAAAAATTTTCAATAAAATTTTTAAAAAAATTTATCAAAAAATTTCAAATAAAATTAAAAAAAAAATTAATAAATTTTCAATAAAAATTTTTAAATAAAATATTTAATAACATTCAAAAAAATCTTCTATAAAAAATACGAAAATTACTATAAAATATTTACAATAAATTACTATAAAATTTTACAAAAAAATTTGCAATAAGATTTTTACAAAACAGTTTCTATTAAATTAAAAAAATCAATAAAATTTTATCAAAAAGTTTTCAAAAAAAATTTAAATAAAATTTCTAATAAAATTTTTAAAAAACAAAATTTTCCATAAAAATTTTTAAAATAAATTTTCAATAAAATTTTTAATAATATAAAAAAACTACTAAAATTACTATAAAATTTTTACAAAAAATTACTATAAAATTTTACAAAAAAATTTGCAATAATATCTTTACTATTTCTATTAAATTACAAAAATTCAATTAAATTTTTACAACAAATTTTCAATAAATTTTTTTAAAAATTTTAAATAAAATTTTACCAAAAAATTTCTACCGAAATTTTTACAAAACAAAATTATCCATAAAAATTTTGAAAATAAAATTTCAATAAAATTTTTAAAATAAATTGTTAATAACATTAAAAAAAAATCTTCTATTAAATTTTTACAAAAAACTCAATAAATTTTTTACAAAAAATTACTATAAAATTTTACAAAACAAATTCTATAAAATTTTTACAAACAAATTTTAATGAAATTTTATTGAAATTTTTTTGATAAAATTTTATTGATTTTTTTTTTTAATTTTCTATAAAATTGAGTTTTCTATAAATATGAATTGAAATGAAATTTGATGTTTACAAAATTGTATTTGAGGTTTATAAAATTTAATTTAAAGTTTATAAAATTTAGTTTGATGTTAAAAACCTATATAATATTGTTATGACTTTTCTTTAACTAAAACTTATTTAATATATTCAGAATCGTCCGTTTACTTCTAAAATACAGTTTTTGAAAAAGTATTAAAATTTGCTTAATTTCAATATATTTGGATCTGCGGCATTTGGATTTGCGGCACCTCTTACCCTACTCCAAGCGACTTTTAAACTTTACAATTACTTTACAATAGCAAATGGCAAATTTTTATCACTATTACATATTAAAATTGAAAAAAATATTTTTTTTTCCACCCTACTGAACCCATTTGTCACCATTTAGTATTTGTCACCGTGTTCTTATTTAGAATATATTTTATGGGAATTGAATTTATTCAACATTACTAATGATCAACAGTTGTGTACAACATGCGATAATTCAATTCATAAAATCTATAGCATTAAAATAATAATACTGCTTTCTGATTCGCTGTCGAGATTTGGTAGAATTCATTATTGAGAACAACCTTTCTGTCCAGTAAGTAGCAGCATAAATTAATCACCTAATTTGTAAAAAATATTCTTTCAACTTAGAGAGAATAAGACGAACTTACTTCAAATTATTATTTATTCTTTATTTTATTGAAAACCAGCTGTGCCCGCCACTTCGTGAGCGTCCTTGCAATATTTTGTTCGATTTTGCTTTGAAAGCAATCCACGCCAAAACTCCACACTTTTTTTAGTACCGCCTTAAGCTATGCTTCAGTTAAATACTTTATAAAACAACGCCATCTGTTAGTGGTTAGTGTCCCAGTTATGGTTTATGTATTTACTTAATACTAAAATAACTGCGTACTTTCACTGCTTTTTCTCCACTTTCTCTTGGAAATAAGATATTTTTGCGGAAAAAAGTATCCTATATTGGAATGAGGATACTAAGGTACCTTTTCACAAAATTTTGTTAAACTCCATCCAGTAGTTGTACGTGATGCGAACACAAAAGAAAATCAGACAGACAGACGATGTTACTATTTTATTATATGTATAGATAGATGTATTGATACAACCGATTAGAAAAATGTTCAATTCAATTACTATTTTTCTGTTTGTTTTGCAAAACCAATACCTTTTATATATTTATGGATCATGTAGTGATGATATTTTTTACCGAAAATGTTGATTTCTTTAATTTACACTCAATGCTCTATTTACGGAACTTAAATACATTTGTAGCTAAATTACTGCATTTCATATCATACGTTTAGTGAAATAATAATAATAATGCAGAATCGATCACTGGTGAATTATAAAAAAATATCGAAAACTCTGTCTCAAAATATTAGATCTCTAAAAAAAATTATACGTCGCACGAAATAGTGACCACAAATGGGCTGAGAAAAAGTCAAAAAAAGATTAAATCGCAAGAAAAAATCCTTTGGATTACTTATATAAACTTATATAAACTGGTAAATAGAATAGATCAATTAAAAACATATGGAGATGAAGGGCTGTATAATTTTTGGGCATAACCGGGAAGGCGTGAGGGGTAGTTTACTTGACACCCGAAACCGAAAATAATTTTTTTTTTTTTTTTTTGATTCGAATATACTTTGACAATTTATTCTTTATCTAATATGTCCATAAAAATATCTATTTCCTTAAGACATGGTAAATCTAAGTGTAGGCCCATCCAGATTTTTAATTTTTAAATTGCATTATTAATACTTGGCAATAGCTAAAGTTAGGATTTTATCGGAGATATAGATTTTAGTTTTTAAAAGTAACCTTGAAATAACCCTTACCTATCACGTACTGTAAAGGCTATTTATAGTAGCGGTCCTTGCCCTCAGTGTTATAACGAAAAGCTACTTATCTTCCCTATAAAATCCTAACTTTAACTATTGGCAAGTTATAATAATGGGCTTAATAATAGTCACTAACATGTTTAATGAAGCTGTTAGTTTATTTTTCGTTCTTTAATTATAAATGCTTATAAGGAGGAAGACCTATTCTTAAATTCATCAGTATTCCGCTAACATGACGGATTTAATCGACCCTGGTATATTTTTTCTTTTGTACCAAGTTAAAACTAGAATTTTTGGAAACAAACTTTTTTCGAATTTGTTTTTATGCGAAGATCTTTTACGTTAAAATCTACAGTCGGAAGTGCCAGTTCTGAAATTATGGCCTGGTGCAATACCCTAGATACTAATTTCGTTTTTCAGATTTTGCCGATTACCTACTCACGGAGACCTACTTGTATAACAAACTTTTCCTTTTATGCTATAACAAAAGTACTAACAATAAAACTATAGCCTGTTGTGCTACTTAGGATAAAACTTCATCGTTTTCCGACTCAACGAGATCAACATGTATACCAAATTTCAGCTCACTAGCTACAGCGGAAGTGCCCCATAATATACTCGCATATACTGTCTTTTTGTTTTAAGTCATCATCATTTATAAGGGGGCTAAAGCAAGGCGAATGGGTTCGTCTTGTAATATACATTCTGTTTACATATGCCGGAACTAATGTCAATGGCAGGCGGTCTAATGTTCGTCTAGATGACGAACAATTAATTTGGTATATTATCGAACAAATTCATTAATATGAACAAATTCATTAATGAATATAACACTAATTAATTTAGCTTCATTTTTAACTAATTTCCAATTTTTACAAGACTGCGTTTATTACACAGTGCAACAAATACACGGATTTAACAGAACATGTTCCATTCTACCAACAAACGGCAGTAAAACCCTATACTCAGTTTGGCGAATTTGGTGATCCATTTTTTATTTATGTTCCTAGAAAGAATTTGAAAATCAGAGGGCCCTTCAAAAAGGCGTTATAAGGTTTTGTCTAATATCTCATTTAAACTAGGTGATAGCGCTTAACTTTGTGCAGTAATAATGTAGCTGAGGATTCGTGAAAGAAATCTATTAACATTGTAAGCCCAAAAAAATTATTTATTCCTGCATTTTTTTGAATAAGAAATTTAAAAAATATTTTTAAATTGTACCAACAATATAGGAAAAAATTGCCGCCCCGGTAAAACTGAACAACTGGTAAACATACCAATATAAGCTGAACGTGTCATTCATTAGCAGAAGTATTAAATGAAACTTTTTAATTGGCATTGAACTTTAGTTGGAATTATTTGAAATAAATACAATGAAGAAACCTAAATATCATTCAATGCTACTGATTTATTTTTAATTGCAATTGCTTTAACCAATGCTAATCAAAATGTAATGAAACTGTATAATTACTAATTAGAATTGATGAAAAAACATTGCTTTTATAAAACACTAATTAATAATCGCAGTAGTTTTTAATAACTATGTAGTCGGAAGAATTTACATACCAGCAAAGTCATCTAGTGTCCTCAAATGAACTCTGGAATTTTAATATTCAAATGAAAGATATCTTTGTACAGGGCATATTAAAAAATTCCATTTCTGAAAAATTTAAGCGATTAAATCAAAACAATTGGGGTAGATAACGTGAATACAAAAACAGCATTATCTAGAAAACTAAAGCTAAAGATGAAGACACTTACATTGTTAGATAATGTAATTTATCTATTTTTTTTTTTTTAATTTTCAACTTCAAGCTCACTTTTGTGTGCTTTTTAGTTTCTCTTAAATTTTGAGTAAAAAAACTTTTTTAAAAGTCTTAACATAAGATATTTTTAAGAAATTAAAAATATTTTTCAGAACGGAGTTTCAGTTATTCAAATTATTCAATACTTTAAATAAACCTAAATATAGCTGCAACCTTGAAGTACTTAAAATTTTAAAAGCTTCCAACAAAATTTTTGGATTTAAAAGCTTGTAAGATTTTCAACCAAAGCATAATAGGCAAGCTACCCTCAGTTTTTTTTTCATATGGAATTTGTCAGTTCAATTTACTTTCTTTCAGGGTTGTGCTTGTTAGTTCAATTAAGTGACCGATCTTTTTGTTCAGATTACTTGACTGAACAATTTAGGGGTTTTAATTCAATTGCTCAGTAGGTCAGTTATAGTTGCCACCTGTGAAAATTTCGAGAATCTACCTATTACGGTTTTAAAATAAGGCCATGTACATGCAAATCACATCACTGTCGGAACACCCTTTAATTTTTAATAATTGTGTAATACAACTTCTGTAAAAATTGCAACGGTTCAAAACTTCCGGAACACCCGTTAGTTTTTAGTTTTATTTTTATTATTGCCAATTAAAAAGTAAGGACACATATGTTTCAATCACGTCACTATCGGAACACCATTTTATTTTTAGTATTTTCTGTTATAGCTGCTGTAGCAATGTATGTACGAGCTGTAAAAATTTCAAGAGTCTATCAATTACTGTTCCAGAGATAAAAAGCTCTAATAGACGGACAGACATTGTAGCGAAAACAATAGGACACAGAACCCTAAGAAAATATTTTTTACACCATCATTTCTAGAATTAATTTTAAGCCTTATATGTCAAAATGTGGTGAAATAAGCAGTTTTTAATAAACCATTATTATGGGAACACCAGAATAATATAAATTAAAAACAGGCATATCTAACTGTCAAACTTTGTATATACATGAACTAAAAAGGAATAACTATCTGAACTGAACGAAGGAGCTGATATGAGCTCAGAGTGGTCATTAGCTCACTTATGTCAGTTGAATGATTAGTTCAACTGAACTAGGTCGTTATGAACTCTTCTTTATCCCCCCTTAAAAATATAAAAAGATAACAAATATTCTCTTTAATATTATGCCCCTCCTTATATGCCTTGATTTTCAACCAATTTTTGGGATATTAAATTTTACTCTTATCCTCTCCAATTTGGCAGACGACAAACTGTTTGCCACCTAAGAAAAAGATTTTTCTGTGTGCGTGCTTGTGTGTTTCAAGATTATTTATTGTTAAGCAATATTATTGTTTATACTTTCATGATTTTACAAAATGCACGTAAATTTCTAATATTTTGCATGTTGGTTTTCAGAGTTTTTACTTCCCTCACTAAAAAACATTAACAGCACTAAGAATTTATAGCCTGATTTTTCTGTTTTTACTTATATCATAGGAAAGGCTTAAGGTTTATTGGTATTATATTATCTATACATATAATAAAACAGTAACTCATTACCCTCTGTCTGTCTGTCAGCTTTTCTTTCGTGTTCGCATCACGTAAAAACTACTAGATGGATTTTAACAAAATTTTGTAAGGAGGTATCCTAGCATCCTAGTTCCAATATAGGATACTTTTTTTTCGCAAGAAATATCTGATTTCCAAGCGAAAGTGGAGAAAAAGCAGTGAAAGTATGCAATTTCCGGTTGAAAGAAATTGAAATTTTCGGTTTAAAACTTTGATATTTTAAACACGTTTTCGCACCTTTTATTTTTGAAAGTGGGATATTTTGAACACTTACGCAACAGATGGCGCCAGTTGAATAAAATTTGTATTTTTACTTTTTGGAATTACAATGTTATTAAAATATTTTAAACACCACTTACAGAGCTTTACAATTATTTTTAGAATTTTATGATTTTTTATAAATTTTAGAATTTTATACAGGGATGGGTAAATTTATATAAAGTAAATACATAAACCATAACTGAAGAACTTTAAAAGTAAGGGGTATAGTCAGGGTGCCCACGACGTGGCGGGCACAGCTAGTATAAGTTCTACTTGCATACGTTGATGTCTATCGCTGTAATATGTACATATGTATGTCTGTATGTGATAAAAATATAGTGGCACAAAAATTAATTTTGCATACAATGTGCTTTTGCGGATTAATTTGAAGTTGTAGCAATTTATTTGAATTGTCACTTACTCATCCTTAATCCCAAATAAGAAATTATTTGTTTGGTAACAATATATAAAAATGTTTAAGTCATACAAAAACAGGCTGCTCTTGCCATAGACTACTGTGTGCAAAATAAACTTACAAGTGGATTAGTATAATTTATAGCTTAGGTTGGCTTCTCGATCACTTCGAGTTTTACTGATAAGGTGTTTCTCAATATACAATTTTAGAGTTTTTGGTAGGAATTGAAACCGCAACCCCCAGATTGAAAGACTAGTGCACTACAATCAGTCTATCTAGGCATTTTAACTTTGAAGTATTATTATTATTTTGTAGGGAGGTTACCGAAGCAGACCGCTAACTTCATGGTTCAGTTTTTGACCCCCTTCATTCCTTAATGATTTCTAGTATCCGACTGGAAATTTACAAATACCTTACTTTAATTGAGACTCGTGCTGTCACTCGCCTTTTACTCTCGGTTGTAGTGATTACAGACTGGCGACTGATACATGTCGACGTTCTTTCTCATCACAGAGTCTGTGGTAATTGCTAACATTTGCTTAAGACTAGATCTCCACAGCTTCTCCATATAATATGTGTCTACCTTTTTTCAAGCACACTCTGCAAGTATCATCTTATCGCGATTTTTTAACTTGGCCAGATAATACTTAAGAGTCCGTGACCTGTATTAATGCAGTGAACCATTTTTAGGCACCCAGATTATATCCAAGCTTCTCCTTCGTCATCCCGGCAACTTGTAGTGGAAAATTCCAGAGTCTTTGTTGGGAATCGAACACACAATCCCGGACCCACACACAATCCTGGAGCCCACCGAGGCACCCTAACTTTGAAGTAGATGCAGTACTGATCATAATGAAGAAATTCTCTGCCAACAAAGTAATTTGTTTTTACTGCTTTTAACTTTATTTGTATAATTTATGCTCTGCCAGGTTAAGGTTTCGAACAAAGTTGTTATTTATTCGAATAGGAGATCCTAAGTTTCTACGCAGTGTGAATGTTATTTTTGTTTATTATTTTTATTCTCCGTTTGTTTTTTACCACAACTGTATAGAGCTGCTACTTGAGGGCTTCTTTAAAAATTCTTTAAAAATTAGTGACGCCAGCAAATATCGATGAGAGGACTCTATTGCTAGTTAACTTATCCCAAGTACTTATACAACAGCACAGAAAAAATATTTGATCTAATTATAGGTTTGAGACTCACAGGAGCCGGGACCTGTATAGAGCAACAAGGAAATTAAGCAACAAGAAATTTTATTCTGCCAAGCCCCTATAAAACGCATATGGAGAACTTAAAACATCAAAACTATTAAGCAAACAGCCCCTCATAAGAAATTACGTCTGTGAACCTCTTCCGTTGTTACTTTGTTTTCAGTTGAGTGCGTTAAAGTATAACATATGACGGATTCTATGTGCCCCGGCCTTAACGTCTGTAGGCTGATTGTATTCAAGTTGTATGTCGGATGTACGAAAGATCAAAAAGTTTCGATTTTTTTGTCAAGTTGTACCGACACGTCGCAACGTTTGTGTGCCTCTCGCCTACGATTTTATGTAGTATTTGTGTTTGGTATTGTTTTGACCACGTTGGACTTAACATTGAATGTTAAGTATTATTTGTGGACGATGTCAGTTATAGTATATAAGAGAATATTGAACGCCATCTTACTTTGAGAGAGCTGGGTTGTTCAATGAAGTTGTACATGAAATCGCACGCTAAATTGTGTCGTTTGTGGAGCGCATACAACTGTTTCCTAGAATTGATTGTACAACTCATCGCAACGTGTATGGTTTGCTTTAGTTCTCTCCATTCTAGAGTATTCAAATAAATTGTGAAAGAATTTTTTTTTTATTTTTGTTGCAAAAGAATAACAATATTTTTATATTTTATGCAAAAAATAGTTTATTTACAATTTAATAAATAAAGTCTTAAATCTAAAAATAAAACGAATTAAATCAGTATTTTAATAAATTAATAAAAACAAAACAACATTTATAAAACAAATACAAATTGAGGAAAACATACTCAGATTGATTATTCTTAATAAAATCTTCTTAATTTATTTACGTTTAAAAAAATTCTTTATGGCTTGAAAATTAAAATTAAAAATATTCATTTGAATTAATAAAACAGCATTGAAAAAGTGTTCTTAACCCACTCTTTACTTATCATGAAATTTTATTATAAATGAGTACAAAACGTTGATTTTATGGTAACGAATAAATCGCTGAGAGTTTTTAGTGAGTAATAAATATGATGAGTGATATGTTTAATAGATGTATTCATGTCGCCATGGTGGGTACAAGAAAGCAGCTGATACGATACACAGGAAAAAAAAATTTTTTTTCACCAATTAAAGTTGTTAATTAGTTTTAGATACAACCTCAATAAAATTTTTAATCAAATCAATAATTAATTATTTAATTAGATAATCTTTATTAATTAAATATATAATTGAAAGAATTACAAAATTAATTAATTTTGTATCTGAAACTAATTGAAACCTTTAACTGCTGCACAAAAAAATGTGTCTGTGTAATGTGATACACAACGACATTTTTGAATTCTGCTCCTTTTAACACAAAGATAATAAAATTTTTTTTAAAGGCTTGTTTGCATAACTTATCTGTAAAGTTACTGATAGTTACGAGTTACTTTAGCTCAAGTAAACTTAAAGTGAACCTTATTTTCCTTTTTACAACCTACATACATATAAAGTCTCAATACCAAAAAATTCTACATACAGGCAAGAAAATGGCAACAATCACGCGCCAGTCAATATATGTTCGCTTGAAATGAATAAACTTTACGTTAAAACTTAAAGGTAAAATCATATGTTCGATAGGTCATCGCACAGTTTTAGCTCAACATACATTTAAAATTAAAAATGTATCCAATAACATTGGCCCTTAACTATTGGAAAGTTATGAAAACTGCCGTAAGTGTTGAAACTGCCACAAGAAGTCCTAATCGTGATGGTAACCGCTAGATTATTTTCACATTTTTCTTATTTAAATTATTATGAAATGAATATATTTTTGTGATTTGTCAGTTCAAGTTGCCTATTTAAAGAAACGCTTCTTTTTCTTTTTTTCTACTTCGGCTGGTTGTTCTACAGACGTTTGTTTTCGTGGCAGTAATAGTGGGGGCACCATTTCACCATCTTGACTTGTTGGTGAACTTGGTCTCAAAATAGACTGTAATGGCGGCGAACACATCTCCTCATTTTCATCTTCGGCAATTTTATTCAAACGAGCACCATGAACCGAAGCCAAATCGGAAGGGGTCTTAGCTTGTGAATGATCTTCACCCACTTCGCTAGCAGCAGCAACACCCAAAGTAGCTCCTATTTTGGCACTGGCATCCTTAAATGTATCACTTAGTTTTATCTGCACCACATTGATGAACATGGAGGTCAAAGCTAAACCAAATACTAAATAAATTATACTACACATCATGAAGATGGGATGATTTGGTACTAAATCGCCAAAACCAATTGTCGACATGGATATGAATACGAAATAGAAAGCTTCAAAATAACCCCAATCTTCCCATAATGTATATCCAAAGGCGCCTATAAGAATGTAAGCTATAAGCAAAATAGAAGCCAATGAAATGGGTAAATTAAATTCATCATCCACCACAATGGTGTCCGGATATGGAGAAGTTGGTGTTTCGGCATTCGAGTTACCAAGGGACTTAACAGCCTCTGATGTTTGGGATTCAATATCGGTATCTGCTCCTACGCCAAAGAATTGGCTGGGTCTTCGCATGGCCATATCGTAGACAGTTGAAAACCCATTCATTGCGTCACGAACTTGCTGTTGTTTACGAATCCTGCGACAAGTGCCCGTATAGTACAGACCTCTTACATAACCCCACACAAATTTAATAGCTCTCGTGAATAGTTTACCAAAATCAGCCAACAATATCAAGAACATGGGTATGCCAATGATGGCGTAGGCAATTGTCAACGATTGGCCCAGTTGGGTTTTTGGTGTTATATGGCCATAACCTAAAAAGACATATAAAAAATGTTGTTTAAAAAAAATTTAAATTAAATAAATGCATTTAAAGAATAAATAGTACTTTTATAGGGATACACAGTGAGGGATTTAAAGAACAGTCTGATTTCTCAGAATAGGTCTAGTCGGTGTTAGTCTATTATACATCAATCTTCAGCAATTTTAAAAATTTTTGTTTTTATAAATTTAAAAACTTAAAAGGACTTTGGTTTTTGTTTAATTTTAACTTTTGTATTTGGTATCAAATTGTTTATTATCAACCTTTTTTTAATAAAATTGTGCAATAATAAAATATATGCCGTAAATGGATAAAGTAAAAAAGAGATTGATTAAGCAAATTCCATAATTCCCAAAAAAAGTTTTAAAATGTTTCAAAAATTTGATTTTTCAATTATGCGTAAAACTATATTGCTATTAAATTAATTATTTATTAATTTTGAAAATTTTAATTATTATTAGTAAAACTGTTTATGTATTACATACAATGACATTTTATAATCAAGCTTAAGTTCGTTTTTATTCTCTCTAAGAAAGAATTAATTAAATTAAAAATTAGGTGTTAATATTAAAGAAAAATTGGGAAAATTTAATTTTTAGACAGGAGCGGAATGCACATTTTCTAGACAGACACGTCCGTCATCAGCACTCTTGAA
Source organism: Phasia obesa (assembly GCA_949628195.1). Taxonomy (NCBI): domain Eukaryota; kingdom Metazoa; phylum Arthropoda; class Insecta; order Diptera; family Tachinidae; genus Phasia; species Phasia obesa. The sequence continues at coordinate 37,903,859 of OX451219.1, forward strand.
TCGAATCTACTTAGGGTAGTGTTTAGTTGTAAGCATCATCTATTTAATCAACCAATCCCAGATAAAGGAATACAAGAAAACTTGTATTCAATTATCAATCGTCAGTTGGTGAGAACGAAGTCTACCACTTAAGCCGCCCTCTTGTTGAATATTTTTACTTTTTAATATTTACCACCTTATATTTTGTTTCCTTCAGCCAACCTTCGGTTAGCAATGAAAGTTAGATACAAGAGTGCTGATGACGGCTGTCTAGAAAATGTGCATTCCGCTCCTGCTGGTGTCTAAAAATTAAATTTTCCCAAATTTTCTTTAATATTATTACCTAATTTGTAATTTAATTAATTCTTTCTTAGAGAGAATAACAACGAACTTAAGCTTGATTATAAAATTTCATTAATTATTTATTATTATTAATAAAAAAAATTTTTGTATTTCGAGAAAAAACATTGATTAAAATTTATACTTTTATAAATAAAAATCTATTTCGAAAAACTCTGGTTGTAATATCAACTCACATTTTGAGTTTATTTTTTCCTTGTGTTATTTGATATAAAAATACCTTTGAAAAAATATAAACACCTTGGACATTTAGAAGTATTCAACTATAGAATTAAAAAAAAAATTGCCAAGGTGTCCCACTCTAAAAGTACATAAAGGAATTGCTACGTAGGCTTAAGTTCGTATGATTCTATCTTACTATTAAATAGGGTTCAAAGAATATTTTTTTACAAATTTACAATTTTTACAAAATGATTAATTTTTACACAAAACAGGAAATATTTTTATTTAGTTACTATTCCCCTGTATTATTTTTCAGCATTGTTTGTGTCTCAATTTAAATATTAATGCCGCGAATATAACAGAAGAAAGTGTACAGAGCAAAAAATGGAATGTTGCGATAACCGAACACTGACAGAAAAATAGGTTCTTGAGTTAAGGCTTTCGTTTTGAAAAAGGGTTGTTTTTCGTTTTTTTCGTATTTTCATTAATTAATTTTTTTTTTCTTTGTACATCAGCTCATGAATGATATAATCGGGAAATGCACCACCACTTCTACCGTCGCAGCCAGGCTTTATTATGCCTTGTCTTAACAGCTTCTGACAAATTTTAATATTTAAAATTTTAAAATTTTCATTTGTGATCAGTAACTGAAAGTTAGTACTAATTGTTACTAGAAAAGTGTTCATTAACTCGAAAAACTAGCAACGAGAGAGCAAAACAAGAGAATAGAAATGTGAGAGAAAAAAAATACTTGCAAGTTTTTGCTAGTAAAACTTTTACTAGCAAGAATTAGTTAATCAGCAGTTTGGGGTTTTGTTTACAAAATAATTTTTGAAAAATTTGTATGAAAAAATAAATTCTTGAAATATTGAAGAAAATATATGTACATATTTAGTAGTTAAAACAATAAAAACTAAATAAAATTTCGTTGGTGTCTTGTTTTTCTTTAATTTAGCGAGGGCATCATATAATTTAGATTTTCCATTTTAAATTTAGTTTTTCAGTTTAGGTCTTTTTGTTGTTAAATTTTAAGTAGTAAAAAAATTGGGGACGATACATTTGCTGCAACCTTACTATTTTTTGGTACAATTCTGATTTTAAAATTGGTAAAGTAAATATTATAGAAATTATTTTGAAATAAGAATGTTTATTAGCACTGACTAACCAAAAATATTGACATTTAAAGCTTAAATAAGTCATAAACCGTTTAAAAAATACCCAATATTTTAAAGCAATAATAATGTTTTTAATTATTGTACTTTTGTTTTTATAATTTGATTGCTTAAAATTTTATTTCTATGGTTTCCTTGAGATTATCAACAGTTTTAACTAACTACTTTAAAAGCGACATTTCTGGCTAACACCGGTAGATTATTTATCTTTGCCATTTAAGTACAATTACGTTTACAAAGGTACTATTTGATGGTCAGATTACAAGTACAAATTGTAAGTCGTTCCTAACGTCACCGTAGTCTGCTTGCTAATCTTTGCTAGTTTCCGCTAGGAAAGTTACTGAACAGACCTAATAACATTTACATTTAACCAAAAGGCTTTATTGATTAAACGTAACGCGTCAGTAGGACGAAATTAATATTAATAAACATTTGTATGTTTCATAATTAAGTTATAACGCTCTAGAGCGTTAAAACTTAATTATAAAATTATTCAAAAGGTCAAAAATTACAATAATTGTTTAATTTGTATGTTTCATTATTTATTTCTCAAATAAATTAGCGAAAAGTGGATTAGTATGAAGAGGTCTACTTCGATAGCCACCCCTATAATAAACATTTAATTAATATAGGGGAAAATGAATGGGAAATCTTTTGATCCAGTATCTCCGCCATTACAATAAGTCATAAAAATAAAACCAAAAATAATAATAATAATAATAATAATAATAATAATAATATATATTTGTTTGTACTTTATAGAAAGCCAATCGTTGAGAATGAATGTTTTAAAATTTTTTATCCGAGACCCCTTACAATATAATAGACGAAATCGAAGCTAACTTAATTTGGGCTAGACTTCTTTAAGCTTGGTGTAATAGGCCGCAGGCAATGTCGGGGATTTTTATTTAATTATGGGGATAAAAAAATGGTTGCGTGTCAAAGACGTTGTTTAAAATTTAATAATGACTTGTAAAAGAAGATAAAAAACGTTACGAAAATAATTCAAGCAATAAAATTTGATTTACTCAGAATTAACTGCCATTAAATAAAAGAACCTTGATTTTTATATCTAAGAAGTTCATTGCAGAAAATGTTAAAATGTTTGCCATCAGATTTTCTCCAAGTACGAGGATGTTACAATTCATAATATTATTTAGTTCAATAAAGAAAATACTATAACCAGCAGTAAATAGCAATGTTTTAAGAGACATACGAATACATATACGGTCAAATCCCAATAATTCGTAATCGCAAGGGACCGGCCATTTCTTACGAATTATATTACGAATTATATTATATGGGTTTTCGATTTGGAGTTTTGTAGTGAGCCACTAATCGGAATGTTAGACTGCCGGCACTATGTAAACCATAAAACTAAAGACTTTTCAACCTCTGGATATTCAGGTAGGTTTTCAAGCTTTAGCTTACTGCCGGAAGGTTTTTGCATAATAAATTCTCTTTTTTGAAGGATTGAACTAAGAGTTGATGGAGCATTTTCTTTATTATTCATTAACAAACTGATCTTAAACAAGTAAAAGTGCTATATTCGGCCGTGCCGAATCTTCTATACCCTTCATCACGGTGATTTTATTTATACAGACATGTACAGCATTATCCATATTGTTGACTCTTTACTTAAAAAAAGTCGTATGAGAAAAAATCATTATTTATGAGTTAAAGAAATAGAAGACAATTGAAAAAAAATTCCGTTTGCTACAATTGTCGCCGTGTTGTCAGCTACTTAATAATATTGAAGCCAACACTAACACGGACAGACGGACAGACGGACATCGCTTAATCAACTTCTCTATGTATAAGGATCCAGAATATATATACTTTATGGGGTCGGAAATGAATATTGTAGAAATTACACACGGAATGACAAACTTAGATATACCCTTTCCACCTGTGGTGAAGGGTATAAATGTTACTCTATATACACACATACATACATATGTATACTCTTAATATTAAATATATGTATGTTATGTTACAGTCATGATTTTCATTTTCAAAGAAATATTGAAATTTTTGTTTTAATTTTTCGAAAATTGTGTGTAAAAATCTTTTGTAAAAATAATTTTTTAAAAATTTTTTGTAAAATTTTATTCGAAAATTTTTTGGAAAATTTTTTAAAAAAAATTTTTCCTATATTTTTCTGTAAAATATATTTTGAAAATGTTTTGTAAATTTTTTTGTAAAAATTTATTTTTTAAATTTTTCTTTTAAATTTTATTGAAATTTTGTGTTAAAATTAGGACCTTTCTGCAATCTATATTGAGTTAGAATGGTCAGACTAAAGCAAAAAGAAATCCTTAAAAAAAAATCCTCATATTGACACGTGGGGGTCCTTTTAACTTCTCCTATTTATCAGTGGGTACCCTGTGGGTCCATTGGCTACCTCTATGTGTATTGCTTTCTATTAAGGTCTCTAATACAAATCAAAGCAGAAATATTGAAATTTTTGTTTTAATTTTTCAAAAATTGTTTGTAAATATTTTTTTTAAAAATGTTTTGTAAAATTTTTTGGAAAATTTTTTTTTAATATTTTTTCTGTAATTATTTTTGCAAAAAAAAATTAAATTTTTTTTTAATTTAAAAAAAATTTTTAAAAATTTTTCTTTTAAATTTAGGACTTTTCTGCAATCTATATTAAGTTAGTATGGTCAAACTAAAGCAAAAATAAATCCTTAAAAAAAAAATTTCCCTGACCCCTCATGTGCCCTTTAACTGCTCCTGGGTACCCTGTGGGTCCATTGGCTACCTCCTATTGCAATTGGCTATTGCATTCTATAAAGGTCTTAAATACAAATCAAAGCAGAAAAACCCTACCAATCTAAAAACAAACAAAAATCGACCCTCGCAGGGGGTCAGTTGATTTGTCTAAAAGACAACTTGAAAGACAACTGCTACTGATGAGTTATAATTTGAAACAACTGCTACTGATGAGTTGTAATTTGTTTAAACTTTTGTTAACCGAACTAACACTGGATTGTAAAACGTGTAAAACACAATTTAAATTCAACTTAAAAATTTTTGACAAGTTGAGTGTTAATTGATATTACCAAATTGTAAAATTTCAACTAAAGTAGAGTTGAGTTGTAAACCGTAATACGAACCTAAAGCTTGGTCCACTGATAATTTTTTTGCACCAATTAAAAGTTTTACTTAGTTTTAAATTAAAGTTCAATTGATTTTTTAAATGATTCAAATATACCAATTAAGTATTTAGTTGAATCAATTAATTATTTAGTTAAATTTAAGTCTGAAACCAATTAAAACCTTTAATTGGTAAAAATATTTTTTTCACTGTGATATAGGTCGGAGAGACACGTAGCACTTTCCATACAGAGTAAATATTAATTAGTCGGAATATCTGTTTTGCAGTTGATTTTTTTGTAGGAAGTATTTTTTTTTTTTTTTTTAAGAGAACTAACACTCAGGCAATTAATGCCTATATTAACTGTGTTGGAAAGGGATAGTAGTAGATAAAACAGATGGTTAGTGTGATAGTAAAGCTTCGCTTATGGCAACACTGCAATTGCACGTTGTGATTATTTTTGTGTTGCAAGCGACTTTGGTGTTATTTACGCGAATTTATAATTATTTTACTTCGCCGGCGATGTAATGGTATGTGGTAATACCGGCGAAGGAGGGCGCTGTGATATGCATTATTATAAAGAGAAATAATTGATGTTGCCATGGCTGAATATTGAACCCATGACCATTGCTTAGTAGTCAACGTGCTAACCACTTAAGCTACAGCACCCTCAAAGAACTATTTATGACTCATTTTATTAGCTCTTTCAAATATTTCATTTGCTACCATAGAGATAGTTTCTATTAAAATATGATTTTAAAGTTGAGCTTGTTTTGAAAAGATGGCTGAATCAGTTTCCTTATTCTAACGGATATTTTTCGTTGTATCAACGAAAATGTTTATTTTAAAATTAAAGTTAGGGAAACTCTACACTTCATAAATAATTATACAAGAGTTTAAATGTTAAAATAATACGTAAGATATTTACGTATTAAAACTTTTATCCACGCAGATATTCTACTGGCTCAAATCATCAATAAACAAAGACATAGCAGATTAACAATATGAAACACTTAACCGTGATATAGAACCTTTTAAGATTTTTTTAATTCATCCTTTAAAAAACAAAAAAAAATTTAACACATCCAACTCTTCATTACCTATGGTAGTTATCACAGTCCAACAATATAAAATGCAATTGACAAAATTCCAAGATTTTTGTCCTGGAAAATAACGGATACCCATTTCACCCATTGTATGCAATTCTTCTTCAAACTTTCGCAACTTTTGGCGAGCTAAAGTTTTCCAGTCATCCTCTCTGCAACAAACGATGTAAAATTATCAACTAAACGTATTTCGCTAGGAGAAAACTAACCTCATGCTATGACTCTGTGACCACAAATGATCAATAAAGTCTCTTTTGACCTTGCGTACTTCACACTTGTAGATATTTTCAGATGATCCCTCTGTATAACGGAACATTAGGGCACCAAAGCCAAGCAGTAGAATTAACATCACAGTATGAGCACAACAGCGATTGCGCATCTTTTTAATATCTTCGATTGCTTGCGGATGATGGGCTTTGTAGTGATGCCACTGCTTTCTGCTGTCACTCAAAAAAGCTTTAAGAAAAGCTCGAGTTAATATTTTATCTTGTATCTCTTGTTGACTCTTTTGGGTTTCAGGCAAAAGATCTTCTTGTTCTTTGCTTAATAATTCGTTTTTTGAAGATTTTTTAAAAAGCTGAGCAAGTCTTTGGAAGAATGTTGGCTTTTGTATGGCTTTAATGGTCGTGGTGGGAAGAGTGTTTGCTTCATCTGCTTGGGTGATCACAATTTCGGGCGAAGATGCTTTTGTTATTTCAACCGGCATAGAACTGTCAACTTTGTCTTGGCTTCTCTCTAAACTAAGCTTTCGTTTGGGATCAGGTCGGTGCAATGAACCACTTCTGTGCACTTTTCTATGACGCAGTTGAGATTCCCTATCCGTTTCAAATTCGGTGGTGGTAGCTTCGGGCCGTATTGTTTGCATAGCTTGACGCTGTTGTTGCTGCTCTAGATCATCAAGCTTTCTAATAATTTCTGATCTCTGTTCAGGAGTTTTTGAACGTCTTTCAGTGGTTACTGGCGACAAAGAATTATTACGACTGGCTGATTTTCTAGCTGGAGGTTGGGGTGGTGGACCTCTGACACTAGCCGTGGTCATAGCACTGTGATTTCTTTTTACGGGAGATAGCTGTTTGGCCAAACGTCTTGCTTGGCTTTCTTCAAAAGTCTCAGTATCTGAAGATGAAAATTGTGTTGAAGATTCTTCAAAGTTGCTGCTGTGGCGAGTTCTTTTAACTGCTGGTCGAATAATGGGTAAATTAGCCTCATTTCTTTCCATTCTTAAACTGTTAATCAAACGCTTGCGTTCATCTTGTCCTTGCGTTAATTTAATACGATCGCTTAGTTTGCGATACGACTGAAGAAGACGTGTTCTTTCTTCATTGTCTAGCATTTGTTTGTATCTTAATTTATGTTCCCTTTTTTCTCTTTCAAATAATTTCTTTTCATTTTCAAACCGCTGGCGTTCATTTTCAAAGCGTCTTAGGTTTTGTTCTAGACGAGAAAGATTTTCATCAGCTGTCGATTGTATGGGCACCGAAACTAATCTAGCCTCAGGTGATAGGGTTCTACCTTTGGTTTGTAATTCACCCTCGCTGGATTCGGCCAATTCTTTATTGCGAGGCATAGAAAGACTTCGTTTCACAGTTTGCATTAATTCGGTTACTTCGGGTTCGGACAAACGTTCAGCTGCTCTGGGCTGCGAAAGTGAACGGGAAGCAGCTGTAGCAAATGCTTTATCTCTTCGTCTTAATATTTTACTTTCATGAGCAGACTTTGTGGATCGAGCTGGCCTTATTTGCATGCTAACCACCTGAGCTTCTTCAGAAGCTGTTGTACCACTCATTATGCCGTTGTCATCTTCGGTAGACGACATACGTCGATAACTGGGATCAGGGGTTTTTTCACGCACAGAACGTCCAACTCTACGACGTCTACGTACATGGGAAGAAGAAGAGATTTCTTGATGATCACCTTCCATATTCGGATGCCGAATTTCATTTATTTATTTATTCAAGAGAAAATATATGCTATTTTCAGTTGCAGTCTCTTTAAGATGGTTTCTCTTAATTTTGTTTTGTTATCTACTTTCGTCTTCCTTTCGCCTAATTTATAGTATTCTGTTTATAAATGAAAAGTTCTATTTGTTTTGTGTCATTTCGCTTTTTAAACAAATAATTGACCACATTTCCGAATTCTATTTTTAAATAGCCCCCAAAAATTGTGTGCTTCCTCAATATTTCACCACCTCGTCTGTCAAAAGTGATCATACAGTTTTGAAATTTTCTTTATTATACAATAATATTTTATTTTTATAAATTTTATTATTTTTATTAAAGAACTTTTATATTGAATTTCATTTCGTTTTTTTTTATTTAAATACTTTTTCACATATTTATAAAAAAAAAATTATTTTTTTGTAGTCTATTTTAATTTTAATATTTTAGTTTTAACGCACATATCAAACAGATCTTGGCATGTTTCGACGTGACGTTCTCTTCGTTGTCTAAAAATGAACTGTTTTTCTTTAGTCGCTTATATTTTGTTGCTTGCACGATTACGATCCATTAAATTTTTAATTTTATTTTCTATTTCTCTTTACAAATTTGGTAGAAAGCGTATTCTCTTTGTATCCCAGCTATTAGATAGCTGATGATGAAAAAAATATAAACAAAAGAATTGTCTTTTTTGTTGTAGTTTTACAAAATGTGGCATGTGGATTCTCTTCTCTAATTAAGGACTTGTTATTAACAGCAACACTTCGTAGTACTTTCTACCTGTGTTCGTTAACCTACATTAAACCAAGGTCAGACTGTCAGAATATTAAAAGAGTGCATTTTTAAAATACAGATCTTTCGGTTAAAATGCAAATAAAAAGATTTAAACAGATTTTGTTTCGGGCAGCGCATTTTGTTTAATTAAAAATATTTCTTCTAGCTATTTTGTTTTTATTCTAGCTTCTAGCTACTTTCATTTTATTAAATGCCCCAATATAAGTTGTATAAAAAACTACATTCGTAAATATATTGGTTAAATTTTTCCAGTAATATAACTTTACTCAAACTTAAATTCTAATCTTCATAATTGTAAAATCAATTAAAAAATATTTATTAATTTCTCTTGTTCTTATACGGAGCATAGGACAGTAATCAATTAATTAAATTACACTTACGGCTGCATGCAAAATGACCCTATGAAAAATCATCCAAAAACAAACATGAAAAATTGTCCAATGAATAATCATCCTAAAAAAATGACAAATTGTTCAAAAAAGAAAAATGGAAATTTGGCCCAAAAATTGTGAAAAAATGCCCAAGTATAAATGAACTATCGCCCAAAATTATTAATTTTAGTTTTCTTATTATATAAAAAAATATAAAAATGTCAATAGTTTTAGTAATCTTTGATTAAAATCCAAGAAAGTAGCGACACCTGCTGCTCGTGATGGTGCTGCTAAAGGAACGCTGCATAACCGTAGTCACGGTCGTTACAACCATTGCTAAATTAAACCGTTGATTTAATTCATCGAACAAGCTTTGAAAAGAAGTTGTATGTAATTTGTGATCACAGATTGTTAGGAAGTTTTTGCTGCCAATGTACCCAAAGGTACAAATAGTTTGCTAATATGAGTTGAAATTAATTATTTAAATTAATTATTGTTTATTGTAAAATTTTTGAATGAAGCGCCGTAGGAGAATTTTTTTGTAGAATATAAGAAATAGCGCGATATTTTTTTTTAAATTTTACAATAAACACATTTATAACAATAATTATACAGACGGTTTTTAAAATCAATAATTTTCTTCAACCAAAAAGTGCTCAACGTGCCTAAAAAAGCTACACTTCAAAAATTAATAATATTTCTATATCGACAGAACTGCAGGCACACTGCGTGTCCGAACAAAATTTTCGAGTTATATGAGAGGAGAAATGGGTACCTTCCATACCAAAAAAAAAAGTTTTCTTATATCTGCATGTATTTTCTTATATTATACATGTTTCAACAACATGTTGGCGGTGTAGAAGGTTGGGGTACTAATTTCCAGCCAAAAATATTAATTTTTTCCATACAAAAAATATAAATTTTTCTACATATGAGTATGCATAATTTTTTCACCGACTGATGGTTTTTTCAAACCTTTATTAAACTTTTCTAATGCTGAAGAAGCCAAGTTTATTATGCTTTGCGTAGCCTTCGTCTTGTTGACGCAACCAGCCGTTCTTAACATGATTTGTGCAGCATGTAATAAAACTGGTAACTCTGTAGAGTCGCTTAAAAATTTAGATTTTTTATATTTATCCAAAACATGATTTTTCAAATTCTAGCGATCACGCTCAGGTACGCTAAGCATTATATAATAACCACATCCATTCATGACTCAAGCATGGCTCACGGTTAACCAATTACGACACTTGTTGCACAACAACAACAATACAAGTGTTAGTATATGCCGCAAAAGGCTTTTTGTGGGTAAACAACGCGTGAGGCTGTTACTAATTCGCACATAACTTTTAAAAGGCGCACCGAAGGTACGGCAAAGCATTCCATTTGAATACTAGTCTCTTTAATCGAGTGGGTTTTGGAAAGAGTGTTCGCATATAACTGTTAAAAAGAACAATGTCAAGGGGAACGGTTCTTCCGCAGTCGTCAATCAAGGAAATGGCAGCAATGGGGCTAAATCCACCGGGTCCAGATGGTAATACTGCGCTGCCTTGTTTTAGTGGTAATTCTCTGGAGATGGAACAGCCAATGTTGCAAGTCAAAAAAGCATTGCTAATTATAACAAAGTACTGAGAAAAATAAATTAGTTTATTCATATTTGGACGCAGTTTGTCATTTAATAACCACGGCTGATGGTTCTCTTCCAACTTAGGCTTTAGCCATTATCTTTCAACTCCCAAATAATCGTTGAAGTGGTACAATCTGTATTGAATCTATGTACCGATTAAAATATCCGCAAGACTGTTGTTTTGTTAGGGTTGGTTATTGTTATTTTTGGTTTATGATGTGAATGGTTCCAGTTTGTAATTTTAAAAAATGCTGCATATTTGGATTAAGGCGATTTTAAATGTTCTAGAATGAAAAAACAGCTTTAGCTTTAAAAAATGGCATTGGAAAATATTGAACATTTATTTCTTTCGCATTTTTTATTTAAGAACATATTTGTGTATTTATAAATAATTATAAATAATTTTTTATTCACTTCTTCTATATTCGTTTTTTTTTCTGTTTTACAAGAGATTATTTATTTGTTTTGATTTAAAATATATTCACAGCTGAACCAACCAAAATTCAAATATATTTCAAAGCAATTACATTTTTTTTTCACATTCTTTATTTACAATCTAGCCATTTAAGGATAATAAGTAAATTTGATACAATAAAAATTACGTAAATGTTGTACTCCATTGAGAACAGCATTGTACTGATAACAAACAAATATTAATTCATATATTAAAAAAAAATTCAATTATATTTGAATTCAATATATTTTAATTCAAATATATTTGAATTCAAATATATTGAATTTTTGGTTCAGCTGTTTGTTTTTTTTAATTTATTTATACGAATTTAATTATACTAAGACCTGAAGCTGAACCAACCATTGTATTTTCAGTTTTGAAATTTTATTTGTTGAAATGACGCTCCAAAAAAAAGTAAGTAAATTTTGACATAAAAGAGCAAAAAATACTCAGCTGGGCTATTAGTTTAACCTAGTATAAGTTAATATTCTCGCTTTGCAGCAGCTACAGCAGCCCACGAATTTTCCTTCTTCAGTTTGTTTCTGTATTCCTGCTTCGATTAGCTTGTACTCAATAAAATCGAGTATTTTTATTTACATTATTTAATTATTTTAATAATTGTAATTAATTATTAAAAATAAAATAATTTTATTAACACACGCCAAACAAAACAAAGAAAAACAAGTGTTCTATATTCGGCCGTGCTGAATCTTCTATACCCTTCACCACGGTAATTTTATTTATACAGACATGTACAGCTTTATTCATATTGTTGATTCTTTACATAAATTAAGATAAATTATTCATGCTTTAAAAATATGTTATGTTACACTCATGATTTTCATAGAAATGTTGAATATTTTTTTTAAATATTTCGAATATTGTTTGTAAAAATTTTAGCAAAAATTGTTTGTAAAAATATTTTTTTTTTAATTTTTTGTAAAATTTTATACGAAAACTTTTTAAAAATTGTTTTTTGATAATTTTTAATTTGTCAATTTTTTTGTAAATATTTTTAAAAATTGTTTTTTAATTTTTTTAATTTTTTTTTTTTTAATTCAGGACTTTCCTGCAATCTATATTGAATTAGAATGATCAAACTAAAGCCAAAAAAATTTCCTCATATTGAATGTGCCTGTTAACTGCTCCTGGTAACCATGTGGGTCCATTGGCTATCTCTTTGTGTATTGCTTTCTATAAAAGCCTTTAATACAAATCAAAAAAATAAATAAATAAACACAAAATCGGCTCTTGCAGGGGATTAAAGATCCCCCAAGGTCTGTATGCACTCCTTGCGATCCACCTATCGCGGTCTAATATTTATTTAACAAAAAAGGCTAAAGAAAAACCGATAACAAACAACGTGAAAATATATAGGTGGACGTGGTTTTTTGCCCGGAGGTTCCAATGGGATGGTCTGATGTTATTGACTTGCAATCCTAAAATTTTCGAAACTATGCCTGGCAGATTGGTGGACTTAAATTTGTACCTTGTCTAGTGCCTTGGCAAATGACTGACATGGCTTTATCAACTTCTCTATGTATAAGAATTGAGAATATACTAATATACTTTGTTGGGAATATTGTAGAAACTACACACGGAATGACAAACTTATATATATGTACATATGTATATACCCTTTCCACATGTGGTGAAGGATATAAAAAACAGTTGATAGCTGTCAAAGTATTCAACGTACGTCAAAAGTTCGTACTTTACGTTAACGGAGAAGTAATGATGTGATAAAGCTCATTAGAAAACGTGTGTTTAAACTTACTTGTCAAACGAAAAAGACGACGTATAACGTATGACTGATTATACTTATATGGCCCGGCCTAAAGAACTGAATACAGCTTAATTATTAAAATTAATAAATTAATTATTTAGGCTTAAGTTCTTAATTATAAAGATATAAAGAAAAATTAGATACCAGCAAAGCAGAATGCATTTTCTAGACAGTTACGTCCGTATTATTTTATTATATTACCAAAAATAGTTCAAATAAAATTCATATAATTTCACAGAGCGGGCACGGCTTTGACATTGTTAACTTCAACACTATTGTGTTAATAATTAAAAATATACATTTGTAAAATAAAAAAATATCTAATTGTTGTTAATTGCTAACTAAAGGATAGCTAATAGCAAGACAGATATATACCATTTTCAAATAAAAAAAAAATATATATATAAAGAGAATAAAAATAAAGAAAAATTTTTGCTTGGTAGTAATGGGTGATTTTTTTGAGGTTAGGATTTTCATGCATTAGTATTTGACAGATCACGTGAGATTTCAGACATGGTGCCAAAGAGAAAGATGCTCAGTATGCTTTGACATTTCATCATGAATAGACTTACTAACGAGCAACGCTTGCAAATCATTGAATTTTATTACCAAAATCAGTGTTCGGTTCGAAATGTTCAAATGTGACAAATTTTGTTCAGCGATGAGGCTCATTTCTGGTTGAATGGCTACGTAAATAAGCAAAATTGCCGCATTTGGAGTGAAGAGCAACCAGAAGCCGTTCAAGAACTGCCCATGCATCCCGAAAAATGCACTGTTTGGTGTGGTTTGTACGCTGGTGGAATCATTGGACCGTATTTTTTCAAAGATGCTGTTGGACGCAACGTTACGGTGAATGGCGATCGCTATCGTTCGATGCTAACAAACTTTTTGTTGCCAAAAATGGAACAACTGAACTTGGTTGACATGTGGTTTGAACAAGATGGCGCTACATGCCACACAGCTCGCGATTCTATGGCCATTTTGAGGGAAAACTTCGGAGAACAATTCATCTCAAGAAATGGACCGGTAAGTTGGCCACCAAGATCATGCGATTTGACGCCTTTAGACTATTTTTTGTGGGGCTACGTCAAGTCTAAAGTCTACAGAAATAAGCCAGCAACTATTCCAGCTTTGGAAGACAACATTTCCGAAGAAATTCGTTTATAAGTGTAAAACAATTTCAAAAAGCTCTATCTTCTATGAAATATAATGTAAAATTAAAATTTCTCAGATTCTATTTCTTTGATAAGTTTGTTTAAATAGAAAATTAATAACAATTGAAACTACCGGGTAGATTGATACGAAGAGTACTGATGACGGACGTAGCTGTCTAGAAAATGCATTCTGCTTTGCTGGTATCTAATTTTTCTTTATCTCTTTATAATTAAGAACTTAAGTTTAAATAATTAATTTATTAATTCAAAAATTGTTCAAATAAAATTCATTTAATTATTAAAAGCTTATCAAATAGCTTTTACACGTTTGTATGATTTTACCTTTCATGTGATTTTTTTCTGGAGTACATCATTGGCAGCTGCTATGCCATTTAGTTATACACATAAATATTTAAAATTATATTCCAACACTGTACCAATACAATACAATTTTATTTTGAATCTTTTATATTTACTTGCTGAAAAATTTAATATTTAACAATTTTTGTTGCCACTTACAATTATTTAGCTTTAGATTCTGTATTTAATATCAAATGCTTTTTGTGATTTTATTTGTACAATGCACGACAGATGTCACTTAGAAGCATGCGTCAAATGGTTTGTATATTTGCTATTTACGGTGAGTAGAGGTATTGCCAGCAGTAATGTAAATGATTAACATATTAACACTATCAATACCAAATATATTTTTAAAACAACACTAGAGAGAAAATAATTCACTACGATCCACCCAAAACTAAAGATGTGACTGGTTCTTGGGTGATAATAGTACCGATTCAGTTCTAACACTTTTTATGAAAAGGACCTGTTACTTTAACATGACGATGTCATAGGAGGAATTAATTGACACTACTTATATTTACATAATATGTGATGCGTTTCGGTTATAACTTTAAATTCCTTGGTCAGTTAATTAAATATTTGTCATTGCTAATCTTAGAAAAAAAAACAGCTCTAGAACTTATTTAGATAAGCCGTTCTAAAATATAAATGAATTATCGCCCAAATTTATTTATAGTTTTCTTATTAAATATAAAAATGTCAATATTTTTAGTAAAGGCATTGATATTGGTTTAATTTATCGAGAAAGCTTTCAGCTTGAAACTTCTGTATGTAACCTTTGATCAAAATCCAAGAAAGTTGTGACACCTGTTGCTCCTGGGGGTGCTGCCAAAAGAACTCTGAGTAACCGTGGTCACGGTCGCTACAAACGTTGCTAAATTAAATCGTTGATTTAAATTAATTGAACCGTTGATTGAATTCATCGAGCAAGCTTTGAGAAGAAGTTGTATGTGATCTGTGATCTGTGATCTGTTAGGAAGCGTTTTGGTACCACGTTATATATATTGTTGCCAATGTACGCAAATAAATAGTGTACGCGTTCATTAAAATAAATATGAAAGGAAATATATGTATGTGAATAGAAAAATAATAAAGGTACAAATAGTTTGCTAATATGAGTTGAAATTAATTATTTAAATTAAACTTAGAATTAGGCGCCGCGCAATTCTAAAGTTTAACAATAAACACATTAATAATAATAATTTTTATTATTTAATATTATGCTAATTACCATATATGGGACTAATTAATTAGATTGAGTAATTAATTGACAATTTCGTTAGCATTGAACTCTAAATAATGCTAATAAATTTTTTTCATGACTATTGTTTTCATTAATGGTAATGCTTTTTAATGAAAAAGTTTCATTAGTAATTATTTAAAAAAGATCATCATTATTATTAATCAATGATTCAATTATAAAAAAGCATTATCATTATTGGCCACATTTGGAATCAACCTTTTCGTAGTGATGTCTTTAAAGAAGTCCTACCTCTATTTTCTGCTCTCCTATTGTATGCTTTTTTTCAGATAAAAACAAACAAAAATCAGAAAAAAAATTCTGAGAATTAAATTTTTATGATAAATTTTTAACTCGTTAGAGAATGTGTAGTAGAGATATTTAAAACTATAGTGAATGCAATAGTAGTGCTGCAGGCACTGGTTATTAAAACCAAATGCAATCATAAATTTGTGTTTAATAAAAACAATGATTATAATTCATCAATTTCATTACATTTCCATTACCATTGGTAAAAACAAATCTAATTAAAAATAAAACAGTAGCATTACATGGTAGTTAAACTTTTTTTTCATTGTAACTATTTGAAATAATGCCAATGAAAATTCAATGCTAATGAAAAAATCCCAAGTATGCTAATTACCCATAACGTTTTTTAATACAAATGCAATTTATTTGTTGGGGGAAAAGATCTAGTTCCTATAAGTATTTCACTGTTTGCTCAGGCCAGATCATCAGGAAACCTTTTTCCTAATTTTAGGGAAGCCAAAAATACTCTATAAGTAATAAAATTCTACAAAACACAATGAGAAGTATGCATGTTATAGAATAATATTACAGAATATTAAAAATTCAACAAAACACCAACAAATAAACCACGTTTTTATTTTTCCTTACTGTCCTTCTACAATTGGATGGGTTTTTGCTTTCACTGAATGCAGACGTAACAAATAAATTGCATTTTTATTAAAAAACGTTATGGGTAATTAGCATAATATTAAATAATTAATATTTAAATTCCCAAAAATGTTATTAATAATAATTTTATATTTCAACTCATATAAGTAACTTATTTATAACAACATAACTAGAAATATTTACTTGTATAAAAGAAACAAAAGTACAAGCTGCTTTACCTTTTCCGCAGAACAATTTACTTAAATAATCAGAAGCTTATTGAAAACTGCCATTGGTACAATCTTAAATGTGATGTCAATACATTTTCTGTAAATTAATCAGTTTTTTGGTAAAGCAGAGACAGAAACTAAGTTGCTTATTTTTCCAGTTTAAATCCCAATAAATTTTTAATTTTAACACTTCTGCGGTTTAGGGTAAACTTTATAACTACTTATTATTAGTGATGATTTTTTTTAAAAATGGGTGATCTTTCATTAAAACATTTGGACAATTTTTCATTATAAAAAATCGCCTAAAAATATAGAAATTAATTATTCTCCAAAAGTGACGAAAAAACACCCAAAATTTTTGAGTTACTTTTCATATGAAATATTACCCAATTTTGTATGAAGATTTTTTGGGCAATTTTTCATTTATGCTTTTAGGCGATTTTTCATAGGGTCATTTTGCATGCAGACAAAAAAAAGAGTCACATAATTTAACTAACAACTTTACACAATTATTTTTTATTTCGGACCAACACCCACGGGATGACCCCTACTCCTGCAATGCATTGTGTCAGAATTAGGAAATTAGGTTGTGGGAAGGAGAATAGAGGGAGTAGTGTTTGAGGACATTCGATTTAAGTTTTCATTTTGATTTCACTACTTTTAACTGCTAAAAACTTTGCATACGAACTTGACCTTATTTTCACATTCATGTTTTGTGCGGATAAAATTTAACATTAACATGCACTCAAATTTATCATTCTATTTTATTTATTCTATGAAACTTTATTTAATTTTTTTATTTATCCTTTGCCCAAAATAAAAACACTGCAGAACTCTACACACGAAAATATTTTTTTCATTAACACTTTCGTTCAGGAACAAAGACAGGGCAACAATTTGGTAAATCCGAAAAATGCACAAAACACATTTATCAAACTGTAGGAAATCTTTCTTACGTACTTTTAATTAAATTTTTAATAAATTTTGAGTAGTTGGATAAATTTAAACACATACATACATATTTTTCACCTTCATATTTCATTCAAAAAGCTCCCACAAACAATTTCAACAATTTCGTTGCCAGCAGCCAACGTTCAATGTTCACTTTGTGGAATTATTGTTTTTATTTTATTTTTTTTTTTGTATTCTTTTACTTTTGTGTACGTTTCGGGAAAGTGACTGCCTCATTTTTATTTACTTATTTGTTTTTTTTTCATCCAATGTTTGTTTTCATAATTGTCTAAATGGTTTATATGTATTTATCACGTTTGTAATTATTGCACAAGTACGAGTATACAAGGTTTCGGACTGGAGCAACTAAATCTTGTTTCTTAGAAAATTCGGGATGCTGTATTCAAATCTACTTTCTGTTTTATAAAATTGATTCTAGTTTTCGAAATATATCGCTATATACAAATAGAATCAAGTAGTTTTAAAAAGTTTTATTACATTTCCATTCGTTGTAGCTGCACATATTTTTAATCCCTTTTTGGTTTTATTTTGTTATGAAGGGTTTTATTTTACATCTTTTTATTTGACAAATTGGATTAACTAAATTAAATAAGAATATAACCAGAAACTGCCTAAAATTTTATCGAGATATAAATTACAGCTGGTGGTGTGTGCAAGACATTGTAACCCCATTATAACCCGAGAAGATGAATGCGATTTGGTAAGGCAAATTGGATATAGTAAAGAATATATCATAAATCAACAAACATTCCCCACTGTGGCAAAAGCAACAATGTTGGCAAACATTTTTGCGCCCTAAGTCTGATATAAAAATTTAAAAAGTTAAGGCTGCCGATTGTAGAATTACGAATAAGATTTTTCTAAAGATTACTGCATATTTCAGCAACGATAAAATTATACTCTAACGTTGATACCTCTGCAACCATAACCGAAATTCTCATTGAAAGATTGGCTACAATTCTAGAAGCAATATACAGCAATCACATTATTGACGTAGACATACAGTAGGGAGGAGAGGTGAGTACATGTTTGTATTTTCTACGTTGGGAGGTGCATAAAAGTGGTAAAATGAAGCGATTAAATTCTTTTTATTTTTGTTTATTCAGTTGTTAACATAATGTTTTTATAACATTATTGCAACAAATGTCCAGCACGATATGATCCATTAACACCCAGGAAAATGAACACTTAAGACAGCACGATGCACACATCTCTGGTGATGATGGTAAACGCAAAAATCAGTGCGACTACTGTGATTACAGAGGAATGCATGAGTCCATTATACAAATCAAGAAACTCAAAATAAAATAAACATGTAGTCCATATTTTGTATTTTTAGTACTTGGTCCATAGCCATTTATTTTTAACCGACTTCAAAAAAGAAGGAGGTTATCTATTCGTCTTTTTTTTATGTATGTAACCGCAGAACTCAGCCATTTCTAAACCGATTTTAAAATTGTTTTCTTTATTTGAAAGGTTATGCATTCAGGTTGGTCCCATTTTAAAATCAGTTCAATATATTAAAAATTAAAGGGCGTCCCCATACAACATACATGTTTTTTACGTGTATTAAGAACCGTAAAGGGCACCAAATTAAAATTTTAAAAAATTGCGTGTCGCTATAGCTGCCAACATCAGAAATTAATAAAAAAAAAAAATTAAATTTAAAGGGTGTCCCCATAGGTGACGTAATTTGACCTATTTGAGCCTATCTTTTAAACCGGCAAAACCTTGAAAATTTGACAGAATGTCGATTGCTCTGACCGTTATAATAAAATGTATTCAAATATTCAAAATTTGAAAGGGTGCTCCAATAGTTCATTTAATTTGATGTATATGGCCATACTTTTGAACAGTTGTACACAGACCGCTGAAATTTACAAAGAACCTGTATTGCTAAGTCCGCTATAACAAAAAGTATAAAATTTGAATTTGGAAATAAAAGGGTATCCCAATAGTTAATGTGATTCTTTGTATGTGGCCAAACTTTTGAACTGTTATAGACAGACAGCTGAAATTTACAAGGAACCTGTATTGCAAAGTCCACTATAGCAAGTATACAATTTGAAGTTAGAAATTAAAGGGTGTCCCCATAAATTAGGTAATTTGATCTATATGACCCTATCTTTTGAACCGTTAAACACAAACACTTGAAAATTAGGCAGAATATCCACTACTTTCTCTGGTATGATAACAAGTATAAATTTTTAGAATTATATTGTAAAGGGTGTCCCAATAGTTCATGTAATTTGATATATATGGTTAAACTTTTTAACCGTTATAGACAGATAGTTGAAATTTACAAAGAATCTTTGTGGCCAAGTCCTCTATAACAACAGGTCTTTAATTTAAAACTGTAAATTAAAGGGTGTCCGAATAGGTGATGTTATTTGATCTATGTGACCCTACCTTTGAAACCGTTATAGACAGAGGCTTGAATGGTGACCCCATAAAATACGGATGCTGGTGAAAATAGCTTAAATTTTGAACAGTAATAGGGAGAGGATTGACATTCACATAGTCTTTACTTTTTTCCGCTAATTTTGGCGCATCTATTATTTGGTTTAAATCTAATTCTTACAGATTACTTCTTACATTTTTAGTTTATAATTGATGCCCTTCTATCTGTTTTGAAGTCGGTTTTTTTTTGCAAAAATTATGTAATAGACTATTTATGCGTTTGGGCATACCTTCCACCAATTTTTGTATAATTTAATCTGGATTTTTCTGGCACACCAGCTGCACACGTTGCCGCAACTAGATTTCGATATTTTTCCGATCGTCTTTTTACAATTGATGACAAATTCTCAACTGGATTGAGGTCGGGACTTTGCGAAGGCCACGGTATCAATTGAAAATTTTGCCAAATCAGGCATTCCTTAATGATTTTTCAGATGTGTTTCGGGTCTCCAACCTGTTGAAACATAAGTTCATCCTACGGATAACTACAAAATTGGAAAGATGGGTCTGGAATATGTTTAAATAGTCTTCCTTTCCCATGATCCCATTAATTTTTTGCAATAGATGTTACCATGTAAAACAACCTAGTTCTATGATCTTGCCTCCGACGTGATTAAACATTTGTTTGTCAGTCATGGCGAACTGTAAACGTGCCGTAGCATTTTTATGTATCAATGCAGGTTTAGGTTTCTTCACAGCTGCGAGGTATCCAATGTTGTGCAGCGCTCTTCTCAATGTCCATCGTCGAACATTTTTATTTATTGCTAGAGAAGCTTGCTTGCTTGGGGTTAAAGATTTGTCAGCATATATCTTTTTCATCATAAGACGTGCGTCCCTATTAGTTAATAGTTTTCGGCCTCTAGCCTGCCCTTGTGGAGATACATTTCTCCATTTCAGCGCTCTGAAAAAGACTGATTGGCTTCAATTAGTTATTATACTTGATGAAGAGCTTTCCATTGTCATATTTACAATTAACGGATCCCAATAATTTCATTATTAAAAAAAAAATCTTTTTATACAATGAAATTCTTTTAATTATTTTTAATTAAAAAACCAGGCCTTTTGGTGCAAGAGGTTATTCAATTACAATTCTGTGGCAATAAGGAATAAGTGCTTAAGTCGACTTAAGCAAAAATTAAGTTAATGGCACCTTTGAAATCTCCGTACTTCAAAGTACCCATGTGCAAATTTTCAATTATTTTGAACTATTTTTCAGGAAGTTATAGCAAAAAAACTTTCTGCTAATCTTTTTTCAATTCCGAATCGTATTTGGAAAAGAGCTTAAGAAACTACAAGGTATTTTTCAAAATCATAGAAACTTCTTTTACAACTTATTAAATGCAACGCCTGCATACTTTTGGTAGATATAAGATATTTTTCAAAATCATACGTTTGACTCCCATAGGTAAACTTTATAGATAAGTTATTTAAAAAAAAAAAATGATTTTAAAGTTTAAAATTGCTCTCCTACAAAACTTAAAAATCAGACTTAAGCACTTTTTCCTTATTGCCACAGAATTTAAAACTAAGGTTTATATTAACAAAACTCAAGATGATACCAACCAAATTTGTCTACTAATTTAGTTGAGAACAAGTATGAGCAAAACTGAGTACAAAATCTCATTGCTTATTGCTTTTAATTTATCTTAAGAACAGTTTTGTTAAGAACTGAATAGGAAAGAACACACAAAAAAAAAAGAAATTTGAAAATCGCTTTATTTTTATTAACATAGCAATAGAAGAAATACAGACATGTACTCATTTCTGCTCCCCACTACAAGTACATATTTTTAAAGGACTACTAAGGAACGACTTAGCTTTGCATTCAAATGTATTCCTGCTACCCCACTCACAAACCCTCCATAATATTTTGATACATGGAAAAGGCTTCCGACTTATTGTAATTGCTATAGTTTCGAAAGTCCATATCATTCAGATAGTTCTTCTAGCTGTTGTTGAGTAATGTGCCAATAAATAAAACATGTCTAAATATTTTCAAAATACAGTCTAATCGATTATTATTTTAATAATTTGTTGTTTAAAATTACTTGAACTATTAATATCTACTGCCTACAGCATGTCCGGCAAAATTATCCAAATAATTGTTACTAAATCAACAAGAACAGCAAGAAAAACTATTGCACATGTACATATATACATTCATATGCAAGGAGATACATATGAGAGCGTGCCAAAATGCATTTTATAATAAAAATACGCATTAAATATTTTGGTAGAATTTCTTTAAAACGAAAAAAAAATATGGAATATGTTTATCAAAACACTAATGAAATGTACAATAAAATTTTTGAAAATGTCTGAAAAAGTTAATAACATCATAAAAATATTGTAAAATTTAAAATAAATCAATTATCTTTATTTCATTCATCATGTAACGCTTGGCTTAACGGCTGAGTAATATTTTTACTGCAAAAATTTTGTAAATTTTATTTTACTCGTAATAAGGAAAAGAAGCTTTCTACATTTATTAAGTTTTTTACATTTTATTTGCACAAATATTTTTTAGTTTTATTAAAGATTTTTAGTACATCTATTAGAGCGATATATAAATTTTATTACTTAGTGCGCTTTGCCTAATAGAGACATAAAATTTTATTATCCACAAGAACAACTATAAAATTGGTCTCTGGTATAGTTTTGTAAAAATTATTGTAAACATCACATCGTAAAAGGTGTTTTTTTAAGCTAGATAGAACTTTAAATTGTAAAAAGTAACACAAAAAATTAAATTTTGATGAAACATTTTTTTTATTTGTTTCAGTATACTCTGACAAATCATCATGAATAGACTCACGCTTGAACAACGCTACGAAATTATCCAAATTTACTTTGAAAATCAGTCGTCGATTCGCGCAACTTATAGACGACTTCGTAATTTTTATGGCTTACATAATCGTCCATCTGAACAAGCCATTCCTCGAACTGTGGATAGATTTCGTACCACATACTCTCTAGAGGATGCAATAACACCAACACGTCGAAGGAATGTGCGTACTGAAGAGAATATCGCCGCTGTAAACGAAAGTGTGGAAGCAGATCCAAATTTATCGATTCGTCGTCGGTCGCAGGAATTGGGGCTCTGTCCGTCCACTACGTGGAAAATTTTGCGCAAAGATCTCGGCCTACACCCGTATAAGATCCAGCTGGTGCAGGAATTGAAGCCACGAGACCATTATATGCGTCGTTCTTTCGCCGATTGGGCTCTAGAGCAGTTGGCAACTGACCCGTTGTTTTATCGCAAAATTGTGTTCAGCGATGAGGCGCATTTTTGGCTTAACGGGTTTGTTAATAAGCAAAATTGCCGCATATGGAGTGAGACCAATCCACAAGAGACCCTACAGACTCCATTACATCCAGAAAACTGCACCGTTTGGTGCGGATTTCACGCTGGTGGCATCATCGGACCTTATTTCTTCAAAAATGAGGCCGGAGCTCGCGTTACGGTCAATGGAGATCGTTACCGCACCATGATCAATGATTTTTTGTTTGAAAATATGGATGACATTGATCCGCAGCAGATGTGGTTTCAACAGGATGGCGCTACGTGCCATACGGCGAACGCAACCATCGACTTATTGAAATCAAAATTTGGCGATAAGTTGATTTCGAGAAATGGACCTGTCAATTGGCCTCCAAGGTCGTGCGATTTGACACCTCTCGATTATTTCCTGTGGGGCTACGTGAAGTCACTGGTTTATGCTGATAAACCAGCAACAATTGACGCCTTGGAGGACAGCATTGTTCGTGTTATTCGTGACATACGTCCAGCAGTGCTCGAAAAAGTGGCCCAAAATTGGACGTCCAGAATGCGCTTCGTCAAGAACAGCCGCGGTGCCCATATGCCCGAAATCATTTTCAAATGTTAATGTCACGTATTGATCTTTCGAATAAAAAAAAAATTTTGATTACAATTTAATTTTTTGTGTTATTTTTTACAATTTCAAGTTCTATCGGGCTTAAAAAAACACCCTTTAGATCAATACAGATGTTTCACTAGATGTTGCTAAATGTTTATGAAAATCATTAAATGTAGAACTTATAGAGGCACTTAGAATTTAAAAAAGAAGGTTTAAAAAAATTCAACACAATCTGAAAAAAAAGCACACAGTCTTTGGCGGGAATCAAAACCGCAACTCCAAGATTGATAGACTAGCGAAGTATCGACCAGTCTACAGAGGCAAAATGTCTGGCAAATGTTGATGAAAATCTGTTATTTTGTTTATATACAACAGATTCTTAGAGAGAACGTTTGCTACTTTAAAACATCTGGAGTGACTTACACTCAACTTTACCATACCTCATGGAAACAGATATTTTTATGGATTTATTACATAAAGGATAAAATTTTAAAGTATATTCAAATCGAAAAATTTATTATTTTCGGTTTGATGTGAAGGTAAACTACCCCTTGCCAAAGGCACATACTGAATTTCATGTCAAACGGTATAACCTGTAGAGACTCCACAAAAATAGTGGCAACTCAATCTTATCATGCGGGGCATGAAAAGATATTGATCAGAAAACGTAGGTTTGCGTACACTCACAGTCGAGAATCAAGGGCATGTACTGATCCATTAGCTTGTTTAGACCTTCGTTATATTGAGTGAAAAATATCGATATATCACTATATTCTTTAAACATAATAATTTATACGAAATCTTAAAATATCGCAAAATCCCGATTAAAAACACTTTTTCTACTTTAAAATATACATTTTTTGTTGATGCTTTATATTTCAACAAAGATAACACACTGTGTAATTTTTTAAGTCATGGCAAAATAACCATATACGGACACCACTACGTCATAAAAGACGTAGTGGTTCTTAACACCGTTTAGGTAGCGCTTAGGTAGCTAAAAAATTTTCGGGAAATTTTTCACTTTTGCGGCTACCTAAGCGCTACCTAAACGGTGTTAAGAATCATTCCTAGGAAGTTCATATGTTTTAGAAAGTTGTTTATTGAGATCTTAGGTTCATTTTTATAGATGACTGTTTCCTTGAATTTTTAACGGTTTGCTACCTATGGACCTGAACAGGGGAAAAAAGGTAAAAAATTGAATTTTTTAAAGTTTTTTTGCGATTTTGACCTTGAAGATGTAGTTTTTTTGATTTTATATGTTCCCAATTTTTGTTCTTTATGACAAGAGCTACAACTTTGCCTCAGAGAGTATATCAAAATTTCAAACGGTTTGCAAAATATGAGCTTGAGGAAATGATCATTTTTTGCAAAAATGACATCGAAGCCCCACATCTTTGAGGGCCCATAAAAAAAAACTGGAGGACTTTGGGCAAAACTGGGAGACAGGGGTCTTTTTTTTGGGTCTTTTATCACGTAGTGGTGTCCGTATATGGTTATTTTTTTCTGTGTTGCACTGTGTAATATACATATTCGTTCATACATATGTATATTGAAACAATACTGCCTTTGGGGTTGATTATACGACTTTAGTTATCAATTTCCCATATTAATTGGTTACTCAAAGGGAGTTTGTTCTAGCTGTTGTTTTATTTTACACGGAATAGAGCTCGGACAAGAGGTTTATCACTAGTAAAAGTTTATTTATTTATTGCTATGGAATACATTTGAATGAGCTCTCTGTTTCGGTGTTGCCGCAAAACAACAAGAGATCATGAATAAACCAAAGGTCGTTATGTGAAAATATCTATTTAATGTAGATTTGGGTGCGATTTGTTTAAACTAGTAAGACACAGAGATTAATAACATATCGAATTTCGATTCTCTACAATAAAAATGTGCCTCATCCAAAGCTTCTGTCTGGTTTGATATTTTTCTTTATTATTCACCACCTTATATTTGTTGTTGCCCCACCTAACCTTCGCTTAGCAATGATAGAAACTTTTTTGTTTATTTGTTTTCACTAACATTATTAGTTAGTTGACAATAATAATTAGTTGACAATAATAAAGTATCAACATGTTTGCATGAGTGTAAAACACTCAGGTATACTTAAGACGAGAATTAGACATTGAGTTTTTAATAACTTTTGGCTTCGGTGGTCGTATAGTTGTAAGTTGCCATATTGGGCTAATTTTTGTTTTTGAGGACATTTAAATCTGGAGTGTTCTGCAAAGCATTTAATCATCTTTGCATTTCTGTCTTATCTATTTTCACTTTGCTTTGCTATAACTTGTTAAAATGAGCCGTAAAAAATTAAAAAAAATTGCAGTGTTACATGCATTAAATAATAATAGAAGGTAATTCCATTCTCTCTTTTTGTCGCCATATTAACGTTCTGACGTTTGCGGGAATTATTTCAATTTGTGCTACCAATCACATACTTTGTGAAATCCAATTTTGCGTGTTTTCCCTTTATTGGAAATTTTGAAAAAAGAAACAAACGAAAATTGTTTTAGTTTAAAATGAAAAAAGTTATTTGTCCTTTTCCATACGGTAGTAATACAGTTTTGCAGGAATTCACGAAAAAGATTTTTTAATTTCCCTATATTTGATAAAAGTGTCTAAGTTCTCGTTTTCTTATTAGGTACAAGTTACCCAAGGCCCCCGTGGTATGCTCATTTAAGAAATTATTTTTTTTTTAACTTAGATGGAAAGTTAATCTGTCAGGAGTATCAAGAAAAATTGAAAGTTGCACAATTATAGGAACTAAAAATTAAAAAGTTTGATTAATTTTATTGTGAATAAGAGGGCTGCATGCAAAATAACTCTATGCAAAATTGATCAAAAGCAAAAATGAAAAATAACCCCAGAAATCCGCACACAGAATTTGGTAATATTTTATATGAAAAGTAACACCAAAATATTGATTGCTATTTGTCGTTTTTTGAAAATTTTTCAAATGGACAATTACCCAAAATGTTTATATGAACTATCTCCATGAACTATCGTAACCACTTGACAAGCCGACATCATTTTATATTGACGTCAACATCAATTTCATTATAATTTTGTATTCCCTAAAGCTCTTATGACGATGTCGACGGCTTATCGATAACACTTTTCTGTAGAAAAATATTCTTTTAAAAAAAAAAATTTAATATTGTGGAATGATTTAAAGTGCTTAATAAGAATCTGTTTTAAGTTTTTTCTATCACGTCGAAATTTTCCATTTCTTCAACTAATTTTCCGAGTTGGATCAAACTTGTTATTTAATCTTTTCCATTTTGAATTTTAAAAACCAAGGCGATGAAATCGTCGTCGATACAACAAAACGTTAACGTTACATATTCTTACAAATACCAAATAAAATATAAAAATATAAAGTCATCGTTAAATGTTGTTGTCGACAAAGGGAATACCAACTTAATTAAGTGAAACGTCGTCATATTGAGTTGACGACTCCAAATGGAATAGGGGTGATTCTCAGGAAATGCATCAATAAGAGTGTAAAAACAACAGTTTAAGTCCTAAAAACTAGTAGCAACGTTGTTTACCTTAAACTACAGAATTGTTAACATTAAAGATTTATTAGAATTCAAAAATATAAAAAAGTCAATGCCCTTAATGTCACTATTGACTTTTTTATATATTTATTATTTTTTTTTTTTTTTGCCAAATTTCCATTTTTTCAAAATTTTATTTTTTACGTTAATTATTCATTTGGCGATTTTTTATTTTGTGGCGACATAATTTTTTTTCTCAATACAAAAGTGTACCTATAAAAGTTTAAGGAAATCATAATTTATAAAAAGATTTATTCTTTATAAGTTTCACTATTAAACCAAAGCACGTTTTTATTTTATGTTATTTATATAAATTACACATTTTTTTTAAAATAATTTCCAAAAATATTTCTCATTTCTATTAGTGGCAAGGCTGTTTTTGCTTTTTACATAAAAACATTCTTCAATAATTCCGGCAAACTTCAAACATTTTTGAAATGGTTACATGCAAGGTATATTTATTTTACTAGGTAGTGGCATTCCTACAACAAATACAACAATAAAAAAACAACATGGCATTTTGTTGTTGCTTTGTAGTTCGAAATGTCAAAAAACATATGAGAAAATTGAGAAGGCGTGTATGTGTTTTATTGCTTTCTCACTTTTACACCATAAAATTTCTGAACACATACAACTTTTGACATGTCGAACTACTAAATCAGCTGGGCGGACGACACTACCTAGTAAGATAAATATACCTTGGTTACATGTGTTAAAAAAAGATATTTTATTTGTTAGTTTTCAAAACAATAAAGTAAGTATTTTTTTTAATTAAAGTAAATAATAATTTAATTTTAGTCGAACTATTTATTAATATACAGATGAAATTTTGAAGTTCGTTTTATTTTTTCTAAGTTGAAAGATAATTTTAAATTGTACATAAGTGATTAATTTAAAAAAAAAAAATGCAAAGATTGTTTGCATTTTCTGGATCGCTAAACTCGTCTTCAGCAGTATTTGCATCCATATATTTTAAGTGGTGTTTTAGCTGGAAACATCATCTTTTCATCAACAAACCAAGCGCAGATAAAGGAATACGTGAACACCCGTGTAGTCAATTGGTTAGAACGAAGTCTATATCATTGCCTTTCTTCTTAGACCACGTAAGCGCCATTTTTTCTAAATTGAATTTTATGGTTTTTATGGTTTTTATTCTCACCTTAACAACTTTGTATGAAAAAAAAACTTCGTAAGCGCCATGCAAATGACATTTGCATACGAAATGCATTGGTTCTCATATTTCAAGTTGGACATTTTAAAGTCTCAACCAATAAATTTTTTAATTGAGATGAAAAGAAATCTTGAAAGTTTCAGACAATTTATATATTTTTCGTAAAGCTTAAAGTTTCTTTTTGATAAGATAAAATGTTAATCTGCACACAGAAATTTGACAAAAACCAAAAATAGCTATGACATTTTTTAATTTACTATTGATGCCGAAAGCACGTAAGCGACAGATTTGGCTACAGTTATCTATAAGTAATAATTTTTACAACAAAAAGTTTATACACTCTTTAGAGAATCGCACAGACATGTTTTGCAAAAAATGATTTTGAATTCCATATTTAAAAGTTTATTAAGATTTCATTCATTTTCATTTCATTTTCTGAAAAATTATTGTTTGGCGCTTATGTGGTTTAAGAAGAAATGCGACGATATATTCCTTCAAGTAAACCTGACTTCAAAATTGTATCTGTATTATTTTATATACTTAAAAGTTTACATTGCATTTTGAAAATTGGCTAAACAGATAAATACAAATTTTATGCAATTGACTATTTGGCAGTAAGTAATTCTTATTTTGTCATTATTTTAAAACAGCGCCATCTGTGCGCAACCGTGTTTAAAATATCACGCTTTCAAACTCCTTTTAAAAAAATATAAAAATGTTTTTATATGTAGATTTTGAAAACTGCATATGGCCTCCTTGCAATCATCTTTATGGATTCACCTTGAACTAGACTAATCATTTTTTAAATTTTCAACAAATACAAATTTCAAAAGTCACCTAATTAAAAGTAATTTTATGAATCATTTTTTAAGTCAAAAATTGTAAAGTAAAAATATATCAATAAATAAGAATCAACGGAAAATCATTAGTATCTACATTTTCAATAATTTTTTTTTTTTTTTTTCGGAAAATGCATTGAAAACTTCAAGGCGCACAGTGGTTCAAAAACTTTTTATTTGGAAGTTTATGAACCACTAAAGATATCTTAAAGAAATTTGAGAGAGGCAGTTGATTTAAGAAAAATACAGTCGTCCAAAAATTCCAAACTGTGTAAGCACTTTTTTGCATATTTTTTGTCGGTATTTTTAAGAAATACCTAGATTTAAAAAGTCTTAATATTTACACAAGCCCCTTCTGAATCATTTTTTTTCTTAAATCCTCTAGTCTTTTTAAGAATATCGTACTACGAAATTCTAATAACAAATGGTTAGAATGGTTTTTTACAAAAACTAATAAACATTCGTAAAAATAAAAAATGTCGAATATGACTTTATTAAAAGGCTCTTAAAATTTTGTTGAATATCACAACAAGCCGTTAAAATACATAAAGAAATAAACACATATTTTCTATAATTTTATTAGTTTTTAATTTAAAGTGTTAACAAATGCTTTCAATTCGTATAGTTCTCGGCCAATCTGGCAGACATCTTCACAAAAAAATCTTTATTACTTTTTCAAAAATTAATTTATTTTACTTTCGTCTAAAAGCTAAGACCCTCAAAATTGTTATATGTCTGTTTGTTTGTTGAAGAAGTACATATGTTTTATTTTACTTTCGAAATTCATAAATGTTGTATTTCAATTTTTAGATGATAATTATATTTGTTTTTTTTTTTTATTTTGACACTAGTTGTGATTGGACATTTTCATACTTGGAAAATGTCATGGTATTTCTTGGAAAAATTTTATGAATTGCATTTTTGTGTGGGTTTTTATAAGTTAATTTTTAATATGTACATATACATATGTACATATATGTATTTATTTGTGTACATGCATACGTACGCACGTATTGAAATTTTATTTAATTTTAAAAATTTTTAAATTCCTTTCATATTTTTTTTTTTTTTTTTTTTTTTGAGACAAAACTTAATTACCATTAATTATTTGTTTTATTTTATTTGTGTCAAATCCAATGCACCAAAATTTATTTCTTGTAGATTTAAAATTGTCTATATGACAAAACCTAAAGCGGTAAAAAATATATTTAGGGGATTCACAAGGTGTCCTAAAGTCATAGAAATGTACATACTATATACGTCTTGTGTTGAAAACATAAAAATGTGACTGTTGTGAACAACCCCTCATAATTGGATGATCTATACAGAACAAACGATAATATAAACTATACACTTTAAAAAATCAAATATTTGCTACTACAATGTCAAAGAACAAAGTGAAAATATTCAAAATTCCCCATTTCAAATAAATAAATAACAAAATTAGAGAAATTGGAAAATTTTGTATTTATTTATTTTTATTTATTTAATGTTACAATACAAATACAAATTATATTCTAATTTAATTTACCGAGCATAGTAACGAATACCTTCACTCGTGGAATACCTAGAGTCTTTGTTGGGAATCGAACCCACAACGCCCAGACTGATAGACTAGCGCACTACCTACTAGCCTACCGGGGCACCCGAATTAGAAAATTAATTGATTATGACAACACAAAAACATAGAATACCTAGTTATGTTATTTTGTTACCTTTTTCGTTCGAGCGGCAACAACAATTACTCAATTTAGAACCTACTTTATACGTCTTTGGTATACAGAGATGTAGGGCTGTATAGTTTTTGGGCGAATTTGGGACGTGCAAAGTTGGGTAGTTTACTCGACAACCCAAATCGAAAATAATGATTTAAAAAATCATAAAAATATCTGTTTTCATGAGATATGGTAAAGTTGAGTGTAGGGCCGCTCCAGATTTTTTTTTATTATTCACCTGGAATATTTGTGCTTTTTATTATAAAATATGTTTATAAATATAGGACCATATTATGATAATTTTATTTAACCTCAAAAATCTATATATCCACAAGACTGGAGAATATCCAAAGTTGTCCCTATTCCAAAAATAAATAACGAATTTAGGCCTACATATATCAATTCTTCCTTTCTTATCCAAAGTAATGGAAAAGATAATGAGTAGGCAAATGAATGAATATATTAAGAAGCAGAATCCCTTAACGAACATGCAATCGGGTTTCATTGAGGAAAAAGCTGTACTACCGCTCTAATAGACGTAGTAGTAGAAAATATAAGAGCCGACCTTGACAAGAATATTGTATCGTTTTTAATACTACTTGACCATAGTAAAGCGTTTGATACGGTGGATCACAAAATTCTGATAAAGAAGCTAGAAAAATTATTTTATTTTTCGCAATCTGCATGCAATCTCATAAGATCTTATCTTACAGATCGTTCTCAGGTTGTCAATCTCAATGGCGAGTTTTTAGAAGCGGTTTACTTAAATAGAGGAGTGCCACAGGGATCAATACATTAATGATTTACCGGACATAATAAAACAACGCAAGGAACAAATGTATGCAGATGATGTGCAAGTTTACAAGAGCAGTATTATAAGTGACATTTCTTTATGTGTGAAAAATATTAATAAGGATTTATCTAACATAAGCATATGGGCGGCAACCAATGGGCTAAAAATTAATCCATCTAAATCTAAATACATTTTTATATGTAAAGCTAAAACAACTTTGAATAATGATGTGAAATAAAAATAAACAGTGATACCATCGAGTTTGTTAATTCTTCAAAAAATTGGGCGTTATTTTTAATAACAAACTTACGTGGTGTAACCATATAACCTGTTTAGTAAGCAGAGTGTATGGAACGTTAAGAAATCTTTGCGCAGTCAAGTACTCGACACCGTTCAATATACGAATGTTACTTGCTAAAACCTATGTAATACCAGTTCTCCGATATGGCTGTGAAATCTATGCTAACTGTGACAGCTCTGATTTCCACAAACTTAATATTGCCTATAATAGCATCGCAAGATACATATTTAATAAAGGACGTCGTGTATCAATATCGAGATTTTCTTACCAGATCTATAAGATGAGTTTTGGAAACTTACTCAAGTTTAGATGTTTGATATTATTGCACAGCATTATTACAACTAAACAACCAGATTATCTATTTGATAAATTACGTTTTTCTAGATCTACTCGAGGAAAGAAATTAATACAACAAAAACATAAAACTACTCTATATCAGAGACAATTTTTAATATACTACACAAGTCATTGGAACCTGCTTCCCAATCAAATGCAAAATATAAGCAACGCAAATAGTTTAAAGTTGAGCAACTGAACTACTTTAGTTAGGGTTTTTATTGATTTTTTATAATTTTTGTTTTTTTTTTTTAATTTTATACCTACCATGTATCCACATTTTAATGTAGTCCTTCCTTAATTGTTACTTTTAAACTTTTTTTTCTTAGGTTTGTTTATTGAAATATTTCAGCTGGTAAGGCCTAACTCATATCATGTCAATAAAAATGCAGTTTTATTACATGTTTCTCCCAACGTTTCGTGAATGTTTTCTTCACTTATTCAGGGGATTTGTAATTAAAGGTATTTTTTTAAAAACAAACTTTTATCTTTATAGCAATATTACATTAATCAAACATTTTTTTTTTAAATATAACAAATTTTCATGTTCTAGTACTGTTTTTAGGGTTCCGTACACAAAGTGTAAAAACGTAACCCTATTGTTTTCGCTACAATCTCTGTCCGTCTGTCAACGCCTTTTATCTCTGGAACCGTAATAGATAGACTCTTGAAATTTTCACAGGTGTGTAACTGTAGCCACTATAGCAACAAATACTAAAACTTATAGGGTGTTCCTAAAGTGACGTGTTATTTGCATTTATGTCTTTATTTTTTGAGCTATAGGAGGCAACCACTTAAAATTTGCAGACAGTAATTTAATCTATGTTCGTGTTATAAGCAAGTATACAATATTAAACCTAAAAATTAAAGGGTGTTCCGATAGTGACGTGATTTGCATGTATATATATGGTCTAAGTTTTGAACGATAATAAGTAGACTCTTGAAGTTTTTACAGGAGGTGTATTACTATGGCCACTATAAAATAGTATAAATTAAAGGGTGTGCCGACAGTGACGTGATTTGTATAAACATTGACTAATTTTTTAACCATAATAGATAGACTCTTGAAATTTTCACAAATGGTGTATCACTATGACCCCAATAAAAACAATAAGAATTTAAAGGGTTTTCCGACAGTGACGTCTTTTGCATGTATAACGACATTTTTTTTGAACCGTAATAAGAAGACTCTTCCAATTTGTATAGAAGATGTGTTGCCATGACCGTTATGACAATTACTCAAAATTAAAGGGTGTTCTGACAGTGACATAATTTTCACGTAACTTATTTTTTTAATAGTATAGGTAGACTCTTGAATAGTTATACTCTTTATATGTTCACAGAAGATGGTGTAATTCGGCCGCTGTACAATTACTAATATATAAAGGGTGTTCCATCAGTGACATGTTTTTCACGTATATTACCTTATTTTTTTAACTGCAATAGGTAGGTGCATGTATATTTTTATAGGCCGCTATAACAAAAATATAAAAGGGTGCTCCAACAGTGATGCAATAATGATTTTAAATTTAAAATTAAAGGGTGACACATAAGATATGAAAATTAACAACATGAATTTTTAAAGTTGTACTAAACATAGTAGGGAACCCTACGTGTGTGAGTCTAACTCGCACTTGATTAATTTATTTATAATTACACTGTAGATCGCGCTTAGGTTGTTTTGCTTTATTAATTAAATGTACTATGATTTCTCACTAGCACTGTGACTTATAAGATGTTTTTCTTGTTGTGCTACGCTAACAAATAAATAAACAAAATAAATTAATTGATTATATTTTATCATAATTTAATACTATTTTATCATATTATGATCATATTTTAATATAAAATGTTTATACTTAAATATTAAACAACAACATGGTTTTAAAATAACAATACTTTTTGACTGAAAATCTTATAATTAAACTAAAATATGTTGTCTTAGTCTATGGTTGACTCAACCATGTTTTTTCGTTGAGTGTGAGGAAGGCCTTTGAGAACTATAAAAAGTATCTAAAATAAGTTTATGTTTTTTTTACACATTTCGTTATGAATTAAGTCGTAAAGCGATTGATCGAATGATTAGATTTCCACAAACGACTTTGTTGGTGTTTCATATAAAATTTTAATTCGAGATTTATAAAAACAACTGTCTTTTGAGATTATTAAGTCATTTTTTTAAGATGCAACTAGAACTATTATAACTCTAACTGCCTGTAGAACGATGTTGCAGAAAAGAAATTCAAAAATTGTGCGACATTGTGGAACAGTCATTAAGATACGCAATAAGTTTTTGTAATGAAATCTTTTGAGTTTTCGTAATTATGTAACCCACTGTGCAGTGTTCCCATTTGTTTTTCAAATTTATTAACATAAGAACATGTCAACAGTTCGCGTGGAATAATAGATTGTGAATAAATCACCTTCATTACTTTACTTAAAAATCCCCCAATCATCAAACAGCAGCCGAGTTAGTCGATGCGATTAAAAATAGAATTTTGACTTACAGTGGCACCAATTTTTATTTAATTTAACTTACGATATACATACATACATACATAAATAACAAGAACACGAACCAAAATTAAAAGAAAATTTATTATAAGAAAATCAAAAGACAAATAGTTCTTCACAGCATCGAACATACGCACACCCATTTGAAAACGTTCACAACATGAAAATTAATTTATATTCTTATTTATTTGAATCGAAAGTTGATATAGAAAAGATTGTGAAAAATATCAAAACTTGTTAAACCATCTGTTCGTATTCACGTTTGCTTGGCCATTTATTACTTTTATTATTAGTTTAAATAAAAATCAAAACATTTTTGTTGAACTTATCGGTTGTTTAAAATTGTTTTGACACAATTGTATAGATATGTTATAAACTAGCTGTGCCCGCTACGTCGCACATAGGGGTATTTTGCCAATCTAGCCGGACATTACTTTTCTTTAGCTTATATTGGCTCTAGAAATGTACTGAGTGCCCCTAGGTTAATGAAATTTTGCAGAAAAATTTTTCTTGGATATTTTTTTTCCTCGCGTTAACAATGGCTTTGTCCGCATCAGATTTTATATGCCATTTTTTCAAATGGGTATGTATACATCTAAGCTATAGGGATGGGTAAAATTACTGTTTTGCGCTTTTTCCCGTTTTTTGTACGGGTAATAACAGCGTTAGATGTAATGGTTTAAATAAAAAATCCTCTACCTTCATTTATTAAAAACCAAAACACTTTATAAATGTAAAAAGGTTTCTTACTCGTATTTACCTATCCAGGATAAGAAAAAACAGAAAAAGGGGAAATTTTAAAAAAATCGCAAAAAAAATGGCGCAAAAACGCGTAACGTTTTTTTTTACAGTATAGAAGTAGAGATCGTAAATTTTATAGTGATATATAACATTTTTAGGATCGCGATGCATATCACTCTTCACCTTTTCACTTTTTTTTTGACAAAAAATTTAAAAAAAAAACTTTTTTTTAATTTCGAACGAAATTTTTTATCATTAAAAATTTAGAAAAAAAATCTAAAAATTAACGTAAGTAGCTGCTAACAAAACCTTTCACGGAAAAAAATCAATACAAAATCTTCATTCGATTAGCCACCAAAAATATATTGCAAACCTCTCAAAATCGTTTAAAATCAATAAAAACGTATGCGATTTACTCAACTTTCCCGATTTTAACAGTGTCCCAAAACGACAAATCTCAAGCAAAAGCCTTGAAAATTCACTATACGATGCAGAATTTTGTTATCTGTCAAGCTGAGTACTTACATTTTTACATTTCTGAAAATTAATTTTTGGCCTAATGTCCGGCTAGATTGGCAAAATACCCCTCTGTGCGTCGTTGGAGTCCTGACAATATTTTGTTTGATTTTGCTTTGAAAGTGATCCACACTTGCTGTTTTGTATTCCATTTCGATTACTAACTGCACCAGCAACAAAATTTTCAAAAAATTTTCAAAAAATAAATTAAATTAAAAAAACCTATTGCTTTCGCTACAACGTCTGTCCGTCTGTCAGCGCCTTTATTTCTTGAGCCGTGAAAGACTTTGCAGAACTTCGTAGCAGACTAGGTTTGCTTTACTTATGGCTCCAAAAAGGAAAATGGTGACATGAGTTAAAAAATAACATTTCTGTAAATTTTCTTCTAAACTAAAAGTGATAACGCAAAAAAACGTTTACCCAATTTTTGAAATACCCCTGCTTTGACTCTTTTCGTAAGATCCCAGCGGAAAAAAAACATTTATTACGTATATAACTGAATATGTCATATATTACATAAAAAATAAATTATTCTCTTGGAATAGAGAAGGTAATTTAATTGGACACAAAAATTGCACATACACATACCACGTATATTCCCAAATTTTTAGAAAAAGGAATGTAGATACTGTTTCTTCGTGTGGCAATTGTTCGTGTTTTGTTCCCTATATTTTGTTAACAAAAAAAAAGATTCGTTGTTTAACATCATCTTAATGTGGTCTCTTTATTTGCACTTCTTTGTTTTAAACGCAGTTTATGTTTCAATGCGTAATGTGGAACAAGATTAACGTGGACACCTGCCTGATAGCCTTATCCCACGGTGGTCTTACCACCGAGTGAGAGCGTAGACTAGCGCCCCCATTGTGTAGTATAACAACTCCACGATATGACGTTGCGGTCAGTATCGCAATTTATGTGTGATACAGTCACAATGAGTAGCAATTTATATAATATGGCAAGCCTAGATTCCATATTATAACCTCTTGCTTAGGGGTTTGGAGACTATCCAAACTCCGTTTTGTTGAGAGTGCAACAGCACACTTGATCGACCGTGCACCATACCTACATAAATCAATCTTAAACCACAACCACCACGTGTACCCCCGAAGGGGACCTCACCAACAACCGGTCACAGAGAGGATAGGCTCTCTGTGGGGCTACCGATTCCCGTGGTACCAGTACTTTGGTCACTGGTCGGGCCTCGAAGAGGACCTGTGTAAAAAAACAACAGACCTTTTCTTCCAGATTTAGGTTCTAGGAACCCTGGCGTCTGGTGCCCCTATTTTCCCTGAGTATATATGTATATACTGCAGTGACAATTGGAACCTCCGGGGGTGTTTTAATGCGTATTACCTACTTGTATTCGAATTAATTCTATAATTAACAGCCAGTCCCATGATGTCGCTCGATAACGTTCGTTCGCACAATTACATTTAAAACAAATTCAAACAATTTGTCCCACAAATTCAAACAATTTGTCCCACAAATTCAAACAATTTGTTTTAAATGTAATTGTGCAAACGAACGTTATCGAGCGACATCGTGGGACAGCCAGTAGAAGTTTTTAACCGCAGTCAGGCTTGTCAGATTTTTTACCTATTTCGCCAAAATCGATGTAAAAAATCGTCAAAATTCGAAAGATTCCAGTTTCCAGAAGTAAAATCATCTTTAAATATGTAAAACAATTGACTTTTATAACATCAATTTCTTCGTTATGATACTCTATAATTAATTTTCTAATGTTGACCAAAAGACAATGAAAAATCGCCAACTATTATAAAAATCGCCAAAAAGTCGCCAAACCGACCGCAGTAGAGCGTTAGGTAGTGAAGTTAGCTGCAAGCAAATTGTTATTTTATATATATATATATATTTTTTTTTTAAATAATTACAAAGTAAATTATCATTATTCTTCATAAGAGAACGTTGCGCTCTTATTTAAGTATGTATGTGTATGCGGCGTTAAAGCTAGATGTAATATCACGGTTAGCTAGCTCCCTGAAAATATGGTTACAGCATTCGAATGCAACGGTGGAATATAATAAATGGACACTAATGAATTATATTCCAAAGTTTATTATTAAATGTTTTGAAGTAAACATCTGCAATTTAATGAACAAAAATATGTTCTTCAAAGTTAATTTTTGTCACTAGACAAAAAATAAATATTGAAGAAACAACAAAAAATAAAATAAAATTTTTTAGCAGCAGCATCTTTATAGTATTTTTTAATTTTATTTTTCTCCGTTTATTTCATGAAAACATTTAAAAAATATTTTCATATTTCTTTCATTTTAATTTAAATCCAAGTGGGCGTTGGTATGAAACTATCGAGTTGTCGAGCACTTAATAAATACCCTTGACTATGTTTTATTTTAATGACCGAATAAGAAATCAACGAACTCAAAATTCGTGTCACTTTCAACTTTAATTTTTGTACGAAAAAATAGAAATAGAAAATGAATAATAAAGTAGAAAATAAAAACATTTTACTCACCAATTGTGGTATAAATGGTGCCACAGTAAAACATGGCATTCCAAAATGACCATGGATTTTTTTCGTTTTCCATTTCTTCCATCGTTTTATTGCTGTTGAGCAGTGTCTCAACAGCTGTCTGATGATCTCGCAGTGTTCGAATTATTTGTCCATCAAACTGGGCGCTACTGTACTATATGACAAATTAAAGAATTTGTAAACAAACTTTGGAGAATGAACAAATTGGAATTTAATACCTTCCGTAGCTCATAATTACGTGCCAGAGCTTTTACGGCTCTGAAAAATTCCTTTTGTACAGCATGAGCTTCTATGCGCTCTCTTTCTACGTGTCCGCCTGAAA
Organism: Phasia obesa; assembly: GCA_949628195.1. Lineage (NCBI taxonomy): Eukaryota > Metazoa > Arthropoda > Insecta > Diptera > Tachinidae > Phasia > Phasia obesa. The sequence goes on from OX451219.1 coordinate 37,943,234, forward strand.
ATGTAAAACATGAAAAAGTACTGGTTGTATTTTTATTAATAAAAAAAATACATTTTTATTAAGAAACAATTAATTAATTTAATCAATAAAGCCTGGTACATATGTACATAAAAAATTTGTATGAAAAGGTCATGAAAAAATGTTGCTGAATAGTAGTACTCTGTTTTTACTGTGGAAAAAGTTTGAAATGTTTCTGGCAACATTTTATCAAAGCTGTGAAATAAAGCAAATGGTCATTATTTCGTGCGGAATTTTTCAAACAATGTTAACATTGGTAAAACAATGTGGTATACTTAAGAGCAATAAAATCTTAAAATTCTTCCAAATCGCAAGGTTGACATTTTAAATGTCAAATTTTCCTTGTGAAATAATAAATGTTGCTCAACATTTTTCACAAATTCGAACAGAGTACTGGGCTTAAGAAACCACAATTATGCTTAGGTACAATGGTGCTGCATCGTTATGAAATGTATTCTACTTCAGGGATGGTAAATTAAATTTTAATAAATCAGTCAAGTGCGAGTTAGTCTCACACACGTAGGGTTCCGTACTATTTTTAGTACGCCTTTAAAAACTCAAGTTGTTAATTTTTTCATGTCTTATGGGCCACCCTTTTCTTTTTAAAATCATATTCATAGTCATATTCGTGAAAATTGCATCACTATTGGAAAACCCTTTAAATTTTAGCAATAGTTGTTATTACGGCCATGGTAATACACTTTCTATTAAAATATCAGGCCTACCTGTTGTGATTAAAAAATTAAGTAATATACGTGAAAAACATGTCACTGATGGATCACCCTTTAGCAATTAGTAATTGTTACAATGGCCGAAGTACAACATCTACTGTAAACAATTCTAGAGTCTACCTATTACGGTTCAAAAAAAAAGGCTATTTAAGTAAAAATCATGTCTCTATTGGAACACCCTTTAATTTTTATTATTTGTTATAGCTTCCATAGTAAGTAACCTCCTGTATAAACTTCAAGAGTCTACTTATTATCGTTCAAAACTTAGGCCATATACACGCAAAGTACGTCACTCTCGAAACACCCTTTAATTTTAAGGTTTAATTTAATAGAGAGCGAACATAGAGTTAATTACTGTCTGCAAATTTCAAGTGGTTGCCTCCTATAGCTAAGGAAATAAAGATATAAAGGCAAATAACACCTCACTTTCGGAACACCCGATAAGTTTTAGTATTTATTGCTATAGTGGCCACAGTTATACACCTTCTGTGAAAATTTCAAGAGTCTACCTATTATGGTTCAAAACTTAGGCCTTATACATGCAAATCACGCCACTATCGGAACACCTTTAATTTTTAGATTTATTTTTTTACACTTATTTATATAGCGAACTAAGTTTTAACTACTGTTTTTAAATCTTGAGTCTATACCTCTTACACATATTCGTGAATAATACCTCTCTATCGGAACACCCTATAAGTTTTAGTATTTGTTGCTATAGCGACAACGGCTATACATCATCTGTGAAAATTTCAAGAGTCTACCTATTACGGTTCCAGAGATAAAAGGCGCTGACAGACGGACATACGGACAGACGGACAGACATTGTAGCGAAAACAATAGGGTTACGTTTTGACACTTTGTGTACGGAACCCTAAAAATGTACTTACCGGCTTCTAAAATTATACTTTTTGGAATAAAATTGTACTAAATACATTTTGTGTGTTCAGTAAATTTTTTAATCATATTCAGGCCTGTTCTGAAAATTACGAACCGTTTTAAAATCACGCGTTTTATTTTACCCTGTTCTGTAAATTACACGTTTTTTTAATTTTTTTAAGTGATTTTAAAATTGTAAAACCACAAGAAAATGGCTGATTTTTAACTATTTTTTTTGTATTAAATTTTACACAATACGTAAAATGAAAGCAATCTGAACGGTCTAGGGTAACATTGTGGAAGCCATTGCAATTTTTATATTTAGCAAGGGTAGAGGTTCTTTCCACTTAATCTACTGAAAGTTAAAAAAAGCGGAAAAACACAAAGAATTTTTTTTTTAATATAAAATATTACTGCAAAAGAAGAGTCTTTAAAAATGTGCAAATTTCTTATATAAATTACATAATTTTTCTACAAAAATAATAAAAGAATATTTCAAACTATTTATTGTAGCAGTTTGTTTTAAAATTAACAACAAAGAACTCGCAAAAATAAACAAATTACAGACACTTTCCTAACCGATTTCAAATCACGTGATTACAAAAATTTTTGTGTGTAGAACAGAACACCTTTTAAGTGATTTCAAATCACTTGCATAAAATGTGATTTTCAGAATAGGCATAATTAAAGCATATTTTTTTTTACAATCTTTTTCTATTTTCATGAAATTCTGTCATTAGTAAAGATTTATTACACATACATACATATGTATGTATATCAAAACCATAACATACATAACTTTATTTTCTCAAAATTTTAAAACATTCAGTTTATAATAAAGGCATATTTTTAAAATAATAAAAGTGAATATTGGTGAATAGTATTCGCAAAAAGTAAAAACATTTTAATATCGAGCTAATGCTAAACTTACATTTTTTATTATTTTTATATCGTTATATACAAGTTTAATTTTTCTTAGAGTTTTTATAATTTGTAAGTTATCTCTATCTATTTCCCTAAGATTATGTTATTGCTTTTTTGTAAATAGATAATTATTGAGTAGTGTGTTATAACGGATTATGGCCTCTGTGCTATGTTTATATATTCGAATGAATAAATAAATAATTCACGTTTGTTGAGGAGATGCGTTATAATCTAAATTAAAAGCTTAAACTTATCATGTTACAAAAATACACTTTTTACTATTTTCTGTGCTAAGAAGTAATAACAATAAATAAATTAGTCAAGTACGAGTTAGACTCACACACGTAGGATTCCGTACGATGTTCAGTATAACTTTAAAAATTCAAGTTATTAATTTTTTCATATCTTACGGGGCACCCTTTAATTTTTATTTATTTTTTATACTAGATCATTGGACTAAATACCCTGACTAAATATTAAGTGTCTGCCTATAACTTTTAAAAGAGAAGGCCAAATTACTACAATTTGCGACATCTAGGGAACACCCTTTTATTTTTAATAAATTTATTTTCATTACTTGTTGTTACAGTCTGTTCAAATATAAGGTTATGTGGGATGATCCATTTCGAGGTTCCCTACTTTTTTAAAGAAAAAAACACAGAAAATTCAAATTTAATGGATAATGTTTATTATCATTTGAAAGAACTTTATTTGACATTTATTTTTTGAAGATTATTGTTGCGGCAGCAACGTAGAACAAAACGATGCGGCAGCAACGTTAAATAAAATGTCAATCCGGACACAAAAATAATAAAACAATGGCGGCAAATAAATTTGATTGTAGAAATTGGTACGATAAAAAGTGGTGGCGTGGCGTTTTATTATCTTTAAAATAGAATTACATTAAACGTAAAGACAATTTAAAATACTTAAAATATAAGAATACATACTCAATTCTGTCCTTTTGGCAAAATTAGTTTGACTTTAAATATACCCGAGAAAAAGAAGACTATCCAAAATGTGTCTAAAACGGAAGTTGAGAATACGAACTCAACCTAGGGTTGACATAGTTCATTTTTACATAAAATAAAAGTGACAATGTTACAAATGACAAAATTAAGTACGGCAACACAAACATAAATAAATACAATGCTGATCGAAATCAGTTAAAAAATTCAAAATTTATAATTTTAATCTGCAACATCCCGCCGCCCGTGAGTCGATCTGGGAGACTCACTATTAACATCGAGAATAGCCAGTTTTGACGCTGGTCTTCTTAGCCTGCCCATTGCTGTCCTAACCACCGCCGAGCGAACTTGTCCATCAGCTGCCACAAACACTTCTTCGACTATGCCCTTTTTCCATTGCCCACGTGTTTCATTATCGTCACATATAATAACCACATCACCCACCTGGATTGGCTTTATTGGCTGATGCCACTTTGTGCGACGCGTCAATTCTGGAAGGTATTCCAGCACCCACCTCTTCCAAAAGGTTTGTTTTAGCTGCTGCAAAACATGCCATTGTTTTCTTAGGCAGACCTTATCAGCTACAGCTGGCGTTTTTACCATATTCGCGCAACCAAGTAAGAAATGATTCGGTGTTAACGGTTCTTGATCTGTACTATCTATTGATACATGTGTCAACGGCCGAGAGTTGACCAAATTTTCTGCTTCAATAAGCAGACTTACAAACGTATCAACTTGAGGTGACTTTTCTTTTAGCGTAAAAGCTAACACTTTTTTTACTGCACGTATGACCCAGCACATAACTCTGACTAGTCTATAGTAACTTGAAAACTTGTTAAACGGGATGATTGTAACATCACTTACAGTTGATATGAACTTAGATCGTCTTTCAGTTTTACAGTCATATTCTGATATATCATCTGGCAACTTTGGCCAATTTTCAACCTTTGATTTTAGGAACTCAGGTCCATTAAACCAGCATGATGTTTTTGGTTTTTTCACTCTTGTTGCTTCATCCGCGGGATTCTGTGCTCCAGGAACCCATCGCCATTGATCTACGTCGGAACTGTCTAAAACCTCGGAGATGCGGTGAGCCACGAACTGTTTGTAGATTCTAGAATCCGATCGTATCCATTTTATCACAGTCTTGGAGTCAGACCAAAATATAATGCTCCTTGGCTTAATATCATGGCTCGATATTATCATTTTGCTTAGTCTCACTCCAAGCACTGCTGCTTGAAGTTCAAGGCGCGGAATAGAAAGTGGCTTTATTGGGGCACATCTTGATTTTCCGGCAACAAAGGCAATATTAACAACTCCTTCAGTGCATATTCGCCAATAAGCAACCGCTGCAAAGGCTATCTCGCTAGCGTCCACAAAAACATGTAAGTCGCTTGTAGTCATAGGATCACTAAAGGAAACACTGTAACACCTAGGAATCGTTATGTGCTCTACAATTTCAAGCTCTTTGTACCATTTGAACCATTTTTCATACACTGGATCAGGAATTGGCGAACCCCAATCAATTTTGTACCTCCACAATTCTTGAAGTAACACTTTAGATACTATTACAACGTTTGCTAAGAATCCGAAAGGATCAAATATGGACATAGCAAGGCTTAAAACTTCTCGTTTTGTTGGCTTTCTATCTCCGTTTAAAACTGATTCCGGCACTTTATTAAATTTTAAAACAAAACAAAATTTGTCTTCCGATGGTGACCAAAACATTCCCAGAATTTTTTCCGATGATGATAAACCACTGCTTAAATTTGTTGAGTACAACCTTTTCTCTTGAGATAAATCATTATTCATTACTTCAGAAAATCCTTTTGCATTTGACACGAATCCCCTTAGTTCAAAATTTGCCTGCTGATGAATAGTTACGACATCTTGGCTTACAGCTATCGCCTCCTTTACACTATCAAAGGAGTCCACATAGTCATCCACATAATGACACTTAACAATAGAGGTTGCTGCCCTGGGATGTGTTTTTTCAAATTGTCCTGCGTTGAAATTCTTTACGTATTGGGCCGAGCAAGGAGAACTGGCAGATCCAAAAATCATTACCTGCATCTCATACTCGTCTGGCGGCCTTGTGACGTCACCATCGCGCCATAGGAACCGTTGCGCAACCTGATCTTGTTCACGAATTTTTACGCGATGGAACATTTCCTTTATGTCTGCACAAACTCCAATTTTTCTTTGGCGAAACTTGAAAAGAATTGATACTAAAGACTCGGGCTGATACTTGCCAGGACCCTTCATTAGCCTCGAATTGAAAGATTCATTATTAACTGAAGCGGCTGCATCAAATACCAGGCGACGTTTATTACCTTTGTTAATATTAGTAATTGCGAAATGCGGTAAATACCACATACGTTGATCGCTACAAGGCACCTCGTTCGGCAATAATTTTCTGGCATACGATTTCGAAACATAATCTTCTATCTTTGCTCTATACCAATTGGCTAAATCTTTATCTTTGCTCATTTTGACTTCTAAAACCTGTAAACGTTTCATAGCAAGAGTGTAACTATCAACAAACTCAAAATTGTCTTGCCTCCATAAAAGGCCAGTCTCATACTGAAGACCAGTTTTTTGGGTAGTACTTTGCAGTATTTCTTCTGCCCTTTCATCATCACGTGAAATTAACACTTTAGTATTTTGTACGCCAAAATTTTCTACAGTAAAATAATCGGCAATTTGTTGATGAATATCATCTAAAACGTCTACATCTATCCTGCATACAGTTGCTTCTGTTGAGTCTTCATTGGAGCCAAATAAAATGTTACCTAAATTAGTTTTGTGTACGGCAAAACATTCATCTAAATTAACTACATCAAATGGGCGAACCAGCCTTATATGAGGTAAACCAATTAATAACTTTGGCGTTGCGTTAAAATAATCTCCTATATTTATTTTATTTAATATCGGAAATTTTTTCTTAAAATTTTCCAAATTCAAACTCTGTGGCGGCAATTTTAGGTGTTCAGTAGTCCATACATTTCTCATATTAAAATACGAATTATTTTTATTAATGCCTCTAATTTCTAAATTTACCTTTTTTGATATTTCATTTGTTGTTTTACCTCCAATCCATCCGAGACACAATTTACTAGTTGTGCCTTTTAAACCAATTTGAGCTGAAACTTCCTCCTCAATGAGTGATATTTTCGAACCTTCGTCTATAAATGCTATAACATCAATAGAACCCTTTGGCCCACTTAATTTTACAGGCAGAAATTTAAATAATGTTTCTTTGTCAACAGCATCATCAACAATTGCGTTGACAGCACTGTTTTCCTTTTCTTTACTTATCAAATTTGTGTCATCACTACTTAACATTTTATTGTTATCGACATATGTTTTGCTTTTATTTACATTTTTACAATTGTTAAATTTATTACTTTCGTGAAGTAATCTGCTGTGGTATTTGGTGCAATTAGACAATCCACATTGTCGTTTTGTTTGGCACTTAAGCAAATTGTGTCCAGGTAGTAGACAACAAAAACAAAGATTTTTATCTTTTACTAATTTCCATCTGTCGGCCGTGGTCATTTTCTTAAATGTATTACAATAAAATAACTTGTGGTTCTGCTGACACAATAAACATTTTGTATTACGATTTTCCTTAGTGATTGTAAATGATGGACTCATTTTATCCTTTTTATTACAGAACACATCAGTTTTCTCCGTCTCAACAGCAAGAGCTATGTAGGTTGAAACTTCTTGCAACCAGTTGCTGAATTGACGTACGCTGGGATATTGGCCAAGATTTTGCATGGAATATTTCATCCATTCCTCTTTTTTTGTTGGCGGCAGTTTGTTGACTAATTCGTCTATTAACGTAGGGTTAGACAAATGAGGAATTGCTCCGGCATTTTCTAAAAACACTGTAAGATTAGATACCATTGTGCTAAAATTAACTAACTCGTACATTTTTTTTCCAGTTACTTGTGGAAAGGCACGTACTTTTGCAATTTGGCTTCGTATGAGAACTTGTGGGCGTCCAAAATGAAATTCCAACGTATGCATGACTTGATTAACACTGTCCGGGTGAATCAAAAACATTTCGACCTTTGACTTGGCGTCTCCTTTTAAGGCCTTTTGAAGTCTCATTAAATTTTCTAAATTTGAATAATTATATATTTTTGTGGTTTCATTGTACGACACAATAAACATGGGCCAATGCTCTGGCTGGCCTGAAAATTCAGGCAGGTCATGAAGTTTGCGCAATTCACGATTGATATGTCTGTCTGCAGCCTGTGGTGCAGAAACAGACATGGCGACGTTGTGTGAATAAGACGGCAAATAATTATAGGATACACCTGGTGTCATTCGCGGTGTTGTATTTAAAAACATTTGTGTGGGTTGCGTCTGTACAAAGGTGGTATTATGTGACGACATGAGGGGCGTAGAAACTGTGGTTTGCACAAATTGTTGTGCGGCAGTGTTTGGCAAATAAAACATATTATGTGGCATATTATACTCACTTTGTCTATATTGTTGCATCGGCGGCATTGATGCTGGCATCTGACAAGTTGCTACGGCAGGCGGTGTAGCTGTTTTGTTGTTGGCCTGTACATAGGATACAGTTGTCTGTTGCTCTGGCGGGGATAACTCAACGTTGTGGCACTTCTCCATCAACATTTTTAAGGAGGTTTTAAGTTGTTGTATCTCCTCTTGTAGATCAGCTGTAGTCGGCTGCTCTACTACAGTTTTCTCATCCTCACCAAGGCTTTCTAAGGAATCGGCTCTGTTCCCTTTGGCGGCATTATTTTCGTCCACTTCAGACATTTTGTTTTCTTGTCTTCTCTCGCTTCTTCGTGGCATTAGGTTTTTTTTACTTCGTCAAAGTTAAAAATGGCGGTCAATTATGTACATATAATTGAATAATAAAAAATTGTTGCGGCAGCAACGTAGAACAAAACGATGCGGCAGCAACGTTAAATAAAATGTCAATCCGGACACAAAAATAATAAAACAATGGCGGCAAATAAATTTGATTGTAGAAATTGGTACGATAAAAAGTGGTGGCGTGGCGTTTTATTATCTTTAAAATAGAATTACATTAAACGTAAAGACAATTTAAAATACTTAAAATATAAGAATACATACTCAATTCTGTCCTTTTGGCAAAATTAGTTTGACTTTAAATATACCCGAGAAAAAGAAGACTATCCAAAATGTGTCTAAAACGGAAGTTGAGAATACGAACTCAACCTAGGGTTGACATAGTTCATTTTTACATAAAATAAAAGTGACAATGTTACAAATGACAAAATTAAGTACGGCAACACAAACATAAATAAATACAATGCTGATCGAAATCAGTTAAAAAATTCAAAATTTAAAATTTATAATTTTAATCTGCAACAATTATGTTTATCAAATGTTGGCCGTTGCTACGTCGCAGATGGTCCATCCTTTGGGCAAATTTTCGATGACTAGATCGAGCATTTGGACTGGTAACTGGCCTGAATCGAAGCGGGTTTGTCCACATAAACTTTAGATATCCCCACAGGAAAAAGTCTAACGGTGTGATATCATACAATATTGGTGCCCAATCGACCGGCCCAAACCGTGAAATTATGTGCTCACCGAAATGTTCTCTCAATAAATCCATTGATTGATGCGATGTGTGCGAAGTGGCGTCGTGTTGCTGAAACCAAATGTCGCCGAGATCACGAGCTTCAATTTCAAATAGTCGGTTATCATGGCGGTCGTCATTGACGGTTACGTTCGCACCGGCATCATTTTGAAAGAAAGCGGCAACTTGCATGCGAATCACGTCATTGTGGGAAAGCCCGTAATTTTTACTGTTTTTTATAGGGATTATAGTAATACACCATCTGTAAAAATTTTAAGAGTCTACCTATTATGTTAACAAATTAGGCCATATTCATGCAAATCACGTCACTATCAGAACACCCTTAAATTTTTACTATCTGTTATAGTGGCCATAGTGATACACCTTCTGTAATAATTTCAAGAGTCGAACTATTATAGTTTAAAACTTACGCTATATATATGCAAATCTCGTCACTATAGGAACACCCTTTAATTTTTAGGTTTATTTTTTATACTTGTTTATATATCGAACTAAGTTTCAATTACTGTTTTTAAATTTTAAGTGGTTGCCACCTACAGATCATGAAATGAACACATATAATTGATTAATACGTCTCTAACGGAACACCCTATAACTTTTAGTATTTGTTGATATAGCGGCAACAGTTATATATCTTCTGTGTCTGGAACATAAAACATTTATACATGTCTAAATTCTACCAAATGAACCATTGGTGTATTATTGTACTTTTTAGGTTCAAATTGTACCAAAAATGTTACAATTATATCAACTTTACCAACCCTGTTCTACTTCCATTTCCTTTTACAGCATCATTGGAACACCAACTAATTCTGCACAACCTTGACTTTGACGGTACTTTTACACTTTGCTGTTTATAAGTTTATTGTTTTAAAATCGAAATAAATCTAAGCAAATAGTTTTCATACAAACAAAAATGACGCAAATGAGATGACATCATCACTTTTTGAAGATTAAAGATTTATTGCACTGCATGGAATTTTACTGTTACAATTTAAGCAGAAACCCAATTGTATATTGAAGAAACTTAAATAACAGTACTTGTACTTCTACTAATACAATTAAATATTTCTACTAACACAATTAAACATTTTCAGTAAATGAATATTGTATGTGCAAGTGGTCTGTTAAACCGTGTAATTTAAAGTGAAAACAATTGGCTCCGTAATTCCAGACAAACTGTTGCCAACTTTATACATACATAATTGGCGTATGGGTAATTCTCGTTTACACTGTTTTTCCGTGTTAAAACATTTTACACTTATAACTCATAAATTTCTTTTTAAATTTTATGAATGCTTAAAATAGCTGTATCGTCAGCAAATGTCGATGTCTGGTGGATGTTGCTTCGCGAGGGAGCCGTATCTCCGTCTGCATTAGATATAAAATGAATAACTTTAACACTAACATCATATTAGTGTTAAGTGTAGACTGTCCATGTTAATGTTTTTCTACGTCTTTGCACTGTTGCTAAAACATTTGTTATAAAGGCTATTTTATAACATGACAATGACGTTCTTTATTTATTTTAGTATGGCAGTTTTATTTTCAAACAGCGCCATCTGTTGCTCAATCGTAGTAATTTCAGACCTTTGTTATACGTAAGTATTCAAAGAACATTGAATACTGTATTTCAATACAGAAAATTATAGTCAATCATAACATGAATATAAACAAGTATGCGACACCTATAACAACATGAAGAAATTAATACCGTTGCTTTGCCGGCGTCATGTTTATGTTTTGTTCAAATCGATGACTAGTGAGGACGTCATTCGGTTGCGTATGCCGACGATTTGGCACAAATGGTTGGTGGAAAGTTCATCGATACCATCTAAGGTTGTATGAGACTTGCTCTCGTAACAACCGAGGCATGGTGCAATGAACATGGGCTAACCATACATACTAGCAATGCAGACGCTATGCTCTTCATTCGAAGAAGGGCGGGTATAGAGATTGGATCCTTAATGATTTTCGGATCGGAAATCAGTTTTGTTAAGGAACGTTAATTATCTATGTTACTCTGGATAAGGAAGTTACCTGGAAAGAACATTGAATAATATTGAAATGAAGATACAGAAAGCAAAAAGAATATTGGGATTGCTGTAGTTTTTTTTTTTTTTTTAAATATTTTTATTTTATAAATTCATTTTACAATTTCAAATATTTATGTCGCCTCAGCGCCAAATGGCATTATTGAAGCTGCGCTAGCAAGTTAAGCTTATATATATATTGTAAATGTACATATTATAATAAAAAGTTTTAAGATAAAACGTGTAAATAGGAGTATATATGTATGTATATTACGTAGTTTGCATAAGAGATTCAAGATTTTGAAATAAATATTCTTTTAAATTAGATTTAAAAATCGATATTCTATTCAGAGATTTTAGCGTTGTCGGTAGATTATTATATCTTAAAATTCCCATGTACTCAATACGTTGTTTAGATGTTTCAGTTCTGCACCTTGGTATCCTTAAATTTGACCGATTCCTTGTGTTAAATGAAACCTGATTCTGCTGAAAATTAAATGTATGGTATCCAAAGTGATTTAAGATTTTGTATATATAAAATAATATTTGATATATATGTAATATATGAACAGGCATAATTGGCCAGCATATGTCTTTGAAAGTAGATTGGTGGAATATCTAATAGGTAATTTAAAAATGATTTTTAGAGCCTTATTCTGCATGACTTGAAGAGATTTTAAAACAGTAGTATTTTTGTATCCATATAACATTACCATATAATTAAAATGGCATTGTATTAAAGAATTATAAAGTAAAATCATAGTTCTATTATTCAATTTATTTCTCAATTTATATAAAATACCGATTGCTGGTGCAATTTTTCTTTTTACTTCACAGATATGAAGGTTCCAATGCAGATTACTTTGTAATATAATTCCTAGATACTTAACAGACTGCGTTTCTGTTATTACCTGACCATTAACGTAAATGTTGAAATTATCACTAGAACAATTAGAATTCGGCCTGAATCGTCTTTTTTTGTCTTATCCGCATTTAAAACTAATCTGTTAATTCGAGCATATTCGAAAATAAGAGAAACATCACGCTCCATGTGCGTTCTTAAGGCCAAATCATATTTGTAAGGGTAAAACAAGCTTACATCGTCAGCAAACATGTATAAACGTCCATCAAGATTCAAATTACACAGATCATTTAAATAAATTTTAAAAAGCAACGGCCCCAAACAGCTACCTTGAGGAACCCCGCATTTGATATCTAATGTGCTACTCTTCATACCATTAACTTCTACATATTGCTTCCGATTTCTAAAATAATTTTCAAATATGTGATACTCTTTCCCCGTAATTCCATAATATTTCAACTTCCTCAACATAATATCATGGTCAACCAAATCAAAAGCTCTTGAAAAATCCAAAAATAAGCCTGCAACTCCTTGTGATCCCAGATCTAAAGCATTACATATATAATTCACTACATTTAGCACAGCCTCTTCTGTACCACAACCTTTTTTAAACCCGTACTGGTATGGATACATAAAATTATTTTTTTCAAGATACTGTGACAGTTTTTCATGTAGTAATTTTTCAAATATTTTATCTATAGTAGAAAGAAGAGCTATTGGGCGAAAATTTTCTATATTAAATTTATTTACCATCTTAGGAATAGGAACTATTTTGCTTATTTTGAGACAGTCGGGATATTCAGTAGTTATAATTATTTTATTTATAATGTTCACCAAAATCGGAGCAATCATATCCTTGCAATTAAAAATTAGTTTTGGTGTAATGTTGTCATGCCCAGAAGATTTTTTAAGATTTAAATTGCTTAAAATGTTATTAATTTCACTCAAACTTACTACCTCAATTCGAAAACGTTCACCGGTCTGACATAAGGTTCGAAGAATATTACAATTATCACCAGGTAAGCTTGGTATTTGCTGTCGTAAACTGTCTACTGTATGTACAAAATACTCATTCAAAAGATTAGCTTTAGTTCGGTTATCCGAAATTCTGTCCCCAGACGACGTTAAAATATCAAAATCATGATTGCGTTTTCTCCCGAGTATATCGTTCAAAAAATTCCAACATTTTTTCGGGTCATTGTCAAATTTGATGACATTGTCATAATAATACCTATCTCTAGATATTCCAATTGCCATTTTTATCACTTTACTAATTTTTTTTAACACATGATCATATTCACCATTTTTTGATCTACGACGCTTTATCAAAAGCCTTTTTTTATACGATATTAATGCCTGAAGATTTGCATTAATCCACGGAGCAATTTTAAACCTCAAATTCAATTCATTGCTTTTTGTATTTGTCGATTTAGTTATAGCATCAGATAAACAGTGAATTAAATTTTCGGTAATGCGTGAAGGACTACCAGAATTTGAAATTTCTGGTAATTTCCGATTTAAAATACTTATAGCCTTTGAATAATCACAATAGCTACTTAATCTCTTATCACGGCAATTGTAATTTAAATCATATTCTATTTTACAACATATAATGTTATGATCTGTCAGGTTACATTGCACAGAATCAATAAAAAGTCTTTCATAGATATTACTAAATACTTGATCAATGCAAGTACCAGTCTTTGGTCTTGTAATCAAAGAATGACAACTGTAGCAGTCAAAGTTAAGAAATAAGTTAGATAAATCGTCAAACTGTGAGCAGTGAAGTAGATCAATGTTAGTGTCTCCTACAAAAATAACAGGCCCTTGGCCAAGAGTACTCATATGTTCTTCTAACATAGAACTAAAATCATTAGCACTACACTTTTGGGATCGATACAAGGATACTATTCTCAAAGGCACATTATTAATCCGAAAATCATCCAATCGTATTGAGATCATGTCAAGAAAATTTTCACTTTTACACAATTCAACAGAGAACTAGTTGGACTTACTCATTAGGTCAACGGCTGCAATGTCAGCTTTAAGAATGAAGAGTGATGCCATTTGGCGTAGCTTCCGGCCGAACATCGACCATAAAAGCATTCGTGACCTAGTTAGTAAGGAGGTTATGTAAGCTAAAATGCCGATGAAATGCATGAGTAGACCAAAAATAGTCTAACGACTGCAATGAGCAAATGGAGAACGACATCTGATGGTTCTTTTATGGACGGTAGCAATTGTATACTGAGCTGAATATGTCCAGTAGTCTGCATTTCGGGGGAGTACGTCTCCGTTTACCAGGCAGAATTGCGTTCGTTTACCTGCTGTCTGCTGTACGGAAGAAAGTTTCTCATTGCACTTGACAACCAAATGGTTGTCCTCCATACAACTTAACAGTTGAACCTCGGATTACTGAAATTAATTAAAACCTTTGTTAGGTGCAAACATTTTTTTTCTGTGATATGCATGAAATGATACTTGCATACTATGCCTGGAAGACGCTGAGACGGTAGCGCATATTGTGTGTAAATATTCAGCACTGGCTAAAACTTATTACTATGGGCAGAAACTTGTTAAATGCGGATGTCATAGGGGAACTAAACATTGAAAAATCCTAACAATTACTAGAGACTACGTGATGAGAAAGAAGTCCTGCAGTTACCAGTCGACAATATAAAATCACTTAAGTCAAAATTAAACGCTGGTTGTAGCACGTTACTCAATAAAAGTAAGTTTGCCGTAAATTACATTTCGGTTGCCTATAATCATTGAAAACGGAAGAGAGTCGAAAAGGGACCCATTAAGAAATGGATCCCATTATTAAATGGGTCCCTTTTCGACTAATTTTTGAAAGGTTTCTACATGCACGCAATAATGAATAATTCGATTATGTAGATGGGTCTTCTCGGTATATTTTCAGATTCTATCCTTCGCGACTGCGGTTGCCACACTTTTCGAAGTGACTTTTAAGAGCCGATAGTTATCTATTGAACCAACTTCATTGTATCTAACTTATAGTTGTTGTATATTGGGCATATAGTTTGAGGTTTTAGCGGTACATTTCTGGAACAAAGAGTACTGAGATATTTTCTGTATTTCAAATTTCTTTGGGAGTGTTGTTGTAGCTACTAGCTATGTAGAAACCCAGATGATAATACGATTTCTTTGGGGGTTCCCTTATAAAAACAATGGTGTGGTAATGATCTGAGAATGGTTCTTGAATTAATTAAATGGGGGGTTTGAAGCTGTTGCAGGTCGACAGGCTTTAGATGTCGAGTAACACAATCCAAATTGGTGTTTAGTTGCGTAAAAAATAATCTCCATTATAATTGAGAACTAAAATTTAATCTTTGTGATTGGGGTCACAAATAATATGTAAAAATTCTGCACAAACAAATTAGTCAATAAAAAAAATCACCCTGTACCTCATATACACGACTAAATCTTAATGATTTCAATGAGTGTTTAAATTTATGTTTAATCATCTTGATTTATTAACAGTTTTCAATGTTTATTATATTTTCTATTTGTTTATTTATTTGTTTTTCTTCGTTTTGTTTATTTAATTTTATACGCAACACCAACATTAGTTACACTGTACAACATTTTCCATTTTTTTCAAATTTTCTTGGTACCGATAATTGATTCTGGTAGAGGAGACAAAAAATATACGTGTGTGGGCATTTAAAAGAACATATCAGCATTTTATTTTAGAGGCGCTTAAAGTTTCTCAGCTCTGGCTTATTCTTGCAGCATATCGGTATGTAAAACTATATTTTCTCTGAGAAGTAGGGTGTTTTCGGCAACTTTGTTGAAAATGTTATGGCAAATATTGTTATAGAACACATTAACTCTCTAACAGCATTTTGTAGCTTTATTCTTCCGAAAAAGGGGAAGAACGGGATAAAATGTTCCATAAAAATGTTGTCTATAAAATGCCCAAAACTTAACACAAACACCAAAACCAATCAAATTGAAGAATGCTTATGAAGGGTTAATCTTGAATTTATATAAAACTAGCTGTGCCAGCCACTTCGTCAGCGTCCTTACAACATTTTGTTCGATTTTGCTTTGCAAGTAATCCTTACTTTTTTAGTGCTTCAGTTATGGTTTATGTATTTACTTTATATGAAGGCTCTCATCCCTACTATAATATCTCGCTTTCAGAAATAAAAGACGCCTTAAAGTATTAATATCGGTGAAATTGTGAAATTTCACTGCTTTTTCTCCAATTTCTCTTGGAAATATATTTAAATCAGGATACTAAGGTACCTCCTTTATCTGATGCGAACACAGACAGACAGAAAGGAAAAAAGTTACTATTTTATTATATGTTTAGACTATGTTTTCTTTAGAGGCCGTATTCACTAGTCAGCAAATTGAACAAAACATAAACATGACGCCAGCAGAGCAACGTAATTAATTTGTACATGTTGTTATAGGTGACGAATGCGTGTACATGTCATTTTCTGTTTTCCAACAATGTTGTTTGAATGCATATTGCACAGCAGATAGTAGTAGTACTATTAAGCAACAGATGGCGCTGTTTGCAAATACTACTGTCAACCTAAAATACAACAACATTTGTTGTCATTGTCATGTTATAATGGGTGATTTTTTTGAGGTTAGGATTTTCATGCATTAGTATTTGACAGATCACGTGAGATTTCAGACATGGTGCCAAAGAGAAAGATGCTCAGTATGCTTTGACATTTCATCATGAATAGACTTACTAACGAGCAACGCTTGCAAATCATTGAATTTTATTACCAAAATCAGTGTTCGGTTCGAAATGTTCAAATGTGACAAATTTTGTTCAGCGATGAGGCTCATTTCTGGTTGAATGGCTACGTAAATAAGCAAAATTGCCGCATTTGGAGTGAAGAGCAACCAGAAGCCGTTCAAGAACTGCCCATGCATCCCGAAAAATGCACTGTTTGGTGTGGTTTGTACGCTGGTGGAATCATTGGACCGTATTTTTTCAAAGATGCTGTTGGACGCAACGTTACGGTGAATGGCGATCGCTATCGTTCGATGCTAACAAACTTTTTGTTGCCAAAAATGGAACAACTGAACTTGGTTGACATGTGGTTTCAACAAGATGGCGCTACATGCCACACAGCTCGCGATTCTATGGCCATTTTGAGGGAAAACTTCGGAGAACAATTCATCTCAAGAAATGGACCGGTAAGTTGGCCACCAAGATCATGCGATTTGACGCCTTTAGACTATTTTTTGTGGGGCTACGTCAAGTCTAAAGTCTACAGAAATAAGCCAGCAACTATTCCAGCTTTGGAAGACAACATTTCCGAAGAAATTCGGGCTATTCCGGCCGAAATGCTCGAAAAAGTTGCCCAAAATTGGACTTTCCGAATGGACCACCTAAGACGCAGCCGCGGTCAACATTTAAATGAAATTATCTTCAAAAAGTAAATGTCATGGACCAATCTAACGTTTCAAATAAAGAACCGATGAGATTTTGCAAATTTTATGCGTTTTTTTTTTTTAAAAGTTCTCAAGCTCTTAAAAAATCACTCGTTAAAAGAGTTTTTATATATATATTTTATTTATATATTTTAATTTTAAAACATGGAAATAACATTAACATGGGCCGTGTGCATTTAATACTAACATGAAATTAGTGTTAATGTTTATCATTTTATGTTAATGTAGACTGGGGATTACATCTGATTTGTAGGGTATGTTCAGCAACTTTGCTGAGTAATAGCATTTTGTGGCTTTATTCTAACAAATCGTAAAACGCACCCCTGAAAAATGGGCGCTGCTGGGAAACTATGTTCACAAAACGGTTGCCTATTTTTATGATGTCAGAACTCACCAAGACTTAACACAAACACCAAAAACATAATCGTACATACCGATAAGCTGCAAGAACAAGTAAGAGCCGGGAAAATTTAACTGCCTATAAAATGAAATTTCGATGTGATCTTTCAAAACGCCGAGACGTATATTTTTTTGGTCTCCTGTACCAGAATCAATTGTCAAAACCCCGTAATTTTTTTCTTGTTGAACTGTGTTATTGATTTTTTTCACAAAAACTTTTTTGTCTTTTGAATGAATTTTTATATATTTTTAATACTCGTATTTTAATCTACATATGCAATTTATTCATGAGATTGTTCACTCCAATCTTGTTTTATTTGGAATCAATCTGTTTAATTGTAAACAATGAGAATTTTTAAGTAACGAATTTTGTGTGCGGATAATTATCGGAAGGGGTTGATGAAGTATTAAAAATAAATAAAAAAATAAATAATTTACATTTATTTGTTTGTTCAAATAAGAACAATAACTTGTAGGATTCCAAAAAGGAAATGACAATATTTTTTTAAATAAATAAGTTAAGCGTTATTTTTGTTACACTGCAAAGTCTTTTCTTAAAATTAATCTAAAAATGAAAGCTGGATGCTTTTGATCAAGCTATATATGTACATATGTATGTATTTCTTTTCATAAATTCGCATTCGAATGCCTTTTTAATAGCAATATTTTCTCCACATCTAATTCTTTTCAATGATTACATTTTTTTAACTCTTTTTTCACATTATTTATTGTAACTTCAATATACATAACTTAGACACCATAATTGAGTATTCATTTATTTTAAGCCTAAGAAATGCAACATTCCTTCCTCTTATACGAATTTCACCACGACCATATTTATACCCTGTTTAGACATTTTTTCTTATGTGCGGTTTCCGTATTACATGCGAGCACCTCGTCTAGAAAATTTGAATGAAAAACACTAATTTTTTTGTGATTCCTCAAAAAAGTAATCCGCTCGCCTGTAATACAGAAACCGCACATGAATCTTAATTGATCAAATTAATTTAGCATGCGTGAACAGCTCAATTAAGCTTACTCAATTAGAATTTATTATAATCGTGAAAATTTTTTTGTTTTTGTTTCGTAGAATTGGATAAAAATTGACCTTTAAAAAAAGTTTGTTGAATACAATTAAAAGCAGTAGAAGAAAAAAAAACGTACCATAATTGTGGCATACAGTGAACTCGATTTTTCTCACTGAACATACTTCTCAGTAGACGTACAACAGGGTTGCCTTTCGTATTATATTCAAGTAGAGACGCAATTTTGTACTAATTGCTCAATTTTGTAATTAAGTTTTCGTATGGTAAAAATGGTTTTACACGGCGTGTGTTTGTCATATGACTTGTCAGTTTGATAACCCATGTGTAATTTCTTGTGTTTGTCAAAATAGACATTTTACATACAGTTTATAATTTTTGCTTTCAAACGTACATGTGTAATTACATCTGACATAACCTATAATATATAATTTTTCCGCCACACAGTTTTGTATTGCCAACCACAGCTCATGCAAATGTGCAAAAGTAGTACTTTTGCCACGCTTTTAGTGCTTTTGGTACCACAAAAAACCTAAAATAGCTAAATATCAAGTTGGCATTACAGGATGTCAGATGCTTTGTCACATCAAAATAGAACACGTTCTAAATGAAAATGTCATATGTATTGTACACATGGCAAATACACATGTTATGTTTGAAAGGGTTTACACGACGTGTATAGAATTTACACATGGAAGAGTGACAAGTCATATGACAAATACACGCCGTGTAAAAGCACTTTAAATTAAGCACAATTAAGCACTTAATTGCGTATATTCTCTAATTGTGCAATTAAGGGTATTATGATGTTACAGGCTCGAGAATTTAGATGCGTTTCAAGTTTGATTAAATATTTATGTCACTAAATAAGGTTCATTCATTATCAATTGTTTCTTATTTTATCGCACTGAACGTTGAACGTATTCTTCTTGTATTATTTTATTTATGTCTAGTACCACAGGCAGTTTTGTCTTCGCGGCAAGTACTTTACACAAACTTGCCCGAGTACCTAAGTACAACTTGAGTTTTGAGCTCGTAGCTCGTTCATAGTGCCTGAAAACAGATGCATATAAGAAGAACTTATTTGATAGCATTGTTGTTGTTCTCAAAAATGTAAACTTCATTGTTGTTGTGATACTTTGAAGGGTCTATAATTTGCCACTACAAGTGTACTTCACGTATACAAATATAATTGTGCAGACTTCTAGTGGCTAAGGACGGTTAGCGTTCTACCCTCGCGTCATTGTCGAGAAGGCAATGCATATTCAGTAAGTTAGAATTTGATTTGGATTTTTTTCGAAAATGCTGCTGAAAACGTCAGCGTCTACTGCCACCTCTACAAAGCCATGATTACGAACTTTGTATGGCCTACAATCAAAGATTTCGCATAGCTTATGAAACAACCGACCATTTGCGCACTAATTTCAGCAATCGTGTTATCAGCCGTCATGGAGCTGCGACTTGACCTCTTTAAAATTGTTGTCTTTACCGGCACCCTAGAGAAAGACCAATGCTTTGCAAAGAATCTAAAAAGATCCACATCCTTAATCACCAGAAAAAAGATATTTGGACCACCCATTTCAAATGTTAAACTTTTGTACATATATCTCATTTACAGCTCACTATTTTTCTAAACAATGTTGTGCGGTTCATCCAATTTAAACCGCATCCTTATTTTATATTTTTAGGGTTCCGTATCCAAAGCTTAAAAACGTAACGCTATTGTTTTTGCTACAATGTCTGTCCGTCAGTCTGTCAGCGTCTCTTATCTCTGGAACCGTAATAGGTAGACTCTTAAAATTTTCACAGAAGATGTTTAAC
The DNA here is from genome assembly GCA_949628195.1 of Phasia obesa. Taxonomy (NCBI): domain Eukaryota; kingdom Metazoa; phylum Arthropoda; class Insecta; order Diptera; family Tachinidae; genus Phasia; species Phasia obesa. Next base: position 37,963,971 of record OX451219.1, read on the forward strand.
TGTTGCCGCTATAGCCACAAATACTAAAACTTATAGGGTGTTCCGATACAGACGTGTTATTCACGTTTATGTCTTTATTTCTTGAAGAGGCATACACTTAAAATTTAAAAGCAGTAATTAAAACTTAGTTCGCTATATAAACAAGTATAAAAAATAAAATAAAAGGGTGTTCCGATAGCGAAGTGATTTGCAGGTATATGGCCTATTTTGAACCATAATAGCTAGACTATTGAAATTTTCACAGATGGTATATTACTATCACCCCAATAAAAACCTGTAAAAATTAAAGGGTTTTCGGGCAGTGACATTATTTGCATGTATAACGCCTTATTTTTGGAGAGTGTACCTACTCTTTAAATTTTTACAGAAGATGTGTTGCCACCGCAGTTAAGACAGTTACTAAAAATTAAAAGGTGTTCCGTCAGTGACATGTTTTTTCACGTATATTGCTTTACTTATTGAACCGTAATAGGTGGGCTCCTCAAATTTCGATCGAAAGTGTATTACCATTGCCGCTATAACAACAATTAATAAAATTTAAAGAGAGTTCCGATAGTGCTGCTATTTTCGCCAATATGACTTTAATATTTTAAACGTGAATTTATACAAAATTGGTAAATTACTATAGAAAAAATATAAAAAAAGCTAAAAAATAATAAAATCGGATTCACGAGAGTGACAAATATTTATTTTGTATGTATTTAAGCCAGAACTGATAGAAACTTGAAATATACGCAGGTTATGTATGAATTTGTCATCTATACCAAGAACAAATAATAAAAGGATAATAAGGACACGATTTTAAATATATAACCTTATATTTAAGCAGTGATATCTATATCTACTCTAATTACAAGTAACAAAAATAAACTTATTAAAAATAAAAGGATGTTCCCCAGATGTCGCGAATTTTAGTAATTTGGCCTTCTTTTCTAAACGTTATAGACAGACACTGGATATTTACACAAGGTATTAAGGACTATGCTCTAGTATAAAAAACAATTAAAAATTAAATGGTGTCCCATAAAACATGAAAAAATTAAAAACTTTAATTTTTAAAGTTGATATTACCTCTTCTAGAAATTTGGCTGAAACAATTTTTTCTCTTTTCTAGTCTTGAGCAGCATATAACAAATCCTTCTTCTTTTATGCTATTTCTAAAACTTCAAAATCTATATCTGTTGGAACAAATTAATGACCCGACAATAAAATTTTGTAGACTTTTTTCAATAAGAATGTTGTTTTAGTTAAAATTGGACTTATACCACTTTTTTATACCTAAAATTCTTTATGAAAACACGTGCGAACTTCATTTCGTGTATGACTAAAAGAAATGAAAAGAAGGTGCCTATAACTTACTAAATTAAGTCAGTTTTTACTAAAGTGGACTTATACCACATTGAATTATGATCGTTGAATTATTCTTTTTTGAAGCCATTTCAAATTACTTACATCTAGAATATGCTAAAGCGAAAACAGACACAATACGACTTAATAATTAACCTGGCAAACTGACCTTCTATCGTTTTAAATAGTACAGCACCGCCAACACTATATAGTGTCACCACAGTGAGCAAGAAAAAGTGAGTAAACCATCGTTTGGACCATTTACTTATTTTATTATATAAACCGTACGTGAACTTTTCACCAAAACTCATGCCAGATTTAGTGAAGTCAACGAAGCCATCAAAACCTCTGGCCATGATATTACCAGCAGCAAATGGATTGGAGTATTGCGGCCAATAGGGTTGACCGGGAACCAGTGTTTGTGCTGTTTGAGCCGTAAAGGGTGGCTGAGCTGAAGGTGGCACTGAACCCATCACTGAGCTGTTGTTATTGTGCAGGTTTTTTATGTTGATGCGAGGTGGACGGTCGACAGACCTCGAAGTTGGTGGTATAGAATTCGGCATTATATTTCAAAAGCAATATTACTTTCACTTAAATCAATTTTATTAATCTTTAATATGTGTTGATTTTTATTTTGTTTTTGATTTTTACAAATGCTTTTTAAAAAAAAAAAAACTTGCAACTTTCTTTATTGTTGCCTGGTAAATACAATCTTTGCACTTAATTAATTTCGTTGTGGTTGTTTGTAATTTTTATCTTTTGATTTACATATTATTTATCTTTTTTTGCGTTTAAAATTTGTTTACGCCGCCTGCATTAAATTTTTAATTTCACAGATTTATTTTTTATTATTTTTTAAGATTAAGAACTTAAACTAAACAAATTTTAAAACTATACAATTTATTTCACAGTTTTTGTCTTTTTTGTTTTTGTTGGTTTTGGGGAAAATATTAAAAATTATTATATTATTAACCGTCCGTTTCGTTCTTAAATCAAAATCACACTGAAATAAGTCGGCACTCGCCAAAAGAAAATGTTGTTGCTTGGCTGGCTGGCGGCTTTTACTCGAAATCCATGCTGATTATGATGGTAATGATGATGATTTTACTGTTTATCACGATGATGACGACGAACTGATGATGTTTTAAATCGAAAAAATTCTCCTTTAAATAGTATCAGTGACGTAACTGTTAGCTTAGCTTTTGTTTTTGACTTTGTCATCTCGCTCTACATTTTGTGGTTTAGTTATGGTTGTTAAGATTTTGGGGATGCTGTTATCCATTAGAAAAACCATTTTAGGTATAAACCTAAACTGTTCTTAATACAAAGGCACCAATTTTAAACATTATTTTCTTTATCAGCATATAATAAAATAGTAACTCATTCCCGCGTGTTTGTCTGTCTGTATGTCTGCTTTTCATTTTTGCTCGCATCACGTAAAAACTACTCGATGTATTTTAACAAAATTTTGTGAGGAGGTACCTTAGCATCCGCAAAATATCTACTTTCCGCAAAAACATCTCATTTCCAAGAGAAAGTGGAGAAAAAGCAGTGAGAAAACGCAATTTCCGGTTTCAAGGTACTGAAATTTTCCGTTTAAAACTGGGATATTTTAAAAACTATTGCGCAACATTAGGCGCCAACTGAATAAAATTATTTTTTTTTTGTATTTTTACTTTGTGGAACTACATTGTTGTCTTACAATTGGTGTGGAATACTTTCAAAGCAAAATCGAGCAAAATATTGTCAGGACGCCCAGGACGCCCAGAACGTGGTGTCCTGGGCCACTCTCACAAAAGAGTTCAAGATGCCCTACTCCATCCAACAACCTTTTTTTAAGTTTTGTTTCTGCAATTTATTTGCGTGTTAAATTTTTTTTATACTATTCATTGTAACAACAATTTTAACTAAACTACAATAAGTTCTTTTGTCTTAAGTTTAAAATTTTCTTTAAATTAAGTTCCAGCCTGGAATAGTATGTAACACTAAAATACCTCAGTATGCTTTGTCTGTCAGGTCATTTGGGCAAGAATATTGATAACATTAGTGAAAGTGCGGCAAAGGTACATGTATCCATCGTGCATCGAGCAACTAGCTTTTATATTCATCTTAGCCGGAAAAGGATTAGCAAATGTCTCAAAACTTGAAGTCCAGAGTCTGTTCACAGCGTTGAGTGTTTGTGGGTTTTTCATCATTTTCACCTAAGGAAATACATCCTCAAAGAGCATGCTTAGTAGTCTGAAGCCTTCATTGGTCCATTTTTCCTTTTTTTTAGTTAATTCAAAGTATTATGTTACAGTCAATGGTATTCAGGCGGCATAACTGAACAACGGCATTAATCAACCTCCGAATGTGCGTTCTAAACACCTTCTAAAAGTTCCTTTGGGCAGTATATACAGAGATTACAACAACGCAAAAAGCGAATATCAAACCTACGCTTGGTAGAATTGTCATTGAAGTATATGACAGTCGAATTACGTCAAGTGAATCGCATGAGTCGGGGCTGACATTTGGCCCATATAACCTTTTATATATACGGATATGTTCTGTAATTCCGTATCCAGTGTAAAATATTTATTTTTAGACAACAGAACCTGTGTAGCTTTTGCTTGTCTGCAGAAAACACCCAGAGTATTTATCGTGAATTTAACCCACAACCGCCCGACTGATAGACTTTCGAGGCACTCAATGAAAAATTATGTGAATGTAATACGTGGAATATCACAAATATGAAAAAATTTCACATTCTAGTGGTTGTGAAATTACAGATCATATTCGAATTTTGTAATAAATTTAAAAGAAATTTTTTATTAAATCAAAACAAATTGACACAACTTTTTAAACACTGAAAATGGCTTTGTAAAAGTTCTTTTGAGACTGAAATTTATTTTTAATTTTTATACCACAGAAAGCAATAAAAACTCGATATCATGAAAATCAACAAGGATATCATTGCTGATGATGAAATGTTCGCAGATATGTACTTACAAAACGAAATTGGTGACATTACGAGGTGACATTAAAATCGAAGATTTTAATCCTCATCTGAAGAAGCTGATGAGGGTACAGACTCAACCGTTGAGACCGGCGTTAATGTTGTTCTCAATCAACGTTTACAAGAATGCTCTGCTTTCGGAGACAACACGCTAGGAAAGGAAAAACCATTGTTATGGTATGGTCACAGGAACCACATTCTGTTCTCTGTAGCAGTATATGGTTGCGATGAACACATTTCAGTTGTTTGTAACATTACTTTGGTCCCGGTAAAAAAAGTTTAGTTTAAAATTTTATCATTAAATGGTTACCACGTACAAAAAATTCAACATGGTTGGTTTTAATTATTTAATGTTTAATCCACAGCCAAAGTTGTTTCGTAGGTAACCAAAAGATTTTTAAAAATAAAAATAATTTGTTTGTTTGTGTCATCGGGGTTTATTGTTTTGTGCTTTAAAAAAATTAAAAAATGTATAAACAATTGTTTCGGGAATTCATTTTAAAATTAGATATTTAATTATTTCATTTCGTTGTGGAATTGAGCGTGTGGCAACCATCTGGATACCCGCAATTCGAGTCCTCTCGGTGTGAGAATGTAATTTATTTTTATTTTTTGGACCAGAAAAATTAATAAAACCTCGAAATGATGAAGATCAACAGGGATAATATTACTGATGATGACGAAATTTCTATACCTGAGCTGAAGAATCTGATGAGGATACAAACTCAACCGTTGAGACAAGCGTTGATGTTGTTCTCAATCACAGTTTACAAGAATGCTTTTGGAGACAAGAAAGACTTTATTTTGTACTTGAAAGACTACATGAAAAAGGTGTTGGCTGAATTGAAAACGAAATCCCCCGAAATTGATGTCTTCAAGAACAATTCTTTACTGGTAAATCCATGAACTGCGATGGTATGGGCCATGTGCGAATGCCGTTTAATCGATGGCCAAAGTGTTCCCTCCCTTATATCCTTGAAACACGTTTTGAAAGAAGAAAAATGCTAATTAAATTTTAGTATCTATGTATTAATAAAATCATCTCTTTATTACTGAAAAATAATACATAATTTTGTATTTTAAAATGTAAAAAACTGGCATATCCATTTCATATGACATTTCATATTTTTTAACCATACTATAATCGTTAAATTTAACCATAATATGGTTTCACTACAACCATAATATGTTGCTCTTAGATTATGGTTACCTCAACCATGTTTTTTCTTTGCGTGAAGAAAGAGTTTAATTTGTACTTGAAAGACTACATGAAAAAGGTGTTCGCAGAATTGGAAAAGAGATCCCCCGTTCAAATTGATGTCTTCAAGAACAACATGAACAAAGTAATGAAAGAAATCATGAGCCGTTTTAAGGATTTCTAATTCTTTACAGATAAATCCATGAACTGCATGGGTATGGGCCATGTCTGAATGCAGTGAAATCGATGGCCAAAGTGTTCCCGCCCTTGGCAGAAGTAAATGCTAATTAAATTTATTTATGTAAGTATTAATTTAATGTTATTTATTTCGTTTAGTTATTTATTAACGAGTTTTGTAGCAATTAGGATTATTGCTTGTAGAATGTTAAATGACAACAACTTTTAAAACAAGCGCCTAATACTTAATTGATGTTGTTCTACCACATTTTTCAAAAGCCCATTTTAAGTGTCCAGTTTATCTGGTTATTTTACTAAATATAAATAAATAAATATGTATGTATATATTAAATCATTTACGCATACAAATAACATCGAACTTACAGTTGTGGATACTTAAAAGCACAAATGTAAGGCAGCGATAAAAAATGTAAAATTTACGACGAGTTACGAACGTAATATGGCATGATTTCAAAACATTTACACTGCGGTAAAATATTCGCTTAAAGTGGTTTTACACGACGCACGGTCGTTCAGAATTAATTTTCATTGGCCAAAACCTATATTTTTTGTTGACACAGATTCTTAAAATTTTTATGTCACCAGAAAGAAAACAGATCAAAACTAAGGTAGCCGAAAAATTGGGTCAAAATATTCGCAGTAGTGGGCGTGGCATGCTGCTAAAGGCAAAGAATTTATGTTAATTTAAAAATAAAATAAAAATTGTAATATTTGATCTCATATTAATTGCGATTTCTTAAAAACTGTTATCATTATTGAGCTGCGGTTTTTTTTGTTATGTTGGGTGAACTGTTGTTTTTAAGAAATGGTATATGCGCACCCTGTATAATTTGTAAATAGGGTGTTATGTTTAAAATTGGAAACCTCCATATATTCGCAAAGTTTGAAGTTTAGTAGTATATAACTTCAAAAAAGGACAAAAAACCGAAACCACCCAAAGAAAGGCAAAAGTGTTCTCTTTAAGCCTATATATACTTTTGCACCCGCCCGGATCCGCCCGGAGAACACTTTTTTCTATTTTAACGAAAATACTCAACATTTTTACAAACAAATTTCTATCAAAATTGCTAGTAAATTTACTTTAGAAGTCATTCACTGCCAAAAGTACAAATTGCAGATAGCAAAACGTAAGGGGATAGAGAGGAATCTAACTAAAAAGTTAATTTTATTCGAAAATTGAGAATTTTAGTACACAAAACAATTTTTGGTAAAATTTCCTTAAAATCCAGTATAAGTTGTATATGACAAATTTTCCCATAGAAAACTTTTATAAACCGAATCAACTTAGGTAGTTAAACTTAGTTTTTTGTGTTTAGGTAATCTACTTTAGGTTTAACATTTTTATATGTAGTACAAATCACAATAATTTGAAAATAAATTTTATTTCGGTACAAGTATTCGATTTAAAAAGGCAAATTTATTGTACGTTTTCCAAATCAGCTTAGGTAGTTGAACTTGGTTTTTGTCTTAAAAAATTCCATACAAAAAAAAAAAAAAAAAAATACCTGAGCTAGCCTAGGTAATAATAGCTCAAATATTTTTTTGTGTGTACGTAATCTACTTTAAGTTTGACATTTCTTTATTAAGTATATAAGGACAAAAATTTTGAAATAAATTTTACTGTCAGACAAGAATTCTTAATTAAAATATGGAAACTTTCAGCTATAATGAATTGACCGAAAAATATTTTAAAAACAAAAACAAAGAAGATGTTCTAAACCATATTGAAAGAAAATTGAACATAAATGCTATCAGCAGTGAAACGCAATTGGAAATAAAAAACAAAGTATCTGATTTCGTAAAAATATTGCAAAAACGCTACAAGGAAGTTCACTATAGTAAAAGTAAATTTTACAAGCGCTTTGAAAATTGGTTACAAGGTGAACTTAGTATCCAGGTGATTTCAGAAACCACAAATAAGAAGAGTGGTGGAAGACCAGAAAAATCGCTAGATAACTGTAGCCATAGAGCTAAGAGACGAAAACTTAAGAATATAAATGAAGAAATCGGATGTGAAAACATTAAAGATAGTTTTCTTTACAAGCTGCGATCACAAAAACAATTAACGAAAGTGGATATCATTGAAAAAGTCATTTCTGCTAGTCCGGTGAGAACAAAACGGATCCTTAAAAGCATTCCGACACCAAACCAGGAAAAACAGTATATAATTAAAGAAAAATTAAATTACACTGTTTTGTTTTAAAATTGACCAAAAACTAGGAAATATGTAAGTATTGTTAGGCATAAAGTTGAAATTTGGACAATCCTAATGAAAATACGGAAAATACCTCAGTGAAAATAGGGGCCACCCGAAGGATAGCAAAATATTGTATTGTCATCCAAGATTGATCCGTGGACCAAATTTGAGCCAAATTGTTTAAGGAAAAGTGGGTCAAAAATGAGTTGGCACATTTGAAACGGAATTTCAAACAAGAATTAGGAAAAGCAAATCGAAAGTTCAATTTTAGGCTCAGCAACCGCTGCACCGATTTTAATAAGGCCTAAACTCGGTAAAAGCTTAAGATGTTGTCTATTGACTAAAAAAAGAACTACTAAAAAATCTTTATTAGTTAAAAAGTTACAGAGTTTTGGCCAATGAAAAACGTTTCTGAACCACTGTGCGACGAGTATTTGTCATATGGCTTGTCACTTTTCCATGTGTAAATCCTATACACGTCGTGTGAACTCTTTCAAACATAACATGTCTACAATACATATGACATATTTCATTTAGAATGTGTTCTATTTTGATGTGACAAAGCATCTGACACCCTGTAATGCGAACTTTATATTTGTTATTTTAAATTTTGTGTGGTACCAAAAGCGCTAAAAATGTGGCAAAAGCACTAGGTTTGCATCTTTGCATCAGCTGTGGTTGGAAATACAGATGTAAATACACATGTACGTTTGAAAGCAAAAATTATAAACCGTATGTAAAATGGCTATTTTAACAAATACATGAAATTACATATGGATTATCAGACTGATAAGTCATATAATAAATACACGTCGTGTAAAACCACTTTTAGAAGAAAATGTCATAAGCAGGCTTGAAAGCCATAACAACTCGACTACCCCTTCTGATCCTGCATACGACGAATTAGTATTTGTCGATGGGTAGCAGAATGAAATACATTTTTGGTATCGCTACATTCTTTTTCAGCATTTTTAGTATCTAGAGGGTAGTACTCTGTTCGAATTTGTGGAATATGTTGAGCAACATTTAATAATTTGGCATTTTAAATATGATGTCTATCCCGCGGTTTTGAAGAATTTTACGATTTTATTGTTTTTCAGTATACCACAATTTTACAAATATTAGCAAAAGCTGTTGTTTAAAAAAATTCCACATGAAATAATGTCCATTGCTTTATTTCACAGCTTTGATAAAGTGTTGCCAGAAACATATCAATGTTTTTCCACACTAAAATCTGTAACATTTTTTCATGACTTTTTCATACACATTTTTTAAATTAGTTTATATATGTATGTAGCGGTGTCGTCACCAAATGTTGATGTGTAGATTCGACTGCTAGTTGGAATATAGGATATATAAAGCATCTTATTAGATCTTATAAGACATTTAGGCCTATTATTATAACTTGTTGGAGCGATAAGTAGTTTTTCGCTAAAATAACGAGGATAACGCTCATTACTATAACTTGTCCTTAAAGTACGTGATAGTTACAGGTTATTCTTGTTTATCGTTCTAACAAAAACCCAGCTTTATCTATTGGCAAGTTATTTATTTATTATTATATTACAAGTTTATATTCCTAAAAATAAATTGATTTCAAAATGTTAATTAAACTATAGTCAAACAATGCAGACCTAACGGGCTGCGATATTCATAAACACATACGGGTTTCTGGATAGTTTTGAACTAGACCAAGTGTGAATCTGCAGGAACGCTGGGAATCGTTCTGCTCATTCCTCTTTCATCCATCACAAACGGACCACAAGGACCCAAGTGAGTTGGTTTTGAAATACAAAACTGACGATCTGTGCAAACTAACTTAACCCATAGTTAATCACTTAATTTTAATTTTATATAAATATTTTAATCTTTAAAATTTGATTTTATTTGAATAAATCATATTTTTATTTATAATAAATGTGTAAACATACGTTTGTCATTTTTCCACATAATTTTGCAAAGCCCAAAGCAGTATATCGTTTAGCACTTGAGTAGATTTCTTGAATTCAAGAATTTTTTTGGTTTATTTAGGTCATGATGATTAAGTGCCAAAATTACTAAAAGGTGATTTAAATGAAATAAGTGAAGGAGGCCATTAACTTAAAAATGTCTATTTTTCTTATTCTTCAATAAACTAAAATAAGTCTATGCTGAATCATTACTAATTAAATATTTATAATATTTAATTTTTTAACTTTTTGACCATTTCCATGTGATTGGTAATTTTTCATATAAAATTAGTTTTAAATATATGTATTTCAAATACGTTTTATTTCGGGCATAGTAAGGGTTTTTTTTACATTTAAACATAAATTTTGTGTATCTTTGTTGATATTCCTTTGGAATATTACATATGAAACAAAAACAAATTTAAAAATGTTTTTTTTTTTTCTTGAAAGTAACTGTACGAAAGAATGAATTCTTTCGACAATTATTTATTTGTTAACACAAAAATCTTATTACTTGTTACACAATGTTTTAATAAAAAATATATTTACAATTAACACACAATTTTGCAATATAAGCAAAAAACAATACCAAATAATGAGGATAGAGAAAGAAAAAATAATTATCCCTTATAATGGAATCTAATTTTCGTATTAAGGCAATAATTTTTTCAGATACTGTAGATGTTGCCACATTTTTGTGAAAATTTTAATTGTTACATTTGTTTGGAAGGTCTTTCTAATCGTCATTTATGTCGATTTTATTATATTATTATATTTAATATATCTTACCCACGGGCTTGTAACACACTAACCTTATTTACTGTGCTATGTCCTAAACTATTTTAAACTGACTCCTTCGGCACTATTTATTTTTCTAAGATTTTTAAAATTACTTCGGTTTTATATACATGGTTAAACGATAAAAACAGACTTATATATTAAAACTTGGCAGTTTCGCTTTTGTAAACTATTGTTAATGTAACTAAAAACAATGAAAAAAAGTTCGAACTAGCTTTGCAATAAATTTAACGTTTGAACCAAATTGTCATATACGAGCCATCGTTGCCAGTATATTGTTAGTGAGGGCTTTTTGCATTTACTAAATAATCCTATTTGTAGATAGGGTATTTTTGTTATGTTAATAAAATCGTTGTCCATTGTCGGAAAATTTTTAAATTTTGTAAGATGACGTACTTTCACCTAATAGACCAAAATCAATAAAAAAAAGTCAATTTTGAATTTTTTGTTAGATAGGGCGTTTTGCATTTTCTGTGGCGATATGTACCTTGCGAATAGTCGGTTTAAGGGAATCGGTTATATATTTTTTGGAGAAACGTTCAAATTCAGTTTTCTAAAATAGTGTAAAGAGCATAAAACCATATACATATCGATACCTTCCCATAAAAATGTATTAAGCGACATTTCTAAAATAGTTCAGGAAACGAAAAAAACGTCTCATTTAGTTATTTATTTGTGTATTTTATTGAAAGAAACATATTATGTATTCTGAAATTTTCAGAATACAAAACTTGACATAATTCAAATCTCAGGAAGCAACATTATTCTAGGGAGAAAACTTGGCAGTTGATACCATTTTATTTTCTCTCTAGTTTCCTTTGAATCCATGATAGGGCAGGGAAGCCCAGGTTAAAAGGTGGTGCTTAACTTCTAGTGTTCTAAGTGTTGCTTAATACATTCTTACGGGAAGGTATCGATATGTACATATAGAATTGAAAAACTTAATTAATTGCTGCTTTAGTTAAAAAAAACGAATTTAAACTATTCCAAATTTAATATAAAAGCATTTTGGATTTTTACTCTTTTATTTAAACGGATTCACAATGTATTGAGAAGCCATAGAAAAATATCAAGTACTATCGGTTACCCAATTTAGGGAGCCTTTCAAAACTTACCAATAGCTAACGGGAGTATATTAACAGGATAATTATCAGTGGACGTTAAGCCCAAAGTGTCCGATAAGCTATTGTACAGATGGGTTTACCTTTTACTTTCAAAGTAATATTTATTCTTTTGAAGTTGCTATATTGTTGCTGGCGTCTAGATTTCAGCTTCATATGTTTTATATTTACAATTCACAATGTTTGTGTATGTTTTTATACCATAACCCTTGTCATTCAGTATGTAATTTCTACAATATTCATTTCCGACCTCATGAAGTATATATGTATATATTCTGAATTCTTATACATAGAAAAGTTGTTTAAGCGATGTCAGTCCGCCCGTCTGTGTTCGGGTTAAAATCAACTCTGTCAAGGCACGAAAATAGATACAGAAAAGAATACAGCACTATTTTAAACGCGGCTTTAAAATGATGTCTTTACATCGAAAGCGCTCGCCAAACGTACCAAAACAAAAGCCAGTGATGACGGACGTCACCGAAAGTTATGACAACAGATACAGAAAATTTAAGCCCACCAATCTGTCAGACATAGTTCAAAACTTTCGCTAATAGAATTCAGCAACATCAAACCATTCCATTCGAGACTGCGGGCAAAAAAACACGGCCACCTATATTTTTTCACGTTGGTTTTATTTTTTTTTTCGCGACTATTAGATCGCATCCAGTAGATCGCATCGAGTGCATACAGTACTCGGGGATCAATAACCCAGTACGAGGGGCGGTTTTTGTCTGCTTTTAGTTTGGTAGGTTTTTTTGCTTTGATTTGTGTCAAAGACTTTTATAGAAATTCATACACATAAAGGAGCCGATAGACCTACAAGGTGCCCACTGGGAACCAGGAGTAAACAATTGACACATTGGGGGGGTCAAAGAACAATACAAATTAAATATAAATTTTATTCAATTGGATATTTGGCAGTAAGTAATTCATATTTTGTGATTATTTTAAAACAGCGCCATCTGTTGCGCAACTGAAAATATACCGCTTTCAAAAATAAAAGGCGCCTTAAAATTTTCGTATCGGTATAATTTCTAACTTTCACTGCTTTTTCTCTACTTTCTCTTGGAAGTAACATATATTTGAAGTAAAAGAGTATCCTATATTGAAATCAGGATACCAAGGTACCTTCTCACAATATTTTGTTAAAATCCATCCAGTAGTTTTTACGTGATGCGAACACAAAAAGAAAGACAGACATGCGGGAAATGTGTTACTATTTTATTATATGTAAAGATAATAAAGTTGAAAATCATAAATGTAAAAACCAGGGAATATTTTAAGTTCTCACTACTTTTGAAAGTTCCATGAACTTTTAAGCTAAAATTATCTTTAACTATCGGTACTTTTATAGGTAGGTTATGAAAACCACCCTAAAAATATTAATTTGTATCGATTTATTTAACGTAGAGTATAAGTTATCAGCACTACAATTTTTTTGCATTTTTTTAAAGATTACTTTTTTAAATCAAATTAATTTGAAACAATCGAAAAGAAATATTGAAAAGTGTGAAAAAGATTTCATGTTTTTCTTTTTAATTTCCATATGAAAGCATGTGTCAATTTAATACACGTTTTCGTTATTCTTTGTTTTTTTCGGTGTTTTATTTTTATTTAAAGAATAAGTATGCGATTTTCTGCCTTAATGAACATTAATCATTAAAATAAAAATGTATTGTGTATACGAAGAGAAAAGTTGTGATTCATATTTGGTTTTATCTTGCTAAATTTAAAAGGAAAACATAATAATAAAAGTAATTCAAAACAAAAACTAATACATTTTATCCTTAAGGTTCACGAAAATATTTAGGTCATTTCATCACACAAATATTTTGTTGTAAAAAGGCTGGATGAAGTTAGTATCAATTTTGTCGCCTTAATTAGTTCCGCTATGGCGGTACAAACCAAGCGCTAGCATTTTTGTTAATTTGTGTGCTGAAAGCTTTTAAGAATGTTTACAAGATTTTATTATGTAAAGATTTTTATTTTAAGGATTATAAAAAATAGTTTATATTACATTTTTAAAGACAGCCTGTGAAAATTTAAATTTAAATAAATAGATGCTCAATATAACAACAATCAATGTTTGTTTGTTCATGTTCAAGAGGTACATATGTTTGTTAAGGTTTATTTTCTGAACGAAGAGTGCAGATGACGGACAGAGCTGTCAAGAAAATGTGCATTCCGCTCTGATGGTGTCTAAAAAGTAAATTTTCTCAATTTCTTTTTAATATTATCACCAAAATTTTAATTTAATTAATTCTTTCTTAGAGAGAATAAAACGAACTTAAGCTTGACAACAAATTTCATAGTAGGTTATTTTTCCTATAGAAATAAAACTGTAATCTGCTCAGTTTGTATTCCATTGTTTGGCACTTCGTCAGCGTATTGACAACACAAGGGAACAGCATTTTTGCATTTTTGTTCCATGAAATATGATAGCTAATATTATACTTCCTCGGGGTGCTGCTTTCAGATCTGAAGTCAGATTGTTTGTATTAGATTTAGTTTTTGAGATATAATATGACATTTCCAAAAAATTATATACCCGAGGTACCCAACTTTGGGGGCTTACCTAGAAACCCGCTTTACCCTTGTTGGCCGACAGTTCGTAGCTCGACTCTTCTTTGCCACTGTGAAATTTCATTAAGATATCTTCACTGGTTCATGAGATATCGAATTATGTCCAAAATAAATCGTTTTCAAATCACTGTGCATCAGTTCAATATGCTTCGCATAGTTTTCATCCTTTTGGTTTTCTAGAAAATTTTGTGCAGTTCAAACGCATTCTTTTCAGGCATTTTTTCGACATCAGTTATGCACCTATTAAAGTTGTCATCCTTTATTAACCTTCTTATTTCTGGACCATCAATAATTCCAGCTATATATAAAACTTTTTAGAGATGTAATTAAAACAATCTCTATCCATGTTTAGAGTTGTGACAAATTGTTTCATTAGCCCTGATGTGTTTGATGTGTAAAGGTGACAGTATTATGCGATCACTTGGCGCAAGGGGTTCGTTTATCACCGGAAGTTACTAAAGCTGCTAAAGAAAAAAGGAAGGAGGATTTGAAATCAGCGCCCTGAGATTAACAAACAACAGGCATAAAACTCCATGCAAAAAAACAAAAGATTAATTTTGCTTCCATGTGCAATATACACTACCAGAATATTTTGGAGGGTTTTTAGTTGTATACATCATCTATTTAATCAACCAAACACCGATTTTTGTGGAACAAGATTAACGTGAGTACTGCCTACTCGGCCTAACCTCACGGTGGTCTTACCACCGAGTGAAACTTAGGCGTAGACTAGCGCCCCCATTGTGTAGTATAACAACAATTTACGATTGCCACCAATCGCTTTTTGTGTGTGATACATTCACAATGAGTAGCAATTTATATAATATGGCAAGCCTTTCCAAGGCAAGCCTAGATCCACATTATAACCCCTTGCTTAGGGGTTTGGAGACTATCCAAACTCCGTCTGTTGAGAGTGCAACAGCACACTTGATCGACCGTGCACCATACCTACATAAATCGATCTTAAACCACAACCACCACGCGTACCCCCGAAGAGGACCTCACCAATAACCGGTCACAGAGAGGATAGGCTCTCTGTGGGGCCACCGATACCCGAGGCACCAGTCCTTTGAGCACTTCTTCGAGGCCCGACCAGTGCAATGTTTATCGCAGACCTTTTCTTCCAGATTTAGGCTCTAGGAACCCTAGCGTCTGGTGCCCCTATTTTCCCCGAGTAAACCGAGTCAAAGCATTTGCCATTCCTGCAGTGACAATTGGAACCCCCGGGGGTACCAAACACCGATAAAGGAATACGTGAAAAACGGTATACTTTATATAAAATTTTAAACTTTAGAGAGTAGAGTTCTGTATTTAGTGTTTAAAAATTTCCGCTGGCAAAAATAAAAGGTGCTCCCAAGTTTGCAGTAAGATTTTTTTTCCCTATATTCTCTCTTCACAATATTTTATTAAAATTCATCCACACGTCATCCTACGCTACACAGACAAGCTGACAGACAGACAGGCAAACAAAAATTCCAAAAATTGGTGTTTTGTATGCCATTTCCACTACTATCTGCACCAACAATAACCGTTACAGTTTTATTATCTAACCAATAACGGCAGAACAATGCTTGCAATTGTGCAGGGTTGGGTAAGCTTCTTCTTCCTCTTCTGCACGTGCTACAGTAGCTCCCAAATATACTTTCAGATGCCGGCCCAATTCATTTTTGATCCGATACAGGTGATATAAATAGTAAAAAGATCAGATGCAGACAATTAAGTCTTTTAGCCTTTTTTCAAAACACCAAGGCACTTAAAAGCTTTTTTTGAGTCTTGAAAAATGTGTTTAGTCCAACGGCAAAGAACATCATGAGCTTCCGATTCCTATATCACCCATAGCCACAGATGAGTCATAATTTTCGAAAGTCTGTGCGTACGAATACAACATTGCGTCTTACTAGCCTTTATTCGCACGACGATATTCAGAGATTGTGACAAGATCATGATTTAGCTTATCATTTATATTTTTTATCTTGGCCCCAATCTCCAACTGGATGAATATGAATGGCAAATGCTGCTGTCAGCTGCAAAAGATTAAATGGGGTTGAAAGTTTGACAAAGGTTATTTAAAACAATAAGAAATATTTTAGCTTAATCGTTCTTTTCGGAAACATTTCAATATACAATATTCTGTTCAGTGATGAAGGAAAATCCACAGTGTGATGCGCTTTATGGACTAATAGAATAATTGTTCCTTACTATATCAAAAATGAGGACGGCGAGATTGTTGTTGAAATCAGTAACAAGTTCTTAGATCTTGATATCATTCTCCATCGTAAGTTAGCTTTCCGGAAACATATTATTATGGTAATCAAAGCTCGTGGTGTACTTTGCATTTATTAAGTGATGGGCTAAGGGCCAAATATTACAAACCAATTATATACTTGTCTCGTAAGACATATTTTGAAGTATGTATCTGCTGCATGTTACCCTAACGTTTTTGACATCGATCGTAAATAATCAGTCCAAAAACAATTTGTCATTGTCAACTAGGTATCGGTGGTTTTGTAATAACGCGTTAAAATTAAACATTTTGTAAAAAAACTCAAAAAATATGTAGAAAGAGGAGTAAAACGTTTAGCAATTAAATACTACGAGTATTTACCACAGGTAATTTTGAAAAAGCAATCAATTCAATCATGCAACCATCAAGTTCAGGTATTTGATGAAAAGTTTTGCTTAAATTTGTATCTCAAATTATTTGTGGAAGTGCTTTTGTTTTAGTGTTTATATTAGAAAGACACAAAATAAATGGATTTTCTCACTTTAAGTGGACATGAAGTTATCAGTTAGACTGAGTTGGGCAAAGATTTTAATTTCGTTTTCAAGTTTTATTTATTTCGATTTTTCTTTGAAAGTAATACACACCAAACTTTAAGACTCTTACGTATTTACTTTATAAAATGGTAGCCATCCCTGGATAAAATTATATAAGCTCCGTAAAAGGAACAAATCCAATCAATTTTATACTCTGCAAAAGGTGTTTAAAATATTTTAATAACAATGTAATTCCACAGAGTAAAAATACAAATCAAACACAAATTATATTCAATTGGCTATGCACCTGATGCGCAACCGCGGCCCTTACAAAGTTAACCACCCTTTATTTGGTTTTTCGTAAACTCAAGACGTTTGGCCTTATTACTATCTCTTATAAATAATTTGTTCCTAGACACTCAGTTATGACGTTCGATATGAAGCAATAGTACAACCTCCTATAATATCTATTGTTTTAACTGTAGTGTTCATATAATATCAAAATTTTGAAAATTTTTGAATGTTGAGTTCATACACTTTTGTTGAAAAAGTGCGATAAAATAAAGGGTGTTTTTATAGAGGTATAGAACTTTAAGTTGCAATAAAACAACGGTGGATTATTCGATTGACATGAATTTTACTTATCCGAAAGATAATCTTTCGGCATTATATTTTAAATATGATTTCTGGCATATGACAGCCACGGCTGGTACGGATGTAGTCCAATCTGGACGTCCAATTTTCGATGACTTTTTCCAACATTTGTGGCCGTATATCGGCAATAACACGGCGAATGTTCTCTTCCAAATGGTCAAGCGTTTGTGGCTTATCCGCATAGACCAATGACTTTACATAGCCTCACAGAAAGTAGTCTAGCGGTGTTAAATCACAAGATCTTGGAGGCCAATTCACAGGTCCAAAACGTCAAATTAGACGGTCACCAAACGTGTCTTTCAATAAATCTATTGTGGCACGAGCTGTGTGACATGTAGCGCGGTCTTGTTGAAACCACATCTCCTGGACATCATGGTTATTCAATTCAGGATTGAAAAAGTTAGTAATCATGGCTCTATACCGATCACCATTGACTGTAACGTTCTGACCACCATCGTTTTTGAAAAAGTACGGACCAATGATTCCACCAGCCCATAAAGCGCACCAAACAGTCAGTTTTTCTAGATGTAACGGTGTTTCGACATACACTTGAGGAATACCTTCACTCCAAATGCGGCAGTTTTGTTTGTTGACGTAGCCATTCAACCAGAAGTGCGCTTCATTGCTAAACAAAATTCGCTTATGAAAATCGGGAACAACGGTAATATCGGTTTTTTTTTGCAATTTGCAAGCGTTGCTCAGGCGTGTGTTTATTCATGATGAATTGCCAAACCGAACTGAGAATATATCACTTGACAGCTGTTAAATCGGTCGCCATCTTGAAAAGTAATTCCAACTTAAAGTTCTATACCTCTATAAAAAACAGCCTTTAAAACTGTAATAGACTTTGTACACTGATCAACAACTAACAACTACCATCAATTTGCGAAGATGTTGACATCTTTCCACAAGAAGTACACAGGCCTAAAATTCAACATCTTTCAACAACTTCACAAGGCGTTCCTATCTCAGTTTGTTCCATTTTACATCTTTCGATTATTTGAGTGGCATTACTAGAAAAATGTCAATAAACTAGATTAATTTTGTGGCATCACTGAAAAAATGTCATTTATGTGAAAAAATATAAACCAATATTTGTTTAGAAATTTAGAGCATCATACAAAGGTACACAAAATTTTTTTACATCTTCTTTCTCTAAAATGCTTTCAATAACTTTAATACTCTACATTAACACTTGGGTTTGTTCTAGCAAAACAACAATTATTCCAATTATAAATATTTGTTGTTAATCCATATTTTTAGTTTTTTATTAGCTAAAAGCGTCTTCGTAAATGTAAACTGATTTTCACATTTTCAACATCTTCCAGACGTTTCACTAAGATGTTGGTCAGTGTAAAAAGTCTATAAGGAGACCATCTCTGACATGATAATTTTTTTGCAATTTAGTGAAGTGATCTGGCATCACTTCAAGTAACTCATCCAAAATAACTTCTGGATTATCTATGTATATATAATATACAAGCATCTGTTATCCAAGGTTGTGAGAAGGAATACTGGTTGCCATACCAACTGCAAAACCGCTTGCACCGTTTACCAATAGATTCGGAAATTCTGCAGGCAGTACAACAGGCTCTATTTCATTTCCATCATAGTTTGGACTAAAATCTAATTTCGTTAAGAGCCCGTCTACATTACAGATAAAAAGATAAACTTTAACACTTACTTGATTGGATTTGTTCCGCCAGTTAATAAAATAGTATTGAAATACCTTTCGGTGAAGACTGTCGTCACAAGCTGTTGTTTTGGTACGTTTGGCGAGCGATTTCGATGTAAAGACGTAATTTTCAAGCCGCGATTAAAATAGTACTGGAGAGTTAGTATTACCTGTTTTAGTATAAATAGTAATGGTTTAAGGTAATTGTTCATTAGGGTCGCGTTTATTTAAATGGCGTTGTAAAGGTAAATTGATTGCTACCTGTAATATTTATGTGAATTCAGTTAATATTTAGTATTTTCGTATTTTATTCTTAGTTAGGTAAGTGTGTCCGTCCTTTGTTAGAATGTTTCAGTAATTTTTGGTGGTGTAAAAATTGTGTCTGAGGTTGTGTTTACCTCTTCGCTAATAATATCTCCGTTAAAAGTTCGCGTTTTGTAGATTTCCATGTTTTCAAGAATGTTTAGTCTTCGTCCTTTGTGGGTAGGATGCAGCAATGTCATACATTCATATATTTCCCTTGTTGTGTGTTCCTGCGTTTTAATTATGTATATCTTGTTTTTAGTATTCATCCCGTTTGTCCTATATATGGTTGCAGATGCAAGTAAGTATACTCCGCTGTTGTTCATTATGTCGGTTGTTTCTGTTGATGTCTTGAGATTATGACGTAGAGTGTTGTTTTCATAATCTCGTGGTGTTGTATTAATTGATTCCTCGTCTTTTTTCTTTCTGTTCTTAGTGTTGTATTGTCCTAGTAGTTTGTCGATAGTACTGCTTCTGTAACCGTTATTGTTAGCTATATCGTAAATTGTGCTAAGTTCTTTGTTTTACTTATCTGTACTGAGTGGGATTATCTTAAGTGTGTGTATCATATATTTAAATGCTACGAGTTTATGTTGCGTAGGTTGGTTTGATGTAATGTGGATAGTAGTGTCTGTCGTCGCTGGTTTTCTATAAATGTCAAAGCTTAAAAGTCGACTGGGTATTTAAATACCCAAAAAAGTTAAATTAGTAAAAAAAATACTGCATTGGCCTTATAAGAGATAATGACTGCAAAGTTGCTTTTTTATTTAATACTATAGATTGATTAATGTGGGAAAAATTAAAAAAAAATTTTTAATTTTTACCTTTAGTTTGAAAATTGGAAAATAATGATCAGAAAAAGGTTTCTCAAATTAAGGATAATGCGAAAAATGAAAAACGCCTGTACATTCTAAATAGCCTTAGGTGCCGCATTTGTAATGTGAAAAAATAAAAGCGATATGTCAACTCACTTGGCCGTCACACGCTAAAAAGTGAAAATGGGTATTTAAATACCCAACCGACCAAAATGAGTTCTAAATTTAACACTTTTCTCTATTTTGAATTAATTCTTTTTGGCATAAATAAAAGGCGAATTTGTATTTTTAAATTTCTTTACAGAAAATTAGAAGTTATTTAGACTTTGCAATTTTAGATTTATCTGGTGGGACACTTCTATGCTAATCCAAGAAGCATGGTGCTGGGAGCAAATTCGCCTGGCACTTTAAACATCCGTACTCTATATTGCCACCACACTGCCTGCAACGACGACGTGCTGGGAGTTTTCCGATTAAATGATCGACACCCCATGTATTTATTGTTCAAACTTGTAATTCGGGACCATTTTTGTTTCATTCCCTTATCAATTTTACGTCTCTTCTTACCAATCTTACAGGAGGTCACTGGCAAATCATCATTCTCGTTTTCAGCAGATAGTATATCTTCATTGCATCTACTAAAAAAACGTTCTATTTCGTAAGCCCCAGCAATCTCGAGAGGTAGATTTTCGTTCGGTCGTCGTTCAACACTTGTAAATTGTCATCCAACTCCTCCGTATCACTTATATTGTCGATGTTATTGGGTGGTAATACAACAACATCAGTTGTATCTGATTCTCTTTCAAAATCGTTTTCCCATTGGACCAGCTATCGAGAATTTCATGTAATTCATTTTATATCGGTTATTTATAATTTTTTTTCGTATAAATTATGTTTTTATGCAATTGTATTATTATAAAAAAAATCACTTGATTTCACCTGTTCAATGAGCTTTAATAAAATAAACTACATGTAAAAATTCAATAGGAAGAAAACTGGGAATCCCCTTTTAAAAACAAACTGCTAAGCTACAGAGTTCAATGACGGTTTGGTATTTAAATACCCATGTCCTATCTCAGGAATGGGGGGAGGTAAATGGGAGGTAAATTTTTGTGTTTTTTCGGTTGTGCTCTGCTGTGCTATAAGCATTCAAACAACATTGATGGAAAAATAAAATTATGTTCAATCAGAAAATGACATAAACAAGTGTGAGCCACCTATAACAATGTGAAGAAATTAATACTGTTACTAAGCCCGCGTTATGTTTATGGTGTGGACCTCTTTTAAAACAAAAGCCAAGTCGAACAAATAACTGATAAATAGAAGCAAATTGTGTGGTATGCTTTATTTAAAGTAATTTCCAAATACCGCAAATCTGGTAATTTTGTTAGTGATAAAGGAGTATTCCTGCAAACACCTCATGAACACGAGCATTAGGAGGGGTACCCTAAGACAATGTAAATTTAAAATATCATATAAATTAATATCATATAATTAATCTTTAATGACGACGTCGCACAGAGGGTTGAAATGTACCAAAAGTGAGGATTAATTCAAAAGCTGAACTTTATCCTACACATTCGTGTGTGGTACTGGGTGAAAGGTAACTAAATTCTACATTACTATTTGCCAAAAACTTTTGTTTTGAGTAAATTACTCTATCGACCAAGGTATATTTATTTTACTAGGTAGTGGCATCCCTACAACAAATACAACAATACAAGAACAACATGGAATTTTGTTGTTGCTTTGTAGTTCGAAATGTCAAAAAACATATAAGAAAATTGAGAAGGCATGTATGTGTTTTATTGCTTTCTCACTTCTACACTATAAAATTTCTGAACACATACAACTTTTGACATGTCGAACTACTAAATCAGCTGGGCGGACTACACTACCTAGTAAGATAAATATACCTTGCTATCGACTGTAAGCTGTCAAAATCAAATAATTTTTAAAAATTTGTCGTGCTGTGCCTAAAACTGAAAATTGAGGTATTTTGGGTGCTGATAATTCTTATTAAGCGTTCTAAAAGTAATTTTATTAAAATGGAACCATCAACTTCAGGTATTTGGCTACATAATTGCATTAATGTCTTTTTAGATTTTATTTACACCGAATTTTTATTTTTGCATACGTTCGTGCTTTTAATAAATTTAAAATTAACTCACGAGCTCGAAATGATCACGAAAACACTTAATGTTCGAACAAAACTAAAGCTTAAATACTAATATGTATATTAAATGCTGAAAAAAATCTAAAAAATATGCTAACGCACAAATTCGGCAATAACTTACGTTATTATAAATAAATTTCTCGATAAAATTATATGTAACTCAAGAACACTGCATATAAAAAATATCGTGTCACGCTTCCATCTCTTTTAATTGTTATAGTTCATTGTACCCTACATAAAAAAATTGAGCACAAGCATGTGAACATACATAATGGGTGATTTTTTTGAGGTTAGGATTTTCATGCATTAGTATTTGACAGATCACGTGAGATTTCAGACATGGTGCCAAAGAGAAAGATGCTCAGTATGCTTTGACATTTCATCATGAATAGACTTACTAACGAGCAACGCTTGCAAATCATTGAATTTTATTACCAAAATCAGTGTTCGGTTCGAAATGTGTTTTATCGACAAATTTTGTTCAGCGATGAGGCTCATTTCTGGTTGAATGGCTACGTAAATAAGCAAAATTGCCGCATTTGGAGTGAAGAGCAACCAGAAGCCGTTCAAGAACTGCCCATGCATCCCGAAAAATGCACTGTTTGGTGTGGTTTGTACGCTGGTGGAATCATTGGACCGTATTTTTTCAAAGATGCTGTTGGACGCAACGTTACGGTGAATGGCGATCGCTATCGTTCGATGCTAACAAACTTTTTGTTGCCAAAAATGGAACAACTGAACTTGGTTGACATGTGGTTTCAACAAGATGGCGCTACATGCCACACAGCTCGCGATTCTATGGCCATTTTGAGGGAAAACTTCGGAGAACAATTCATCTCAAGAAAAGTTGGCCACCAAGATCATGCGATTTGACGCCTTTAGACTATTTTTTGTGGGGCTACGTCAAGTCTAAAGTCTACAGAAATAAGCCAGCAACTATTCCAGCTTTGGAAGACAACATTTCCGAAGAAATTCGGGCCATTCCGGCCGAAATGCTCGAAAAAGTTGCCCAAAATTGGACTTTCCGAATGGACCACCTAAGACGCAGCCGCGGTCAACATTTAAATGAAATTATCTTCAAAAAGTAAATGTCATGGACCAATCTAACGTTTCAAATAAAGAACCGATGAGATTTTGCAAATTTTATGCGTTTTTTTTAAAAAAAAATTTCTCAAGCTCTTAAAAAATCACTCGTTAGAAGTATGGTTTTCATTTGCACTTTAATAGAACAAGTTAAGATTCCTACTATAAATTGGATAAATTTCAACATATTCTAAAAAATTTCTAACATAAGCTTAATTTTAAGAAATTTCATGTAAAATTACAGAGTTTGTTGAAATTTACCTAATTTATAGTGGCTAATTTTTTTTAATTTTAATTAGAGTGTGTTTAATTTTTATGTGTAAGCTGTTGATAACACAGGGCAACAGCAAAAATATGCTCGAGTAACTACTATATACATTTGATGTATCATGGCTACCTTAGTACAAAAATGGTAAAATTTTTAAATTCTATGGATAGATTTTTTTTTTTAAATTTTTTTTTTAAAATTGCAATTTTTTGAGACGTTTCTTCAAATAATTAATGATAACTCAAAAACTACTAGTCCGATATTATTAAAATAAATTCAGAAAGATTAAGATTTGCATAGCCTTTAATTCGTCTATATATCGCGTTTCAATCGGATCAATAGTATCGGAGTTATAATAAAAAACTTAAGAAAAAAATATATTTTTTACGTAAAAATGGCAAAAATTTTCGTTTTAAAAAAATCATAAAAAATCGAAAACGGCAAAAAACTTCCAGATTCATTTTTTTATCGCATAGCGACATATAATAGCAACAAAATGAGATATCGACCATAAAAATCGATTGATTTTTTTTCGAATTTATTCACATTTTAGTGAATTCGCTCATTTTCACAAAATTTTAGTTTTTTGCTTGATATACGCATTATAGCGGGTTTTCAAATGTGTGAAAAACATAAATTTTCCAATTTCAAGGGGTGCATGTCGGATTAATGTTAGATTTGATGAGAAACTTCCACCCACAAAATTTTAGTCGAATTCGACAACGTTAACACGTAGCGCATAGGCCCAAAATCTGAAAAAAAGCGTTTAAATCGAAAATAATTGACAAATTTTCAGTTTTTGCAAAATTAACGCTATTTATTTCCCCTTTTGCAAAAAAGTGGATCCTGGTCCTTAGGGCAAACACAATGAGATTTACAATAAGCTACATGTCTTTAAGTTTTCGAGTTATTACAATTTTCACTGGCCATTATATGTCCTTGAGAACTTGCCGAAGACAATTTACAAAAACATTTTACTTTTAAAATTTTTTATTTTTTTCTTTTTTAACAATAAAATATAAAATTTCGCTAAAATTGACTGATATCTTCCTATTACACAACGCAACAAAATAAAAAAATTAGATGCTTTTGAAACCACTATACAATATCCAGGTACTGCCAAAGTGTTTTGGATGAATGAGAAATGTATGGCAAAACAAGTACGCGAAATACTGTTTTGGGCAAAACACGTATTTCTGTGGGACACGTGTTACTGTGGAAATACAGTATTGAATGTAGAAAAGTGTTTGGAACAGATCTTTATGGCATTTTTATGATTTTCAGAATTAAAAAAAGTAAGCAATAAAGGAAAAGTTTTTTAATTTTTACGATTTCAGTAGAAATGTGATAAACGATGAAATGCTCCTTTTCTGTTGGCTACCTGTCGCCCTTGCTTCATTTTGACAATTGCGGCGGCAAAGTAATAAACGTTCATAAATTTGCGTGCACGCCGAATTGAGTTTTTCCGCTGGCTACCTGTAAAGATTGATTTTTTGCATAGCATTCCTTAATGTTTTTTACGATTCTTGGGAATAGGTAAAAAATAGGACCACATTAAGGGTTGTTCGAAATTTTAGTATCATTATTTATAAGAGCTCCTTGAGCCATTTCTATTCATTCAACAAGTGTTTGCGGTAACAGAAGCATAATTTTCAATCAGCCATGAGCAAGAAAACTAGAACATTTTTATGTAAAAACAATCCGGACTCATTTTGTTATGTGTGCGGCCAATATATTAACGAAAAAAAACGGAAATGCTTCTCAGCTTCATTTCAAAAGTCATATGAAGATTGCTTTAATATAAATCCGAAGAATTTTAACGAACATTGGACGCCGGGTACTATATGTACTTCATGTCGATTCAATTTAACTCTAAGCTCATCTAACAAAAAGTAAGTATAGGTTAATACATTTGGAATATTTTATAAAATTTTTAATTTTCTGTTATAAAAATTTATCATATTTATCATATTACCCCCTCTTCACATTAAACTTGGTCTGATGAAACAATTTGTTAAAGCACTTAACAAAGATGGTGAATGTTTCCAGTATATTTCAAGGAAGTTTAAAAGTTTGAGTATGGAAAAGCTGAGAGCAGGAATATTTGACGGCCCACAAATTCGCAAATTGGTCAAAGATACCGATTTTCTCAGTTCAATGTCAGAAATTGAGAAAAATGCATGGGATTCGTTTGTATGGGTTATTCAACATTTCTTAGGAAATAACAAGGATGATGATTATGTTGCGCACGTTGAAGAGATGTTAACTCACTTCCAGAATCTTGAATGCAACATGAGCATCAAGTTACATTACCTTCACAGTCACTTAGATCGTTTTCCTGAAAATCTAGGAGACTTAAGTGAGGAACAGGGCGAACGATTTCACCAAGATATTCGGACAATGGAGGAAAGATACCAGGGTCGCTGGGATGCACACATGATGGCAGATTTTTGCTGGAGTATTCAGAGCAACACTTCGTTATTCAATAATAGAAAATGTCATAAAAGAAAATTCCAAAGTTTGTAGTTTATAATATTTATTTATTTATTTTCTTATTTTATATGTTGTAATAAATTTAAATAATAAAATAGAAAATAAAAGAAAATACATGAATAAAACAATGAAATGCATTTTCGATCTATTCCATCGATTTGACTTAGTTACATTTTTTTGTCAATTGCCTTCGGCAAGTAACTTGAAAACTGTTTAACCGATTTAAAAGATATGTAGCTTATTGTAAATCTCATTGTGTTAGCCCTAAGGACCAGGATCCACTTTTTTGCAAAAGGGGAAATAAATAGCGTTAATTTTGCAAAAACTGAAAATTTGTCAATTATTTTCGATTTAAACGCTTTTTTTCAGATTTGGGGCCTATGCGCTACGTGTTAACGTTGTCGAATTCGACTAAAATTTTGTGGGTGGAAGTTTCTCATCAAATCTAACATTAATCCGACATGCACCCCTTGAAATTGGAAAATTTATGTTTTTCACACATTTGAAAACCCGCTATAATGTGTATATCAAGCAAAAAACTAAAATTTTGTGAAAATGAGCGAATTCACTAAAATGTGAATAAATTCGAAAAAAAATCAATCGATTTTTATGGTCGATATCTCATTTTGTTGCTATTATATGTCGCTATGCGATAAAAAAATGAATCTGGAAGTTTTTTGCCGTTTTCGATTTTTTATGATTTTTTTAAAACGAAAATTTTTGCCATTTTTACGTAAAAAATATATTTTTTTCTTAAGTTTTTTATTATAACTCCGATACTATTGATCCGATTGAAACGCGATATATAGACGAATTAAAGGCTATGCAAATCTTAATCTTTCTGAATTTATTTTAATAATATCGGACTAGTAGTTTTTGAGTTATCATTAATTATTTGAAGAAACGTCTCAAAAAAATTGCAATTTTAAAAAAAAATTTTTTAAAAAAAAATCTATCCATAGAATTTTAAAATTTTACCATTTTTGTACAAAGGTAGTCATGATACATCAAAATTATATAGTGGTTTTAAGAGCACATGAAATTTTTTTTATTTTGTTGTGCTGTGTAATTAATGTATTATGGTATATTAATATTTTGAAGTAAAAAATAAATTTAAATATTTAATTAAACTTCCTCCGTATAGGATGTTATTTAAAATTCGGCACTGCCATATTGATTTGTATTTTGTATTGATTGTGTCTGTTTACTGTGATGTTATTTATTTGAAGTGTTGTCTAATTGTACATTACTCGTTATTTGGTACAAGGGAAACGAATAACATTTTGCAAATTATAAACAATTGACATCTTCCTATTTTAGGAACAAGTCCCAAAACAATTTTTATTTTTCGTCGGGAATTACATAATTTTCTGAAAAATTCAGAACCTCAATTACTAAAAGATAAATTTAAGCTTCTGAGGTGGGATGTAATCAAACGTGTCAACCCTTCAGATATGGTCGATTTTATAAAAAGATTTAATAAATTTGTTCAGAATATAAGACTCGGTGGGAAAAATGCGTTAGAAAGGAAGAAGCTTTTTAAAAAAATTATAATAATTGGGTTGATGCTTCTGTCTGTTTTGATCCACCACCAACACCATTAACAAAACTAGGACGCAAGGATGTCTCATTTGAGGAGTGTGAAGAAACCACAAAAGCAAAGAAATGTAAGGAGGTAAGAGACAATATACCTTTACTTGTTTTGGCTCACGCCACACAAATGAGCTTGAGAGCTTCTGGAAAAACTGATGCTTCAAAAATAGTTAAGGAAATAATATCATCTCCAACAAGAGCGACAAAATATAGAAAAAGTTTAGAAAACGTACAAGCACAGTAATTAACTGCGGAGGAAGCACTTTCGGTTTTAGTTGAAGCGAAGTTAACTTATAAACAAGCATTTCATGGATCTGAAGCTAGTGATTCTGCGGTATTTATAACATCTATTGTGCCATTAAAAATTGTTTGTTTGAATAAAACAATTTGGCAAAATCCTCGACCTTCTTCTACTAGATTTTGTTGACCCATAAAAATTGAATTTTTGAAAGAAACTGTAATTACTTCACAACTTGAAAAAGAAAGAGTAGAAAATGAAATCAAAATTCTGAAGGATTCCGTGGTTTTAGTAGGTGATGATTGATGGCAAAGTGTGTATATATTACGGAAGCAACATCCACACAAAAATGTTACGTTTGTGGTGCTACTAGCAAAGATTTCAACTGTATTGATGAAATGATTGCCAGAAGTGTGAACAAGGATACATTTCAGTTCGGTTTATCTATTCTCCATGGCTGGATTAGGTTTTTTGAGTGTCTTCTTCACGTGGCATATAAATTATCACTTAAAAAGTGGCAAGCTAGGTCAGATCATGACAAACAAGTTGTTAAAGACACAAAAACAAGAATTCAAAAAAAACTGGATTGATCATTGACCAAACAAAACCAGGCTTTGGCAATACAAATGATGGCAATACCGCGAGAAGGTTTTTTAAGAATGCAGAAGTTTCCTCAGAAATAACAAAAATTGATCTAGATTTAATAAACAGAATGCATATAATACTTATTATCGTGTCATGTGGCCACGAGGTCAATAGTGAAAAGTTTAGTGACTTTGCATGCAATACTGCAAAACATTTTGTTAAAATATATCCATGGTACAAAATGTCATCTACCCTTCATAAATTTTTTATACACGGACCGAAAATAATATCCTATGCCCTTTTGCCAATTGGTGAGCTATCAGAGGAAGCGAAAGAGGCTAGAAACAAAGACATTAAAAACTATAGGGATACATATATTTCCAGCATGAGTAAAACTAATATAAAAAAATACACACAAAATACCGCAGGTGGCTTTGGAATTATTAATTCTTCCCGAAGAAGGCGACAATGATGATGAGGATTCTGATCATGATAATGATGATTATGATCATGATGATAATGATCATTATAATGATGATTATGGTGATGATGTTGAAGATATCTAAAGCTATTATAAACAATAATACCCAAAATGGATTTAAATGCATATATATGTACATATAATTTTTCTCTTCTTTTTTAAATAAAAAAATATTTCTATCAGTTTTTTTTCAAAAACCTTATTTTTTCACTAAATAATGTACAGTTATTCCAAAAAAAATTTTATATCAACAATAATTGGCTTCCCTGAATTAATCCTCAGTTTACCTATGTTTCAACCCATTGTGCGTCGGATCAACCAGGAAGGGCTAGCATATAATAGTTATACAGACCTGTTCTGAAATTCACTTTTTATCAGAGTGATTTGAAATCATGTAAAACGTGTTCTACAGGCCTGTTCTGAAAATCACGTGATTTTAAATCACGAACCGTTTTAAAATCACGTGTTTTATTTTACCCTGTTCTGTAAATCACATAATTTTTTATTTTTTTAAGCGATTTTAAAATTGTAAAACCACAAGAAAATTGCTGATTATTATTATTTTTTTGATTAAATTTTACGTAATACGTAAAATAAAAGCAATCTGAAGGGTCTAGGGTAACATTGTGAACCCCAAAAGATTTAAAATGAAAGCAGTATAAAAAATGGTCGTTTTAAGGCTTTAGTTACGGAACCATTGCAATTTTTAAGTCTAGCAAGGTTAGATGTACTTTCTAAACACTTAATCTGCTGACAGTTAAAAAGAAGCAGAAAAACACAATTTTTTTTATAAAATGTTACTGCAAAAGAAGAGAATTCAAAAATGCACTATTTTTTAAATTTTCCTTATAAGCAGGCCTGTTCTGAAAATCACTTTTTATCAAAGTGATTTGAAATCACGTAAAAGGTGTTCTACATACAAAAAATTTTTAAATCACGTGATTTTAAATCGGTAAGGAAAGTGTCTGTGATTTCAAATCACTTACTTATTTTTGCGAGTTCTTTGTTGTTAATTTTATAACAAACTGCTGTAATAAATAGTATAAAGTGTTCTTTTATGACTTTTGTAGTTAAATTACGTAATATTCAGGCCTGTTCTGAAAATCACGTGATTTTAAATCACGAACCGTTTTAAAATCACGTGTTTTATTTTACCCTATTCTGTAAATCACATAATTTTTTATTTTTCTAAGCGATTTTAAAATTGTAAAACCATAAGAAAAATCACGTGATTTAAAAATTTTTTGTATGTAAAACACCTTTTACGTGATTTCAAATCTCTTTGATAAAAAGTGATTTTCAGAACAGGCCTGCTAGATACAAAAATGTTTAGAATCACGTGATTTTAAATCGTTTAGCAAAGTGTCTGTGATTTCAAATCACTTGCTTATTTTACGAGTCCTCTGTTGTAAATTTTATTACAAACTGCTGGAATATATAGTTTGAAGTGTTCTTTTATCATTTTTGTAGTAAAATTAGGTGATTTATAAGACAAATTTAAGAAAATTGCAAATTTTTAAAGACTCTTCTTTTGCAGTAATATTTTATATTAAACACATTTTTTTCGTGTTTTTCCATTTCTTTTTAACTGTCAGCAGATTAAGTGCTCAGAAAGTACATCTACTCTTGCCAAATATAAAAATTCCAATGGCTCCATAAATAACGCCTTAAAACTCCCATTTCTTACTCTGCTTTCATTTTAAACCTTCTGGAGTCCACAATGTTTCCTTGGACCCTCAGATTGCTTTTATTTTACGTATTATGTAAAATTTAATCAAAAAAACAATAAAAATCTGCAATTTTCTTGTGGTTTTTTAATTTTAAAAACATTTAAAAAAATAAAAAATGGTGTAATTTACAGAACAGGGTAAAATATTTCAGAACAGGCCTGATAATTTCAAAAAGCTTTTTCGTTAATAATAAGTTCGAAAAAATAATCGTTGCGAAAAGGGATAAATAAAACGCTCGATTTAATTATATTTTTAGTTTCTTTTTATTTCATTTTTATAAGGTTTTGTTGTACATACAGAATACACATTTTATATATTTTTAATAAATTTTATTTCCATTTCTGTCTAACATATGATTATTAAATTAGTTTTTGTTTTAATATAGATTAATATAACTTTTATATATATTTTTATGTTTAAGTATTTTTATATGTGAATTATATAGATTTCTTCATTTAGGTCTTAACAATTTAACATTCACAAAAATATCATGGTTTTAATTTTATTATTAATAGTAAAGATTTAAAAGCTATGAAAAATTTTTAAAAATAATACAAAAACAATAATAATTTCTTCTTTCAATTTGTTTCTATTTTAAAATTAAACACAAATAAAAATTGTAATTATATTAGTATCAGGTTGAATATTTAATAAAAATTTAATGTTGGTTTTATATAATGACGCTTAAAGCTTTTAATAGTTTTTCTTAATTTTTATAAAATAATATTATTTAATTATTTATATAATTTTTAAATCTTGTAAAATATTGTAAGTTTTGTTTTTAAGTGAACAAATGGAAAATAAAAATTTGAAAATGCTAAGAATTATGTGTTAATTATATAATTAAAAAATCTGTTTTATAAAAAATAAGTTTTTTGGAATTGATAATAAATTGTAAACACGTACATATTATTGGGAGCTTTTTAACATTACAGCAGAGGTAAAAAACATTCACCCAAGAGAACTAAATATGAAAATAATTTACCCAAGTGCGAGCACACAGGACGGGGTTTCGTAACATCGCACAATATTACAATAATAAAGTTCTTAAGTTCTTAATATTTCCCTATTCGTTTTAAGGTAGTCAACAACACTTATTTTTGTACCTGCGACATAAAGATTAAAACAAAAACATAACATGTAATAACAAGTGTCCCAAAAGTAATGCCATGTCATGTTGTGTTATATCGGTCAAATTACGACCTCTCGATTGACATTTTTAATTTTTTCTGGTTCGCATCCATCTTTTTAAATATTAACTTTCAAGACTTGCAATGTTTGCGATTTGATTTGGTAAACACGATATTCTAAAAGCCCTAAATAAAAATTGCACAAGCTGAGAGATCATTTTGCTCGGAAATTGGTCAAACAAGCATTTGCAATAATTCCACGTTCTTTATGAGTGTGCTGCTCTAGTGCTTGTTGTCTAATATTCTCTATTTCTCTACAACATAGATGTCAAAGAACAATGACATTTGACACCATTTGGAAAAATTATGGCATATTCACATTATGACATTACTTTGGCGCCACCCATGAACAAAAGAAAAATTAAAAACAACCCAGAGGTAAAAAGAACGAGTACTATGGCCTTCTAGGAGGCATCTTTGCTCCTTATTTGGGAGGCACAAGACCTTCCACTCTCATATCTTTTTTACACAGGTTGTCATTGCGGAGCAGGACTTCCCGCTTGCTGCTGCCGCCGAAAAGTGTCTCCTAGAAGGCAAAAAAATCTTTTGGACAAGTTTATTTGTTCTGTTCTTCTATTTTGTTAAGCTTTTAAAATTTATTTTTAATTGAAATATTTAAAATTTTTAATTTTTTTTTTTTTGGGAATCGAACCCTCAATCTCTAGGCTGATAGACCAGCACACTACCAATCAGTCTATCGAAGCATCTCAGTTGCTAGTATCACTAATAAAATAAACGCAAATTAACTGCCAGTCCCACGATGTCCATCGTTTGCACAAATACATTTAAAACAACAACAAAATTTTTTAATTTGTTTTTGTTTTAAATGTATTTGTGCAAACGATCGACATCGAGCGACATCGTGGGACAGGCAGTAAATGTTTTTTTTATAACTGAGCAATCTAAAAATAGAAAATTTTGTTTTTGTCATACAAAATATATAAATATAACATCTCGCTTCCCTTCTAAGAGAGCCAACTCATTTGAAAAGGTCTTCTTTGGAAGGCACAGAAAAATGAGGTTCGTAGCGAGAGAAGATCTAAGCATGACTTATAGAAGGCCTGAAAAGAGAAGGCCTGTTTAGTTTTACCACTTTTATTCACTTGTTAATATTTCATCCGAAAGGTATGCAACTCATTTGTCTGGCATACAAATTCAACAACATCTTACTTGCAACTCTTGCTTGTTTTAGTTTTTTTATTTAAAAATAAAAAAAAATTTAAAAATTAATAATTTTTCTGTTTAGAGACAGAGTTTAAAATTAAATTAAAATTTTTGGAAATTATCGCATTTTCAAAAAATTTTTGTACAATCCTACAGATATCTAATTCTCTGTACAAATCCCCAATGACTGTCCAGTTAACATCACTGAACTGCACTATTTTTATTGTGGAAATTCTTTGTAGTATTAAAATAAAACTGGAGTGGCCTACACTCGACATTACCATACCCAATGGAAACAGATACTTTTATGGATATATTACATAAAAAATAAAAGTTCAAAGTATATTTGAATCGAAAAATTAATTATTTTCGGTTTTGGGTGTTAAGTATAGTACCCCTTGCTCTTCCCAAAATTTATACAGCTCTTTATCTCCATAAACCAAAGGCACATACTGAATTTCGCTTTAATATGTCATACGGTATGACCTGTAGAGCGTTCACAAAATTTGGGGGTAAGGAAACTACCCCTTGCCCCGCCCCGATATACCAAAGGCACATGGTCAAGATGGATTCAGGAGACCTCGAAACGTATAAATCCGTCGAAATCCCGAGCTCGATTTTTTTCGTGATTACTATACATTACATTATACTACGTATGGTAAAGTAAAAATTAAGGATTTGCCCATAGAAGACTTGTATGGCAACTTGTATGTTAACTTGTAAATTACCCAGTTTGTGTATTTCATATTTTAGACACGGAAAATACAAAAAGTCTGTCAACAAAATGTACTGTTTTAAAATAAAATTTTTTCATCATTCAAGTCCTGATTTTTGATGAGACCATCTGGTCACGTTAGGTATCATTCATAAGTACACTTGTTTGGTAGAAACAAAACAGACAGTTTAACGAACTTTACAAAGAAAATATATTTTTGTCAACTAATTAAATCTCTCTTAAAACCTCGTTAGACTGATTGGTAGTGGGCTAGCCTATTAGTCTAGAGGTTGGGGGTTCGATTACCGCCAAAGCCTCTGGATATTTTCTACAGGCAAGCAAAAAGTTTCGCAGTTAGTGTCTTAAAAAACAAAACAAAATATGGCGTCAAATAATCTGATCAAATGCAATCTTGTGCCTATTATTCCTGGTCAGTGTTGTTATCGGGGGATTTTTACTTAAGTGTGGGAATAAAAAATATGGTTTGGGGATTGGGGAGTTCGTTGAGGATAGTTAAGGATTTCGGGATTTTGGTTTTCATTTAAGCTACGTTTTGAATTAATGTAACACTGTGGAACAAATTGAAGTTAGCAAAAGTTAGGTCGATTCTGCGAGTGAGGGGTGAAAATAGAGGCTTAATAAGAAGACCCGTATTGAGGCGTTTGCCTTGCTTTGTTTGCAGTCATATGCCGATCTTCAGCATATTGTTTATATGGTTTTTTGGCTATAAATCGTCGACTAATTGATATTTTTTAAATCTGTAAAAGCCAAATTATTGCTAAAAAAAATCACACTTTTTGAAAATATTTTCTACAAAACTAAGTCTTTTTTCTTAATATTAATTTACTTCCGATATTTTATGTAACAATTTTTTTCACCCCTCACTCTCAGAATCGACCTAACTTTTGCTCACTTGAATTTTTTCCACAGTGTAATTTTATGATTATTTCAATTGTTCTTTTTAAAAGTTATTGGTATCTACACATGTGCTAACAAAAAAAAGTTGTAACAATTTTGATCCATCCCCAGAAATGATGATAATTATCACTGCGGACCAAATTCATAACAATGAATATGTTTGTTTTGTAAAAGGTTTAAAAATAAATTTTTTTTTATAAATTAAATTAACAATAGTAAAAACACAGCGTGTGTTAATTTAAATACAAATATTATCCTTTTAACATTTGGAAGGGAAACAAATAGTTTGGTAGCATATTACGGGTGGGGAAGAGAGTATTTTTTTTCGTCGACACACTTTTTGAAATTTGCTTCAATAATAATAAACTATTTTCGACAAAACGTTCATTCGTTTGAACGCAAATGAAAAACAAAAGGGAATTCAAAATGTTTTTCTTCCAAATGTTCGCCCTTCTACAGTGGGACTAAGGTACTTAGGGAATTTTGGAAATTAAAAAATTCATCATGGGGATGGCACTATAAACCCTGTTCCAGGTGTTAATTAGCCCTTAGTTCTCTTTAATATTGCCTTTTAACATTTTCTCTTACAAAATAAAAGCTCTGGAGAAAACTTTTTATCATAAAGCTTTTTTAAAAAAGCACTTGCATTATGCAGCAATTTTTCTTTTAACCTACAGCAACGATTTCTCTATGATTTCTATATATAATTTATGAAAACTCCAAGAAGCAGACGTCTTCTATACTTTTGGATAATTTTTCCGTAACACTTGTCACACCTTAGTAGTATTTAATATCTTGCTTAAAAAGAAATATTGATTGTATCGTTTGGTATTTACAAAATATTTAGTATTAAAAAAAATCATTATTTTTATAAACTCTTCTAGAATTATACAGTAAAGTCTTAAAATTAAGTTTTTTTTTTCTTTTAAAAGAAAGAGAACACCAAAAATGTCAATCAAGGTCTCAAAAATATTTCAAACATTATTAAGTAATTTTATAATCCATTCTGCATTTACGCTTAGTAAAAGAATTAAAGCAAAATTAAATATGTAAATGCTCTTCTTAATGTCAAGTATAGAAGCTCTTTGTTGGGTTGTAAGGAAGGCATAGAGGTTGATTAAGCATTTTGGTAATAACTAGGCCTCAACGCTTTTAAAGTCTGCATCAATTTAAAGCGTCTTTTCGGCAATATAATAATTATTTAAACTTTAAAGCTCGTCTTACTTTAAAGCTTCCTTGGCTCTTTGCTCCCATTCGGCTCTTCTCTGATGTATGCCTTTAAATTCTCCCATGGTGGCTGATCTTTCTATAGTTTTGCTTATGTTTATGGGGGGGCCATCAGTGCTGGAAGATGTATTTAAGTCTCCCAATTTCATGGTGGATCTCTCTAAAGTGGATGCAGTTTTGGTAGGCGATAAGGTATTATTATGATTGTTATTGCGTTCTATAGACATGGCTCTTAAGCCGCTGGCTAATTTTATGGGCGGCAAAAAGTTTTTGCCACCATTTAAAGCTGATGTTTCTCCATTAGTGGAGCCACTATTATTGTTGTTAATGCACAATGCTGAGTGCGAACTTCTACAGCCGCCTAAACGGAAATCAGCTAAGGAGTTACGATTATTGTTGTTGTTGTTAGTATTCATCGATCCATTTATGGTTGTTTGGCTGGTATTTACTTGAGAGTTGTGGCTTTTAACAACACTTATCGTGTGACTGGTTTCCAATTTTGGTAATTTATCCAACTTCTCATCACTGGCTGATTGATTTTCCTTATCACTATCTACACTTGGGTTAGAACATGGATTGCTGAACTTCTTTAATGTTTGGGGTGCTGATAAATTACTATTACCATTGGAACTAAGAATTTTATCTAAATCCTCATCTTTAATTTTCAGAGATCTGCGGGCAAAGACTTTCATTAGCTCCGGCGTAGAATCGTCTTTGTTAGAGCCATTATTACCATTACTATTGACAGAATTTCCGTTAAGGGAATGCACAGAAGCGGCAAATGACTTTTTACGCAATATAACTGAAGTGTCAACAGGCGACAAATCTTTTTGTTCGCTTTCGCTTTTAGAGGCAGATTTTTTGGTAACTTCTTCGCTTAGAGATTTTTTGCGCTCAAATCTTATTTCCTCCACTTTCTTTTCCGCTTTATTTTTTTCCTCGCTCATAAAGAGACGTCTACGCTCTTGCAATGATAAAGAGTTTGTATTGGAGGAGTTTGTTTTTTCAAATGTCTCTGGAAATTTTACATGATCTCTGGTAGTCTCTCTCTCATTGATGGTGGGAGTAGGTGGTGTTGTTGGAGTGGTGGGAGTTTTTTTTATCGGACTCTTGGGTGGTAGGCCGGTACATATTTTAGCCTGTTTATTTATGGCTTCATTAAAAAGTCCCGAAAATCTCTTCTCAGTGGCGGGAGATGTTCTTTCATTTATATCAACACTTTCACTGCTCAAACGGCGGAAACTTAAGTCATCCATACTGCTGCTACAATAATTCTTTTCGGGTGAACACTCTCTGGAGAATGATGTAGAGTTTTCTTTAATATTTTTTGCTAAAACTAAATGACCTTTTGATGTTCTAGTCGGATCTACACGATTCAATTGTATTTTCATAAATTCCGGTACATTTGATTGTGGAGATTTCTCCGATGACTCAAATACACTTGAAGATCTTCTGGTGGAATTGCATCTGAAACCATTAGTGGTTTTGTTGTTATAAGTAGGAGCCGATTTTCTCTCAATTTCTTTAGTTGCTGTCTCCGCGCTGCTCGAGAATAAAGCATTAGTTTTGACCGCTGGCTTATCTCGCAATGTGACAGTAGATGAGCTGGGAGAATTTAAAATATTTTCATCACTCAAGGATTTTTCTCTTCTTAATGACAAAACAGTTGGTCTAACTTTTTCCGGTGCTGAAGCTTTTACCACTTCATTGGCTTGCTCTTCGGAATAATTAATTGATCTTCTAATTACACTTACAAAAGGTGACTTGACAATCAAATCAATGTTGTTTTCTATTTCGGACATATTTTTATTGCATGAAATAGGTGTGGAGGTGTTGAAGGGTGCAACAACAGCTGCTGGCGTTAAAAGTTTGGTGGGGGTAGTCTTAATGGCTCCTGAGCTATTAGTGGTGGTAGTCATTATTATATTCTTATCATAATTACTGAATGACTTTCGGCTCTCCCGCTCTGGCTTGACCAATTTGTTGTCATTGATTTCAAAGCCTAAAGAAGTGTGTTTTTCATCTAATAGCTCAGGTGGTGAGGGTGAAGTATATTCCTTTTCATTTAATATAAAATCTTTGGGGAAGGGAATTCTTAGGCTCAGACTTAAATCTGGTAAACTGGGCATATTGTTGTGCACTGAGCCAGAAGAAATATTATCTTTTTGCTCACCATACGCCCTAAAGCTTCGGGACTTTTCTACTGATTTTCGCTGCTTTTGCAGCTCATAATTTTGTAAGAGGGTTGTTGAGGACAACTTTTCTGATATATCCAGAGACACAATAGAAGTATTAGAAGACGCTCTGGCAAAAGAATCGTTAGAGCGTGAAATTTTTTGCTGAAAAGCTGAGAGACCTACAATTTTGGGTTTCTTTTCGTAATGATGTTCGATTTTAAGCGGATGATTGCTAATGTTGGATTGTTGCTTGGTAATCTCTCGTACAAGAGAAGTGGATTGGAAGGCTTCATTTATTGATTTAGAGGATGTAGACTCTGTTTTCTCTTTGCTTGTCTTAATTAATTCCTCATTGCTGATATTTTGAGGCAAATAGCGTTGGCGAGCAGCTGGTCCCGATTTCGGTTTAGTGGGAGATTTATTGCCCAATTTGCGTTCATCTTTAGCTGACATTGCAAAGTTATTTACAATCAAAGTTTGGCCTCCTGGGTTACTTTCGTGGTAAATTTCTTTCTTGATTTCTTTACGTTTTTCTTCTACCGTATTTTCATATGTTATAAACTCATTCTTGGATTTTTCCAAAACACTCGAACTGACAATCGAGGCAGTAGAGGACATTTGTAATTTCTTTGGTTCATTTTGTTTCTTATCCAGTTCATCTACATCCTCATCACCAGCATTGGCCTTGGCTATAGAACGTTTTGAGTTTCGATGCATTAAACGACGTAGAAAACCGCTTTCAGCAGTTTCCAATGGCTGAGAAGTTTTACCCGCAACCTCGGTTTTTTTCGGACCATCGCATTGGTTCATTACTTCTTCATTTTGTTGAGTATCTTTGGATTCAAACATGGCGCTGGCTTTAGCGGTCAAATTACGCAAATCAAATATGTTAGTAGTAGTTGTTGTTGTAATGTTCGAATTAATCGTAGATTTTGTTGTATTCGCATAAGTGTTTTTCGTAGTTTTGGTTAAAGACTCCTTGGTGGCAGTGTTTGGTAGTGGTTCGTCTATAAGGGTTACAGCGTTGACGCTCGGTGGTAGAGAACGTGTTTTAGCTTTGATATCACCATCTAATTACAAGTATATAATGTTAATAAATATATTTAATGCTGAGTGATTTTTAAGAAAAATTTACCTTTAACTTCCAGTATTTGTTTGTTTACAAATTTATTAAAATCTTCATTTGCCTCTGGTATTGAAGTCTGTTGATTAAAAAGAATTATTTTTTTCCGGGTTTCAAATTGTTTCAACAAGAAAACTTACCTCCAAGGTCCTTCTATGTTGCCGACTGGGGCCACCCTTTTTCTTTATTGGTCTAATGGCCATTTTATGTTTGGCTGCCGTATGTGATAGTCTCTGCCAATCGGAAGAAAACAAATCTACTTCATCCTTAGTATCGTCGAATGAAGATTCTGGATGTCTTAAAATATCCAGTGACATTGATGCGCTAGACATTGCCGAAGATCGTGAGTATCTCGTTGCTGAGGCATGTTCCTGTACAACTTCTGCGGCGTTAGTAGAAATATTTGTAGATGTTGTCACGTTCGCTAAATAATCCTCTCCATCGTTACTGTTCATGCTTAACATACTTAGGGAGGATAATTCATTTTGTTTTTCACCCAAAGTGACCGACTTGTTACCGACTGAGAGGTTGGTGGCTGCCGTAGCATGATGTTGTACACTAGTCGCACGCCTTTGTGGGGAAGCTGGACTACGTGGCAACCCCAAATCTTCATCGGATGCATCGGGACGATTACGACGTTTACGTAAGACATCAGCAAGCTCGGCCTAGAATAAAAGAAAAATTATAAATTTTATTATAAATTTTCATTAGAAATGTTTTTATTTTTTTAATTTTTTAATACCCATGTTTTCCATCGAAACACTAGTCGCGCTCTAAAGCAACTTCTTCCGGATCTTGTATCACCAGTCACGGGATTTATTTTCATTTTAAATGGGTTTTGTTTGAAATCGAGTATTTTCATTTCAATTTACTTTTGCTTAATTGTGAAAATTATAACTTTATGTTCCTCAATTTAGAATTATTTTAGCAGCAGCTTTATATGAGGTTGAAACTAAAATTGTTTATGGATTCTTTACATTAAAGTGTCCATTTTAAGGATATTTTAAAACATATAAGTAATAAGTCCTGTCTGTAAGAGTTTCTATTTCTTATTTTATGACAAACCTTTGGATTTACAATTAAATCTGGTTTAATTTGCAGATACAAAAATGAAGAAGACAACACTGGACTTGACGCGTATTTTTTAAATACGGCTATAATTTTTTGCTAACAGCATTTGTTTTTGAATTACAGCTAACTCTGCCATTTTTACTTAAATCTTCGTTTTTTATTGGAAAATATTTGGAGCGTTTTTGTGGGTGTGGTATGTGGTATGTCTACGGTTATGGTCAAGTGGAAAAAAAGATGTAATAATGAACTTCGAAATCATCATGATGGTGAGGTTATCGTTCAGCCTCAAGAGGGAGAGAATTTACCTGGCAAATACACCAGCCATGTTATTGTGTGTGTGTGATAAAGGAGTAGACGGAATGGCTTCGGGCCTCATTTATTTATTTATTTTTCTTTAGCTCAGCTGGCATGATTTTTTTCTGTAGCTGCAAATAAACCGGATGAGTTGGCAAAAGAACCATCCCAAGACGGCCAACCATCTGGCAACACATTTTATTTACTTTTGCGACAGCTGCTGCTACAAAAATGGCTGTGAAAATAAATGGAATTAAACCTTAAAATCGAAGGGAAATTTTATTTAATACTTCCACTAGTTCATATTAAACTCGGAATAACGAAACAGTTTGTAAAGGTGCTTGACAAAAGTGGCGAATGTTTTACTTTTCTTTAATAAAAGTCTCCCGGACTAAGTAAATTGAAAGCTGGTATTTTTGATGGACCATAGATTAGGCAATTCGTAAAATATCCTAATTTTTTTAAACCAATGACTGAAGTTGAATAAAAAGCTTGGAATTCATTTGTTTTGGTTACGAGGTACGACCATGTCGAGCTTGTTGAGTGCATACCATCAAAATTGGATTTCCCAGCGCGTTGATTCTGCACTATTACCCCCGCATTCATTATACATCAACCTGTCTTAACAAAAGTCAAACTTCATATAAAACAACATTATTTTTAATACTTGTTTTTTATAAGAAGTTTGACTTTTGTTATGACATGTTAATGGCTAATGTAGACAGGGGTTTAGGGATTGCTTTTGATGCGCTCAAATTATATTGCAATTAGCACCTTACGTGTTGAAATCTTTGAAA
This sequence comes from Phasia obesa, assembly GCA_949628195.1. Taxonomy (NCBI): domain Eukaryota; kingdom Metazoa; phylum Arthropoda; class Insecta; order Diptera; family Tachinidae; genus Phasia; species Phasia obesa. The sequence continues at coordinate 38,005,884 of OX451219.1, forward strand.
CTTAAGCAGTAACTAGTTCACATTTTATTGAATATAATTGGCCGTAATGATTGACTAAACTACAAGGTGGTGCAACATTAATCGCCCTTTCGGAAGGTGTTTTAATTCTCCATGTATTATTTTTAATTTGGTTTTAAAACTAATACACTATATATCGTCACCTAAAATGCAAAACAGTTTATCATAAAAAAAAATTCAAAATTGATTTTTTAATGACTACGCTTGGCTACATCATATTACATATGTGTGCAAAATTATAAACTTCTACTACTTCTACTGCTTTTCTGAGACGAAATATAAAGTATCATCCAACACTCATGCTTATGACAATAAGACAGAGTACATTACTTATTATTTTTGAAAGAACAGAGCTAGTTTTAACTTTTTTATTGATTTTGTTCAACTCGCCATTGCACAGTGGCTTAAAAGGTTTTCATTTTGGTAATAATTCGGTTGCTCATAAACTAGTAAAGATGTATTAATGAAATTTTATAGATCAAAGCCGAGGTGTTTTTCAGTAGAGTTGCGGACTGTTGTCCCCCTAGGTAAATAAAGGAGGACTTGTGGTTAAGCCCTCAACCTTGTATCTCAAGCATACAAATTTTTTTAAATGTCACAAAAGGTATATTTGTAGCTCAAATGTGAAGATTTTTAAGTTATAGTCAATTTTTGACCAACCTTATCTTAATATTTTTGATTTTGTGGACTCATTTATAATTGGATTATGCAATTTTGATGAAATTTAAAGTAAAATAATGTTTTGTTCTGATAGCGCGTTTCGTATAAAAGTTACAAACCTCTGAATTGGTAAAATGACCGGTTTTTCGGTGGTATGGGATTTTGCTTACGTAAGTTAAACTTACTTCCTTACTACTAAATTTGTCTACAATATTTTAAAGACAATCTAACTAGAAACAACAAACGACAATATACAAAATTGGGTCATAAATTGTAACGGGTCTTCCTCAAGCCCTATTCAAACATAGCCAATTTTGAAACAAATTTTTTTTCTGTATTTAAAAATTTTTTAAATCTTTATTTTATGGGAACATACTCGAAAAAGGACTTGACAGCACCGTGGTTCACAAAGGCAGGGTCATCACTTTTGTAAAAAAAAAACAATTTTTTGAATTGGGTTTTTTTACAAAAGGAATTTAGTTTGACTTCGTTCTCACCAACTGACAGTAGATGATAGAATACATTTTTTCTTGTAATCCTTTTTCTGAGCTTGGTTGGTTTCATAGACACTGTTGCCAACTTTTTCCTACGATTTCCCACCAAAATTGTATTGAAAAACGCTAGAAACCGCTAAATTTTTTGTTTAGCGGTAATTGAAGTGAAAAAATAGCTAAAACTAAAAGTTACATTTAAATTCCAGTATATTTAAATTTATTTAAATTTTGAAGCGATTTTTGTTGAGTAGTTTATGCCATTTAATTATGGATATTACTCGATTGTAAATGACTAAGGGAAATTTAAAATATAATTTAAGGAAATTTAATAAATATTAAGCAAACTTGAATCATTTTTTTTTCAGATATAGGAACTATTTATTCGTTTCTGATAATTAAACCTTTCTCAAACAACAACTTGTAAAGCAAGCAGAACTTGGAATGACGAAAATCCTCACAAAGTGCTTCAGGCTTTTTTGTTACAATACAGTTGCAATTAAATTTAAAAATGTAATTTCATTTTACACGAGTAGTAACTAATACCTTTTTGCTGAAGTGACACAAATGCAACCCCCAAACTAAAAGATAAGCAAACTTACTTGTCTACCGGATCACATCCAGATAAAGTTGTTTTTTTGTTTACATCTCATTCTGTTGGAGTAATTTGTCCCATATATTTTTGAAAATATGAGATAATTTTTGTGCTGTTACTTACGTTATTCGATACAATTTGTAAATGTTTTAAAAATACCATGTCACCTACCACATAGGCACCGTAGCAATCGATTTATTGTGAATAAAATTTTAACCCAGATATAGTTATTTAGCACTTATGTATATATTATTTTAACTTTAGAAACGAGGGTTCGGAGTTATGCTCTATTAACTCGAAGATTTAAAAGTTAGATGGACCTTAAAAAAATTTCTGAAAAACACAAAGGAACTAATAGCGTAGAATAGCTGAGAAGTCGTGATTCTCACATGAGAGAAATAAGAACCACAAGTTACGAAAATTATTTTTAACTGTCACTCTGTACAAAAAAAAAGTTTTCTCTGTTCAAAGGCATTGGATGTTTGACAAAAATTGTATATCTTAAAATCAATTTAAAAATTTCCCGCTAACCGCTAAGAGACCATTTTCCCCACGATTGGCATTACAAAAACGCTAGATTTAGCTGCATAATCTCCAAATTGGCAACAGTGTTCATAGATGATGGTTACAACTTAAAACCACCCAAACAAAGTATGTAGATGCGAAGAATGCTGAAGACGACTGTGAAAAAAAATTCCCATTTCTTTCTTTAAAATTAATCACCTTATTTGTAAAAAATACTCTTACTAATACTTAGAAAAAATCAATCGAACTTAAGCCTGGCATCGAAAATTAATTTGTTAATCAATAGTTCGACTAATAATTTAAATATTCAATATTTTTATTTGTTTATAGATATTAAAATTGATGAATTGATGAAAAAGTGTACATAAAAAACAGCTTCTTTTAATCCAAAATATATTTCTTGTTTCATGTGACTCTAGATTTAAAATTTAAGTTTATATATCTCAAATAGTTTTCATATTATATAGTTTTTTTTGCTTTTGCTGTAAACTTATGAAATGTGATGTTACGTTATTTTGCATTTTAGGTAACGATATATAGTACAAGCACCTAGAATTGTGTCTTTGGAATTTTAGGATGCTGATTTGAAATACGCCCTCTGTTTTACAAACTTGTTTCGAGATATGGCTTTATACACAAAATAAAGGATGTTGCACGATGGTGTCAGCATAACTCGGTTACAGTTTACCCAATTTTAGTAGTTAATAAATAAGAAAATCCGCACTAGTTTTAAGTCAAAAACAAAAATAAAGAAATGGCAAGCTCTAAAAGAATTTGTAGGGGAGAGGTAGCTAACTTGGATACCTCATAGCGCCACTCTGGGAAATGGATGGTACCCACCGTCAAAACCTAAGCTGAGATACACCTCTGCTATGCTTATGTCAAATTTTGGGTCAATGGGCTTAGCCCTTTACAAATGGATGAGTTATTTCCAAAATATTTTGCTTCTGCCTCTGTGCACTGTCTGGTTTATCCCAACTCTAGTTGTCGTTATTTTGTTTGTTTAAACTAAAATTTTTATTTTCTTGCGACGGATTTCTCCATTTTCAAACTTTGCATGTTTCATTAGAATGACACATACTAAATAAGAAAGCCAAGTAATTTCATGTGACATTAATGAATCTTCATATCGCACAGTTCCCAGATCAAATCTTTAAGAACCACAAAAATTTATTTTGCATCACACACTGTCTTCTTTAACTGGAAAAATGTCGTTACTCATTTAAAAATTACAACCACTCTGATAAAAATGTTTGCTTCAATTACAGGTTTTACTTAGTTGCAGATACATATTTAATTCAATTTTTATTTTCTTAATTGGGAGAACTAAATCAATTAAAAAATTAATTACATATGTATGTATCTGAAACTGATTAAAAACACATATTTTTCTTCTCTGCATATATTAAAAAAAAAACTGTTTTTTGGCTCTCTTAAACAATTGTAAATTTTGAGTTGAAACTGTTTACGATTTAGTATCCGATATACAGTGCCGGTCAAAAAAAAGCACCAACGACGAAATGTAGTTTCATTCCAACTGAAAAATAAATGGTAGATGAGTCCAGAATTATATTATTTGGAAGCAAGGGATCACGCTCCTACGTAAAAAGATCCCCAAACACAGAATTCAACCCAAAACTTAAACTCAAACCATAAAAGTCGGTGGATCTAGCGTAATAATATGGGGTAGTTTTTCTTACTGTGTAGGACCTTCTAAACCACAATAAGAACATTTATGTTTTTATACTCAGGGAAGTAAGGGAATATTACTTACGCTTCTGAAAAATGCCGTTGGTGTGGGTCTTCCAGTAAGATAATGACCCGAAGCACACAAGCAAGCTTGCGACAAAGTGGTTTCGGGACAATATAGTCAATGTGATAGAATGGCCCGATCAGAGCGCAGACCAATTAAGAAATTATGGGCAATTAAGAAATTGTGTCTCAAATGCTACCAAATAACAACGAAGCGCTTTGGACAGCTGTCCAGCAAATCTGTAATAAAATTCCAAAGGAAAGATGCCAAAATCTTGTAAATTCGATGCTAAAACGTTGTGCAGACGTTATTACAAAAAATCAGTCAAGTGCGAGTTAGTCTCACACACGTAGGGTTCCGTACTATGATTAGTACGCCTTTAAAAACTCAAGTTGTTAATTTTTCATGTCTTATGGGGCACCCTTTTCTTTTTAAAATCAAAGTCATATTCGCGAAAATTGCATCGCTATTGGAACACCCTTTAAATTTTAGGAATTGTTGTTATAACGGCCATGGTAATACACTTTCTACAAAAATATCAAGCCTCACTATTGCGGTTCACAAAATAAGGTAATATACGTGAAAACATGTCACTGATGGATCACCCTTTAGTAATTAGTAATTGTTACAGTGGCCGAAGTACAACATCTACTATAAACAATTCAAGAGTCTACCTATTACGGTTCAAAAAATAAGACTATTTAAATAAAAATCATGGCTCTGTCGGAACACCCTTTAATTTTGTATTATTTGCTATAGTTTCCATAGTAATAAACCTCTTGTAAAAACTTCAAGAGTCTACTTATTATCGCTCAAAACTTAGGCCATATACACGAAAAGCACGTCACTCTCGGAACACCCTTTAATTTTAAGGTTTAATTTAATAGAAAGCGAACATAGAGTTAATTACTGTCTGCAAATTTTCAGTGGTTGCCTCCTATAGCTCAAGAAATAACGGCAAATAACACCTCACTTTCGGAACACCCGATAAGTTTTAGTATTTATTGCTATAATGGACACAGTTATACACCTTCTGTGAAAATTTCAAAAGTCTACCTATTATGGTTCAAAACTTAGGCCTTATACATGCAAATCACTCCACTTTCGGAACACCCTTTAATTTTTAGGTTTATTTTTTAAACTTGTTTATATAGCGAACTAAGTTTTAATTACCGCTTGCATATTTTTAGTGTATTCCTCCTACAGTTCAAGAAATAAACACATATTCGTGAATAACACTTCTCTATCGGAAAACCCTATAATTTTTAGTATTTGCTACTATAGCGGCCACTGCTATACACCTTCTGTGAAAATTTCAAGCTTCTATCTATTATGATTCAAAACTTAGGGCTTATACATGCAAATCACACCACTATCGGAACACCCTTTAATTTTTAGGTTTATTTTTTTATACTTGTTTATATAGCGAACTAAGTTTTAATTACTGTTTTTAAATCTTCAGTCTGTAGCTATTTTAGTGCTAGTTAATAGTAATAGTGAAAAATACAATTGAAATGATTTTTATATTGAAGAGTGTTTCGTAATATAAACTTTACTTTGCTTATCTAAACGATTATCAAGAAATATAATTCTAGGCACTGCAAAATAATCTTCTAATTTTAAAGTCAAAAAGGATTGTACAATTTCAAATCACTTTCTACAATATGACCAATAATTTACACAATGATTTTCAACGCAATAGATACAATAAAATCAATTACATTTATTGCCCTAATTCCAGTAGTTTTATTCCAAGTTATCAACTAGCAACTTGCCAGCAGTTGTAGTAATTTTATTCGATTTTCCACTATTTTTGTTTATTTCAACTTTATGTTAAATTGATATCACTTTTATTTCACAATCGAAACTTTATTTTTTATTATGGTATTACAAATGGAACTGCAATCTTACCGTAAATGATAATTTTAATGGATTATTTTGCAATTTACCGGCAACCATCACTAAGTATTTTGAGAAAAAAAAAAACACTCAACAAAAATTAACAAAAAGTAAAAGTGTATTTTGTAAATTCTTATCTTTTGTACATTTGTTTTCCAAATGGAAACACCACGTGTATACACGAAGACCGACAACGTCCAACTAAAATCTAATCCAGGCACCCTCACAATTTGAAGGCCAGCCAGGCAACAACTGACACAAGATTTTCATTATATTGTTTTTGTAGATTTTTGGGAAGTTAAAGAAAATGTTGCAGCCAGGCTACAACACAGGCAAACAAACAAATGCATGTCAGTCAATAAACTAGAAACAAGAAAATATGAGATCTATGATTGCTATAAACCATCCAAACTAAATAGCAAAAAACAAGTATCTGGTTTTGTCAAGCAATAGAAAAGAAAATATTCAAATAATAAGAAAAGTTTGAAGGAAAAATTGAAATAAAATTTCAAGGGTAAAAAACTCTAAACTGATAAACAAATTCACCCTCCCTGTAATTTAAAACAAAAAAGCAAAACAAAAAAAATTAAGGAAGGCAAACATGTGGATAAGAGAAGAGCAAGAAAAGCAAACATTTTGAATAGATATTTGAAATTCTGAGCCATATCCACTAACGCAGGGCAACAACTAAGAGTAAAATTAAAAAAATAATAGATAAATAATGTATACACAAACTAGCAGTCTAGTGCAGATACTTTATGACTAGAACAACAACATTACATAGATAGTATATCTAAATGTGCATGAAGGTACACATGGTTTGTATTAAGTCCATTAACCACCCAATGTTTAGAACCTGCAGTGTTAGAACTATATGTTGCAAACATGTATATTGTTGTTTTAGTTTTATTTATTTTTGCTTCTTTGCTTATATTTTTTTTAATGCAGTAACTTAAAACACAGAGATTATCTACAAGAGTAACAACATTTGACAATAAATCGTATCTGTATCGTACACTCTGCATTAATTGAATAAGGAAATTTCGAACTACACAAGTTTTTTATTTCATCACGTTTGAGATTTTAAGAAATTTTTATTTTCTTATTTTTGAGATTTTAAACCTTCACAGAAATTTCTTTCATTTCAATATAATATATGCGACTAGCAACCGAGTCTAGACATCGACATTTTCTGACGACACAGATTTTTTCCCACGAAAGTCCCCAAGTAGCATCTCGATATTTACAATTTAGAAAAACGGTCGAATGCATAGAGAATAAAGTTAAATGAACAAAAAGTAATCAAAACAAGTTATCAACAACATAGTATTCCCATCATGTTCACACCGCGCAGAAACTCAGACCTAAATTTTCAGAGGTCAAATATCTCGGTATACGTTATGATCGACCCCTACCTTGTAAAAGCGAAATATAGTCAAAGTTAATACAAATTAAATTAAAAGGAGTCCAACTAAATTGGCTCATTGACAGAAACTTTGCGTTCAGATTGGATTTCAATATTTGCTGTACAATTCGATCCCCAAAACACTACGGTGTTGATGTGATCAACGCATTACCTAGCCATGTTGCCTGTTATTCGACGGTGGTCTTAATACCGAGTGAAAAGCAAGTGTAGACTAGCATTCCTACAACGTAACGTGTGTAATGGCACCGACATCGCACTAAAATGTACAGCACAGTCACAATGATTAGCAATTTATAGAACATGGCAAGCCTGGGCCTTTGTTCTAACCCCTTGTTTAGGGGTTGGAGACTTGATAAATAATGTGTCATCTCTGCATACATCGATCCAAACCAGAAGCACCAGGTGAATCCCTCACCAACCTCACCAACAACCAGTCACAGAGAGGAGCTGCTCTCTGTGAAGCCACTAGTTCCCGTGGTACCAGTCATTTGGACACTGGGCCTCGAAAAGGACTCATAATAATACAACCGTGTTCTTCCATATTCAGGCTTTAGGAAGCCCTAGCGTCAGGTGCCCCCATTTTCTCCGAGAGCACTTCGTCAAAGCTTTTGAAATGCTGCAGCGACAGTTTGTACGCCCTGGAGGAAGTTAAGGTGTTGCGGAATTCAGTTATCGTGCAATGCCTTAGCTTCAAACTTGGATTTCAAGGGCGTATACATAAGATTCTGAAAAGGACTACACAGGCTCCCTTATATATTAAGAACTCGAATATCAACAAAGAAACTCGCCATTTGTTAAAGCAGAAATCGCGCAACAAGGGTCCACGTATTTAAAGTTGCTTGAAACGTGCTGCCTACAATACTCCAAAACGATTATGGTTACATTCGACTAAAAAGATGGGATATTGTCTTTATTGGCCAAACACCAGAGAGTTAAATCAAAACAAAGAATATCAGCCATGAAAATAAATTTTTTGCCCAGCACCGCCTAGACTTAATTAAACATAAATTTGTAGATTTAAGATGTGAAATTGTATTGTTATCCTAGGGAAAGGAAACCAACGCGTAACCTGTCTCGAGAGTAGTTCCTAACTGATAGGGGCCGTTTTAAATTCAAAAATTTATGAAACGGACATGGCGCTTAAAAATTGCGTGGGTCTAAAAGGGGATCATTTGGCACTGTTAAGATACCCTGTGATAGGTGTTTGACCTAAACCCAACGTACTTGTTTATTGATAGTTACTGTTATAGTACCCGAGCTGTAGGTAAAGTGTTTACATTTTAACACTCCTGACGTGTTTTATATTTAGCGATTCTTAACTTCTTATAGTAATTCAAATTTAAGAAGTCAGTGGATGTTAAACCAAAAATATATAAAAAATAAATTTAATTATTTTTGTTTTATTATTCATTTAAATTCAGTTAACCGATTCCTTTTAAGCAATACCGAAATCGGTTTTTTGAAAAATACTCTCTTTCGGTTAAACCGCAAATTGGTTTCTTGAAATTCACTCGCTATTTCGGTAGCGATATTCATAGAGCTGCTAGCACTTAATTTTAAAATTATTAATAATTTTATTGTAATTTTGATATATTCGAAAAATAGCTTAGGGAAAAAATATTTTATCTCATTTCTATTAAAGCTCGTAACTTAGCAACCAAATCTCATATAGAAAATTATTTAAAAGCTTAAGTTCACAATCCCTTAAACTTAAATTACACAAAATACAAACGAACTTTTGAATCACACATCTTTTTCTGCCCGTTTGGCGAGAAATTTAAAAACTTTGTATTGTCTTAGGTCTTGAACATCCTTTTTTCAGATACAAAAAACCTGCTTAGATTGATTGCTAATATTAATTTACATTCATAATCCTTTAAAGATCTTATCCTTATAACGCGTAGCATGTACCAGCTAGAAACTAGACACGTACAATTTTCTTTGTGGCAAGCAACACGTTTGTATTTCAATATAACCAATGTTGTTTTGCTCCAGATGGTTTTTTTCTTTTAATTTTATTGAAATATTTCCATGCCTAAAGTATTTTTAGTTTTTAACTATAATATTCCCTGCTCGATAGCACAAATATTATTGGGCAGTGAAATTGTTTATATACAAGAGTAAAAAATTAAAAAAAATAAAATTATTTCCGTAAGGAAGCATTTATGTATTATTTCAAGTATCCCATAAGATGCTAAAAATATCCACTTAGATTACTTATTGTTTGTTCTGTTGTTGCTATCTCTCATTCTATCTTCTATTTATGTTCCAAGTGCAATTCATAAACAATGATGATGATGATGTTTGAAAAGAAATGTTTATACGTTTAATACACAGAGAGAAAACTTATCACGGAATTTTTATATTTCCGTGACATTTATTCAAGAAGAAATTTTTCATTCATTGATTCAAGAATCGAGCCATATTTTATACTACAAAAATATAATAAAGAATTTATAAAGTTTTAATTAAAAAAAAACAGTAAAATTTTTAAATTAAAAAAAAATATATAACGTTAAAAAAAAATCATTCCAATTAGTTTTAAAAATATATATTAACAAAAATGCTATTAATCTTTTATAAATATATATTTTGCTGCATAAAAGCGATATATTTAGTCCAAGTCTTTATTGTTTTTTTTTTTTTGGTATTTCCTATAATTAATAAGATTTCTCAAGGTCCTCAAAACAGGCATGTCTTTCAAAAAAGACCTCTTCGTTTGACCCAAATCTTTTACCAACTAGCCTTTTCTTTAAATTTGTAAACTGAAATAATAGTGACTACACACGTAAGCACCCGTGCATTGTCTTGATCGGACAGCTTTTCGGTAGATGAGATCATGTTTAAATCATTACTGAATCTGTCTGAAAGCTATGAATAATATTCACGGTAATCATTTTACCCCTTTCAAAGTTATCGATGTGAATAACATCACAAAAAAAAACTGCGGCTAAGAACTTTGTTGTAGAGAAGGTACCTTACTACCACTACCTCGGTTAAAATATTGCATAATTTTTCATATAAAAATATCTCATTTCCAACAGCAAATAGAGATAAAATAGCGAAAGTACGTAATTGTATCGATTTGATGGTACTGAAAATTTGGCAGCACTTTTTATATTTGTATGTATATTGTATATTTGTAGCGGTAAATTTCAGACTCTATTTATATAACTTTACAATAATTCCAGAATTTTATATGAATTTTAGAATTTGAAACACGGCCTATGTTGCGTAATTACCCAGTGATGGTTCCCTCTATATAAAATAAATACATAATCCATATCTGCAGCAATAAAAAAGTAAGAGTTTTAAAATTTGGTGTTGATTGCTTTCAAAGCAAAATCAAACAATATGTTGTCAGAATTCTGTAGCCGTGGTGAGCACAGCTGGTAATAAAATTTAACAATGAATTAAATATTTGCAGTTTTTGATTTGGAGTCAAGCAATCAAACAGCTTTGCGTATTCAAAATTGTTTTTATCGATGACAGTAAAGGAAACGTTGGGAGAGTATTAAAAACAATATAATATTTGGCAAGAATAGATCACGCGCCAGTGTTGTCAGATAAGGGGATTTATCCCCAATTCGGGGATTTTTATTTGCAAATGGGGATTAAAAAATTGGTTTGGGGATTGGGGAATTCGTTGAGGATAACTTTAACATTTTGGGGATTTTAAGGGGATTCTTATTTTCAATTCATATACTTTTTGGATTATTTTAATTTTATAATTATTTTAATTGTTTGTTATTTAAAATTTAAAGTATGACTGATAAATAATGATAAAAAAGACGTAAAGAAAATTATTTAAGCATTAAAAGTTCATTAATTGAATTTACCTTGAATGACATGGATCTTGCTTACAATTTTAAGAACTTAAAAATTTATTGCATAATTCTTATATTTTTCAAAAATTATGTGTTACAAAATCGATAATATAAATTAGTGTAATAATGAAAATACTACAAGCAGGAGTAAATAACAGTGTTTTAAGAAACATACATATAGAAGTCACAATTAAGAAAAATGCCACTAAAAAGTAGAAGCAACCTCGGATAATTTGGGCATAAGTTTATACGTATCAAGATGCCGCAGAAACGACCTTGCTTTTAGACCTCACTTTTCATACCTACTACCAAGCTTGCCTTATTTCGGCAAATAAACTGATAAAATATTAAATAAATTGCAAAACTAGTCTGCTTGTCTGCAGAAAACACCTTTGGTGGGAATCAAACCCGCAACCCCCAAACTGATGGAGCTCTACCAATTAGTATATCGAACTTTGTTGTATCCCTTTTAACCCATCCCCAATAATGGCGAGGTAAAACTCAATCAACTTGTATAATTTTATTACAATACAAATATACAGCTGCGGTAATCTAAATTTTGGAACAATTAAATTTTTTTGGGAAACTTTGTCGATGAAAATTTTCAAATTGGGGATGGAATCCAAAAAATATCTGGGAACCCTGTCTCGGGCATGTAAAAATTCAAAATGTGTTTAGAGACATAATGTGTATAAACACATTATGTGTTTAAACACATTGTTGCCCTTTTTTAGATTCGCACAAAATGTATATAAACACATTATGCATTTTTTCATATAAAATGACAAGCAAAGTTTGTGAATCTCATAAAGCTTAAATATAAACTTTTTATACAAGTAATTACCCACCAAACCAAAGGTTTCGATTTTTTTTGTAGTCAGACGTGTCGTAAGGAAGTCGTTAAGACATTTCGGTTGTTTGTCTCAACAAATAAAAAACTTTGATTTAAATGTAAGTAAATAAAAACCAGAGTTGTATTAAATAAAAATTAATTATAAAAAATACCAACAAATTTAATAGATATATACTAATGGACAATTTTAATGGAATTGATTACTTTGAATATCCAATCATTTACTAATCATTATATTCTCTTAACTTTCAGAGAATGAAATTCTAGCTTATTCAGAGGAACTCACAGAAAAGGTATCGTTGCGATAACGTAAATACATTTCGTTCCTACATATCGTTGCGAAGTCGTCTCAACCCGTTCATATAAAAATCGTTACGATTTTGGTAATAATACGGTTCGTTACGTACGAAATCGTTAGATTTTCTCGACCACTCGTTTCTTTACGAAATCGAAACATTTGGTTTGGTGGGTAATATCAGAAAAAAATGCATAACTTCTAGATTAATTTATCGTAAATAAAATTTCTTAGGATATCTTTAATCGTTCATGTTCTACCGAATTATGAAATAAAATGTTTTCAAACCACTGTGCGCTAGTTCAATTTAACCGCATTAATGAGATTTAAAATCTATGTTTAATGAAGAAATCTTCTCTTAATTTTTTTGGGTTTTTAATAGCAAGCCAAAGTCTGTTATAAGTAAATTCATATCACTTATGTACATAAATATAGTTGCGTAGGGTATAGAATGATTTTATGCTCACATTAAACAAGAAAGTTTGAACTTTTCATTTTTCTAGCTCTTATTATAGCATGACTGTTGTTCCGATTCCTTAAAATTTTAAATATTTAAAGTCATTACGATATTTTAAACACATAATACCCACCTAAACATTTTGTTTAGATTTATCTAAATTATGTAACTGCATGTCAAGCGAGATGAGTATAAATAAATTTAAATCTTGCTTAATTATACTTCATCTAGTTAAATCGTAAGTGTTGAATATAGTGTTGCATTTTTTAGACCTTTAGCAGATTTTGCGGCCCTTATGAAAAGCCTCAATTTAATGATTTCTCTTTTCAGCAGCCTTCCTTAATACACAAACAGATTATTGTAGTTTTACTAAAACTATAAACAATTTTATCTTTTCCTTTATTTTGTAGATCTTGGAATAATTTCATTTTATGATTTGTAGTTGATTAATCCATTACAGGTAATTGGAAATTATTTGTCCGTTTTGTTTTGCATACAAAGCTTTGAATTTCAATTACGTAAAAGTACAACTTACTTATCAAACGGAAATAAGTGAATAATTTAAATATTATGTAAGTTAATTATGAACATATTTTTGGCTTTTTCTATCAGGACTGCTGGTTGGAACCGGTTCTTTTTAATTCGACAAAAAGTCACTTTCTAGTAATGTTTAAGATTTTGTCTTCTATTTTAGTTGGCTAATTTAACCCACTATTTCCCAGTTTCTTCTTTTACTATTGACATAAAGATATGGCTAGTTAACGCAAATGTATACCCCTCTAGTGTCTCCCCATTTGGTTTGTGTCATTCGTAACGAAATTGTATGCCCAGTTTACCTAGTTTTTGTTGTTATGTTCAGTATTTATTATTTTACACAAATGCAATGACATGTATTTACTCGTATGCGACGCTACAACAGCGCCAAGCAAACAAAACTTGTTTGCCGCAAACACGACACAGTGGGTTGGTAGAAGGAAAAAAGCGAAAATAAGAAAACAAAATAATTTATTATAGACATATTCTGAAAGTGAAATATTTTCTCCTTTTTGATGTTCTTTGTTTCACATTCACATAATTTCACATGTGGATGTGAAAATCAAACTACCAATTATGTGAAAATATTTCAGTTACCAGTGAATGTGGATTTACAGAACATGTCCGGGATTAGTTTTTAACTGACTTCACAACAAACAGGAGGAAGGTTACCCCCAGTCTACATTAGACATAAAATGATAAACATTAACATTAACATCATGTTAGTATTAAATGTAGATTGCCCATGTTAATGTTATTTCCAAGTTTTAACATGATTGTTAAAACATTTGTTATAAAAACTCTTTTATAACATGACTGCGACGTTGTTGTTGTATTTTAAGTTAACAGTAGTATTTGCGAACAGCGCCATCTGTTGCTCAACGGCACTCCTACTATCTGCTGTGTAATAATCATTCAAACAACATTATTGGAAAACAGAAACTTATGTATGTACTTGTCTGCCCGCTATAACAAAGTTCCAAGAACTTAAAATTAAAGGGTGTCCCATTTAGAATGGATTTGTACGTATATGGCATATAATTGCCACCGTAACCGGCAGACTCTTAAAATATAAACAGAGTGAGAATTATTTAGTCCACTATAGCAACAAAGACAAACATTTAAAATTAAAGGGTGGCCTCATAAAAGACGTGTTTTTGACTGATATTGTTTATATTTTATTTTTTTAGTTACTGAATTTAATTTAAACTTTTTAGTTTAGACTCGGTGCTCTTCTATTGCTTTTTAGGTCGGGTTTTTTGCTACAATTACTTCTTTATAAACTTCATGGTGCATGGCAAAGCAAAAGACAAACAAATTACGCTCTAAAAGTTTTTGCAGCGGTACTTCAAAAAAGAATAACTTAATTTATTCATATTTGTTTTACTGTTCGACAGACAACACGTCTAGGAATAACAAGAGAAACATGTTTCCAAATGGAGAATAACGTAACAACAAGTTTAAATAGTCATTGGTCGATTTTAAAGCAAATAAAATAAAAAAAAATCTTTTTGGGAGTTTACCGGTAATAAGCTATAGATATAAATTTTTTAAACTGGGCTGAGAACCACCCACAAAATCAGTAGCAATACATATTCAGTACGAACAAAAGCACACTACTGTTATATGGGCCCAATAATACCTGTGTTTTTTTAATCTTAGTTAAGTATAATTCGGGTAAAAAATTTATTAAATGAAAAGATTAACGAAATTACATTTAAAACAAAAACAAATTTACAAATAATGTTTTTGTTTTTAATGTAATTGTGCGATAGAACGAATTCGTGCGACGCTCTGAATGAGACAGTAAATTCTTTAGAGAATAATTGAAGAATCACATACATCGGCGTAGGAGGACATATTTTTTAAGGAGCAAAACCATTTTTTTTGCAAAATAATCCGCCTAATTACGTATGTCGTAGTCACGCCGAATCTTTGTCGTTTTTTAAATATGGCATTACCCATGTCGTTTGTGAGACTGAAATACGACTCTTTCGAATTCTATTAAAAATTGTGGTATTTTGTATGCCGTTTTTTATTGTGAAATTCGAGAAAAACAGTCGTAGTGTATTTTGCTGGTGACAAAGTCGAATTATGAAATTTTTTTACAAACTAAACAGAAAATGGATGCAGTAACGTAAGAGCATTTTCATCAATAATATTTTTTAAATATTTCTACAAAATTATAATTACAACATCTCTTATTTAAGACTGAAAAAAACAACACCAAAGCAATTTGAAAGTCTTGTTTATTTTATGACACAAAATCCAAACTTTCCAAAAGATTACCACGAGAACAAAGACAAAGTTTTAATAAAAGAGCAATGAAACACAATTAAAGAAAAGTTGAACAGCATTGGTCCTCGCTCACGCGAGTCGGAGGGATGGCTGCAAGTCTGGGCTGATGTGAGGACAAGTGTTAAAAAGAAGCTTGTATTCAATAAGCAACAAAATTGTGGAACTGGAGGTGGTCCCTTTACACAAAAAGCTTTAACAGCTCTAGATGAATGAGCTCGTCTAATCTACTACAAAAACACTCACGTCGAAAGTTTTAGATAATGCCTATAAAATGTAAATTCGGGTTCGACTACGACAGTTGTCACAATTCGACTACGACATACGTAATTAGGCTGAATATTCTGAAAATAAATAATATGTATAGTGCGATTATTAAAGATCTTGGGAGGGACAACACCAAGTCTGAAGGCCTTTCTACCCGAATGAATTTTTAAAGTTAACTAAAATTTTACAAGGAAGAAGACGTTAAAGTGTGGGTCTGTGTATTAAAATAGAGTGTTAGAAACAAAATTATTGAAGATTTTCTATATTGCTGTACTTTACGATCCGTTTTTTTTTCATTTGCGTAGCGGAAGAAGGAAAGTTTATTTAGCCATCGCTAGTACGGAAATTTGTCAACTTTCAAGTCTGACCTACTTAAAGTCCACGCTTTAACTTACTCCTAAACCACTGTGCATTGTTAATGCTAATTTTGTTGCCTGTTTAGTTGTTAGATTTGTCGGACAAGATAAAGGCCAGAAGCTCACATGAATTATAAATAAATATGGTATTTTTTTTAAATGTGTATCTACAACTCGTCTGTCTGGCAAACAGACAGTTCATTGTGCTGTTGACATAAACATTTTTTACAGAAAATAAAAAAATAAAATCTTCTTGCTTTTGAAAATTAAAACACAACCAGTCACTTAACTAACAAGCTTTGTATGAGTGTGACAGACAGACACTTCAACAAACTGATTAAAATAATAATTCATATAAATCTTTTAGATTTCCGTTACTTCATGTGAAATCGCTAAATGGCGTGGATTTCTGTTTTAAATCCTTTTGAGTTTTGAGTAGAAGCAGGATTTATGAATTTTAATAAACAATTAAAACTTAATAAAATTATCTTGAAGCTGTGTTTTTATTTTTAAAAACTTAAAGATATAAAACCTTTTTAATTCAATTTAATTACGCTAATAATATTTGTAAAATCTTTCACATAAAGTTACAAAGTAGACAATATATGTTACCGGTTGGAACTGGCAGCGGTTTGATTAAATCTAACTGTCATATTATGTCCATTTAAGGTGATGACATGTTAAAGACGCAACAAAAATATACATTTGTAATTATATTAATTTAAAAATATTCACATACAACGCTATTGTATGGATGTTGGGGCATGAGATTGAACATGATTAGTTGGTTGCTAGTGTTACTTACCAAATCTTCCGTCTGTGGTTTACGGTTCAAGTCATGTTTTGTACCTTCATTATCTTTTTTAATTTCTAATTTCACAAACCAAATTACCCATTTGGTATTTCCCTAAACAATAGATTTGCACATGTGTTTGTTCATGTATGCGAGTGTGTTTTAATAGTACATTTTGACATTTGCTTGTTGAATGTTTCCTACACATGTTTAAGTCATTGTGTTGTCATATACATGTACATAGCTATGTATTCAAGAAATAACATTTTATTACCGCATCATAAAGGGAATTAAATATTAAAATTAAAGTAAAAATAAAAATAAATATAAATTCACGTAAAAGTTAATTATGAACTGTTTAAGACAGTTTAACTCTCTCAACAAAATAAGTGCTGTAAACGAAATATTTTAGATGAAAGCTAAGACTGCAACACGTTCATATCTTTTATATTCTAAAGTACATATATATATCTGCACAAAAACATAAATAATCCTATAACTCTACACATATAATAAAACAGTAACTCATTTCCTGTCTGTCTCATTTACTTGTGTTCGCATCACGTAAAAGCTACTGGATGGATTTAAACAAAATTTTGTGAGGAGGTACCTTTGCTTCCTGATTCCAATATCGGATACCTTTTTTCCGCAAAAATATCTCATTTCCAGGAGAAAGTGGAGAAAAAGTAGTGAAAGTACCCAACTTCCGGTTTAAAAGTACTGCTTAGTACGGAACCTTTTATTTCTGAAAGTGGGATATTTAAAACACAGATGGCGTTGCTTTAAAATACACAATGACAAAATATAGATTACTTACTGCCAAATAGCCAATTGAATAAAATTGTAGCTTTACAATAATTTTTAGAATTTTATATAAATTTGAGAATCTAATCTAGGGATGGGTACCTTTATATAAAGTAAACCTGAATCACTATAAAAGTGAGAGTCGCAAAATTTAGTGTGGGTTACTTTCAAAGCAAGAGTAACAACAGGGCCATTTAAGTACACGAAATATTTTTTTTTAATTTTGTTGCTGCTCTGCATTAGCAATCGAAATGGAATACAAAATATAAATTTTTAGAATATTTGTCTGTCTGTCTTTCTTCGCATCCCGTAAAAACTGCTGGAAGTATTTTAATAAAATTTTGTGAAGAGGAACTTCAGTATCTCGTTTCAAATATAAGATACTTGTGAGAAAAAGTTGTGAGAGCAGGCAGCTTCAATGCAGCTTACTTGGGTCCAAGTATTGGTCCCTTTGTGTTACCTACAAAAGAGGAGGGGAAAAAGGAAAAGGGAGAGATAGAAAAGAGGGACAGCGTTGAGAGAAAAGGTAGAATAAAAACACAGACAGTTTCAGGCAGAAGAAGAAGGTCGGAAATTTAGAGAAGTTGCCACGGAGGGCAGGTTGGTCAAGCCAGGTTGTCGACGAGAGTATCTATACCTCTCCAAGTGGAAGTGGGTTAGAAAACCATCCGCTGCTCCTCAATAGAGAGACACAAGAGAGGCATGTAAAGCACCGTTGTCCAATGTGCTGGAGGGGTTGATATTCTAACGTAGGAAAATGGCAAAGGAGGTGTTCGACAGTTTCCTCCTCTTCCTCATCTTGACAACTTCTGCAGAAATCGTTGTAATGGAGACAGACCCATTTTTCTTGCATGAGTTCCGAATAGGCAATGCCCAGTGACCGTTGATATTAAATCACGTAGCTGAGCAAAGTTCCCTTCTTTGCCATTTTATCAGCAACACAGTTGCCTACAATAGTCCCATGTCCCAGCACCCATTTAAGGGTGACTGTTGAATTTTCCGCCATCACATTTAAGGATGTCCGGCATTCCAAGACTAAGTTTGATGTGGTAAACACACCTGTGAAGGAGAGAATTGCAGCATTACTGTCGGTACAAAACCAGATATCCCTATTGAATATTCTGTGGTATCTTAACCAGTTTGCCGCTCTTTTGATAGCAAATATTTCTGCTTGTAAGACGTTACAGTCATTTGGAAGTCTGAAACACATTTTGATTCCAAACTCTTCCATATAAACTCCACAACCAACCCCATCACCCCTTTTATAGCCATCCGTGTACACACAGACTGCTCCAGGTGGAGGTGCAGGACCCTCCGTTAAGTCAAAGACAAAGCTTCTTAAGAAGAAGGGTATTGGAGTACAGTAGTCAATAAGTCCGGGAATGACGTTCGTGATCTCCAGAATACCGGCATGACCCCATGGCCTATGGTTCCATGCATTTGTGGAGACTAAAATACTTATTCTAAAAACACAAAGAGTGTCATAACAGTTTTTTTCACGGAAGAGAATACAAATCAAAGGGAGATTTTTACAGTGGGTAGATATGACCTCTGTGGTTTGGTTTTATGCAAAAAGTGAAAATTTTAAAATTTTGAGTTGTTACGCTTTTGAGGAACAAGTGCGATATCTGAAGCACTATAAACGTATGTCTTAAAATTAGATAGGGATTACTTTCAAAGCAAAATCGAACAAAATATTGTGGCGAGCACAACTAGTATAACATATAGGCTAAGACCTAGAACAATATATACATAATGATTCCCGTGTCGCAGAACGAGTGTTACCCTGTCTAATTTATTTATATAAAACACTTCAACTTCGATGGCCTATTTGTAAGCGAAAAACTAAATTTAATACCATTTTAAGCAGCACTTCCCCCATGTGGCGTGTCTTAGCATGTTGTGTTGCATTAAAACGATACATTTATTAGTAAATTAAAAAAAAAAACAGACAAAGTGGTGAAATGTTTAATTGCAACAAAACTTATCGAACATAAGTTAAAATTTTGTGTTTCATATGGTCATCATCATCTTTTTCATAATCATTGCTATTGTTGTTATGGTGGCATTCTTTTTTCTTTTAACACAAAATCCCTCTTTTATTGTGCCAATTATGAACTTAGAATTAGAGCAAAACATCTATGAATGTTGATTCTTGATTTTTGCCCCTCAGTCTCTCCTCTTAAACAGCGACGTACTTTCTTTCAACATGTATTGATTTTGACCACATGTTGCACGTTATTGCGCTTTTTATTTATGCAGCACTTTTTTTATCTACAAACAACGTATTACACCTTCATAGCAAATAAATTGGATTTACGTTTAGTTTAATGTTTGAATTCAATCGAAACAACAGTCTGAGCACCGTTAAATTAAGTGCAGTGTTGCATGTCAACAAAGCTCAAAAAAACCACAACAACAAAAAATATAGATAAAAAATCTACCGGGTCCGTTGGCTATTCCAGCTGTTAAACCATGTACTTGTATTTCAATGTTTGATGTTCGCACAGAGTAGTGAACAAAAAGAAAAGAAAAAATAAATAGGAAATGTGTTTCTGTGTTACGAATGCCAAAACTATTGAATTTCAAATAAAATACTGTGTGGTACCAGGATTAATTTCTGCTATTTTGTTAGCATTAAGTTACTTTAAGATTATCAAGCTTTTCGTAAGTTTGTTTACTGTCACACACAAGCTAACAGTTGAACCAAATTTAAAACATAAAACTCTATAGACAGAACAATTTTTTGCACCAATTAAAGGTTTTAATTAGTTTTAAATTAAAGTTCAACTAATTTTTTAATTGATTTAAATATATATTTGTTTAAAACAGAAAAACAAATTTCTAATTGAACAAATAATTGAATCGATTAATTATTTAATTATTTTAATGTGAAACCAATTAAAACATTTAATTGGTGAAAATATATTTTTCTGTATACCCTTTGCCTTCAAAAAAAAGAGTTTAATGCTACTTCTAGTTTGTTTTCAAAGATTGGAACCAGACGGAAGGTTTTTCGAACCGCATTGTGCAAATATGCTTCGCTTATCTCGTCATTGCATCGCCGATTTTCATCGTTCACAGCATAAGTTGTTTGTCGTTTGTTGAAGTAACCCTAGTCTTTCGAATAAAATAGCCCAGAGTTGTTAAATCATAAAAGTTAGGCAGCCAATTGACATAACCAAATCGGGAAATAACGAGACCCTAAAATTTCTCATGCACCAACTGAATTGTTGTGCCGGCTGTATGGCTCGAGGCGCTGTCTTGCTGAAAGCAAATATCTCTGATGGCTACAAAAATTGGTTATCGTGGTTAAGTAATGCAAAAAATTCAGATCAAAGATGTAGTTTACTTGCTCATTTCAGAAATAAAGTATACAGTTCATCCTACGACCACGACGACTATATTGTTATCGTCGATTTCCTGTTATAATACCATGTACCTTGAATTTAGTGATTAAATTGCATACAGCGCACAGTGATCCATTTTGCTAATCTAGACGATCAAAAGTTAGATATTAATGGAGAGTAAAATAATCGAAATCGTTTTTTATCGTTTGTTATTAAGTTGCAGACAACATATTTGGTTGGCGTTTGTGGGATCAAAGTACATTGACTCGGTAGGTAAACAATAAACAGCGAGCTTTCGTGCCAGTTACAATTCGAACGTTGACAATAACAAGCCGATTAAAATGTTTGCTTGAAAAAATGGAACCAATGGCCTCGTCACTTTAAAGTAAGTAAAATATTTTATTTAATTCCAGATCAGCTTCCATTTAAGTGACATTTACTCAGAACTGTGAATACTGAAAATTAGTGTATTATTTACTTGCCTTAAAGTATATATACTCAGGCTCACTTTGGATCAATGAGTTTCTTGTCAATATCCTTTCTTCAACATCCTATTGATTAGAAAATGTCGTTTATAGCTGCAACTATTTGCGTAATTAATTATTCTTGATTTTTGGCGGTACGTTCTTATTGGGATTAAGGGAGCTTCGCCTCATGCTACGCCAGTTGAGTGACTAGCTAACGGACTTCAGTAAAGGAAAACAACTTTTGTTGGAGGGAATTAAAAGAAGTTTCCCAAGTTTTTCTAACAGAAATTGATACACGGGTGTTTTTTTTTAAACTCTGCGAAAAAAATTAGTAACATATCACAGGCATGGGAAAAAAGACGCGGTTAATCTCGTCAAAGAATTGTTATTGTCTCCTAAAAGAGCTACTAATATAAAACGAGCGGATGCCAAAAGAAACGACAGTCATCTTCCTAAACCATATACTCCAGATGAAGCGCTAGTACAGTTATTTATATAAATTAAACATTTTCATATATTAAAATATTAGAATAGACATATTAAATAATTAGGATGTAAATTTATTACAGATATTAGATACATTAACCCGGTATAAAACTTGTTTTTAGTATACCATTGTCTAACTTTTTCCTCAAATCTATCTCCAAATTCGGATTCTACACACCAACAAATATATAATCACAAAATATTAATCATTTATGTTGACTCTGTTAGGCGCTATTAACTTTTTCCTCAAATCTATCTCCAAATTCGGATTCTACACACCAACAAATATATAATCACAAAATATTAATCATTTATGTTGACTCTGTTAGGCGCTATTAATTTTATCAGCTAGATTGGCAGAACGGATCACTGTGCAGCGGGTTCAGAAGGAGCTAAAAGACGTAAAAAACTGATCGATATAGAAAAATTTGGGTAAAGGTTTCTTGCTGAGCTAAAATAAGCAATTGGCGAAATGGCCATAGAAACTAGTTTACCCCGTAATAATGAATTCAGTAAATTTAAAAAATAATTAAGATTGCACCAAGCTAATGCTCAATTCATGATATTTCATCATTTTACAACCAATTTACTTCCTAACCTCAACTTTGCTCTCCCTCTCATCTTGCTCATTAGTTCGAATTACATATGCAAGGACAGTGCAGGTTATCTTTTAGCGCGTAAGCACGCTCCTTCCGTCTCTGAAAATCCGCAATTTCGAGGAAAAGTTGTTCGAGAGGCAGTAAAATGTTCACCATTTTAATATTAGTAGAGTTACATGATTAAAATTTCCTAGGAGTTTACTAATTAAACAATGACAGGTTAACCTTGCATTAATTGGCAGCATATTTACTTCCTAAACTCAAATTTTCCCACCCTTTATTAACTCTAGTCCAATCAGAGCTGCTACAAGTAAAAAGTAAGGCTAAATTACAACTCGGTTGCCTATATCAATGAAGACGGAAGATGTCGAAAAGTAAGCCGGCCCATTTAAGAAGCGGTCTGCTTCGATATCACCCTACATTAATAAGGGGAATATCTTTTTGATATTTTTAATCTACAAAAATAGTAATCAAGATTCCTACATCCCATGATGTAACTAAATACATATGAGCCCTTGATTATGAAAGTGGTACAAGTCATATATTTCTTGTTTCGAGATATTAAGAGGTTTGCATTATAAAGGTTTAAAAAATATTTTTGCATTATGGAATTAAATAATTTGACAAATAAATAGTGCAACAAATAAGTATTTCTTATGAGTGTGAAATTTATAACCATTTTTAAAAGGAAATGTGGTTTTGAAAGGTTGAAATTACTTATACCATTTTCAAAATTAACTGCATGACTTTTTAACTAAATGAAATAAACCGTCAAGAAAAAATTTTTTGTTAGAAATTAACATTTCATTCAAACGCATTATATTGTAACTAAGTAATTTATTTTTTAGTATTTAGGGAAATAAAGCGTTTGTGGAAAATTGGTGCGATATAGGGTAGTAAATCCATCATATATTAACGTTTTTCTTCTATTATTGCTCTAATGGTTGTGTATAATGAAAGCAAATCAATATTTTCGTATATTCTTGGGCTTCCTCCTTTAGGTGAAAGGTCCGAATACTTTGAATTCGGAATTGTCATTCAAAGAAGTTTTATAAAACATCTTATATGGAGGATTTTTTAGAAATCTAATCCATTGTATTTTAGCCAAGACACAGCTTCTCCATTGGTGGTTATCTTTCTATTAGTCGTTGATTCTCCTCGTTTATTTGTCGAAATGAAACGAAATCTTTCTGAGCCATTTGTTCTTATTTGTTTCCATTTCTTGGGAGCTTTACTTAAACTTCTTCGCCGTATAATGTCTTCAATTAACTATAAATAGTGCATTTTTTCATTAATAGGATTACCCGATCATACCTGAACCGGTATTACTAACAAATATTTTGACAAACTTTGAAAACAGACTGACTTATACCACTATCAAAATATACAGTAACCGTATTTTGTTCACCAAACAAAAAATAAACTCAATTTATCAACTTAATTTTCATGGCATATCGCGAATTACTTCAGATTGTGTTATTATATTAGGAGTTGATATGAAATAGCTAATATTTAAAAATTTTTGACTTATACCACTTTCAAAATCAAGGTCTCACACATAAAACATTATATAAGAGGCGGAATTGCTTAACAGATTTCTTAAAATGTCCCCTGAAAAAATTATGGTGACTAATAAAATGATCACTATGGTTACTCAATTATAGGTATTATGCTTATTAAAGCTTAAACTTTATAAGTTTTCATCATCCGGGGAACAATTCTAATGCTAAAATAACATGTAACCGAAACCTTAGGCACGTCATTCATTAAAATCTAGATATTTAATGATTAATAAAAGAGATTTCACATTTCGTTCATATACTCGTTCTATTGCATTATTGCCTTTTAGGGTAAAAGCACTTGTTTTAATATTAATACTGCACGCTTTTCATCCTTATCATCATTAGCATTGACTAAGTTGGGAAAAATTATTATTAAAATCTTCTTTTAATCACAATTTTCACAATGAAGCACTTGTTATTATATTTTTAATTATAAAACACACTACAATTAGTTTCTTTTCATTATACGAGTATATTTTTATTTTAAGTAAAAACCAATAAAATCTCTTTGGGATTCTTAACGAAGATGTGCAACAGTAAAAGACTGGTTAAAAACTGTTTGTGTTGGAAACTTTGCAAGAGTTCAATAGCATAAATATGCGATTTATTTTGTTAACCAGGTTGTGTAAACTAACCAGCTCAAGAAGTTACTACCACTAACAGCACCAACATTATCCCAGCAAACACGCACGCTTAAACTAAATATAAACTGAATTCGTTAAAAAAAAAAAAAAACACAAGTGTACCAACAACTTTAGAAAACAGGAAAAAATGGCAACTTAATGAACAATAGAAAGAAACATGAAACGAGAACAAACGAAAAAATTAAAAACCCGATGTTAGATTAAACAATAAACATACAGAAAAGAAATATGAAGAAAATTTAATTGAAAAATATGGCAACTTTAAACGAATAATTCGAACGATAAAATTAAAATCATATGTCACATACCCTTGAATTAACGTAGACTTATAATAACCATAAACTGAAAATATGCCAGCCACAATGAGCAGTTGGTAAGTTATAAAAGCGGCCCCCAAAATGAAATCGTGTCTAAAAAAGAAATGCACAAATCGTAGATCAAAATAACTTAAATATAGTGACATCATGACATCATTTCCTTTAAAATAATAGAGTATTTGCGTCTTAACGATAGACATACTTATTCTTTAACAGTTACATGGCAGTATCAAATCTACTCCACGGAGTAATGATTTTATTTAGTTTTGTGTTACACCTACAAGTGTGTAATTAAGGTTTTCAAAAGCTAAATTATATAATCCTGATCTAGAACGTGTTTATGTTAAAGCTTGTTTCTTACGCCTGCTCTTTACAAACTTGTATAAAGTTCAAGCGATTTTCAAGGGGATTAAAATTCAAAACTGAAACCCTAGCAACTTATACACAGCAAAAAATGTTTGCACCAATTAAAGATTTTAATTAGTTTTAAATTAAAGTTTAATTAAATTTTTAATTGATTCAATGATATATTTGTTTAATACAGAACAACAAAATTTCCTAATTAAATAAATAATTGAATCAATTAATTATTTAATTAAATTTTAGTTTGAACTAATTTAAACCTTAAATTGGTGCAAATATTTTTTTCTGTGTATGTTAAATTCACATGTCACACATACATATTGTTACCTTAATATAGAGTTTTTTTTTTGCATATTTGGATAGATGATCTTCTAACACATACATATGTATAAATAAAAAATAAATTGTTACATCATTAAAACCCTAGGAGAATTTAATAAAAAATTTCTTAAAAAAATAGTTCGCGATTACAAAACTATAATTTTATTAAGTTTTTTCCTTCTCCTGTAAAGTAGGAAAAACATTAGTTAGGGCCTTTCTTTATTAAGGTATCAATATGTACGAGAAGATACTAAAGCAGGCCGCCACTAACATTATGGGCCCTTTTTCCACGTCACTTCGTTCCACAATGCCGGCTGCTACCCGATAACCTTAGTTTTACTAAGTATGTGTTGTCATCAGCCTTTTCCTTCGAGCGCAGTGATTTCAGACTCACGACTGGTAATTGTGTCCATTCTTTTTATTACACAGTCTTACGCAGTTGCTAACATGTGTCAAAGGCTTAGTCTTCGCATAGCATCCATATTAAATATGTGTCTGCCTGAGCGCTACCATCCAGTCTCTTCTAGGCACAGCGTGCAAGTGTCGACTTTTTCGATTTTAATCTTGGCAAGATGATGCTTGAAATTGAATTTAGCTTTTATCTACCTCTTTTTGGGTTTAAAGAGTCTCACTGTTGGAGCTGTAGGTTTTGGTAAACAAAATTACAGCAGCTATTCTTTTTAATAGTTTGCTGTTTCATTTCCAGCTGCGCCATGTGTCGTCAAATCCACAATATAGTTTCCCCATTAACAGCGGCAGATATTTTTAGTGTTAGAGTTGCAACATATTCAAGCACGACTTTGGAGTTCCTGTCACTCACATAGCATATAGCTATAGCATATAGCATATAGCATATAGCTATAGCATATAGCTTATAACTATAGCATATAATATGTGCTCGAGAGTTAAGTTGTTAACAGCGATTTCAATTCAAATTTTTTCTCAAATTTCAAAAGTTTGTAAATGATTTGATGATCTCTTTAAAATCCTCGATGGAGACCAGTCGTAATCCAGTCGAACACTGATGTAATGTAAACTTAGCAGCGCAATGTGGAGCTCAAGTAGACTTTTTCTCTATCTTAACGAGTACTAGCAATTCATCTCTAGCAATTTCCTAATTAATGAATGATAGCGGAATAAACGCATCTGCCGGAGAAAGTGCAGAGATATCAGTTCTAAAACACAAACCGAAGAAGGTGCAGCGTCGTTAGTGCCTACAACTAAACTTAAACCGGTATCAGGTAAACGTTGTGATTGGCTACAAAAATCGAAATCTTGGAATATAAGAATTAAAAAAAATTCGTGGTAGGAGTCGATACACCACTCTCTGCTATGGTTGTTTGTAATCCTGAACCCATATATGGCATTGAACCGATATATGGTACATTAGAAGTGGTCGGGTAAGAAACCGGAAAGCATATACACGCATATATTATTGTAGAGGGAATATAGAAGAAGACCACTTCCTTAATGGGTCTCTTTTCGACCCGGGAATTATACTAATATAAACTGGGCAACTTCGAATATTATTCAAACGATACGAAAATCATGAATGATGTTTGTGATATGCGACCGAAAAATTTCGATAAGTCAGGAGGACGAAAACTAAATACCCGACATCAGTAAATCACTAAGAAAGGAATAGGACTTAAAAGGTGGCACTAAAGTAGTAAAGATGAGCTTCAGTAGATCCCCACACAATTATTATCCGTATTTGTTACTTTCCAATTTTTTAGTACGTAACGTGGATAAATTTGCAACACAAACAGATTTTATTCATTAAAAATAAGTTAAAATTTAAACTTGAAACTCAAATCTTTTTTTTTTTTCTTCATAATTTATTTATTGTATCTTCAATATTTTTGAACTAACAATAATTACTCGTATCTTAAGTCTAAAATAAAATATACTTTTTAAGTCCAGCCAGTGCTAGACAAAAATAATGTTTGTTTCACGGATTTTACAATCATTTGCGGGTCATCCTTCTAATGTACGGCCAAGAAAAGCAGTATCTCTTCTTTTTAGTCGAATGTAACCAGGTTCATTCAGCATGTTACGCGCCAAAGGGTTTGGATGAGATTCAAGCCTTTTTAGATATGTGACTGCATGTTTCGCTATTTCTGCAAATCTTTGTATAGGTTTCACAGAAGAAAATTGTTTCATTACTTAAAGGTTTTAATCAGTTTTGAATTAAAGTTCAATTAATTTGTTATTTACTTCAAATATATATTTGTTTAAAACAGAACAAAAAAATCCTAACTAAACAATTAATTAAATCAATGAAATATTTATTTAAATTTTAATCTGAAAAAAATAAACCTTTAATTGGTGAAATTATTTTTTTCTGTGCTGAAGATGGTTTGACGATTACATTCGATATGAAATAATAAAACCATCATATTGCAAACATTTAACTTTTGTGTTTGTTGGTATAAGCAAAAACAACAAGAAAAACTACTCCATAATAAAATTAAATATATTAGATAGATAGATACTCGTATGTAGATAAATAGTAAGATACCAGAAGTATACTCGTATGTTGGAATATAACACTAAGACTAACGCGAAGAAGAACAAGTAGTCCCAGTAGCACAAAAAAAGTTGTTGGTCTTTGTAGTCTTCATTGAAGAAGTAAAAACAATCTCCAATAAGAAGCTTCAATAGCAAACATTCACTTGACTACTTAAATGGTTTTAGTGCAGAAATATGCTAAAAGACGTTGAAAAAGTTGTTAGATGCACTCATTCACTTTTGCATTAGTTACTACAGAGTGATTTTCAAGAGGTAAGTATTTGGAGATAAGACATGTCCCCGCGTAGCTTGGTAAAAGCAACACACACAATATGAGCTAGGTGAGGAAAACCATAAGATGAGGACCTCTCCATTTTTATGGCTTCCCGTTTCGAAGTCGAGCTTTTTTTTATTACGATAACAAGGGGTTTAAGGTAGTAGCGTACGCGAACGAGGTGGTGTTATTGCCAAGAGAAATGTTTATGGACTTGATAACAAATATCATGACAACGATTTAGTAATGCTTTGCAACTAGTTGCCGCTCACGCATTAGTCTTACAGGATAGTCCAAACTATTAGGATTCAAAATTATCTTGGAAAAAATGTTTAAAACGGTTACAGGGATGTTCTATTTACATAATGTTAAAATGTATGTTTACGGCTAAAAAATATGTATTCCACAAATAGTGCAGTTAGATTATCTATATCCGGATGGCTCTAGTCGTAGATCTAGGACGTATGATCATGCTAGGATCTTAAGCCCACTGCTGTGGGTGTTTAGAGAATCTTTTAACTATATAAATTCGATTTACGAATTTCATATTGTCTTTCCAAAAAAACACATTTTTTGGGTGAAATTTTGGTTATTGAGGCAGTGTACAGAGTTCTATTAGACAGAAATGTAAGGGGAATTTACCAAAAATCAGGGGGCGCTGAAGTCACGCACTACCCCTTCAATCGTAGCATTAATTGCATGGATGTGTTAGCCTTGTTAAGACAAGCTGATTTCTATCTAGTTTACCCTGCCCATAGCGGCATCTTGGGAAATAAACAGGAACGTAACAGGGTTGGTTGGATCCACTTTCGATGTCTTTAATGCTGTATCGGTCACTATGAAGTTTGGCAATATTAGCAATATTGTCTTCGGATATTAATTGCATAGAGCTAAGACAAGATGATGTAAACTAGACTGGTTGCTAGGAAGATGACAAACCTTTGGCTCAGCTAATTGGGCGACCGGTATACATGCCAGTAATCTATGTCTTTTCTTCAATAGGCGTTGTCCTAGTAGCTACGTGCGTGATATGGATGGGATGGTCTTTCTACTTAAGACACAAATTTCTTTATAATAATCTTTATAATAGACAGCCTTTATTAGATATTTCAATGCATCAGGATGGGTCCTGTGCTATTTATTAAGATTCACACTAACATGTGGGATTAGGAGTATTATCTGAACGAGTAGAATGATATTTGTTAAAGCAGAATCGCTTGGGTAACCAAACCAAATAAAATGTCGACATTTTTGTATAAAGTTAATTTAATCTTAAAAAAACAGTAGCACGCTAAACATAAATATTATGTGGTGTATTACGTTCAACATAGTCTTGTTTTTAATTCTTGCATTTTCAACAAAAATCTAAACAGGTTTAAAAAAAAGCCCGAGCCTTACTCGGATCATTAATGTCGTCATATACAAACAAATACAGAGCGATGAGTTCGAAGGACCATGACAAATCGAAAAAACAGTGTATTTTGACGAATGCATTGGTAGGTCTTCTATTCTATTTAGGTATTCATGGGACCAAATGCAATATTTGTATTTATAAAAATTTAACCAAAAAGTATCTCCTCCGAAAGAGCGTGAGTTTTTAAAATAAATTAATAGAATTGTTAGAGTGCTAGTCTTGGCATGGTGAAATAAAACTGTTCAACAAAAAAAATTTAGAAACTACACAGTAAAAAAGTCACTCTATAGTTACAAACAGTCGACCAAAGAACTGGTTGCCTGTTTCTTATGAAACATTTTGGTTCGAAAATAATAATAAAAATGGTCAATAAAATTGGCTATACCGAGTTGAGAATTATAAAGTAATTTTGAAAGGAAAATTTAAGTTAAAGAGTTTTATCAAGGATGTTAAAACAAAAAAGTCTGATTCATCACGTAAACAAATTAATAGATTTAATACTTGTTCCGATGAATTTCTTATTTAATAAAAATTTATTTTGTTAATTGTAACAGACAGTGTTTAACACTCCACTCCAATTTCTGAGTTTAACGTCTATCGCTGCAATCGTATTTCATTAACCAGTGCATGGAAGATATTACAATAAGGAAATACTTTATTGGCAATTGATATCTTTTTATTTAAATTTCTTTCACTTAAATTTGTCATCATTTTCAACTTAAACTCAGGAATAAAATGCAATCAAAAGAAATAATTTGAAATGAATTTAAATTAAGTAGACGCTAATATCTTGTTGTTGCGGCGTATGTAGTATGCGTGTATGACTGTGCACAAGCAGCATGTCAGCCTGAATAATGCCGATGATGCATCAACATCACTTAAATGTTAAAAGTTCATTGTTCTATTCATCAAATTTATTTCTGTTGTGATTTTAAGTCCAACATCAGCAAGAGAAGCTATGTCGCCTGCTGCTGTATTAGAAAACCATTGCTCTGTACTACATATTAAATTTATTACTAATGACAACAACAATCAACAACAATAGCAACATGCATAATGGGCTGTTAACAGAATAAAAGAGATGTAGTGATGCAATGATTCGATTTAATACTTGTATCAATGTAATTTTATTATTTTTTTTTTATTTGTTACGTTTGTTGGTGTTGTTGCCATTATTGAAGAGGCCTTTGAAAATACATAAAAATACGAGGATTGGCAAAAAAGAAATCAAAATTTTTTTTATGAATCCTGTGCTTCGTTTCTGTAAATTAAATCTGACATTTCTCACATGAAATAATTGAAATCATTTTGTTTTACACAGGGTGATGTTAATCATAAACTTTTATGTTATTACTTTATGTTAAAGAGTGAATTATTAGCTGTAGTCCATCGTGGTAAAATAGGATACCAATTATATTTTCTCGTTTCCCACTGAAACTAGGTATACGGGTATGTTCTGTAATCCGAAACCGAGTGAAATTGAAATCGAATAAATTTTTAAAGAAAAATATAACTTAGTTGCGCCTATTATTTTAAAACATTAGCAATCAAGGAAGTTAAGTGAATGGTCTTTAATCAAATGTATAAAAAATAATATCAAAATGTTGTAAGATTTAAAAGTTATGACAATTTAAAATTTCATTCGGATTCATTTTCACTCGGTTTCGGATTACAGAACATACCTGATAGATTATATTCTAGTAATAAATACCATACAAATGAAATCTTAAC
Source organism: Phasia obesa (assembly GCA_949628195.1). Classification (NCBI taxonomy): domain Eukaryota; kingdom Metazoa; phylum Arthropoda; class Insecta; order Diptera; family Tachinidae; genus Phasia; species Phasia obesa. Next base: position 38,037,771 of record OX451219.1, read on the forward strand.
TCTGTCGTAGCTACAGCAGGACAACTTTCAGACTTAAAGTAGCGTCCACACTTTAATTCTTGGCTAAATAGTTGTTTAAAAACTATTTGGCCAATAATTAAAGTGTTCACCGGCTATTTTTTCTTATTTCTTTGAATAATGTTGGCAAACAAATGGTTGTGTACCATAAGCAATATTTTACAGTCGTAGGTTGGACCGTTCGGCGGTTTGTGTATTCATTAACCGACTAAGTTGGATCCTAATAGTCTCTTTTTGATGTTAAACAGCCCTACGGACTTTAAGTCTGAGCAAAAGTGTTAAAAAAGTTCAAGCCAGCAGACTTAATCAGCGCAAGATGAAGTCGTTTAAGACGATGTTGGAACAGAAAAAAAAAAATGTCCATGTTTTTTGTGACAAAACAAACCATGATCTAAGTAGGGATTCACCAATGCACATCTTAAGCGAAGTTTTGTTTTAAAACAAAGAAACAATCTAAACAAACGTTGCAGGTAATGTCATGGCACCTGTATAGTTGAAATGTATTTGAACCACTACATGTGAAATGGAACTAATAGAAAAAGTTAATAATCATGACAGGAGAAAAGAATGATTTAAAACTTAAAAAGTATAAAATTTATCATAGAATTTATGCATTAGTGTCCACTCGAAGATTTTGATGTTATAAAAATTCTGTGACCATTTGCACATTTACCAGCAGGGTCCAAATTACGGCATTCCATATCGATCGAAATTTCAATAAAAATTAAATGAGAATTTCGATTTGGCTAGGAATTGCATTACAGTAAACGGCACGGAATAAGTTCGTTAAAATTATAGCAGGACTTTTTGTATTTCTAGCGCTTGCAATGCAATACCGCTCTTGTTAACTGCAATAAATATTATTAAAGTATTGTCAAATTATGCCTTTCTTGCATCTATTAGTTTTTTTACAGCCACTACAAGCAGGCAACTTTGTTAATTTTAAAGAAAATGAAAAAAAAGAATTTCGCGTACTAAAAAAAATATCGCCAAAACCAAAGAGAGGGTTGATAAATACCAACATGGAGTATCTTAAGTTTTTTATATCCCAAAACTGGTTCACTTAGTTCCGTTGTGGTCGCACCAGCACAAGAGACGCTAAATTTTAGTTAAATTGGCAATAAAAGCCTTAAAATGATCTTCGACGTTTGAAGAAATAAGGTGCATGAGGTATGTACATATATTTGGATATGAAAAAGTTTCTGGGTGATAATTTCCGCAACGAAGCCACAATGATAATATTATGGTTAAATTGAACGATTATAGAATGGTTAAAAATTATAAAATGTCATATGGATTTTTTTTTTATTTTATTTTGATGTCTTTCTTTTTTTGTGTTCGCATCACGTAAAAATTACTGGATGGATATTAACAAAATTTTGTAAACTGTTAACGCGTCTGTTCTTCTATTATAAGTATATTTTTTCTTGTTTTAAAGGATAAAAAATTACTTTCTTCCGGACCAAGTTTGTTTTTTATTAAGAAGTATCAAATCTATTTAATATCTCTAATAACAAATGTATAAAACTAAAAGCAGTCGAGTAATATTCAAACCGCCCTCGTAACTTTAGTGTTATTTTATATTTTTTTATAAAATGAATTATCTTTTACGTTCATTTTATTTATTAACGCCTTAACAGGACTCAAATGAATACCTTGCCATTTAAGAGACTTTGACACAATTCCAAAAGTTTCAAACACCTCTTAATATAACTCTCGAATGCATTTACAATAAATTGATTCACCATATATGTATGTAGATATGAAGAGTGCAGTAAAAATCATTAATTTTAATTTTACTTTACATTATAATAAAATTTATTTATTTTGTGATTCAATAACAAATTGTTGTTCATATTTGTGTTTTTTTCATGGGTTGGTTTATGTGAGGAAGTGTGCAAGTGTCGTGGAAGTTTGTTCATACATGGAAATATACTGGCACGCATTGTTGTTTCATATTCAACTTCAATTGATTGTAATTAAATTAAATCAAACAAAATTTTTTATTTTAATATTGTCTGAACACACTTACCATAAGCTTGGTGATGAACGCAGATTTTTTTTATACCAGTTTCATTATTTTATATTTCAGCACAAAAAAAAATTTCTCCCTAAAAATCTGAAATGGCAAGATGAAACAACCAGCAATTTGTATGTTGAAAAATTAAATTAATTACTAAAATAACACTGTACACAAAAATGGTTCAGACAACGAATGCTGGCAGAAGGGAAAAACTTTCTGCACCTATCAATGTTTTTAAAGTTTACATCTGTTTTATTTTAGCGGCTTATAACTTAAACCGGTATTGGAAGTCATGTGACCATAAATAACATTTAAGTTATAAACCCCCTTAAATATACTTAGACATAAACTTTAAAAACGCCAATATGCGTATATTTGTGTGTCCCCTCTGGCAGAATCCCTTGAATCCAGGTTTAAGTTTGACATTTGCTTTACGTTTGAAAAACAAAGTGAAATATGAAAAACTTTCCACCAAAGTCATGTGGACTCATGTCCTCGACCAATATGAAAAAATTTTATGAAGAAGTGACCATCCTGATCAATTCCCAAAGCATGAAGTTTAATTGTTTTTCTTCTAATTATCCAGTTTACGTTTAAGTTCAATGCTCTCAGTAAAAAAACATTGCTGCCGCAGTTCAGAATGTGAATGAAAATCGATCAACACCAACTTGTCATCGTTCTCAGCAGTTTTCTGAGGAAAAATTGGCAAAGGGCCTGGTTATAAAGCAACTTGCTAGACAACCACCGTAAAACCCCAAATAAGACGAAATTTGTTTGTTAGTTGGTTGCATTTGAGATGGTGAAACACCAAATCAAAGTTGCCACTCATGAAATTGATGTCCAAGTAATCAAAAAAGTACCCTAAAATTAAATTAAACTGTGGGATCTAAATCGCAAAGAAGAGTGATTTTTGAACGGTGCATCGTTGAAGTTGAGATGTTCCCGAACTCCTACATTTTATAATTGATAGAAATTGGAAGTTATTTCATAATGAAATAACTCCCAATTTTTTGGATGTTATTTCATAATTTTTTATTGGGAATTATTTCGCAATGAAATAACTCCCAAATGAAATAACTCCTAACTTAATTCTGTTGAGAGTTATTTCATTTATTTTGATTGGGAGCTATTTCATTTGACTAAAATTGCATTATTCCGGATACAGAGAAAACTTTTAGTCAGCAAAGCCTGTGTTGGTTATACTATAGAGGTTAAACCCTTCCATACGGCCGAAGGTCGGGTACACAGGCCGGGATGGCTCTATGATCTCTCTATGGTATATGGAACAGCGGCTTCGCTAACAAAATATTGTCTGTATAGCCGGCCTTTGGTCATATATCTATGATATATGGTATGATATCAAAGTTATGGACCTCCTTCATCGGGAGGTACCTGTTATACCATAGAGGTTAAAACAGTTAAACAGTGCCCGGGTGCAAATATAATTTGTATTGGGAGTTATTTCATTTTTATTGGGACTTATTTCATTGGGGAGTTATTTCATTTTTGTTGTAAAAATATTTTGTTGTAAAAATAATTGTTTTGAATTAACGGTTAAGTTTTTGGATCTTATTTCATTTTGGCGTTGGAAGTTATTTCGTTTTTTTAATTTGGAAGTTATTTCATTTTCGTTGGGACTTATTTCATTGGGAGTTATTGCATTGGGAGTTATTTCATTTGGGAGTTATTTCACGGTACCTAATAGATACTTATTATATGCGAAATAAGGGCATTGGTGTACGAGTTGTATTTACCTAATAGTAATACCGTCAGACTGAGAGCAGTAACTAAGTCAATGCTTTATCACATCTGATCAGATGGAGTACTCTAGGACCAGTAATGGCAGTCATTTAGAAAATATAGTGTCAGTGTCAGTGACTGTGACTGCTTGAATTTGGCAAGAAAACTTCTCAAATTGAAGCATATTTCTTTCTGAAATGTAGTTATTCAAACAGAAACAGACAGACAGACAGTTTCAATGACGAAAACTACATATGCACAGTCCACTAAAACTAGCTGGCAGCCACAGAGGTATGGTCTTCTCACGGTGGTTGCCTCTAACAGGCTCCTTATTAGACCTTGGCTCTGCAAGGATGCTAGCTGAATTAAATCGAGTGAAGTGAAGTTATACTCTCGGATTAAATCCATGATGGAACAGCATAGGCCAAGCATGCGTGGCCATGTTTCTAGTATGAGAACTCTGGATAAATGTAGACTGACATGAATTAACATAGGCTAACATACCTTCATGTAAGGAGCTTTGGGTGTGTATAAATATTTTTTTCCCTTACACATAGGAATTTTATGAATTTAAATTTTATAAAAATCAAACTGGACCGTAAGTATCTGACAGGCTGGAACAAGGAAGCCATACAAGAGGTGAAGAAGTAAGTCTCTGCTGCAACTAAGATTTACATATGTTTATGATTTAAACAACAATATTTTGCAAGAGGTGGTGGGGTTAATATCTAAAATTACTTCTGAGGCAATAACCCCTCGGCATATAATCTAAACAGATTGAAGGTATAGTACCGTGGAGGCATGTAATGTAAAGTTTAAGTATTATTTGTAACAGATGTAAATCGATAAAATGATACATGCAGAATGTGCCTAGAAGGGCCTAGACAACACTGTATGCGATGTCAAGCCTTGGCTAGCATTAAGTTTAGAACCATAGACAGGAGTGGAGACCACAAGAAGACAATGAATGGACTGAAAAGTTTATAGGCCTACTTCATTATGCCTCCCTGCGTATATAAAAAAGGTACAAAGTCGCAAATTGCTTTCACAACTACTCGAAATTCTTGCAGATTGTCACGAAATTTGTTTCTGAGCTCTTGAGTAAATCAATCAATAGCTAAGTTTATTTAAAACCAATTTTAATTTTTGAGAATCTTTTTTATTAAAAATGTTAAAGAGATGCTTAAAACCAGTTTTGGTGTTAAACAAGATTATATTCTCTGCCAAAGTATCCAATTCTTGGAAAGCAATTACATTTTGTAGCATCAATATTTGTGAGTAAAAATTAAATGCAAATACGAAACTTACCTTTAACACTATTGACAAACTGCTGGCAGTTGCTGATTCGGAGAAAACACTGTCGTGCGACTGAGAGAGGCCATCCCGAGAATAATCACTGAGAATTAAAAAAAATCATATGTAAATTGTTAATATAATTAGGAATAGCATTGGATTAAAGCTTGAAGCTGTGAATTAAAGTCCGACTTACCTATCCACTAAGCGTCCTTCACTTAAACTACGTTGACTATCAGACATTTCGCCACCGCTGGCACTACCACTATTTTTGGCGCGTTGCGTTGCTAATGAGTTATGACCGCCACCGGTACCACTGTCATTACCACTGCCACTATCTAAATCCTGCGAAGAGTCTCCAACGCTGCGCAACTTTTGACGTTCCGTAAAAAAACTGCGATTTATGGCGCCAGGAAAAACGGCTACACCCATGGATTGTCGTTGGCTTAAAAATGAAGATTTTGTAGCAGCTGAAGTGCCTGCTGGATCTGTTATAGTTGACGACGATGATGTTGCATGATGGTGATGATGATGATGATATAAACCTGAAGTTTGTGTTGTTGTGCCAAACATGTCTTCAACTTCCTGTTGGTTTTGATGTCTCTCAAAATCGTACTCTTTGGCCTGATGCTGATATTTTTGATTCTTATGTTTATGTTTTGATTTCGTTTTTGATTCGGCATTTACATGAAAATCATGACCTTGGTGCTGCTTACCACCACCCGACAAAGAAGTGTATGCTGACTTTGATTTTGGCAAAGATTGTGTCAAATACGCGTCTTGTAGCTGTTGGTGGGTGAGGGGCGAGGAGGGCGATGAAGCCGATGCCACTGATGTAATTGACGAGAGGGTAGCACTACGTAAATTCTTTTCGCTGTTACTACTCGCCGTAGTGCTTGCAAGTGCAGAGGTGGGTATATCACCGTCAACTGTTGTCGCCGAGGTTATGGTACGTCTGCGAAAGATGCGACGTAAATTACGCAATGGATGAAATCTCCGTCTTTTTGTTTGTTCTACAAAAGAAGATATTGAATTGTAATTTAGTACGAGATGATATTTTAATAGAGCAAAATATAGTTCCTTTCTCAGCATAGCAGTAACTTAAGGAATTTGAAATATTTTGAAACTTTTTTAGAATTTTGAAAAAAAGAACAATAAATTTAAATAAAAACTAAAAACATTTTGCTTGATACTATTATATCATGACATTTCGTGTGACAAAAATTTTTTAGTGTTGAAGAACTAAATTTTTAAAATATTGCTGCACTGAAAAAAGTTGTACAACGACATTTCTGTAAAATATACATAAGTATTATTTCGGGGTGTTTTTTTAACGAAATCAGGGAAAGCTAAGATTTAAAAAGACGCTGCGGAAAAACGTCAATTTGAAAAAAAGAAGACCGAACAAATTTTTGTCATTTAGTTTAGTTTAATAGTGGTTTTTTTTGCTAATTTTGAAAAATTCTTACTGTAATCAAAACCTTAAACCTTATTAAGCAAACACTAACCTAGCGACCGCCAATATGGTTTCCATAAGGGACGATCTAAAGGGGACTTTCTTTTCAAGAAATGATTTTTTGTTTTTATTTTTGATAAAGACAACAGCCAGAAACTTCGGCGGGTATCGAACCCGCAACCCGCAGACTGATAGACTAGTGCAAAGCCAATCACTCAGTGAATCCCTTTTAAAATTTTTTTTTAAAGTACTCTTGAAGTAGACTTTATTACATAGAAAAGTAAAGCAAAAAATAATTATCTTCGTCGTGATGCCACCTAGTAAAATTAATTCGCCTTGACTAATTCTAAGCAACATAGTTTTAACATTTGTATCCTTTTCTTTTAAAGTAAGTGGTTTTTTATGCCTTCTGCGACTGATATATTTTTTTTATAATTTCCTGCAATTAATTTGGGACAATCTATGTTAGCGAATTATAAGGATACCCCATCTTACTTTGTATCACATAAAATAAAGAATCCTTGTTTCTCCTATAACTTTCACACCTCCTGTTTACTTAAACACAGCACTTTCTCCATCGATAAACTTGTTCGAAATACATTAGACTGGTACTTGTTTTCTAAAATGAATGTTACTAAATTAGGAACTTTGAAAATGGTTGTATGTAATGTAGGAGGAATATCGAAGCAGACCATTTCCATAATGGTTCCCTTTTCGACGCCCTTCCGTCCTCTATGATTACAGGCAACCGAAATGTAATTTACGACAACCTACTTACATTGAGTCATGTGCTACAACCAGCCCTTAATCTTGACTTTAGTGATTTGAGACTGTCGACTGGTAACTGTCGGCCTTCTTTCTCATCACGCAGTCTCTAGTAATTGCTAGCATTTGTTCAAGGCTCAGGTCCCCCATGGCATCCACCCACTGGTGGTCCTGAGTCTTATGCTAGCCAGTGCTGGACATTCACACACAATGTGCGCTGCCGTCTCAGCTTCTTTCCTTTCCCGTGTTATCTTCTGCCTCTGCCACTCACTTTTAGGCAGGACCTGTAGAGACTCCGACTCGACGTTGAAGGAACGTTTTGAGGTGCCTGCTTCCGGAAAGGATTTGCCTAAGCCCACAGGGACAGGTGCGTCCAATTCATGCACATTTACCTCCATAGCCGCAGGAGTATCTTCATAGACTGACCAGTCCACCCCTTGCGAGGTTTCTTTGTCATTCTATTTCGATATCCTTCCCTGGCGAATGGAAACCGGAGTTCCTAAAGGGATTAACCTCTCCACCTCTAACAAGGCTTCCTTGTCCATCCCTATCGAAATATCCCGTTTCAACGCCATAGGAGAACCTCTAGAGATTAACCTGTTCACCCCTTGCGAGGCGTTCCTGTCAATCCCTTCTGAATTCTTCGTAGGCCATTATTGGAGAAAACGTTGTCCACCCACACAGAGCTCCTTATGTATGGGTAAGTCTACATTGAAACTGGAGATCGACTGGTATCCAGAGTTTGCATACTAACGGCCAAGCACCCTCTTGACCACGTGGATTAAAAAAAATGAAATACAAAAACAATATCTCAGAGGAATTAAATTTTTTTAAATTAAAAAAACATAATTTTTTTAAATTTAAAAAAAATATTTTTTTTATGAATGGCAAAGCTTATTAAATCTTCTTTAAAATAAGCACATATGAAAAAACCGATATTTTCCTAATTTGATAACTGTACATCTAAAAAGCTGTAGGCGATAGAATTTATTTAAAATTATATTTGGATTCAGAGAGTCAAGTCAAATGACTCAAAGTTTCAATAAATCGGGAATGGTAAATTTAAAAACAATTTTTTTTTGTTGAATTGACATGGAATGACTCACAAATCTTTTATAACTTAATTTTGTTTTAAAAATTAAAAAAATTGTGTCAAATAAGAACCGCTCTAATGTTCATTCATTGTTTCTAATGAAAGCCCACGTGCAAATGTAAATATGTGATGTAACTACTAGAAAATAAAATAAGCCATGCATATACATAGATACATCCCCTAAAATGCTATAAAACAATATAATAGAAAAAAAAGTTGATGAATAAATGTTTGTTGGCATCAAATATTTAAATAGCGAAACACTCCCTACAATTCAGGATCCCATATTAATTTCGTTAAAGTACACAAACGTTAGCTGAAATACCAACTAACTAAACAAGAAAAGTTCTAATGAAAGAATGAAGGGAAAGTTGCGAGAATTAAATGAAATTACATTTTATAGTAGAAACAAGTTTGGTTAAACCACATGGCAAATACAATTAAATGCAAAATGTAAGAGAAAAACCAGTTGCGCAAATTAAAAATTAACATCTCAACTTCTTGAGAAATTTGGAAAATTATAGTAATGCTTCTTTTGAAGTTTGGTTAAACTGTCTTAGACTGAACTAAAACGCATTACGATACGAACTCTTTCTCAGAGGTACGTCGACGCATATGCGACTTACGGACTAACTATAATTTGGTTATGCTAACTTAAGCAAATGTACGAATACATTTAATCACATATACATATACAACTATTATGCACTTTTTTCAAAGCAACACTTTTTTACGGGAATCGAATCCGCAACACACAGACTTATTGTCTAGCGCCTTACCAATCAGACTATGGAGGCACCCATTAGAAACATTTATCCGGTTTCGTTGAGTAAGGAGTTACCAAATCCAGGTTTTTCAGGATCCCCAGTGTTCAAACGACTGGTACCACAAGACACGGTAGCCCCATAAAAATCCGCCTAACTCTGTGACAAGTAATTGGTGGGGTCCTTCGAGGAGTAACGTGGTGGCTGTGGTTTTCGATTTAAAATGCACGCAATTTCGTACGGTGTTGCACTCTCAATAGAAGGCACCATTAGAGGGTCAGGAATTAAGATGGTTTCCAAACCCCTAAACAAGGGGTATGAACATAATCCAGGCTTGCCCCTTGTTCTAAAATATCATGCGCAACAAAAGCGCTGGTCTACGCATTGTATACACCCAGTGGAAAGACCACCGACTGGTTTGAGTTGATTGTCAGGTGCTGACGTTAATCTTGACCACATTTGTGTTGATACAGTATCTTCGGCTGAATATTTGGAAACAGTGATTTTTTAGACCCTGACTGTTTAGACGCAGCAGCTTAGACAAACTCTGGCTGACTGTATAGTAGTTTCGATTGACTTTTCAAATACAGCAGCTTCGGCTAGCTGTTTAGGCTGTTAAGTAAAGTTTTCTCAAAATAAAATGGCAGATTAGTTCATTTAAACAACTCTAAGGTCCATTATTATAACTTGCCTTTAAAGTACGTACATATTAGTTAAATTTCACTTTGGCTCAAATGAGCGATAAAGTGAACTATAACTATTTTTCGTTATTACAACTTCATTGTAAAATAAATTTTTTTTTTTTTTTTTGAAAATATGGTAGTACAGGAAAAAACACTGACTACACGCGACAAAATAAATTGGTTCTTAAAAACGTAGTGGCAACGTCATACCTTTCATTTATTTGTTTACTTTCAACAAACCACAAATTAGTTCAGCAGTCACTTCTACCTTAAAGTATACTTATAATAACGAAAAACTACTATTTCTCTGATAACATCCTAACTTTAACTATTGCCAAGTTATAATAATGGGCCTAAAAGTTTTAATAGATAAACTTATAGAATTGCATTTTCAAACCCTTCGAGCATTTCTCATTATTGAATTGGTAATTATTTATGTAGGCATACCTTGTATATGAATTATATTTCCTCAGCTTTTACATTTATTGTTGTTAAAATGCAAATCATGTTTTTAAATTTTTACATCAAATGTCGTGTGGACGACAAACTTTTTATAAAAATAAAACTAATCTCACGACAAGTGACTCATAGTGCTATTTATTGAGTTTAATAATAGTTTTAAATGAGTTTTGAGTGATGTAAATTGAAATTCCAATAATAAAAATACTTCTACTTTAAGGATATTTACGTTTGAGCACTAAAATATATTTACCTCAGACTGCAGAATAAAATACTTCTTTCCAAAGAATTTTGAAATAATTTGATCGCATTAGTTCTTTACGTACGAATGAATTACCAACACCCTTGTATTGAATTGAAATGTACGTCTGGCATAATCGTGTCAGTGTTCAATATTTTAATATCATTTACATATAAGAAATTCAAATGACACACTCTTAAAAAAAACTTGCGTGTATGACAGGAATTTCAAATAAGACCTCATTTGCAAAATGTATAAGAAAAATTGTACGAGGGAAATTTAAAAAGTCTTTAAAATAAGAAACATATAAAAACATATTTTTGAGATGTTTCTTTTTTAATGCAGGCATGATTATCTCGATGATCTTCATTTAGCGTCTTCAAAATTTGTTTCTGCTTTCTCTCCGCAAAGTAATGTTGAGGAAGGATCTCAAAATTGTTGCGGATTTTTTTTCTTCGATCACCTTCTGCATATTTTTGAGACCAGTTCTGAATTTGAAACAAAAACCGTGCATCTTTGCCTTGGAAACTGACCAGAGATATATGTGCCCGAGAATTTACTTGATGTAAAACAACATATTTAGGTGAAAGTAAAGATTAAAAATGTTGCTAAAATAATTCCATGAAAGTTCTAAAAATTCGTGCACACAACCTTCCCAGCCGATGCTTGTTTTGTAGGGGGGGTAACAAAGCAGACCACTAACTTTTTCGACCCCTTTTATTCCTCAATGATTTCTGGTATCCAACTGGTAATTTGCGATTACCTTCCTTTTCATTAAGTCTGGTGCGGTCACTATCCTTTGCTAACATTTTCCTAAGGTTAAGGTCTCCACACTATCTACATTTAATATGTATCTGCCCGTTTTCCAAAGCCTTAATGTTGGCTAGTCTGCTGGACGTTCACAAAAAATGTTCTCTGCCGTCTTAGCGTTTTTCCAGGCACAGTCCGCAAGTATCGTCTTACCTCGATTTATAACTTTGGCAAGACCGTCACTAAAGCAGTTAACGATTTGGGGGCAGTTCTGTATATCCAAGCACCTTTTTGTTCCTCCCGCCAACTTCTAGTAGAAAATACTGCAGTCTTTAGTGGGAATCCAACCCACAACCCCGAAGGCACCCTCCCAGTCGATGTTACTTTTTTTGCGATTAAAAGTTTTTGAACTTGTAACGGACACAGTCACGCGTTTTCATTTGTTGTCGTTTGTGAGCAAAGTCAGGGAATTGTGTAATTTATGAATTTGTTCGTGAATCAAAACATTTCACGATCTTTATCTCGTCACTCATTCAAAACTATATTTTATTGTATTATATTGTGAAATTTGAGTTCCTGTCCTTCATCACTGATAGCTAGAAAGCTATCCTGTCTTCAAATTTAAAGTCATAAAGTGTTTCCGTTTTTGTTTTGTTTTTAAATAGCAAGAGTTATAGCTTTATGTGCATTATGTCCGTGGGCCTTAGGCCTAATATTATGAATGTTTTTGAAACATGCATTTAAAATGATCGGAAATATGCATTTATTACTAAAATATGCAAAAATATGCATTTGACACAAAATATACAAAATATTATGCTACATAATTGGCTACTAAATTGTTACCTTAGACCAATAAAAACTTGAATTTACATAAATATAAAACAGGGTCTTGATTATGACAAACCCTTGCGTGTTCTTTGATATTACGACCCAATCTTATCACATCGGCATTTACATTATCTTACCCAGATTATGTCTATCAAATGTTGGCCATTGCTACGTCGCAGATGGTCCATCCGTTGAGTCCAATTTTCGATGACTCGTTCGAGCATTTCGACTGGTAACTGTCGAATGACATGCGTGATGTTTTCCTCCAAGGCCTGAATCGAAGCGGGCCTGTTCGCATAAACTTTAGACTTTACATATCCCCACAGGAAAAAGTCTAACGGAGTAATATCACACGATCTTCGTGGCCAATCGGCCGGCCCAAAACGTGAAATTATATGCTCACCGAAATATTCTCTCAATAAATCCATTGATTGATGCGATGTGTGGGAGCTTCAATTTCAGGCATCAAATAGTCGGTTATAATGGCACGATAACGGTCGCCACTGACGGTTACGTTCGCATCGGCATCATTTTTAAAGATGAATTAAAGATAAACCTCACCAAACCGTTGTTTTTTATGGATGAAGTGGCAGCTCTTGAATCTCTTCAGTTTGCTCTTCGTCCCAAATGCGGCAATTTTGTTTGTTTACACACCCATTGAGCCAGGAATGGGCCAAATCGCTAAACAAAATTTTCGTCGAAAACGTCGTATCTTCTTGGAACTTTTCAAGAGCCCATAGAGCGAAGCGATTCAGTCTTTCCTAATGCCAAACAATACTATACAAAAATAACTTGATAGCATGCCACGACTAACACGTGATCTGTAAAAACAAAGGCTATTGAAAAAGTCCCTCGAAATGGATCACCCTTTATTTCTTGAATGAGTATTGTGGACTAACTTCCAAATTCAAACGTTGATAAACAAGTTTTGCGAAGTTCTTTTATTACTGAATGATGTCTACGTAAAGTTCTTTATTGACAGCAAACAACTTATGTTAAATTTATCTTTTTTAATTCTTGTTTTTTAATTTCTTTACATTCATATACATATATCTTCGTTTAATGAACGCAATGGATGATGATTAAATTTTCTTTTTTAGTAGTGGAGAAGTAAATTTTTCATTAAGAAAAAATATTGGTTACAACTATTGATTTTAATGAAGGAAAACGTTTTCTACTACAATATGAGAAATATTTTTTTTATTTCATATTTTTTTAATGTATCATCAATATATTTAACCCACCAATAACTATTTATATCTTAGGTGTAAAAGCAAAAACTAATTGTTATTAATTTATGTCTACACGCAAAAAAAAAACATGTTTGAGTTAAACATAAACTATGTATTTCATGGTATAAAATCTTTAGATTTTAGAATAATGTAGAGGAGCTTGTTCGCTAATATCCGGAAGAAAATAATAAAGACTTTATTACTTTCATTTAAATGCGGAAATTTTTTTATTCTTTAACTCAAACTAAAACAAACAATCAACTGATAAATATTTATTGTTTAAAATTGTTTTAATTTAAACTCCAACGACCTTTAACAACTGCGTGTTTCTTCAATTTCTACAAATATAAAATTCTCTCTACGACAAAAAACAATAATTAAGCCAAGAATTTCATGAAAATGTGGCGAAAATAAAGAAATGCGATTGAATTTATAAGTGTTGAAATATTATTTACTCAATATGGTTCTTATTTACTTTAATTAATATCAAGAAATCAGCGATATTTCTTGCTCTGTTCATTAAAAATATTATTCTCTTTTTCGATTTATCTGATAAGAAAGCAATATAACAACAATAAAATACAACAACTTGAAATAAAGAAAAAAAAATGGAAAACAATAAAATACTACCAGCAAAATTGAACAAAAGAAATACAAAAGGAAGAAGGTGTTGCGAAAAACCATAACAAAAAAAAATCCCACGCATATATTGAAATATTTTTATTGAGCAAGCCAGTGTTGCCAAATGCAAAGGGTTGTTGATTTTTTTTGTGTTTGTTTTTAGGGCTCGCACCCAATTTGTTAACCGAAAATGTACATAGATGTACTTAAATTGAATTAAACTTAAAAAATAAAGAAAAATTAGACACTATTAGAATATAAAACATTATTTTGAACCCTAACAAGCAGGCAGACACTTTTAATTTTCACATTGGGGCAATTCCACGTCAAATCAACAAGGCACTCAAAATGACTACTTCATTATTTATTGAAACTTTTTTTTATTTATATCCCTTGACTCTCTGAATCCAAATATAATTTAAAAAATTTTTATCTCTTATAGTTCTATATAGCTATACAGTTATAAAAGTGGGGAAATATCGCTTTTTTGCATATACGCTCGAGGATTATATATATTCTAATTCCAGTTCTATAAGTCCTAGGAAGTTGAGTAATAGATCATTTTAAAGGGGATTTCATACGCTTTAATTTGATATCAATCATCAAAAAATCAATTTTTTCTTATATTTAATAAAAAAGTTTTATTAAAATCTTTGAATTTTTTTTTAATTTACATTTTAATGTGACTTGGTGAGTACTTCATAAAAATTTCAGAGTGGCACCATGGTGGGATCAGAAGTTATGTTAAAAAAAACTACATATTTTTCAGTTTTAAGGAATATTTCTTACCTTTATTACCCAGATTATTAAAAAATTTATATTTTTCAGCTTGTAATGCGTCAAAATAAGGTTTTTTTCACTAATTTGTCTTAATCAAGTAAACGCTATAGACAGACTCTTAAAACTTAGACATAGTACGTAGTACAAAAAATAATAAATATTAGAAGAGGTGATTGCGACTAAAAATTTTTTAAAGGAGCCCCATAAAGGCGTGCAAAAATTAAAATCCATTTTTTCCCTGACGTTTCGTTTTTTATTGAGTTTTTCAAAGGGATTTCGTAATAAATTTATAATAATCTCATTTATAAATAAAACAATGAAAAACATATCACAGAATTTTTTCAGATTTTTTTCTGACCAATCATACGATTCTATAGGGTAATTCCACGCCAAATCAACAAGGTACTCAAAATGACTACTACAGATTTTATTGAAACTTTTGTTATTTATATTCCTTGACTCTCTGAATTCAAATAAAATTTAATTTAAAGATTTTTATAAAACTTTTTTTTTAAATAAAATAAAAATATTTGTTAAACATTAGTTTTTTTTTCATGATTGATATCAAATTAAAGCGTATGAAATCCCCTTTAAAATGAGCTATTAATCAACTTCCTAGGGCTTATAGAACTGGAATTAAAATATATTTAATCCTCGAGCTTATATGATAAAAAGCGATATTTTCCTATTTTGATAACTGTATAGCTAAAAACCCGTAAGAGATAGAATTTTTTTTAATTATATTTGGCTTCAGAAAGTCAAAGAATATAAACAACAAAAGTTTCAATAAAATCAAAAGTGGTAAATTTGAAAACAATTATTTTTGGTTGATTTGACATTGAATTACCCTATGGATAACTACTTACGGACCAGCATATCGTAACGGGGTGACAAGCGTTTGAAAATTCGATTAAATTTTAAAAATAGTTAAATCAAATTTAATCACTTAAATTTATATATTTTAAAAATAGAAAGCTTAGTTCCACAAAATCTAATTAATAATTAAAACTGTATTTAATTGCTAAGTGCCCGCGACGTCCTCAGCGCCTTGAGAATATTTTCTTAAGTTACAGAAAAGTATCTTTTATTTCAAGCGACGTACTACAAAAATTTATCCATTATTTTCCAAGTCCTGCAAACACAGACAGACAAAAATTCACAAAATTTCTGTTCTTTATTTCATATAAATTAATATCTGCACCAGCAAAAAAAAATTTTGAAAGTTTCCGTAAACAAATTCATTCCTGTTACTGTTTTATTAAAACTATTGATACTACAGATAATTTTTAGAGACTTAAAAAATTTTAATTACTTTTGTAAATTGTGAGAAAGGAAAACTTATTAGGCATAACTTCTCCATACACACCAGTGGCAACACTGAAAGGAACACATGCATGCAAGAGAATTAAATGAAACGAATAACAGGAGAATTATAAAAAAATATTCAATTAATGATATCAAAATATTACCTTATTTGGCAAACAAATGAAAAAATACTACAGCACTAACTCTTACACGAAGTGTTTCCGTAGTGAATTTTTTTTTAGCGATTTGAAAAATGTTGAGAGTTTAATTATTCTTTTGCAAAATTTAACGGGTTTTTTATTATTTTACCTGTCAAATGAACATTAGTGGCTTTCACACTTGGTAGTAAAGTACCCTTGTATATTTGGTTAATCTTGTTAATTTACTTCAAATTTACTTATCTCGAACAACAAAATGTGTTGATCCAAAAATTTGTGTAATACAATTTCATTATCATTAGTACAAACAGCTGAAAAAATCAGTAGCATTAATTGGTAGTTAATATTTTTGTCATTGCAATTATGTAAAATAATGGTAATGAACATTCAATGCCAATCAAAAAATTTAATAAGGTCTGGCTTCGCGCTGGACCGGTACACATGCTTGTTGGCTGGGGCTTCCTTAAAATAGGCACTGTCATAGCTGCCGGGTGTGGGATTAAGACGAAACTGCTTTATTTGATCGACTTTTAAGCTCATATACTCCTCTGCTATTTTGATTTCAAATTTGGACCAACCGGCCTAGCCCTTTACGAATGGCTAAATTATTTCTAAAATATTTTGATTCTGCCCCACAGTGCAATGTTGTTGGGAAAATGTTAATGAAAACTAAAGCTACCAAGTCGCTAAGCCATTTTATTTTTGTTGTATTTTAAATGGGTTTTAAACTTATTATATATTGATTTCACGCTTTTATTCTTGAATTCACATTAAACTAAGGAAATGTTTGTGTGTTCTCTAATGGTATCGATAAATTTCTTGCAGCTTAAGTGTGTAAATAAAAGGTGGCGCAAAATTAATATCGAAATATGTTATAATTTTTGCAACTGGAGTCGTATTTGGCATTTGTGAATTATAAAGCTGCAGTATATAAACAAACAAGCAATGGGGCGCCATACTCCGCAAGACCATGTAAAAATTGTGTAGATTTTTTTTTACCAATAAGAGGTCGGTGGTGTTTGTGCATCGTGAATTTCGAACAGACTGGAACCGGACTGGTCGTTCTGTTGAGAAGATCACGCCCGTGGCTGCCGATGTCCCTAAAAACAAAGAAACATCAACCATACTACGTGCCACGCAATTTGGCATCACCATACACATGTTCCCGTACAAAGTGCAAACCGTGCATTAGCTAATGCCTACTGAACCTAATCTCAACAGCGAAAAAAGTCAAAGTGAGTCGAAAATTATTATGAGCGACGAGGCGCACTTTTATTCAAGCGGTTAAAAAATCTGCGTTGCTGGGGCAGTAAAAATCCCCGTGTGTGAAAAGCCCCTGTGTGGTACAGCATTCACGAGGGAATAGCGATTGAGACGTATTTTTTTGAGGGCACCATAGGCAGACACTACAATATCTAGGAGTGCAGAGCCTGAAATAACAGAAGAAACAGTGTTTAGCAGCTACAGGCCAAAAGTTACGGCCTGTTTCTTTCTTGCAAGTATACCTATTCAAAACAACAACAAATTCAAATATTTTGGTTTTCTTTTGAATGTAGTTGTACGAAAGAACGAACTCTTACGACATTGAGAACCGGCAGTTAATCTATATTTTAATCCTTTAAATACTTTAACACAAGTTTTATTGGTATTTCGTATTTAAAATACATAAGTCAGTCTTACAAGCGATATTTCTAAAACTTTCTTTCAATATTCTTTAACTGTTAGTTCCGTCTAGAAATTACAAAAAAAAACCTTTGTGAACGGTTTTATATTCAATTAAATTTATAAATGTGGAACACATTTCCTTCACAGAACATTAGTAAAAAAGGCGTTAATGAAAATAAATTGATTAAAAAAACTTACAACAACATTCATTGCCTTAGTTATGCATGGAAGTCACGTTGCCTTATGAACATGAGACGCCTGCAATTAACAGTTGGACACCCTCTAGAACACATTTTAAAAACAACAAATATAAAATCAAAACAAACGAATGTTTTGTTTTTTCATTTGTCATACTTTAACTTACAACATTGATGTTCTAAGTGATCGATAAATTCTACCTGTAAATATAATTTATGGTTTCAACAATTAAGAGACACAAAAGTAAATTATTGATTGGGCAGAAAAACAACTTTGATTTAATACAAGTTGAAACAATGTTGTCCAAACAATCTTGCAGTAATTAAAGAGTTTTGAATAGTTTCAAGAAAAATGCAAATAGAAATTAATAAAGTAAAATGCACTTTCCAAATTTCGTTGAAATCGGTTATAAAGTTCCGAAGATTAACGTAAACAAACACAGGGACACATAATTCCTGTAGTAGATGTTATAGCCAAACCATTCAAATATAGTAATTTCCGGGAAATTCGCATGTCTAAAGACGTCAAATACCAATCGAGATATGCCAGCCTACAGTGGAATGAAACCGATTAAAAAACAACGATGCCTAGAGGAGTAAAGAAAGCATGTAAGAGAACCGGGTAAATGTTGCCGATAAAGATCGAGGCCACACAATGAGTGGCGAGAGGCAGTACATTCGAAATACTATTGAAATGGTATTTCTGAGCAATTTTGAGCGACAGAGCGTCGCCGAAATAAATTTTGTTCTAATAGGTTTCTAAGCGGCAAAAAGCTATGTTTTGTAATTTCTTGTTTACAGTTGTATTTGATAAATTATTATATGTATATAGTAGTTATAGTTTTCCATGATTGTATAACATTTAAAATTAACTTTTATTCTAAAATAAAATTCTAACAATGTTTTGTCCTAGAAAACTTGCTGTTCAACCGATCTGTCGATTATTGTGGCCTCAGCCAAATCTAAAGACGACATCGACGCCTTATGAATATTTTTGTTCTGTATAGAAGTCTTAATTAAAAAGGGAGTAAATTGGATGGATTTAAAGTGGTTAGTTAAAATCTTCTTCCAGTTTTTTTCTATCACGTCGGGATTTTTTAAGGGGCTTGGCAAATATTAATTAGTCCCTTACTCAATCAAGCGTTAACATTATTATATTTCATCACGAGTCGAGAATGGTTCATCCGATTTAGACAAAGATTAAGGACAAAATTTCCCTTAATTTATTTAAACAAAATGTTTTGTCTGTGGGACAGTTTTGGAATTATTAGGAATTTATTTGCGGAAAAAGATTTCATAAAAATTATTTAAAAAAAATTATAAAAAACAATTAAAAAGCGCAAAACATAAAAGATTTTTTAACTACAAATAATTACAGATATATTATAAATAAAATAAGCTAAATTATATAAAAATGGATGAACAAATCGTGATTTTATTCACAATTAAGTGAAGGTATCTGAGTTTGCGCTAAATTTCAAGTCTCGACAGACCTGTTGTCAAAATTTTGTTGTAATCTCTACTTCATAAACTAATTTTTCGAATTAGTTCGAACTTGTTATTTAAATCTTTTCCTTTTCGAATTTTGTGGCACTTCATTTGTTAATAAAAACCAAGACGACGAAATCATCGTCGACAGAACAAAATTTCGACGTCACATTTTCTTATAAAATATCAAATAATAATTCTTGCAAAAAAAAACCGACTTCAAAACAGACAAACTTAAAATCATGTTTCTTTAAGACGGTAACTGTTGCGACACCCTGTAATTTCCTAATTCAAATTGTATACTAGTTATAGCGTTCGTAGCAATACAGGTTCATTGTAAATTTCAACCGTCTGTCTGTAACGGTTTAAAAGTTTGGTCATATACATCAAATTACATAAACTATTGCGACACCCTGTAATTTATAATTTTAAATATTTATACTTATTATAACGGATATAGTAATGACATTCTGTCTAATTGTTAAGTGTTTATCAATAACTGCTTAAAAGATAGGGTCATTTATATCAAATGACGTCACCTATTGGGACACCCTTTAAATTCAAATTTTAATATAAATACTTTTTAAAGAGGACTTTCTCATACAGATTCTTTTTAAATTTTAACTTTGTGTCCATATACATTAAATTACATAAACTATTGGGACACCCTTTAATTTCCAATTTTAAATATTTATACTTGTTGTTATACCAGACTAAGCAATATAGGTTCTTTGTAAATTAAAACTATCTATCTATAACAGTTGAAAAGTTTGGCATATATATTACTTTTACATTAACTATTGGGACACCCTTTAATTTCCAAATTCATATTTTACATTTGTTATTTTAGCGGACTTAGCAATACAAGTCCTTTGTAAATTTCAACTGTCTGTCTATAACGGTTCAAAAGTTTGGCCATATATATATCAAAATAAACCAACTAATGGGATACCCTTTAATTTCTAATTTTAAATATTTATACTTATTATAACAGACATAGTAACGAACATTCTGTGCTACTTTCAAGTGTTTGTCTATAACGGTTCAAAAGATAGGAGAATAAAGGTGAAATTAAGTCACCTATGGGGTCACCCTTTAATTTTTAATTTTATTTTTTAATTACTTTTTGTTATTGGGAGCTACAGTGATACGCACTTTTTTTTAATTTTAAATTGGTGACCTATAAAGTTCATAATACACGTAAAAAACATGTATATTGTATGGGGACACCCTTTAGTTTTTAAAATTTTGAACTTCTTTTAAAATGGGACCAATCTGTAGTCATAGCCTTTCTAATGGTGCAAAAATGTTTAAAATCGGTTCAGAAATGACCGAGTTCTGAAGGCACAAACATACAAAAAAAAAAAAAAACAAAAAAAGCAACACACAGACGAATTGATAACCTCCTTCTTTTTTTGAAGTCGGTTAAAAATAAACAGTCATCTAGTTCTGGCAATTTCTGTTACTTTTAATTACTCAATACTTTTTATCAATTGGGTACTCAATACTTTTGTTTACATAATAGCCAGAATTTTAACAAAGCCATTCAATTTTCTATTTAATTGGTTTATAAAACTATAACGTTATAAGTAATTACACTTTTGAGTATTGAGTACTCAAAAAAATGATGAAATGCTCGGTACTCGTTACCCACTACCCGTCGACACAAAATGTAGTAATATAAAAGGGGTGAATGCTTATTGTTTGTCATCAAGGATATGAATATATTTTGTATTTTTCATATATTTTGTACTATAACGTGCAACATAACAAAATGTAAAAAAACTAAACTTAAAGATTAAAGTGTCGACCCATAGGTGATGAATTTTAGGTATATAACATTTTAAATAGACACTTTAAAATTAAACCGCAGTTGTATTACTATTTCCGGCTATAACAACAATATTAAAATTTGAAATTAAAGGGTGCCCCTTAGGTGATGTAATTTGATGTTTCTTTAATTTTTCTTTTTTATCGCAATAGCAAGTATAAATAAAATTAAAGGGTGCCCCAATATCCGACGTAGTTTGACATATACGGCTTTATCTTTAAACTGTTATGGGCATACACTTCAAATTTACTATATCCGCAACGAGAAAAAATAAAAGCTAAAGGGTGTTCCCATGGGTGACTTAATTTGACGTATATGGCCTTATCTTTTGAACCATTACACCCCGTTACACACATTCTGTCCTATGCACCAAATACACCTTTTCGGAAAGGGGAGAAAATAAAATAAAAATACACGTGTATCGGCGATTATCATGTACAGGTCAGAATTTTTTTTATGTTTAAAGTATAAAGCTCGTAGTGTCCGTCTGTCCGCCTGTGTGAAAGACTTTGGTTCGATTTTTAACCCTTTTTCCATGATCCAATCGAGCTGAATTTTTGCAGGCATCACGTATGTATCACGTCAAATTTTTAAAAAAATAGATTTATATAAATTCTCAGATTTTCCTGATTTTTTTTTTTTTTTTTTTTTTTTGAAAAAAGCTCATTTCTGCGACGCGGTGCTATCGATAGGCCCTTGAAATGTACATAGTTTCTTTATTGCTACGTCCGATATAGCAATAAGATTTATAACTATAGGGTGTACCCATCAACGAAATATTTGGGTGCTTATCTTTTAAATCGTAATAGGCAGACAATTGAAATTTACACAGGGTCTGTATCTATATCCCTGCTACAATCAAAAGTAGTAAATCCATAAATTAAGAATTAAAGGGTGACTCATACAAGACGTGTTTTTTGTATAGTATTTTTCTTTATTTCTTCGAAAACTGAAGATTAAATTTTTGGTTTAGATTTGATGAGCATCGCTGTTTTTGGCAAGAATATTTTGTGTAAATACTCGCACGCCAAAAGCTAAACAGTTATTAACTGAGTACAAAAATATGTATCACAACTATTGTTACCCCTGTTTAATTTTAATTTAAGTTTAAGTAGTATAATTTAGGCATTTGCTTTGGCTTGTTTTAATGAAAAACCGAATGATTAATGTTCTTTTCTTTGTCCTAATTAATATGTGAACATTTAATAAAATCTTTGTATGGTTACTTATGATTTAAGTAAAAATTTTAAAAATATTTGTTTAATTTTAAAATATTTCTCATAACAAATAAAAAATTTAAATTTTGAATACCTATCTTGATAGTAAATACAATATAATATAAATATGAGAACAAAAATTTGAAATAAATCTAATATTTGTAAAGTTTAACTTAAAAAATCTTCATGAAGTCATTCATTATATCATTATTTTTTCACCTCTGGCATTAATTAACATTCGCAATAGATTTATTACAACCCACTTTTTTGACACCTCAATATAAAAACTCAAAAATATTT
Source organism: Phasia obesa (assembly GCA_949628195.1). Taxonomy (NCBI): domain Eukaryota; kingdom Metazoa; phylum Arthropoda; class Insecta; order Diptera; family Tachinidae; genus Phasia; species Phasia obesa. The sequence continues at coordinate 38,060,681 of OX451219.1, forward strand.
GCATGAGCCGAATATAGACGTATGTAAGCTAAAGTAGGTGTACAACTGATTGGTTTTCATACAAATAAATGGTGTTTTTTATAGAGGTATAGAACTTTAAGTTGGCATTACTTTTCAAGATGGCGACAGATTTAACAGCAGTCAAGTGATTTATTCTCAGTTTGGTTTGGCAATTCATTACGAATAGACTCACGCCTGAACAACGCTTGCAAATAGTGCAATTTTGGGCCCAAAACGAGATTACCGTTGTTCCCGATTTTCATAAGCGAATTTTGTTTAGCGATGAAGCGCACTTCTGGTTGAATGGCTACGTCAACAAACAAAACTGCCGCATTTGAAGTGAAGGTAATCCTCAAGTGTATGTCGAAACACCGTTACATCCAGAAAAACAGACTGTTTGGTGCGCTTTATGGGCTGGTGGAATCATTGGTCCGTACTTTTTCAAAAACGATGGTGGCCAGAACGTTACAGTCAATAATGGTGATCGGTATAAAGCCATGATTACTAACTTTTTCATTCCTGAATTGAAAAACCATGATGTCCAGGAGATGTGGTTTCAACAAGACGGCGCAACATGTCACACAGCTCGTGCCACAATAGATTTATTGAAAGACACGTTTGGTCACCGCCTAATTTCACGTTTTGGACCTGTGAATTGGCCTCCAAGATCTTGTTGTTTAACACCGCTAGACTACTTTCTGTGGGGCTATGTAAAGTCATTAGTCTATGCCACAAACGCTTGACCATTTGAAAGACAACATTCGCCGTGTTATTGCCGATATACGGTCACAAATGTTGGAAAAAGTCATAGAAAATTGGACGTCCAGATTGGACTACATTCGCGCCAGCCGTGGCGGTCATATGCCAGAAATCATATTTAAAATGTAATGCCACAAGATTATCTTTCGGATAAATAAAATTCATGTCAATCGAATAATCCATCTTAAAGTTCTATACCTCTATAAAAAACACCCTTTATATTCATTTAAATACGAGTAAGAGTAAATAATATAAAATTAAAGCGATTAGGATTTTTCAACACTTGCTAAATAAACTCAATTATTATTCTATTCTTTTAAAATCCGCCTCATACTGACTGAATACTGAGCTGTACAAAATTATTTTTTATTGGGGGCCAGTTGAAGCAATTAATTTTAACTGATATAGAAATTATTCAAATTATTTATGCAAGCTGATTTAATTTTTTTTTTTTTAATTATGTGATTAAAGAATTATTGAAGATTGACTACTTATAACCTCATTGAATATATTGTCAAAGTAAGGCGCCGATCAAGGTGTATACCCAGGCTTTTCATTTCTAAAATTTGAGGTATTATTTGGTTATTTATACGAATTTTACTAAATTGAGAACGTGGTCTTGTAAATATAGTACTGCTACTTGGGGCCTATCGTGAATGCTTAACAAAGCTGTATCGTCAGCAAATGTTGAATTGTGAATTGGAATGTCCGAAGTATGCAATAAGTATAAAATGGATCCCAAAATTCAACCTTGGGAAACTCCTTGCAGTTCTTTCATTTTACGGTCAGTTTGGTCGACCTTCTGAGACGGCTATACGGAATCTATCTATCTACCAATACGCATAGGTATAATGCGGACAGTGGAAAATATCGCAGGTGCATCTGCCAGTGTTGTTGATGGCAGTGAATTAGCGATTCGGCGCCGTTCGCAGCAATTGGGCGTCTATCACAGCACTAAAAAAATGGAAAAGCTGGACTTGTCTGACATGTGATTTCAACAAGATAGTGCCTCATGTCACACATCACGCGAACCAATGGCCCAATTGAGATTTGAGTTCAGGAAACAGTTTATTTCACATTTGGCGCTGCTCAATTGGCCGCCTAGACCCAGAGTATGAACAATTTGAGGCGTAGCTGCGGCCAACATTTACATACATGAAATCATATTAAAACATTGAATTATATAGATTACTAACTATCACCAGTGCGATTCGCTACACCTATCCACAAAAAACAATAAACACTTGGAAGAAAAGTATGGCCAACCTTTGACTTGAAAACGCACGCTATTCTCACACCGAAAATGTTTTAGTTTATATGCAAGGAACGGCGCCTACTGTTTTCATCCGATTTGTTTTTTGCTAGAATAAACGTATTAACACGATAATAGTTTTTTAGTTTTTATTGAAGGTACCACTCCCACTATCCTAATCTAGTCAGTATTTTGCTAGACAATGCACATTAGTCTGAGGATTACTTCTGCAAAGTCTTTACCTATTGTAGTTCTCCAGGTACACTATAATAATTTTTCACTTTGAATGGGAGGTACCACGCCCACTATTCCAATTCAGCCTGTGTTTATCTTGACTATGTACGTTAATATGGCGGTTACTGGAGCGAAATTCTAAGGTGTTACCTAATTCAGTCCTCTAGACACATGATAATAATTTTTCACTATGTATGGGAGGTACCAGGCCCAATATTCCAATTCAGCTTGTGTTAAGTCAAGCTTAATGTACGTTAATATGTGCGAAAATCCAAGGCGCTACCTATTGCAGTTCCCTAGATACAGGATAACAATTTTTCACTTTATATGGGAGGTACCACGCCCAATATTCAAATTTAGCTTGTGTTAATCTTGACTATGTAGGTTAATATGGGGTTACTGGTGCGAAGTTCCAAGGTGCTACCTACTGCAGTTCTCTAGATACAGGATAATATTTTTCACTATGTATGGGAGGTACCACGCCCACTATTCCAATCCAGTTTATCTTTCTCTAAACTAGGTATGTTAATATGGAGGTTTACGGGTGCAAAATATTAAGGCACTACATATTACTGTTACCAAGCTACACGATAATTAATATTTACTTTAAATAGAAGGTGCCACGCCCACGTCGTATAATAAACAATAAATACCCATTTTTACCAATCGTATATCTATTAACAAACTGTGAAAATTTCAGAAATATCGGTTTACTGGTCTAGGCAGCTATAGCTTTCCAACAAGAAAACACACAAACAAACACATTTTGTGCTTTATATAGTTATATAGATGGGACTGCACGATTTACTTTTTTGTGATCGTTCCTGGCTTAGCCATTATAATTATCAAAGAAACCATTCAATCTATATGAGAGTACTCAAGACGTTAACTGGCTTTAAAAACAAAAGTTATTATTTTTAGTGTTATACGGCACAATATCTTGTTATTGGTTTTATCAAACCCATGGGCTTATTTGTGGTTTAAGTCGGTTATTGCCATAAATTCAAATCTAACCTCGAGAGGTGGTAAGAGGAGAAAAACTTTTTTTTTCAAATGTTCTTTTTTGGTAGAATTTCTCGACAAGCCTCCAATTGTACAAATGAAATTGAAACCCATTAGAATAAAAACTACCAAAGATATAGAATTGTGAAATTTTAAACAAACAGCGTAAGGCAATATCTAACATTACTATGGTAATGGCTATATAAGATTGGATACGGGTGAATATAGCAGTTTTAATTGTTGATTATAAGTTTTAACTGAACTAAATTAAGAATCAAAGACTAAAATATATGTAGGGGCGCAAATACGGCACATTATTGGTAAAATATAAATTTCTTATGTTGGTTTTTGACCTCTTTGCAAAGTAATTTTTCAAAAAAAAAAAAAAAAGGTTTTGAAAAAGTTGTTTTTTGTTTGTGTTTTAATAATAATTCTTATATGTAGTTTGTAAGTTATTTAACTTATTTTTTTTTAACTAACGACAGTTGTAAATGTTGGTTTGTATTTTATTTATTTTACTTCTTACTCTTGTTGAAAAATGTTTGTGTTGGCAGTAGTTTGTGCTTTGATAAGTGGTTTTGACTTTAGAAGGCCTTTTGCGAATGGTTATTAGATATTTTTATTCTTTTACCAACTTAACCAAACCCGCCAGCAGCCCCCAGGCTTCCCGCTACCAACCAACACTCCCAACCTAAACCCAAGGCAGACTAAGCGACTGCTTAGTTGGCACTTCTAAGTGGGCTTTTTGTTCAAATAGAAAAACAAACTAAATGAATGAAATAAATAATTAACAATAGTTGTTTTTTAATCCGGCTGATAAAATATTGAGATAATTAATCTTTAGAAATAGGTTTTCTATAAGATATTTTTTGAAAACAAACACGTTGATAAATGGTTTAAAAATATGGAAAATTATAGATAATTACAAATAATAAGAACAAAAAACTTCAATGTTTCAGAAAGCCATTAAGACAGGCGTCAGTCACGTCATATGGCAGGTGGTTAAACGTCTCATTATATTGAGTTCATGTTTTCAAAATAAATTTTCAATAAGTTTTTAAATGACGCTGTTACAAAAAATGTGTCATATTTTACTTTCATTAATCCAATATCAAATTGCTGTGAATGAACGAATTTTGTTAAATAATTTATTGCATTATTATTTTGTTGCAAAAAAAAAAAACAGTGAATGCAAATAAGTAACGAAACAGATATACATATATGCGTATATATACGTGGATAAATTTGTGCATTCACACGTGATTTTTAATTTGATTATTGACATTTCTAATAGAAAATTTCAAATTCACAAATATAGCCAATGTCTTGGTTTCCCACTTTTGTTAAAACGGCATTTATTCTTTTGGAATAATTTTCTTTTTTGGTCTTTGCTATCTTTACAGCTAGCAGCAAATATCAGCTGCAATAGCACAACAATTTTATTCCAGCTTTTAATTTTTTACTTTAAGCGAAGGAAAGGAACCAGCACATAAACATCACTACGAAAAAATTATGTTAGAAAAGCGAACAAGAGCTAGTAGCCACATGCCATTAGCCGCACAAACCATAGCTAAAATCCACACAAACAAAAACTACCTAAACATAATTGATTATAGAGATGGGCGTGTCTCTGTGAGGCTAGCGGATCCCGTGGTACCAGTCGTTTGGACACTGTTCGGGCCTCAAAAAACCTTATTTAAAAATACCTGTTATTCCAGATACAGGTTCCAGCAAACCCAGGGATCTGGTGCCCGCATATACCCCGGAAGAAGGTTAGAATTTGTTGACAATGACAATTAGACCGAGAAACGGACCTAAGGGGAAAGTCGACCGATTTTTTTTAATTGGGGCAAAATTTATTGGAGAATTTAATGCGAGAAGGTCCATATGGCGCTGAAGCCGAATTTTTGTCGAAAATTTGGGTTTTATGCATGAACAAAATATATACATATGTATGTATGTATGTATAATAATAAAATAAAATAATATACAAATATACATAAATATAATTTTTCAAAATTTTTTAAAAAAATTTAAAGAATTGTAGTGAACCGTTTTCATAGGGTTGACCTTTTTTAAATTGAGATACAATTTAGTGAGAAATCGAATGGAAGTAATCCCGGAACCCTCTTCCCCTCGAACTGTTTCTGAGGTCGTAAAATTTGTTTTTCACTGTGTAATTTGATTACAGAAAAAAATTAAAAATCGTCATAATCGCTCATTTCGGAGGCATAACAGCATTTACCAGGGTTTAGAAATATCAACATTAATGATATTTCTCATAAATGAGATTTTTAAAATTTTATAAATTTTTCACGGTCATATATGAACAACAAAAAAATGCTCCGCCTTCGTGCACACAAGAATGAGTGTAACTGTTTGTTTTTTATTATACATACATGAACGGTGAAAAACAAAGAATATCCGTATTATTCATATGTGATAAGTAATGAATTAGCCCATTCTCATTAATGCTCTTTTACATAAATGTTTCGTTAATTTCTACTTCATTTATATGCGTTCGTTTATGAAATTTCTCACAAATGACATTTCTAAAACAATTTGTTACTGTATACAGTTGCACATTACAAAGTATGCGCATATTAAAACACAGCTGCAGATTACAAAATATGAGCATATATATATACATACATACATACATATCTGTATACATACATTTATGCGAATGCTTAATGTGAACATTTTTCTACGAACTTCGCATTTATGTCAAAATTTAACAAAATTGTAAATTCTCATATATGTATAAGCACTTGCGTGAAAAACAAAATATTTTTTCATTTATTCACTTTTCAAAACAAAGCAAAATAATAAATCATCTCACTCATTAATGAAATAAAACTGGAAATAACTGAAATAACCTACACTTAACTTTACCATACCCAATGGAAACAGATATTTTTGTGGATATATTACATAAAGAATAAAAGCTCAAAGTATATTCGAATCGAAAAATTAATTATTTTGGGTTTGGGGTGTTAAGTAAACTACCCCTTGCCCCTTCCCGACTATGCCCAAAATTTATACAGCTCCTTATCTCCATAAACCAAAGGCATATACTTAATTTCGTTTTATTATATCATACTCCACAAAAATAGTGCAATATACACCTACCAACAGACATCATCGCGAAAATAGTCAAAATAGATTCAGGAGACCTCAAAACGTATAAATCCGTCAAAATCCCGTCCTCGATTTTTTTTCATGATTACTATACATTACCTTATACGACGTAAGGTAAAGTAAAAACGCAAATATTTTCTAGTGTCACACACATGTATTAAAAGGAGCAGAAAAAAAGAAATTGTTAATACTCACACATGATTAAGCAGTGAGTGAGTATTTCGGTACTCTAGCATTTACATTCGTTTTTTTTTTCGAGTTGTAAAAAGAGTAAACTTTAAACAGCTTTCCTGTCAAATTTACTTTTTTACCCTTAGTTCCCTTTCAATTTCTTCGGTCACATATATGCAAACACACATCTGTGAATACTAAATTGTACGGTAATATTTTTTTTCTAAGAAAACTACCACGTACTAAAATGCCGACCTAATTATCCCTTATTTGTGTGGCTATTGGCAAGCCACTGTGCTGCTAATTGCTCACGTTCGTTTTCCTAATAGCACCGTTCATATTTTTATTAGCTACTTTACAATAGCCTTTTGTTTATTTTTAGGGAATATGAAATGAATGATACTGCTTTTATTGAATATTTACGACTACTAGTGCTAATTTTGAAAAGTGTCAGCTACTTAAAGCGGTAGTTAGCTATTTCTGTTATTTTAGCCTTCGCAAAGCCAATATTTCGGTGATTTTGCTAAAATACTAGTCGCCTTTTAAACACTGCTAAAAAACACAGGTTTTGAAGAGTGAATATTTTTAATAGTTCTAATAGATCAGTTTTCGTCGTACGGCTAAAATCACTTTTAAAATTCTTGTTGTTAGTTTTAATGATATTCAATATGAAATTGTATTATTTGCACATTAGTATGCATGCGCGTGTTTATATTTAAAGAAGACGACAATACATTTACAACGTTGGAACCGAACCTGTCCTAACGTAACACAGATATCAACATTTATTTTACTCAGTTTTTAATTTAAAAACAAAATGAATTGTCAAACAAGATATTAGGGAAACTTTCACTTATTTAATTACAGCAAACATTTTCATATAAAACTTCATCAGCAAATATGGAAAGTTCTGCTTTATTTAAACAATTTCATATCAAAATTGAGTCGTAATGTAAAATATGTGTAAAATTTGTTAACGTACTTTTTTTATTGCTTTTTATATTGTTTATTGGCTGTTTAAAACAAATTGTAAACAATTTTTAAAAAAGGTCACATAAAATGTCTACTTGTACATATATTTGCTTAGCAAACTAAAAAAAAATATTAAATTTTGTGTTTTTTTCTTTTTTTGCTGAAACAATATTTAACGGAAACAATTTCAATATAATTTAAGTTATGAAAAGAAAACAATAGGGAAAAAGCAACCTTGAAAACTTAATACAGAAACTACAGTAGAATCCAAAGTGATGCGGCAATTAGGTGGTGTAAAAAAAATTAAAGAGACCCTTACACCACACAAGAATGCTTGCGCAATCAAGTTATTTTAACAGCCAGCTTGAAGCGTAAAAAAATATTCAATAAAATTTTTTTATACATATTTAGTATTATTGCTGTTATTAAAAAAATAAAGGAGAAATGATTGGTAAAAAAGAACGATTGTATGAGTAGAAGAAAACCAAGAAAGACCAAAACCTTTTAACTTTTAGATAATATTGCAATGTTTACACCTTGGCGACTTCCATATATGATGTGATTTTTACTTTATACGATACCAGCATGTTTGCACAATCATAAAAATATTGAACTAACTTTATTATAGCGCCGGTAAGTTTAATCATCGCAAGTTGGGATTCCCAACACAAGTATACAATCGGCTGGTAACAGCTTGCATAACCGTCACTTGATTTCGCACACAAGCTGCAATGGGTATTTGGCCATTGCACGTTGGGTTAAACTTTAGCCAAAACAGGGATTAATTCACAGAAGCTTTAATCTTTAAATACAGAATGGGTCAAGTAAGACCTACCAATTTTAAACACAAATAACTTTTTTATATTTTGACATAATTTGGGGCGGTGTTATGATCAGCCAATAAAGTTAACGGCCCATATATCTTCGAGAATGAGGATGGAACACTCTAAACACTTTTCGTTATTTCGTTAGAACTAAGTACGGTAAAATCATGACTTATATTGTAGTTAAAAACTATAAAATCGAAATTATTAATATAAACAAAAAACATAATAAAAATAAAATGTTTATCTGTAGATATCTGTGGCAATAAGGAAAAAGTGCTTAAGTCTGATTTTTAAGTTTTGTAGGAGAGCAATTTTAAACTTTAAAATAATTTTTTTAAAAAATAATCCATCTTTAAAGTTTACCTATGGGAGTCAAACGTATGATTTTGAAAAATATCTTATATCTACCAAACGTACGCAGGCGTTGCAATTAATAAGTTGTAAAAGAAGTTTCTATGATTTTGAAAAATACTTGGTAGTTTCTTAAGCTTTTTTCCAAATACGATTCGGCATTGAAAAAAGATGAGCAGAAAGTTTTTTTGCTATAACTTCCTGAAAAATAGTACAAAATAATTGAAACTTTGCACATGGGTACTTTGAAGTACGGAGATTTCAAAGGTGCCAGTAACTTAGTTTTTGCTTAAGTCGACTTAAGCACTTATTCCTTATTGCCACAGATATAATAAAACAGCAACTTATTTCCTGTCTGTCTGTCTGTCTGTGTTCGTATCATGTAAAAACTACTGGATGGATTTTAACAAAATTTTGTGAGGAGGTACATTAGTATCCTGGTTCAAATATAGAATACTTTTTTCCGCAAAAATATCTTATTTCCAAGAGAAAGTGGAGAAGAAGCAGTGTAAGTAATCCATTTTACTGATAGGCATACTTTAACACGGTTTTTTTTAGGGATGAGACCCTTTACATAAACCATTACTGTAGCACTAAAAAGTAAGGGATTGCTTTTAATGTAACAGCGAACAAAATATTGTAAGGACTCTGTCAAAGAGGCGGGCGCAGCTAGGGAATAAATAAAAATAATTAGAATAAAACTTAAAGTAGTTAAAAGACAAACAACAATATATCAAGGAAATCGTGTAATAAATTTTAAAATCCAAAGAAAACGAAGCACGAATGCATCGTGTAAAGGGTATGATTCGCAATCATGGTTCAAAGAGCGAAGCAAGTGCTTTGTTTTGTCGTAGAAACTTGGTATAAAGCTATTCAACCGATTTACAAAACACTTTTCTTTAAGAAGTCATGCATTACTTGACCCTATGGCAGCCGCAGTTGTGAAAATCTCAATAAAATCTCCAAATTTGTTTCTTTTGTGATTAAAAATATCTTATAAGTGAGCCCTGGTTAAGCCAGGTAAATATAGATAGTATAAAATATAGGTAAAATTTTACGAAATCTATATCCGGTTCAGAGCTGAAGCATAGACAAAATTATCGAGATATAGCACTATATAAAACGTGGCTTGATAATCATATCCTCGCATCGAAAGCGCTCGCCAACGTTATCAAACAAACAGCCAGTGAGGACTGACTTCCCCGGACAGAATGGCAACAATGTTATTTTAGTTTGTTGCTAAAACGTCTTACAGTCAAGATCTTTCTGTAAATTATTTATCCACTTTAATGGCAATTCCTTTTGACTTATTTTCAAAAACAAATTAGTTCACATGGTTTGTAAATATTGTGTTCGCTAAGTACAAACATGTTATCTTTAAGCTTAAAAAATCGATACACACTTGTAATAAAAGTATTTTGCCTTAATTGCTGTTAGCGTCAACAATGTCCATGCAAACAAATAAAAAAATGGATTAGACGATACAGACTAATAGAACTAATTTGCGTATTAGCTTAGCATTAGATGTCTATTATTTTACTTCAGTTACCAGCCCAAAAATTTTAATTAAAACGATTACAAACAACGAAAGGAAATTGCGATTGTGTTTGGCATAAAGTCACCATGAGAGAGTGAAGGTCATATTTTCATTTTATTGAGGGCTCAATGGAATTAGTTTAATTAGTCTTTGAAAGGCCTCAAAGTTAATAAAAATTTGTAATGCAGTGTTTGGCTCCATATTACATCTACTAAATGGCATTCTAATTAAATTCAATTTTAATCCTGCAAAATGCTGTCAGATGGTAATAAATATATTAACGTGAATATTTTGGTATTATAATTGTGGCAAAAGAGTGAAAATTCGAAAATTAGGTCATAATGTTGCCTTTGTGAAGTTTAAAAGAGGAGCAGGAGATGTCTGCAGCCCCTGCAAAGCTATACTGGGTCTAGTGCTTAACCATCCTAAAACCCGGCTATTATTATTATTTTGTAGGGATGATACCGAAACAGACCACTAACTTCATGGGTGTGTTTTCGACCCTCTTCGGTTCTCAATGATTTCTGGTATCCGACTAACAATTTATGACTACCTTACTTTCATTGAGTCTCGTGCTGTCACTAGCCTAATACTCTCGACTGTAGTGATTTCAGACTGGTGACTGATACATATCGACATTCTTCCTCATCACAGAGTCTATTTCCAAGCACAGTCCGCAAGTATCGTCTTACCGCAATTTTTTTAACTTGGCCATATAATACTTGCAAGTTCGTGACCTGTACTAACCTGTTAAACATTTGTAGGCACACAGATTATATTCAAGCTCCTTCTTGGTCTCCCTGCCAACTTAGCGAAAAATTCTAGAGTCTTTGGTGGGAGTCGAACCCATAATCCCGGACTGATAGACTAGCATACTACTTACTACCCCACCAAGGAACCCAAAAAAAGCATTTATACTAGTAATGTAACAGCCCATTAGACAAATAGTTTTTGCAGCCTCGGTCTACCAAGAAATGCCACCCTGTCGGTACAGAGGGCTGGAGAATGGTAAGGAAGGTCCTCCATCGTTTCTTCCTCCTCCTTGTCATCTAGAAAACTTCTACAGAAGTCATTACATGAAAGGTTTAATCCCCTAAGATGGACGCATGTGCACTCTAAGAACACCTAACGCTAGTCCCATATGTGCTCGATGGGTTCTTAGAAGATTTGAAGTTTGAGGCCGTAAAAGTCTCTGGTTAGACTATATAAACTGTGCGGACCCAGTAGTTTCTGCTGATCTACATCCCGGTTCCTGAGGCAAATTTCATATCTGGCAAGTTCATCTACAATTATATGCTCAGTCACTTCTGTGTGCCCCGGTAGCTATAAGAATGTCTCGCCATCTCATCTAGAGATGTCGCGCACTCTCGTACTAATCTTGATGCCGTGTATACACACTAGGTTATAATCCAGTTATCTTTATTACGGGAGATATGTATATCCTGTGATGCTACTGATAAACATTTTTTAATATCTTAGTCGTTATTGTTAAAGGATTGTTTTATTTTATAAACACGTGTTTTGTATTTTTTTAATCAATTGCTAAGCTTCTATTTGAGCAGAATCTGCAGATATTTTGTATCATGAATTTAAAACCGTTTTTTATCAGACTTGGTCCCCCGTTTGCCAGTGTAAAACTCAAATAAATAAAAAACAATTTGCTAAAAAAATTGCATTTACGTTTGAAGTGTTTCTTATCCATTAATCAATTTTTCATTTCATTTGTAAGTTGGAATCAAAGAAAAAAATTTTCTTATTCGATTTGATTTCCTGTTTAATAAATTATTTCATATTATTGATTTTTCATTTCATTTTAGTTTTGCTTTCTTTAATTGAAAATCAAAAAGGAAAGAAAAATTATTATTTGGATGGATGGAGTGAATGACTGAGTTAATGGAAATTGATGCAACGGCTGGCTTTAAGTACTCAGTCACATACATAAATGTTTGAAAGAATCAGTAAACATGACAAGTGCAACCTGTGGACGAAGATGATGATGATGATGAATCTCAATCTCTCTCATGTGGTCAAGTGTGTTTGCCTTCATCTTTATGTTCAATAAAACCAAATGATGTAATGGAAAATCAGAACATAATTACGGCAAAAACTTTGTTCGCAATTACTGATTTACGTTTTATGCGTGACTTCGTAGTCAAATCAAAAAAAAAAAAAAAAATCTAAGCACTTCGTTAGGCCCATTATTATAATTGGCCTTTTACACTGATCAACATCTAACATCTACTATCAACTTGCGAAGATGTTGATATCTTTCCATAAGAATTACATAGGGCTAAAATTAAACATCTTTCAACATCTTCATATGATGTTTCTATCTCAGATTGTTTCATTATACATCTTTCGCTTATTTTGATGTCATCACTAGAAAATTCGCAAAAAATTAGATTAATTTAGTGGCATCACTGAAAAATGCCTTTTATGTGCAAGACGAATTCATATAAGGTGTGAGCACTACAGCAACAGCTACAACAAAACAACAACTTTGACATTCTACTAGCATATATAAAATAATGTATTTTTGACACGACATTAACAAAAAAAGGAAAGCAAAAAATAATTAGCTGGGCTAATTTTTATATCTTCTTTCTCTCTCTAAAATGCTTTCTATAACTTAAATACTTTAAATTAATAGGTTTGTTCTAGCAAAGCAACAATTATTCCAATTTTATTTTATATTTTTTTACTTAAGTTTTTTTTTAGTAGCTAAATAATGCGTCTTTACTTTTAATTTTTGTGACAGTTGAGTTGATGGTAGATGTTAGATGTGAGAAATTGTTGCAAATTTAAACCGATGTTTCACATTTTCAACATGTTCCATAAGTTCACTAAGATGTTGGTCAGTGTAAAAAGCCTATAACTTGCCACATAGCTAAAGTTAGGATTTTATCAGAGAGATAAGTAGGTTTTCGTTATTAAAAGTACACTTTAATGTAGAAGTGACAGGTGAATTAAAGAGAAGAACATCTTGCATTTAACTTTTAACATTAGATATAAGAGTTTGAAGTTGCCATGTTTGCTCATCTATAAAGTTACCGTATTTTGTAGTCTAAGTAGAAAAATAAATTCGTTTTAATTTTATTTTGCATTAGAAAACAGATATCGTTTGTTGTATAGTTATAAAAGATTTTCGTTTGTTTGTTGCATAGATAACTAATTTGTGATTTGTTGAAAGTAAACAAATAAATGAAAGGTATGACGTTGCCACTACGTTTTTAAGAACCAATTTATTTTGTCGAGTGTAGTCAGTGTTTCTTTTTGTACTACCGTATATTTAAAAAAAATTAATTTTATTTTACAATGATGTTGGAATAACGAAAAATAGTTATTGTTCACTTTATCGCTCACTTGAGCCAAAGTGAAATTTAACTAATATGTACTTTACTGGTAAAATTAAATGGCCAGAGAGAAAATAGTCTAATGGCATTAAATCACAGAAACGAGGCGGTTAATTGCAACTGCGAAATCTGGAAACAATCCGGTCGTAAAATTTCTCGTGCAATAACTTCAACGGAAACTTGATAACTTGGTGATTTTTTGAATAAAATATATTTTTGTTTTTTTTTTTTTTTTTTAAACGAACATAGTCTTTAAGATCGATAAACTTAGTCCAAAAACTTTCTAAAATAGGCGTTTGTTTCAATGGGAACCTCTTCCATCGATCCAAATCTCCAGCCAGATCTTAAAATTTTAAAACAGGAAATATTCGAATAGGCTCGATGACGTGGCAGTTTGTAGCCCAATTAATTTGTCTAAAAGCTTAAAGAAGTTCGTCAGTAAAATTAGCTTCAAATTGTTTATTAAACTTTAATGTCACACCTTGACAAATGCTTGAGAACCCTCGAAACACAAATTATGTACATATACATTTAATAAATGGAATTACGCATCCAAATAAAAGTACCTTTTAACTCACATGCTATTTTGACACTGATAGATTTTTTTCTATCTAAACTATTGGTTATAAGTCAGTGTTATACATCCGGGGACCAAAATGAGTCCATTTAGGCCTCTCAGTTTATGCCTTACAGAAGCTTCAATCGCTCTTCGAGTTTGACCAAAAAATCCTCTTTTCGAGAAGCCAATGCATCCACAGAGAGTAACGATTTTATGTGCTGCTAAAACGATGTTTCAAAATACGGCCAGCGCTACAAGACCATTTTTCATGGCCCGTAATGGAAGATGTGAACTTATATACTCTTTCGTTTCATGAGTCGTTTCATGAGGATGGCGCACTCAGATGACTCAGATGATGTTTGTAGTCGTGTAGCTGCATAGTCTATGTGTTAAAACTTACGAAAACTTATTTTAAAAAAAATTATACTTAATTAAGCACAGCCAATGTAGAATTAGAAAATAGTCTTTAATGGGTCCTGAATCGTTTCAAAATCAATTCTCTGTTCTTCACCCAAACAAAAAGAAATATGCCTCCCTTTTAGTCGAATGTAACCACGAACATTTGACGGTTTGGATAATTTTTAAGCTTCTACGAATATGAATTCAGCTTTAACTAATGGCCCGCTTAAAGTTTGTGAATGTTCAGATGCCTTTTATAGATTGTCTATGTATACGAATGTATTTGACTGCCGGAAATCTCTATTTAGTTTTCTGCTAATTAACCATTAGACTTCACGATTCATCCAAATCGAATATACTACTACTACTTTAAAAATCGGGATTCTTCTTGGGAACTTCCGCAAATACTTGGAAAAGTTTTGCTGTAATTGTCAATGTAAGGACTAGCCACTGAGTCCTTACATTGACATTGGCATATCCCTATTCGGCTTTAATGAAGTTGATCCTTTAAAATCTCCTCTTAGAATTTTTTTTTTTTTTATTGTTTATTTATTTACAATATTTATACTTATAAACTATTATAAACACTAGTTAACAATAACAAATTTCTATATACAATGGCCCATAATCGAGCACTCAAGTATTATTTATATAATAATAATTTGGTTTTTACAAATTTGTTTATAATTTTTTTTATTTTATTTTCAATAATTAAATATATATATATCACCAGCTTTTTGCAATGAAAATTAGTTTAAAAACATCGCTTATATATTGATGAGTGGGTAAAGAAAGGCTAGTGTCAAGGGTAAAAAAAAGGAAATTATGAGGTTATTCAGAAAACCACCAAAATTTTTTGGTATTAGATTTTTGTGTAAATCTTAAATCTTTGATTGATATGCTAGTGCTATACCTCATATTTACATTATCTGAATTACAGTTTACTGCTTTTATATTGGCACGTCTGTAGTCATGGTAAAAGACCGGTATGCCATTTTCGTTTTGAATTATTTTTTTGTTATCAAGGTAGACAAAAGCCTCAGGTGGAACAAATCCCTTTTTCAAGGAATCCATTATATATTCGTTATTTGTGTAATAAGCGGCCATTATAGAATTATTTTCTATACATTGGCTACACCTTAGTATATTATTCCTGATAAGGTTTATTATAAAATTATCAATTCTAATTATATTAGCATTATTATACAATGTCTTATTAGATATGTATTTTAAATATTCGCTTTGTGGATTTCTATATAATGATGTACATGCTCTTAAACATTTTCTTTCAAAAACTCTTATCTTTTCCATGTATGAAGGCGATATGTTGAACCAAATTGGGCAACCATATGTTATTATAGGTCTAATAAGGGATTGATACATTATAATTTTAATATTAGCTTTAATGTATTTCGAATGAAATAATGGTCTATATAAAAAGAAAGCTTTTCTTGCTTTTATGAGTATTTCCTTGACATGATGGTTAAAATATAAAAATCTGTCCAAGTATATACCTAAATATTTTACTACATCCTTATTTGGGATGCTACAATTTGATAAATTTGATTTAATTCCAAACTGTTTCCAGTTTTTTCTTATGTTTGAGTTACATTTATCAACTGGTGGTCTAAAAAGAATGGTTTCGCATTTTTGTGCGTTGATTTTCATGTTCCAATTAATTGTATATTGTTCAACAAAGTGGTAGATGTTTTGAAGATTGCGATTTATTGCTTCTATTTTGTCATCAGAATGATATATAATCTCCTCTTAGAAGTTTTAGGTTAAGTTTTGTTTCAACTTGTTTTTTAAGCTTTTATGTAATACCTTGTCAAATGCTTGAGAAACGTTGTAACACAAATTAAACACACATACATTTAATTTGGCATCTATTAACATTAGGTCTAGTTTATGACTAGAGAAACTGTCATATAAATTGTAGTAAATAATTAGCAAAACAAAAATTTACTTAATGCATTTTGTTTTCATTCCTTAATAATTCGCTTCAACTGTTTCAACATAATTCAATTTGTCTCACATTTTTTATTATTTAATAACTGCATCGTGGTTAAAGTATTCATCAATCATCTTTCTTTTTTTTTTTTTCTTTTTTTATTTATCTAAACCTAAATGCTAAAAACTTTCAAATGGAAAAAAACTCATCCAACTGCAAATTCATGACATGTAACTAAGTTTGAAATTGTTACATCTTGTAGACGAGCATTAGCATACGTCAGGAAAACAGCAGGCAGCAACTGGAATTGCATAATTGAATTTTTATGGAAAATGTGTTGACAACTAATGGAACGACAGAAAACAAAGTAACAAGTTGTTTGGTAAATGAAATGTGTCGAATGTGTTTCACAGTATGACTAATTAAAAGATCTCAAAGTCTGGTTTTTAAACAGCTTGGCTTGGTTTATTTTTAAATTTACAAACCAGGAATATCTTATATGTGTAACAAATTTTAAAGATATTAATATTCATCAATAAATTATCTATTGGATATTAACAATATCTTTTTGAATGAAACAAAGAAAATGTTTAATAAATTTTACTTCTTTGAGACTTTTATATAGAATCAAATTTATGAATTTATTTAAACTAGTGACAGTCCCTTGTTCAAAATTCGATTGTAAATTAAAACCTTTTTTTACAGATTAAACAATATTGAGGTTCTTTGGTCAAAGGTATGTGAGTGTGTTTTTTCTTTTCTTTTTGTTTCTGTATTTATTTTACTTTTTGTAGTTAATACCTTAAAAATATAAAGATAAATAAACATTTGAATATTATTTAAAAAAAAAGGTTGACAAAGGCATTTTCTCTACTTCAACTATAGGAACCACGCAAAGGTAAATAGAAGTAGAGGATATTTGATTTGTGCGTACTAAACGTGAGCGCAAGATGTTAAAAAGTGTACAGTATTGCATGTTTTTGAAACGCAAATATTGATTGTATGTGTAGTCGAATATTACTAAACAGTAAATACAGAGAACAAGAGAGCAAACAGTGCAAAAATCAGTGCACCTGATTTGACCGGACAGTTTTATCAAGTGCAATAAATATGCTGAGCATTTCATATTGTTCACTAGTTCATTTTACTTAAATTTTCTTGAGAGTAAAATCTCTGATTTTTTAGAGAAAAAATTAAATTAGAATTTTTTATTCATCAATAAAAGTTAAAAAAATTCAAGCTACTACAGTTTTCTATTTTCAACCACTCAACGCGCAAATTAATATAAAATAACAAAAATACAAAGTACAAACCCTTGCTTTTAACATCATACATTTACATACATGTTGTCTGCTATAACAGTATTTCATATCAAGAGACACCATTGAAACAAAATATTCACTACTGAAATTTAATTTCAAACAACAACAAATATTGCATTGGTTGGAAGAAGAGCAAATGCTATTGTATGTTTTTATTTAAGAGCACAACAATATTTGTATACACATGAAATCAAGTGCAAGAAAAAAGAGACCAATTCATTATTGAACATTATGAAGTTAGTCTAACAAGACTATGTACGTTAGTATGGAATTTACGTTTAGTGCGTACCGAGTACTAGATCTTTTTTGGAGTACTCAATACGGAAAATATCTAAATAAAAGTTAAATGGAGTATTTGACGACTACGGCAATAAATTGCTGTTCCTATTACATAAACGAAAATATTGAGTACCCAATTAAAATGCATTTAATAGTAATGAGTAATTAAAAGTAGTAGAATTTGCCAGAACTAATTTGGAGTACAGTACATTTCAGTTCGGAGCTCAACTCACAGGTCGGTAACGAAAGCTAGAAAACTGTGAAACATTTTTGTATAATCCGTTTCTTTGATAATGACCCTTATCTTACGATATATGATTATTTTCAACTGAACCTTGCACATAAATTTAAATGTCATTATTTCCGTCAGGGACTTTTGCGATAACTAGACAAGATAGGGCGAAGTGGCTAACCATTTAATTATGGTTGCAAACAGAACATGAAAAGAGAGCTGGTATATTTGCTGCGTTTAAAATAGTAGCAGTACTATTTTAAAATGATGTCTTGTCATCTTTAGATTTTAAAATGATTTCTTTACATCGATTTAATTTATAATCAATTTAATTTAACTACGGCTATTTTATTGGGTTCAGAGATTTTAATTTTGATGAAAATGCAATTAAAAATTTCTTTAGGCAATCGCCTATTTTTAGACTTTTCGAAATATTACTTTATAATGGGCTTAAAATAATTTATTTGATCGTCGCTTGATGAAATGTAACGTGGTAAAAGAAGGCTAATAAACTATAAAAAAGAATTTACTCACAACTTTTTTTGTGTGTTTTTTTTTTCAAAACTTATTGACTTTTTCCAAATACATAAAATGTTAGTGGTAAATTCAAAATCTTATATTTTCAAACTCATTTTGTTACTTCTTTTAAGGCTTTACAGCAAACATTATATAATAACGGTGAATCTATCTATCTTCTATATAGATATAGATAAAGCACAAAATGTGTTTGTTTATTTGTCAGAAAGCTATAGCTTTCCGTGAACCGATCTTTCTGAAATTTTCACAGTCTGTTAGTAGATATACGGTTGGTAAAATAGTGGACTTATTTTTTTTAATTCGACGCGGGCGTGGCACCTCCTCCACAAAATAAAAATTTATCATAGTGTAGCTTGGTAACAGTAATAGGTAGGACCTTGAAATTTTGCACCCGTAACCTCTATATTAACATACATAGTTTAGATAAAGATAGACTGGATTAGAATAGTGGGCGTGGTACCTCCCATACAATGTAGAACATATTATCCTGTATCTAGAGAACTAAATTTGGTAGCACCTTGGAATTTCGCACCAGTAAATCCCATACTAACGTACATAGTCAAGCTAAACACAGGCTGAATTGGAATAGTGGGCGTGGTAGCTCCCATACAAAGTGAAAAATTATTAACGTGTATCTGGAGAACTACAATAGGTAGAGTCTTGAAAATTTGCACAAGTAATGGCGTAGACGGACGGCAGAGTTAATGTCCATTAACAGTCTTAATTCAAATTAACTTGTGAATTTATACTGAATTTAGCTATTTCAATATGGCTACACAGTCGATAATCAATCAGATAATGACAAATTATTTAAAAATTAAATTATGGAGCAGTTTCAGAAAAAGTAATTTCAGCTTTCTTTGAAATAAATGCTGATTTTTCACCAACAGCATAGCTGCCAATCGCACTTTCTGTCTTATATCCATTTATTCAAAATATACATACATACATATGCAAGTTCTAAATAAATTTAATTGACAAAAAATGCTAAATGCACATAATTGTCGTCTGTCAGGGTAAAATTTTATTTCACATTAGTCAGCTTTTAATGCAAATTAACTCTGTCGTCTGTCTACGCTATAACCCTCAGAATATTGTGCATTGTCTAGCAAAATACAGACTGGATTAGGATAGTGGGAGTGGTACCTCCCATAAAAAGTAAAAAAACAATATTATCGTGTTAATACGTTTAGTCTAGCAAAAACAGATTGGATGAAAACAGTAGGCGTCATACCTTGCATATAAACTAAAACATTTTCAAGTTAAAGGTTGGCCACACTTTTCTTCCAAATGTTAATTGTATTTTTTGTGGATGGGTGTAGCGAAGCGCACCGGAGATCCGGAGATAGATAGTAACATATAAAAAGAACTAAGTTTTCAATATACATATAATATATATATTATATTTATTATATTATTATATTATAGTTATATTTATATATTATCTTTGTATAAAGAGTATTCCACAACAAATCACACAGTTTGCATTTTCGTTTTGATGTTTTAATTACTGGTTAAATAAAACTAGAGTGGCATAAGCTTAACTTGACCATGCCCAATGAAAACAGATATTTTTATGGATATATTACATAAAGAATAAAGGTTCAAAGTATATTCGAATCGAAAAATTAATTATTTTCGGTTTGGGGTGTTAAGTAAACTATCCCTTACCCCTTCCCGATTATGCCCAAAATTTATACAGCTCTTTATCTCCATAAACCAAAGGCACATACTAAATTTCATTTTGATATGTCACAAAATTTGAGGTTAAGGAAACTATCACTTGCCCCATCCCAATTATTCCCAAAAACTATACAGCTCATTTCATTTTGATATGTCAAACGGTATGACCTGTACAAACTCCACAAAAATAGTGGCATACACACCCACCCATTTGTTGTTACGTAGAAAATAACAAATTTACCCAGAAAAAAAAGACATGACAAAACACTAGGATATTCATGAGTTCTACTACTCTTGCAATGGTTCCAATGTAGGTGAAATACACATGATTTTAAAATAGGCGTGTCATTGGAGGTCATGTGTTCACATTTAAATAAACTGACTGTCATTTAAATAAGTGCTTAAGACTAATGAAAGTTCGACGATTCGGATGCGTTCATAATTTATAAATGCTTATATGTAAATTAAAAACTAAAAAATATGTATGTACTAAACGTGAAGTTAGTCTTGTAAGACTAACTTCATAATGTTTAATAATGAATTGGTCTCTTTTTTCTTGCACTTGATTTCATATGTATACAAATATTGTTGTGCTCTTAAATAAAAACATACAATAGCATTTGCTCTTCTTCCAACCAATGCAATATTTGTTGTTGTTTGAAATAAAAATTCAGTAGTGAATATTTTGTTTCAATAGTGTCTCTTGATATGAAATACTGTTATAGCAGACAACATGTATGTAAATGTATGATGTTAAATGCAAGAGTTTATACTTTGTATTTTAGTTATTTTATATTAATTTGCGCGTTGAGTGGTTGAAAATAGAAAACTGTAGTAAAATGAATTTTTTTAACTTTTATTGATGAATAAAAAAATCTAATTTTATTTTTTCTCTCAAAAATCAAAGATTTTAATCTCAAGAAAATTTAAGTAAAATGAACTAGTGAACAATATGAAATGCTCAGCATATTTATTGCACTTGATAAAACTGTCCGGTCATATCAGGTGCACTGATTTTTGCACTGTTTGCTCTCTTGCTCTCTGTATTTACTGTTTAGTAATATTCGACTTCACATACAATCAATATTTGCGTTTCAAAAACATGCAATACTGTACACTTTTTAACATCTTGCGCTCACGTTTAGTATGTACACATGATTTACTAGAAAAATTGAATGCATTTTCAAGTACTTCAAAACATGTCATATTATTAGAGTTAGGGATTACATTAAAAATGAGTTCGAGTAAATAAGTGCTAAGGAAATCATAAAATCACCATTTCCTTTTGAACACATTCATTATTTTTTTGCTGGGTACTTAATTCAAAAAAATAACATTTTTCATACTGTGTGCTTTATCGTGGAATGTCCCATACATATAATTAAATTCTGAGAAACAACTTAAACGATTTCGTTAATTTGACTGGCTGTTGTTTTGGTACATTTGGCGAGCGCTTTCGATGTTAATACATCATTTTCAAGCCGCGTTTTAAATAGTAGTGGATAGTTAGTAAGGGGTTTAGGTAATTTTAATTTTTACTAAACCAGGTAATACTAACAACCAGTGACGACGGTCTCCACCGAAAGGTAGACAACAGTATTTCGTTAACATTTACAATTTAGGGAACTTCCAAAACCAATATTTAATCGAGTTAGATCTCATTACTGCTTAAACCCGTTTTCCCATGTTTACCCAATTAACATGTTTACCCAACAAAGTTTGGTTTGATACTAGATTAGTATTAACTAAAAACGAATGTTGAAATAATACAAATAAACAAAAGTAGCTTTCATTACTAACCGAAAGTTGGCTGGAGCAACAACAAATATAAGGTGGTAAATATTAAAGTAAGAATATTCAACAAGAGGGAAGCTTAAGGTAGTGGTAGACTTCGTTCTCATCAACTGATGATAATTTATTTCAAGTTTTCTCGTATTCCTTTATCTGGGTTTGGTTGGTTAAATAGATGATGCTTACAACTAAACACTACCCCAAGTAGATAGATACGAAGATTGCTGATGACGGACGTAGCTGTCTAGAAAATGTGCATTTCGCTCTGCTGGTGTCTAAAAATTTAATTTTCCCAATTTTTCTTTGTACTATCACCTAATTTGTAATTTAACCTATTCTTTCTTAGAGAGAATAAAACGGAGTTAAGCTTGACTATAAATTTCATATGCATGTAATATAAATAGTTCGACTAATAAAATTTAAATTTTCAAAATTATAATTTCTTACTGGGAAATGAACATCCTCCGTTTACCCCGGTTTTATATAATTTCTTAAATTAATATTTTTTTAACTTTAAGATGTAGAGAAAAATAAGTGAGAAAAATCAATTTGAAAAAACGAAATGATTTTAAAATGAAAAAGGGTGTTATAAATTTTTTATTTTCGTTATTTTTTATTTGCATTAAAACTCGTTTTAATACTTTTTAATTTATTCTTTAACATATTTTTGTCTCAATTTTTGAATTTAATCCTCTGAACTGCATTTCAAAGCCAAATATAGTAGTGAGGTTGGTTCAATAATGGGTTTCAAAATCGGTGGCAATTCATCACACCATTTCAAAACAGACGTTTTTAAATAAGACGTTTTCAATTACATAACTGATAAATTTAAATATAATGAAATTACCTGAGTTAAATCAGAGCAACAATAAAGAATCCTAACAAAATGTTACTTAGTTTCTTCTTATCTTAATTATTTGTTGTTATTATTATTTTCTTTTAATTTTTTAACACTTCATAGGGAAAATTCTATTGAAATACTAAATGAAAAAACTCGTTAGTGTTTTTGGATTACGAATAGTTCCCACTCATAATTTATAGCCGGACTATAATTTTTAACTTAAAACATTTAATAAATCATTTTTTTTTTTTGTCAGTAAAACAAACGATAATCCAATTCGCATATAAATAATTTTTTTCTTTTTTTAAATACTTTTTTAAATCCATTAAACAATGAAAATAAAAACCAATGAATTGGGAATACCCGTAAAATTAATCAAAATGATGCAATTTTATTACACTTTTTACGGTTCAAATACGGCTTTTTTAGATAACGCGCGCGTTTTTTTTTTTTTTTTTGTTTTTTTGGTAATATTAGTGTTCAGTCAATCGAACTCGTGCGTACGTTGTGCCAGACTATGAATGCGACTACGACTGTGGAGACCGACCCCAAACAAATACTTGAGTTACGCTCACGAAAAATTTACAAAACAGACTAGAGAAATAATAAATTAGTCTATAGAAAATAAACAATAGCACAAGTGACGATAGTGAATAACGAAACGTTTCACCTTTACAGGTGAAGTAATTTTCACAGAATGATTTTACTATGAAAATCAAAAAAATCCAAAAGCTAAACAACAACATTAAAACAGCTAAACAACAACAAATACATACTACAATAAATAATAACAAAAAAAAAATAATTCATACTCAGAGACCAGTCCTTTGTTGTTGCTGTTAGTACGATACGGCTAAGTTTTATTGTTTTTTTTATCGTTTCTTTTTGATTACAGAGCCAATAGGTAAAAGAGTACAATGGTAAAGCAAGGCTAATTCACACCATAAGTAGTCGGTATTTGTCTCAAAAATAAATGAAACTATAAAAATAGTGGCAGCAACAACAACATCTAAAAAAGAGAGCCCAAGAAAGAAGTGCATACATATTACAACAATATTGTTAGCCGATTACGAAGTTACCAGACCTAAAGATTTTTTAAACCCTTTATCCATAACTTTAAGTATTAAAAAGTCAATTGACTAACATCGCGATTATTTTCAAAACTCTTTTGAAAAACGATTGTGCACGGAAATATACAGGGTGGCGCAAATTCCATCATTCAATTTTGCTTTTGAATAACTAAATTTAAAACAAATGATTTTGAGTTCTAGAAATCTTTATTTGGACCTTTAAAATTTTATTTGTTAAATGGAAAATAAAATATCCACCAAATGGCTGTAGCCAGTGTCGATACACATTTGAGCCCGTTGTATCGCTTTTTCCATGAGTTTTCGCACGATTTCTGGTGATAACTGTTTGCATTCCTGCAATTGTCTGGGACTTGTTGAAACCACATATTTACTAAGCCCCCACATTCAATTCCGGCAATAAGAAGTCGTTTATCAGGGCCTTGTCACGATCGCCAGTAACCGTATAGCCGATAGAACCATATACGAAAATTCCTCTCGTTGCTCATGATGCTTGTTTACTCGAAATCGACAACTTCGTTTTTGAGGTCGAGGATAGCTTACATGCGACTGACACTAATGAACTGTTTGTACTTTTGTACGGGAACAAGTGTAATTCTTTTAATAATACTCGCTGTACGATTTAATGACGCCCAATTTCATGGCGCGTCAACAGGTTGATGCAATTTTGTTCTCAGCAACAGCGACAGCCACAGCAGCGATACTCTCAGATACAGTCTAGTGGCGACCATACTCTGCAAAGTATTTTGTGGTTCCAGATTCTTCCGAGTTGAGCAGCTATAGTTCGCGCGACATGATTACTGATTAACTCCACGCTCTTTCGGATTATAGCGCTTCAAGTTTTAATCTCTTGTGGTGAACGCGGGATTTTAAAAATCCCTAAGAAAGTAGTCTCCAAAACGGAAGAACAATCGGTCCAGAACACCATGAAATAAGCAGTAACAATCAATCCAAGTTCTATGAGTTTGGATCGTTCTATTGGTTGTTGTCAACAAGTTCTCTATCTATCCGCAACAAAGATTCCAAAGCAGAGTGAAATATAACGCTATTTGCAAATATAATGTCAAATTCACATGGTTATATTTCGTTTACGCCACCCGTTATACAACTTTAGTTCCACACCGCCTAGTGCATTAAGTTTGCTCCAGATGTTACAGTTACTAGACTTAGTAGTTAGAAAGCAAATTCTTAATCCACTCGAAGTATTAGAAGAGAAAGCTTCCGTAGAGAGAACACGCTTACCACATCAAATTGCTGGGGAATGGTTTATCAGGCAGACGTAGAGTCGCCTTAGAGTTCTCTTTCCTAAGGTCAAATACATCATTCGACTGCAGATAATCATTAAATAACAGTTTAGCATCACAAATTGATTGATCTCGTTCACACAATACTTTGATTACTCACATTTCACTGTTTGTTTTTATTCACTAACGGCAACTGTGGTCAAGTGTGTTTTGGCTTGTGGAAGTATCAACTATATTATCAAGACTATATTGGCAGGAAAAAATAGGAGATAAACTTCAGTATCCTTATACTTATGTTTCCAGTGCTATTGTTGAGTGTAGTTGCAGTTCTGTCTTCTCAAAGTTCTTTGGTGTTCAGATTCGTGAATGGCGACAAGTTTCGGGGACAGGTGATGAAAAATAAATTAAGTTATAAATAATTAAAGCTTCATTTATTTTTACTCAAAATACCGCAACTCGTCTTGCTTACCGCGTATCCGAACACACAAAATAGCACAAAGAATAAAAACTTGCAGAAACTACAAACAAATATACCTCTTACGTAAAACGTATAGAAAACACAACTGCAACTACAATCAACACTGCCACTAGAAACATTAGTATATGAAAAAAGATTATAAACTTCTAATTTGTCCTCTCAACGCAGTCGCGGTAGTAACCACACAATTTATTTTTAAGCTCAAAAACCAATTGAACACCATTCCATTTCATAGTATTTGACAGTTTTCTGAAATGTCCTATAATGATTAGTAAAATAGAGCATGTCATATTTACATAGGTATACGCTCAAGGGTTAGGGATAGGACAAAAGCAAGTGTATAGCGTTACATCTAATTCTATCAGTGTCTAATAAATCAATTATTTTTACATTTAAAGAAATTTACCGCATTAAAATGACAGCCTCAATCGTGATTAAAAGTCATACGTTTGAGTTAAATACAAATCTAAATTAACGCTCTAAGCACCTAGCTTTAACGCTGCAATAACAAACCTAAATAAGAGGACAACCTCTCTCATGAACAGTAGTGTCAAAGCTAAATTAGCGCGCTAAGTGCTAACTGCCCAAAACTCTAATTTACATACAAAATGTAAGAAGCAAATCTAAATAGCGCAGCGCGTCAACGCTTTGTAATTGGAAAATCCAATTTTGGCAGAGCTTTAAGTTATACGTTACCCTACTAGTTCTGTTATAAGTGTATTTTCCTCCCCAGAAGTTAAAATGTTTCTAGATGTGGCAACTATTGCACTTGTACTTGTTGTAAAACATACTAAAAATGACTAGACAAACAAATTTTGCTGCAAATTATCTATCTATTTAAGCTGAATAAAAAAAAATATATATACACGTAAATATACTTACAATCAACTAAACCCAGAGTACATAGAGGCAAGAAAAGAGAACTAACTGACAGCACTTAAAAAATCTAAAATTATTGTCATTGTAGCTTTGCTCACAATTATTGGTTGCAACGCCAAACAATATTTATGGTTTGAATGAATTTTATAACGAAGAACTGGTTTCTTTTTTCTTCTGCTCAGAGTTTATCAAAATACTTACTACCAACCGGTACTGAATAAAAATTAATTATAATTTTATACAGTGCACGTACTTATAATTGCACAGTAGGAACAAGAAGCTATTGATTTCAAGACAATATATGGCTTATCTGAATAACATATAAAATGTTTTAATAGTTGATTAAAAGGGAATTTTTTAATTGACTAAAATTTATTTACCTTTGCAATATTACCAGTAATAGTAAGAACTATCTAACAGATTTGGCCATAATTTTGACATTATTTTAAAACAGCGCCATCTGTTGCCCAACCGTGTTTAAGAAATCTCGCTTTCAAAAGTAAAACACGTCACAAAATACACTGCTTTTTCTCCACTTTCTCTTGAAAATAAAATATTTTGTAAAAAAAGGATCCTATATTGGAATCAGAATATAAGGTACCTCCTGACAAAATTTTATTAATATCAATCAAGTAGTTTTTACGTAATGCGAACACAGACAGACAGACAGGAAATTAGTTACTGTTTTATTATATTTATTGATTGCGTAGAGACTAATTACAATGTCGAGCCGACAGCCGGACATCGGAGCGATATTATTAGCAGGTTATATTTTTATCGTTTGGGTACCGCACACTAAAAATTACCATTACCTACAGCAGTCTGATCGGTGGTTTACTGACATTGAACTTCAGTTCCCTGTGCAGTATTAATAAGATCTTTTACTTATACTTTTTTACTTTTACTTATACTTTCTGTTTCCCATATTGAGGGAATTGAACCCGACAGTTAATGAATCCTCTCCAGGAGTTAGTTTCTAAAGTAACTCCTATAAGGTAGATGAGCGAAGACTATGCCTCCATTTGTTAAAATTTTCCTACAGGGTTTTTCGTTGACATGACACGAAGCAAATAAAAAAAGAAATAAATAAAACATATAAGAATTGTTTATTTCATTGTTTTAATACTTCAATGTGAGTACAATATTCACACAAGTATTAGGCTATCAGCGTCGATCGGAGTGTTTTTCTCCAAAGCTCTCTAGATTTTTTGCAATTGTTAGCTCAATTCAATAATTGAAAATTTTTGCAAGTACATTAGTTTTACTTTTGCTATGTTTTTAGGTTTTAATTAATGAATGTAATGATGTACCCTACAATAAATGTTTTTAATTCACTAGAGGTTTATGGAAATATTTTTTCTTTTTATGTCTCTCAGATTAAATTAGAATTAGGGCTCATAATCTTTTCTTTTACTGTGACTAAAAAGGTCTATTGTGTCCCCTGTCAGATGTTGAATAACTTTATATAGATCTACCCCTAAGAAATCTCAGGCTTGTAATGGGTTTTAGGTTTTAAGTCTCTTACTTTTATAGTACTGTAGATATGGTTTATATATTTACTTAATATAGGTAAAGGAAATCCTACAATTCACAAAATAAAGAAGAAAAGTCCCAAAATTGAAATTTTTAGTCTGTTGCCGATATAGTCCACATATGGACTAGGGATCATGAAAAACGTTCAGAAATAATTGGGAGAATATTTGTACAGCATTCTTCTTTTTCCGATCCCAGCTCTGAGATTTTATAACATATAGCGTAAAATAAAAATGTCGATGTAAAATATATCCAAATGAAGTAAAATACATCAATTTTACACGAAATTTTGTTTCTACAATATTTTAAATTTTGCCAAAATTTTATAAAAATTGTATTCAACATTTAAAAACAAACTGGACCAAAGTATCGAAAAATTCAAAAAATTAACTTTAAAATGCTTATATCTCACTGATTTCTAAACATGGGTGCCTATCATGAGCAACTTTCGATCTTCGATTGTAGTCGAAAGATGGCTCACATTCGGTAAAAATGGCGTTATTGTGAATTTGAATTAATTATTTACAATAATACATATTTCTCAGCTGATAATATAAATAAATATTGTATTACTAAATTATAAATAAAAAATTTAATTAATTAATACGGCCACTTTGCTGTTGATCTAACGGGTGGCTCCATACAATATAGCTCCTGCCTGGTTTCTTCCCATTTTTTTTTTTTGCCGCTTGAACTTTGTTCATATTCCTTTTGCCAGCTGGGGGAAAAACAAGCTTTTCCAAATTTTGTTTTCTAGTTACAACCTTAGATCTTCATGAAAAAAAAAAACAATAAAAAATTCGACAAATACTTAAATTTTCAATAGGCATCGAAAGCAAAATTGTGTTCTATTGAAAATTCGTTATACAACGAAATTTTCAGTGCTATCAACTCCTAATAATAATTTAACATTCGATGATCGTTAGCTAGAGAGGATCGAAAATCGAATACAACTCATAATAAGGGCCCATAATTTACAGATAAAAGCATCGTTTTGTAGATATACGAGTGCAATGTAGAGCAAGAGGGTCAAAAAACTTTACAATTATTCTTGAGATTCATAAATGCAATATGCCTCAAATAACAATATTTTTATGGAATATTTAAACCTGTTACATCCCTATTTTAAGATCTTTTTACCCCTCTATAACGAAAAGGACCAAAAATACCCATACATTGAATACAAGTAAGCGGGTTAAAAGACTTAAAAAATTGTGGTTATTTACGTAAATCTGCTAAACCTATCATATTCCTTAAATGCATGGTTTCCTATCGTGATTCATCATAAGAATATGCAAGAGTTAGTCGACGTAAATTTTTAAAATATCGAATACGTTTATATGTGTTTGTCTGACAGAATCTATTACAGATACCTTGTTATTTTGAAAAGATTTTGGTGTACAGTATTATCTAATGAAAGTGCAATTGATGTATTTTAATGTTTATTATTAAGAAAGTAGTTAAATAAAGTGACGGTAGACGACTGTAGTAATTTATGTAAAAGCCAATTTTAGCGGTGGTGTGACAACTAGTGTCAAATTTTATACGTTGTAAGCCGGAGTCAAAGCAAGATTATTGAGATAAGCTATTTGATTTTATTATTTGTACAAATAATACATTATATGGTCTTATTTTTTTAAAAGAGTATGATAATATCGTATTCTTATGTTTTATACATCAAATGTGTTAATTTATATGCTAGATCATATACTAGAACTCATTTTCTTGTACTGTACACATGCAGGTACAATGGGTGTTTTTGTATCATACTTTTTTTCTACAAGTGTTGCGAAGTTTTTATAATGGCTAATAGGCGTCAAAATAAGTCAAAATAATTATTCAGGTATATAGGAAGTCATGATGCAAATGACGTTGTGAAATACGTTGTTGTAATAGTGCGAGAAGATCCTGCTATAGTGATGAGGAAGAAGGAAATGATGACGAATTGAAGTCTTCTATTCCACCATGCGTGCGTGCCTTAAGCGATCTTGCTTCGGAGAATTTTATTCCTGAATACGCCCATTGTACACATCTGAGTACAGCTCTATAACTACAAAATTATATATTCATTTTCTTATATTTAAAAAAAAATTTAATTTAGTCCATATTGTAATAATAAATATCAATAAAATAAAAAAATTATCATTAGTTTCATTTTGGGCGTTAATGGGTTAATAGGAACAGACAGACAGGGTGTCCCATTCAATGACTTGCAGAAGCTTCCAAGATGAGGGAGATAAGGAAACACTCGAACACCGCTTATTTTCTGTACTGGAAAATCGACGTCTTTAGCACCGTGATATTTCTGATATTTCGTTATTAAAACCAAGCTTGATCAATTCCTTTTTGAGAAGTTGCGGTTGGTTTTCTAGCCCACTCCCAGTTGGCGAGACCAACTTCTTAATTAATTCCATGCCTCGGCCAGTGATCCTTCTATGGCAACTTTCTTTCT
The DNA here is from genome assembly GCA_949628195.1 of Phasia obesa. Taxonomy (NCBI): domain Eukaryota; kingdom Metazoa; phylum Arthropoda; class Insecta; order Diptera; family Tachinidae; genus Phasia; species Phasia obesa. The sequence continues at coordinate 38,091,548 of OX451219.1, forward strand.
GCCACTCGTCTGTGTCTGTCTACCTAACTGGTGCTCTCTCTTGACTCGAAATTCTTCTGTGCATCTTATCTCTAACTGTTCTTCCTATTTTGTCCTTCCTCCTCTTTCTAATACTTGCAGGTAACACAAAGGGACCAACATATTGGGCCCCAGTGAGCTGTGCCTATATAGCTAAACTAACTTAACTTCAGGGGTCTAATCACCGCATTCGATATCGAGTAAATTCTGTCGTAGTTTTTCATTTTGGTATCATGGCATTCGATATCGAATAAAAAGTATCGTAATTTGAGATTATAGCATTCGATATTGAGTAATAAGAAAGTTTGATCGATCGAGTTTTCACTCGATACGTCTGTGCTAATCGTATGCATATAAATTAAATTCTTTAGCGACAAAAAATTATTATATTTTGTTTTACAAGTTTATTTTTACACAAAAATAAATATTTTTGTAATATACAAAAAATTAAAATTTTAAATTTGACAATATGTGTAAATCTAACCCATACGAAAGGAATTAGAAAATTGTCGAAACTATGCTTTGTCCAAATCGTTCCAAGTAATTATTAACCACACTGTACACTGGCAAGCTAAAGACAAGTGGGAAATTGTGCGCATTGCGATTGCCGCGACTATTAAATTGTTTGCTACATACTTCGCAGGCGTATGGTTTTTAGCCACTATGTACTGTTCTTGATAGACACATCCAGCGCCACATACTTGACATTTGTATGGCCATTCTCCCGTTTGAATAGTCTACTATACGTTTACGTTTAAAGGATCTTAAACATATGTTGCATTTATGTAATTTTTAATGCAAATGTGTAGATTTCTTGCGACAAAACAAATTTGGGCGGTGGGTAAATGGAATTGGACAAAAGACACATTTAAACATCCTTTCACTGGTGTGAATGTGTTCATGGCCACAAAAGATTTGTTCCAAATACGACAAATAAGTGGCCTTTGCCCCGAGTGTCCGATTATACGACCTTGCAAACCATGCTAAATGCCTTGCTGCACACGTCGCATTGGAAGGCTTCAATGGAGAAATGAAATTATTTGTGTTGGTTAAGATTTTGCTGCAAACATCACACTCACATATGGACGCAGTTGTTCTTGAATAATTGAGAAACTATACGACTATGAATTTTTAATTCAAATATTATATAAATTCATTTAAATATTATTTTATTTTTCGTAAATGTTTTAAAGCGTGTTTTTTATTTGTTCATTTGTTTACAAAATGAAAACATATGTTTATCAATCTATTACAATTTGATAAAAATTACGATACGATACATGTCGAATGACATAATTTGCTTACTCGACTCGTATCGAAATGTTATTCGATACGATATTTTACTCGATATCGAATGCGGTGGTTAGGCCCCAGCTTTACTTCTAATCTTCATTTGTACATACTTGTATAGGATTTGTCGTTAGTGACTCTTTGTCCAGTCAGAATTGTTTTTACCAATAAAGAAAACGTAACGAAATTGTCAAATTCCTAATCATAATTGATAAAAAAAAAACTCTGTTTCTATGAAACCGAAATTTATGATCGGACTAAAATTTTATTTTATAAACTAAAATAATAAAAAATGTACATGATGCAAGATGATGAACATCCCAATGCTATATAAAATTCGATCTTTTAATTTGAAAAAAATCAGCGCTTAGTGACAATGCTTTTAAATCATTTAATCACTGACTAATAATAGTGTTTTTGTTCTTCTTACTAATTACATACAAATTATTGAAACTGTTGTTATTGAAAGAAAAAATGCATTAGCATTATTTGTAAAGTAATGCAAATGAAAAAAAAAATTGAAAACAAGCATAGGGGTATCTTCAAGTCGTTTTTGCTGCATTTTTCCCATGTGAATAAACAACAATTTATTTTTCTTCAGCAAATACTAGTATTCATACGAAATTTTATTTTTCAAATGATTGGCATAGCAAAAAAAATTATTCAAAAATACATATGAATACATGTAGTAACAATTTCAAAATAACAATAGATAAAACGAAAAAAAAAAAAACAAAATGCATAATGAAATCTTGAGCTGGTATGCGAGGTATACAAGGAAACTTAAGAGTCGTATTAAGACTCAGACATGAAAGTAATGTGGAACCAAAATTATAAACTCAAATATAATTAAAACAATTGTATTTAACGTTTTTAAAGGGTTAAGAAAAAATGCCAACTATTGTCTAAATCAAATTGCCGGCTGATTAAGTTGCATTTGCTTGCTGTCTCATACAAAATTGTCATGTCTAACCCAATTTTTATTTCATACTTTTTCCTTAAGTTTCTTTTAATAAGTTTTTTTTTTCTTTTTTGTACAATCTGCGTTTACAAATTAAATAAAGACATTATAAATGTCTCGGAAAGGAAATGTTTGTTCTAAATACAGTCAGACATCAATATGGGAACAACATCTACTTATTTAAGCACTTCATCTGGGAACAGAATATGATATGACTAATATGGTTCTGTATTGATTTGGTGCTGGAGGTGCGTTTGTCCTCGTCTACTCAGGTGCAGGTTAAACCATAATTGGTAAGACACTAAGATACTACCACACATAATCGTTAACTTAATGCTATTTGATAAAGTTGCGTCTGCTACAGGCAGCCATATGAATTCATATGCGAGTTTTAAAAAAGGGGATTGTTGATTACATGAGACTAAATTTATGTAGGCGAAACATAAAATGAATCTTTTAAATGTTTTTTACGACATTGTTTACGCAGTTTACTTTTAACGTTTGCTTGTTAATTAAGACTCTCATGTCATAGACGAACGATATGTATAAAAAACAGATGTATATACCATCCTCAATCTTCTTCATCTATCGTCTATTTTTATTATATATTAGCTATAACCGGTGCGTCTTCGCTACACCCATCCACATAAAACATAATAAGCACTTGAAGAAAATTATGGCTAACCTAACTCGAAAACGCTCACTATTTTCAGGACAAAACTGTTTCAGTTTATATACAAGGTAAGCCGACCACTGTTCTCATCCAATATGTTTGCTTTTCTAGACTAAGCGTTATAAGACGATAATAATTTTTCACTCTGTATGAGCCCACTATCCCAATCTAGACTATAAACATTAGTATCACGCAAAGAAAAATCATGGTTGAGGTAACCATAATCTAAGAGCAACATGTTATGGTTGAATTATATGGTTATATATAAAAATAATATTGTTGTCGTTGGAACATATTATTGTCTTACATAAAACATTGTTAAATACAACCTTAGTTATGTTCATAATATAAACATACTATAATATAATTTGAAACATGTAAATGGTTATATGTGACAAATGTGACAAAATATGTATTTTTAAAACCAAACATTATTTGTTTATTTTTAGTCAAACTTAACATACTATGTTTAATAATAATATATTATGGTTATAATTTTTAAGTATTAAAAATAATTTGGTTGTGGTTTGAATTTTAATATGTTTCAAATCAACCATGTCGCTTTTTTGGTGCGTATAACCATTGAATTGTTTATCGTGACCAAAGTATTGTTTTAAATAACTATAATTTGTTCACAGCAAACATCTATTGTTACAGAGAACATTGTGTGGTTGCCGTGACCATACAATAACCATGTTTTTTCTTTGCGTGATGAGGGTAACTTGTGGAAGGTTTCAAGACTCTACCTATTATAGTTCTCTAGGTACACTATAATATTTTTCACTTTGTATTGTAGATGCCACGCCTACCGTCCCAATTCAGTCTATGTTTTTGTTAGACTATGCACAATTGTATGAGGGCTACTTCTGCAAAGTTTCAAGACTCCGCCTCTTGCAGATCTCCAGCCAGGCGATTATAAGTTTTCACTTTGTATGGGAGGTACCACGCCGACTATTCCAAGCCAGCCTGTGTTTCGCTAAACTATGAGTATTAATAAGGGTATTACTGTTGCAAAATTTCCAAAATCTACCTAATAAAGTTCTCAAGCTACTTCTTTTTTGTCCGAAAGTTCTAGCTGCCTACACCAGTGGACCGATCTTTGATATTTCAAGTAGAAGTGGCACTTCCGATACAAAGTAAAGATTTAACATCGTGCTACTTGGGAACTGTAATATATAAAACCTTGAACTATTGTGCAAGTAGCTCTCTTGTAAATATGCATAATGTCCTATACAAAGTGAAATATTACTATTGTGTACCTAGAGAACTATAATAGGTAGACTCTTGCTGGTAGCCCACCTTACTAATTGCAAAGTCTGGCAAAGTTCAGCAAAAATCCCGCTGGATTAGAACAATGGGCGTGATACTCACATACGAATAAAAATTATATGTAATTTGCACTGGCTCATTGGATTAGAAGACTAAGTGTGGTAACTCTTATACTAAGTGTGGTAACCAATTAACTAGGTGTGGCAACTCACATACGAAGTAAACATTTAGGTAAGGCTTTGAAATTGTATACCACTTTATTATTGAGCATAGTCGAAGCAAAAAACTGGCTGTGTTGGAACAGTGAGCGTCGTACCTTGTACTCAACTTGAAAAATTAGAGGTGCTGAAACACTGTTGCCGAAAGTGAGGCTTTTACTCGAACCATCTGTCTTATTCACTCCTCTCCCTTTTTAAAGGATGTAACGTTTAATATAGGCATTAATTGAGGGACGGGAACCCTCCATACAAATTAATTACTTATATCTAGATAGCGGTAACGTAACACTCTCTAAATTTAATATAGGCTTCTCTGAGAAATAGGTGGGTTTTCGAGTTTAGTTTTGGCCATACTATTACTTCCAAATGTTTATTTTTTTATATAAGCAGTTACATAAATCTGCCGACAATAATTGTGCCCCTTTCTCTCCATTTGTTAATCAAATAGTAAACAAAAACTTTAATAAGATTTTCCACCATTTATGGAGTTTTCAATGGTGAATTCCTAAATTCGATCCTTAAATTTTTTTATATCTGAGAGGTTTGATGTATAAGGGGAACATCTTATTAAAATTAAGTAACAGTCACATAAATGATCCGGGTTAATAAAAAGTCGCGAGCGTTATTATTATATCATTCATGGGCAATTAAGCCATCCTTGTTTGCCGGCTTTCAAGTGACTTTCTTCTCACTATAGCATAGACTTATTGGTCTGCGATACAGTTTTTGGTGGTTCAATGAATGAATGGACGAACTCGTTTTATAATCGTTAATAACCCAAAATTTTTAATAAATTTAAGAAAATTAACCAAAGCTTAACTTGGCAATTCTGGTTTCCTACGCGAAGGTATAGGTCGGGCTGCAAATACTAGGGGAGGCAAAACGCGAAATAACCCGGCAATATGTTTGCTTGAAAACAGGTCCTAGAGGAGGAGAAGAGTTTGATTTGAAAAGCAGGATAGAGGAGCCGAAAATTATTATTCGAAAAGCGTTATTTTCAATTTTCGTGAGGTCTCTGATGTTCGATTTTCGCAGATATTGATGACAATATCATCCATTTTGGATTGTCATTTTGTTTTTCAGTTTGTGCTCTTCGATTTTTTACTTTTTTAAAAAAATGTATCAAAGAAACTGTATTAAGTTTTGTGTAAAAAATGAAATTAAATGTGCAAGGGCATTTGAAATGTTGACTGTGGCGTATGGCGAGTCTACTATGAGCAGAACACAAGTTCAATTGTGGTATAAACGGTTTAAGGAAGGCCGAGAAGATGTCAATGACGATGCTCGTCTTGGTCGCCCGAGCACGTCAACAACCGATGAAAACATTGAAGCAGTGAAGAAAATGGTTTTGGATAATCGTCGAATCACTATTAGAGAGGTTGCTGATGATGCTGGCTTATTGTTCGGCTCATGCCAAGCAATTTTTACAGATGTTTTAGTCATGAAACGTGCGGGTAGGGAAGATTGTTCCAAAATGCTAAAATTTGAGCTAAAACAACGTCCCACGGACATCGCTCGGGAGATGTTGAACATCGTCAACGACGATCCAGATTTGTTCAAAAAGGTCATAACTGCCCATAATGTCCTTGCACATTTAATTTCATTTTGTACACAAAACTTAATACAGTTTCTTTGATCCATTTTTTTAAATAGTAAAAAATCGAAGAGCACACCAAAACACGACTAACCTTTTTATCTGTCAAAAACAAACTGACAGTCAAAAATGGCTGATATTGTCAACATAAATAAAAGACATGTCTACCAATATTAAAAAATAAAATGCGAAAATCGAACATCAAAAATAACGGTTATTTTTGGATTATACCGTATATTAAAATATTTTTTTAAATAAGTTTTTGAAAGGCTGGTATATATGGTAGTGAAATGTAATACTTTTTCATTTTAAAAGTCCCAAATATGTGTCAAGAACTATGTTACCAAAAGAGATAAGTTCGAGTCAACATCTAACATTTTCTTATTGCTATTTAACTTTTAGCTGACGTTTGGGCTTTAAGCCACTTATATAGAGTTTTACATTACGACACACGGGGTAAATTCGCCTTGATGGCAAAACTTGAACAAAGCGTTCAAAAAAATGAACTAATATACATATATGTATAACAACAAAATTAATATTTTATTTTGTTATTTTTAGGCTTAAAACATGTCAAAATATGCATTTTCAAAGTATAAACTCATTCTTGACATACTGCATAATTCTTGCGGCAAATTTATTTTTATTTAAAATCTTAAATAAAGAATTAAAAAAATCATTCTATTGTTTTACCAAAAACACAAGTCAAAGTTTAATATTCATTTAAACATATTGCCACAATGAACTTTCATGTTTCCACAAAAAAAAACAAAAGACAAGCGGCGAAAATAAAACAATAAAAAAAAAGATTACAAAAAAACATACATATGTATGTATATATAAAAAAACAAAAACAACATCGTTATTATCATCGACGTTCGAAAAAAAACTTATAAAATTTAACTGACAAGTTTGTAAAAATACTACCCATAAAACAATAGATTTTACAAACAATTGTAGTGGCTTGGAAATAATGCCTGTTTTGGTAACGATATGGAAAAAAGAAACAAATCATTGCGAGGTTTTTGTTTTAAATACATTTAAACTGGAAATGTAAAAAAAAATGCAATATTTAATAAACGAAACAACAGTCAGAGATGTCCAAACTTGAATTATTCCACATAATGACTTTTTTTGTGTAAGCTTAGGTAACTAGCACGTCAGATTAGCTTCAGATCTTTGCACAATTGAGGTTAGGCCCTTCAGCTCAGCTTGGATACCCGACATCAGATGAAGTTTTATACCTTTTTTCTATTTCCGCAAATATTCTCTAGCACAGATGAGGATGACATATACTTTTTACTGACAGGTTGTTGGGAATGTATCCATGGAAATGGTCCTTGGCAACTTTTGAACAAAGATACAAGCATCTATTTAACCATTTTTCTGTTCGGAAGCATGGATAAACCAAACCTGCTCAACAACAAACCTCTTACCACCGGGCCTGGTTATCCCAACGGTGTCTATAGGCAGGTAAATTTCTCGGCAACACGAGGATCTTTTAAATATTAAAGGTCGTTCTCGAAGAGATGAAGTTTACATAAATATTAAGCTAGGTCTCCGGCTTTTTCCAACGAAGAATCTGGTAACCAAAATGCGATTGTGTTCCCTCTCGCCCTGCTATGTGCAGTGGCGGCATGTGCGTCATAGCAACTTGGCAATATGGAGACTTTTTCCAACGAAGAATCTGGTAACCAAAATGCGATTGTGTTCCCTCTCGCCCTGCTATGTGCAGTGGCGGCATGTGCGTCATAGCAACTTGGCAATATGGAGACACAAATATGGCGATACATCTAATCAAATAGAGCCCTAGTCACCCCATCTGATTTTCAGCCACTGCAAATAAACAGCAGCTTGTGTTCCCTTTAACACGTGTTTTGTAACTTCAAAAGCACAAGCAACCAATTATAAACAAATTAGTACCACGAACCCTGTTATATAAAAAAAAAAAAAACAAATAAATAATCTCTCGTCTTGTTTTCCCAGTCAATTGAAGTAAAACATTAACTCAAAATAGGGTGATAAGAAAAAACTTAAAACGTGCGTTGATAAAGAGACTCAAGCAAAACCTAATCATAATAAAAAAATAAAGTAGCGGAAAAATTTTCTTTAAAAGAAATGCAACTCAAAACAAAATAGGATAAAAATACAGAAACCAAAGTAACAATAAATACGTTGTAACCTTTGTGATGAACTTTACATAATTGGATTTTGTTCATTGTCTATGATAGATAGTTTACAACTACGAGTAGTAAAATACTCGCGAGTATTGATTCATTGTGATTAAACTGCTGATATTCGTAGTGCATTATACTGTGTACATTACCGTTACGGCATACCCAGCAAACATAAAGGTTTGATAAAACTGGAAGACACTAAACGTTCACTTTAAATAAACAGTGGTGTTTAACTGACAGGCTCAACTAGCTAGTCTTATAATGTTTTGTGTAGTGGCGACCAGAACAAGCGACTGTAGCTAAATAAGCCCTTCCAAAAAATAAAACTTTTTGTAATAATTTTAATTTAAGTTGGAGCAGCCTCCGCCAAAGAATGAAGACTTTGGATGCCGGTTTCCTTCCGGCTTTGATTTTGACCTAGGAGAGTTATAAGAATCCCTGTGCAATTAAACTTCGTCTTCTTTTCACAGATCTGTATAGCCTCCAAAGAGGTGTTGAAGATAATCTCTGAAGTAAGTCCATCGTAAAATAGAGTAAGTGTAACTACCTAATGAAGACATGTTTTAAATAATCTGCATTTACTACAATGGAAACGCAAACAAGCATCAAATGAGTGTATAAATCATTCCAAAAGTGTCAGTATCGGGAAATAGATTTAAAAGTGATTAGTCTAAAAACCAAATGCAGTCCAACTAGAGAATGTGGAAACTTATTGCATAGAAAGGTGAAATAACAGATGAACTTCTGAAAATTTTTCTTTGTCCAAGACTTGCGCTAATAAATAGTATTATAGAGCCTTTGGTCCTACGAGGTTGCACTGTAAAAGATGGAAGGAGATATTGGTCAAATGTTGCTCAAGAATTCCGTAGTCCCTATTTAGACCGTTTTTGAGTTTGTAGAGGAAAGATAAGAAACTAATGAGTATAATGTCTCATGTATCAGCTACTCTGCTGCCATTCCCTCTTATTGTAATTTGCTCTTTTCGACTGAATGACGAAACAACAAACAAGAATTTAAGAAATATTAAAAATTTGCATATTTTAAGACGACAGAATACAACATGTTGATTTTGTGAAACATATTATGGTTTAGGGCTTTTCCATTGTTTTTCATGTATTTCCACTGAAATGATATAAACAGATGGAAGGCCTTCGTAAATACGTTCTGCTACATAAGACATAGTTTTGTTGTCGTGTAGAATAGAAGTTTGGCCTGCGTTATCTATAAATTGTGTCACTATCGAAATACCCGCAGCTTTTCATTATACTTGTAATAGGAGATAAATTTATACATCCTCCGATTTATACATAATTCCGATACAAAAATAACGCTACATACGTAGATATGTGTCACTTTCGCAACACCTTTTAATTTTTAAATATTTTGCAATAGCGGACATTATTTTTCACACTGTATAAATTTACGGACAATAATTAAGGACATATTCGCGAAAATCGCGTTACTATCGGAACACCCTTTAAATTTTCGTAATTGTTGTTATAGCGGCCATGATAACACATGTTCTATGAAAAAAATCAATAATCTTCTATTATGGTTCAAATTACAAGGCCATATACCACTTACCTGAAAACAGGTCACTATCGGAACAAACTTTTATTTTTAGAAATTTTTATAACACCATCAGTGAAAATTTCATGAGGCTACCTCTTATGGTTCAAAAGTTAAGCCGCGTGGAAACACCCTTTAATTTTTAGGTTCATTTTTATACTTATTTATGTAGCGAACATAGTATTAATTACTGCCTGTAATTTTCAAGTGTCTGCTTCTTACGGTTCAAGAAATAAAGACATATACGCGACGAAGTGGTCACTTTCGAAACACCCTATGAGTTTTAGTATTTGTTGTTGTAGCGGTCATAGTAATATAACATGTGCGAAAATTTCAGGCGTCTATCTTTTACGCTTCGAAAGATAAAAGATGTTGACATACGGACAGACCTTGTAGCAAAAGCAATAGAGTTACGTTTTCACCCTAAAAATTATAAGATTCAAAATATTAAGAAAAAATCGCTGTCTTTGAAACGTTATAGACAGAAACCTTAAAATTGGATAGGGATACTACGACCTTCGTACTATAATAATAAGTACAAAAGTAATTAAAAATAAAATACGTGATTTTGACGTATACAGCTATCATATGAGCTGTAAGAGGCAGGCACTTACAAATTTATTAAACTGTGTTATAAAAACATGAAATTCACAAATAAAGAGTACCCTATACAAGACTTAAAAAATTTTTAAAAATTTTATAAAAATGTAATAAATTACGGCGATATGGGACCCTATTTATGTTAATCTGATTACCCTTGACTACTATATTATTTTAATTTCCAAATTTTGTTGTATTTGTATGGGCGAACCGATATCCACAATTTCTTAAAGGTTTGACTTCCCAGAAAAAAATACTGCTTCAGCGTAAGCATGTTTGTAAGGGAATGACGAGTTGTTATTGTTTACGATCCTGCTTAAGTGTGACATAATATTTGTCCGCGATGTCCTACTTAGAAGCATCTCCTTTTAAGCGATTATTTCTACGCAGTTTAGATGTCCTAAAATCATACCGTATTATGTTCGTAATTCGTCGCAACTCGTCGTAAATTTAAATTTTTGTTATCACTGCCTTACAGTTGTGCTTTTTGGTATGCACTACTGTAATTCGTTGTTTAATAAAAACATACAAATGAATTTATATTAACTGGAATCTAAAAGAGCTTTTACGAGCTACCCTTACCGCACTTGGTGTGAGACTGCTAATTTCTTCTCGTAGATAATTATAACATTTCTTCTACGAAGCAATGTATTTTTTACATATTCGTCAATTTTAAACACATGTAAAATGTTTGTTGGGTAACTTATCCCGCTATTTGCTAACATACTGTCTATTGTTTAGATTGTTTGCGTAAAAAAACAATTGTAAAATAAAAAATTGCAATAAATCGTATTAGTAATTCATTTGTTACTAAATATCTACTAAAGCATAAAACGAAAATAAACAAACAAATACTGTGTTATTTTTGTATCATTAAATAATTTATGTTAATCATATGCCTTTAAAGATATGCCCGTAAGCAAATTATACGAGGGCGGTCCCATAACTACTCGTTACTTACTGCAGCTATATATTAAGTATAATTTTAAAATTTAAGAGCAAAACTCTGGCTTTTATAGTATAAAGGAACAGCTAAAATAAAGGAAAAAAGGGAAACATATTGGTATAAACGGTGGATGGAATACATGCTAGACGTAAAGAAAAACCACGGTTTTGGGTACAAGAATCCCATTAAATTCTTTGTAAAAGTATATGGTTGCGGTGAACAAATTTAAGTTGCTTTTAACATTACTTTTAACGCGATAAACAAGTGGTGGTTACGATTTCATCATGAAATAATTACTACATCTAAAAAATTCAACATGGTTTGTTTTAACCACAAAATTTTTGCCAAGCTTCAAACCATTACCAAAGTTTTATAAATATTTCAAAATAATCTATTATTTTTAACCATAATTAACCATAATATATTATTTTTAACCATAATATATTAATAATAAAAAAATAATAAAAAACAATGTTACGTTTATTCATATGTAACCAAATAATTTTGTTTGTTTTTATTCATCGGGTTTGACTGATTTTTGTTTTTTTTTAATATTAAAAATGTGTAAACATTTTTGTTTTCCATATTAGATAATTAATATTTACAATATAAAGTGAAAAAAAAGGTTGACGTAATCATAATCTAAGAGGAACATATTACTATTCAATTATATGGTTGAAGTGAAACCATATTATTATGAACATAATATTAATATTGTTCTGTTAGAACCATATTATTTTCCAAACTAAAAATAACATTGTAATATATCAATATTATGAAATAAATTAAATTAATAAAGTAAGATTTACATTTACGTTGTCTGAATCAGACAGCTCTTACAAATTTCTGATTTTATTTTCGGATATTTTGTATTGATTTCCGACAGACAAATCTGGGAAATTTAATGTCTGATCGATTTCGTATAGATATGTTGCAAGAATTTTATTTAATTTTATATTCAGATTTGTCTGATAATATTCTAACTGATTTCGTCCAGTTTAATAAGTTAATATGTGAATTGAATTTGAAAAATTGTTGAAATCCTCAAACCGTAATATTTTGATTGGAAAGGAAAGGCTGATGAAAATTAAATGCTCAACCTCTAGGGAATTAGAGGATAAAATCTCTATTATTTTTACTTATTTAATATTCTTTCTTTTAGGTAACGAGATTTACTAAAAAAAGGATATGTGAACAGAATTATGGGGGATAATGACTTAAGTTTTTCGGAAGCAAGAAAAATTCCAAATAGTAGTAAGAAATTTTCGTTTTAGAATTTATATCAATCAAATAATTATTAAATAAAATAAAAAATTAACTATACTGTCTTTCATTGGATATTTGATAAAATTTTTGTAAGAAATCTATACGACTAGATGACTAGAAACTTATCGGAAATTCTTTCAGAAACCTATCAGAAAAAAACACCAATGTCAGTTAATACAACAGAATTTCCCCTACTTTTTATTTAGATATCTGTAATATTTCTATCAGAAATATCGACAAAGAAATAAATGCGACATATCTGTCAGACTTCGGGTCAAAATTCGTATACAATTCTGACTTTTTTTGAGACTTTTCTGTTAGACATCTTACAGATCTCGGACAATTTTGTAGGCTGGATACCTAATTTGTTTATCTTAACATACTTTAGAACCAAACACACAAGTATTAATTACTTTCTTTTTTTAAGCATTTAATATGACTCAAGTCAATTATAATTTCTTGAAAAATAAACCCGTAAAAATATATTCTTATACATACAGACAGAACTTTAAAAAACCAAACATAATTTGTTTCTTATTAAACATACTGTGGTTAAATACTAGCAAACTTATCATAATTTGTTTACTAATAATATATTATGGTTAGAAATACAATTTTAATTTGGAATATTAATAAAACTTTGTGTTGTGGCTCACAGAGAGGATAGGCTCTCTGTGGGGCCACCGATTCCCGTGGTATCAGTCCTTTGGGCACTGGTCGGGCCTCGAAGAGGACCCGTGTTATAAAACAACAGACCTTTTCTTCCAGATTTAGGCTCTAGGAACCCTAGCGTCTGGTGCCCATTTTTTCCCCGAGTGAACCGCGTCAAAGCATTTGCCATTACTGCAGTGACAATTGGAACCCCCGGGGGGAGTGACTATGAAAACTGAAGCTTGAAAATATTGCTAAAGTGCCATCATTCCAATGTTGAGAACGAAAAAGAGCTCTTTTCCACCTGTTGGCGTTTTAGGTAAGTCTCAGGCCACCTTCGTAAATGTGTTTATTTCAACAACAATAATTTAATAATAAATAAATTTAAAAAAATTCAATAAATTTTTAAACTCAATTTTATAGCAAAGTAGCATTTTATAGAATATTTACGTACAATGTGTATGAGATAATAATGCGTGTTGTGTGTGTGTGTGTGTGTGGTGTAAAGAAAATTGTTAAGCTTTTGCAAGATTTCAAAATGTGTGCCATTTACATCATTTTAGCACTCTCAAGCGGGTATTTCTTTGTTAACATCATCAACTTATGACCTTTTTGGAGCTTAAAATATGAAGCAAAATATGTATGAATGGATTTTTTACATCAGCTTTCTGCGCTAAGCATATAAAAAAGGTGGAAAGAAAAGATGTATGTGTGTGTACTTATGTGCTGACACACTTTTGATTTTTAAGTTTGCTTCCTCATTTATCATTAATGCAAATGTTACACTTATGTTTTACAAAATTCTTTTTTTTTACATTCAACATCATTTTTTTTTTATTTGTCAATTTTTATAATGCGTTCTTATTTTGTCGAGCATGAGTAATATTGTTAACTGGGGCTTTTGCATCATTCAGTACTTTAAAGGTAAAAAGTTGGAAAGTGCTTTCAATCTATTAAATATATGTAGTTCCGATAGGTAGTAGGCAAAAAACGAAACCGAAAAGCATTCAATTTATTGGCTATTTGAAAAATGATTGTTCTATAACTAGCAGTGCCCGCTAGATCGTCAGCGTCCTGATAATATTTTGTTCGATTTTACCATACTGCTGCAGATATGGTTACTGTATTTACTTTATATAGAGGTAACCATACCTGGGTAATTACTTAGGTTGTTGTATATAAAATTTATATTATTCTAAAATTATTGTAGAGTTTTGTAAATAGTGCCTTCAATTTCTCGCTTAAAAAAATAAAAGATGCTGCCAAGTTTTAAGTACCATTATAAGTCAAAAAATCAGAGTCAAATTACGTACTTTCACTATTTTATTTCTATTTTCTGTTGGAAATGAGATATTTTTATAGGAAATAAGTATCCTTTATCGAGTTACTAAGGTATCTAACCAACAAAATTTTATTATAATTCATCCAGTAGTTTATAGGAGATGCGAACATTATCAGACAGACTAAAATTTGTTTCTTATTTATAACCCACTAAAGAGAGTACGAACGATGGGTATTGCATCCAGTCGATTTATGCAAAAAACACTTAACAACTTAAACAAACAAAGTTTGCTTCAAGCACATAGTGGGACTAATAAGAATAAATCCACTGTAAATCAAATTTTATTTCTTAATAAATAAAAAAATTATTTTTTTGGAAAATAATTTAATTTAATTTTTTGAAAATAATTTTTCTTTTTTACATACATATGAAATTTATAGTCAAGCTTAAGTTCGTTTTATTCTCTCTAAGAAAGAATAATTTAAATTACAAGATAGGTTATGATATTAAAGAAAAATTAGGAAAAATAAATTTTTTAAACACCAGCAGAGCGGAATGTACATTTTCTAGACAGCTACGTCCGTCATCAGCACTCCTCGTATCTATCTACTATCTAGGGTAGTGTTTAGTTGGAAGCATCACCAACTAAACACCAGATAAAGGAATACGAGAAAACTTGTAATAAATTATCAATCGTCAGTTGGTGAGTACGAAGTCTACCACTACCTTAACCTTCCCTCTTGTTGAATATTTTTACTTTAATATTTACCACCTTATATTTGTTGTTGCTCCAGCCAACCTTCGGTTAGCAATGAAAACTACTTTTGTTTATTTGTTTTCTTCCAACATTTTTTTTTTTAGTTAATACTAATCTAGTATCAAACCAATCTTTGTTGGGTAATTTTGAAAATTTAAATTTTAGTAGTCGAACATATATATGAAATTTATAGTCAAGCTTAAGTTCGTTTTATTCTCTCTAATAATAAAAATAATTCTCTCTAAAAATAAAAATCTTAAAAATGTTATTTTCCCGAACCGGGTAAAAAGAAATTATACGGAAGCTAAGTCCTTCAGACCAGTAAGCATTACATCTTTTCAATTAAAGACAATGGAGAGGGTGTTGGCCGACTTCCTGAAGAACCTCTCGCTGAATGACAGGCCCTTGAATGGATACCAATATGCTTATAGTCTAGAGCTATAAATCTTAAAATTGAGCAAGCCAGAATCCGAGGTAGGGTAGTCAGTGGTTTCCCATAGAGAGGACTTTTGTGACCTCTTTTGTGGAACCTCACCGTTGATGACCTTTTTTGGAAGCTGACTCAATTGGCGTCCATACGGTTGCGTATGCCAACGATGTGGTACTTATGGTTGGTGGAAAGTTCATCGATACCATCCAAGGATACTTGAGACAGACTCTCATAACAACCGAGGAATGATTCAATAAACAGGGGCTAACCATCGACGGTATGCTTTTCACTCGAGGGAGGAACGGTAGAGAGATTTGATCCTTAATGCTTTTCGGATCGGAAATCAGAGTGTCAAGGAAAATAAATTATCTGGGCGTTACTCTGGATAAGTAACTGACCTGTAACGAACACATTGAAATGAAGATACGGAAGATAAGCAAAAAGGATCTGACATTAATGTAAACGAGTTTGTGGCCGTAAGTGGGGAATCTCGGCAAAGGCTGCATACTGGATTTACACAATGATGGTGCGACCCACAATAACTTACGCATCTGTGGTTTGGTGGCCAAAAGCCTCTCTGATAATGTGGTGCAATGCGCACGGCTCGAAGAAAGGCGATTGAGGTAATGTTGGGATTGCTGTCGTTGGAACTATTCATTAGTTCGACGGCTACAATATCAGCTTTGCGTATTAAGAGCGATGCAATTTGGTATAGCTTCAGGCCGAACATCGGGCATAAGAGCATTCTCGACGTAGTTAGTAAGGAGGTTAGGGAATCTCAAATGCCGATAGAATGCATTAGTAGAAGAAACATAATCTAGAGGCTGCATCGGACACTCCTTGCGGTGGTATCATTGCTCCGTATTTTCCTTGGTCTGCGCTAATAACTCACGGACGATTAACGCCTTGGAATACAACAGTCACCAGGTAATCTATGACACACGACTATCGTTGGTGCATAAGTGATTGAAAACTGGACGTCCTCGGACCCAGCCGAGGTGACCGTATCCCACTAATCATTTTTAACTAAATACGGTAAAAAAAATATCGGAATTGTAGAATGATTTCCAAAAGATGCTACATCAAACTAAACAATGATAAAATGTTTTGCAACTTCTATATAAAATGCTCATGAACTATACTAATTTTAACTGTTAGCATAACAATAATATTTGTAGCATCTCGCTCTTTATGCATTTTTTATGGACATGTACAGCTGCAGAAACCTCGTTTTTCACCAGTGATGATTAAAATCACCACAATATTCATCATTACATTTTGTTTTAAAGATGTAAATTTATTTTTATTATATAGGACTTAAAAATTAAAAGTAAACGTTTACAATTATTAACACATACGTTTTTTCTAAATATCAAAGAATTTTAATACTTTTTAACAAAATATTTTGATGGCCTTTAAATAATAATTTTTAAAAGTGTAAATAATTTATGCAACGCAATAATTGTAAATAATTTATGCAACGCAATAAAACAAAGCTCTTTTATAATAAAAAGATTAAGACCGAAAAACTTGATTAAAAAAGGCAGTCTTAATAAAAAGTATTTTATTTGCCTGTTATGATTAGTAAAAGTGATGGTGAATGTAATCACCAGTTGACGCAAAATGGGTTGATACTGCTACTTGCCTTAATTAATAAGGTTAACCTTTACCACTTGTAAAATCAGTTTACATACCGGTGTATTAGACGGCTTCCTCTCGCCTAAAATTCTCATTCTAAAATGAAATCCATTCCCTTAATCAAATGTCATTGACTGTAGTTTAAGTTATTGCATGGATTTTGTTTTTTTTTTTCATTTTTTTGCAAGTGCGTTTCAAGACACGCTACTATCGAAATGCAAGATTATTGTTTTCGTTTTATGAGAAGTGTTTGAGCATGTGGCCTAGAATCTCACAGCAGACTTACATATATTTCGTCAGTTAAAAAGAAAATTAAAAAGAAAAACAGGAAAAACTTAAAATGATTTTAAGGAAAACAGTTCCAAAAAAGCAAAAATAACTTTTGCTGTTAAAATGCAAAAAGGCGAAAAGCATTTGTAGGGTTTTCTTTCATCACAGCAATAACAATACATCGCATTGCATCGCATCACATCACATCACTTTAGTATTTGTTTCTATTTTCTTTTCATTTTAGTGCATTTCCACTTGATAAGTTCTCAAACTGATGTTTGCAACTTGCAACAGCAATAATAAGAGGGAAAAACTTAAAATTTATATGAAAAATATTAAAGACTAAATAATGAATGAGAGACGTTGAGTTGATTCATGGAACGACGTTGATTTTTCCATCTGTTTTAGCATTTTTTTCTGTTTGTTGACAGTAAAAAGGAATGCAAAGGCGGATGTTGAGCGCGTGTTGCAGATGCATGAAAATGATATTTCTTGGAAATTCATCAAGGGAGAATAAAAGAGGAAAAATGTCAAAAAAAATTTAAAGAAAACTGGTTAAAGGAATTAAAAGAAAAATATTTTCACCAATATATAGAAGCATCGCCTTTAATGTGCGTGTGTTTGGTTTTGCATTAAAAATAAAAATTTTAAAGCATCAAAAAAAAGAACAAAATAATCCCTAGGCCTTTTCTGTGCTATTTGGTTTTTTCTTTGTCCCAGAAAAGCAATTTTCACATTTTCATGCCTTCCACTAAGATAAAAAAAATGCCAATACAAATCCATAAAGTAATCCCCTATTGACTTAAAAAAATACATACAACTATCTTATTTATACCATTCTTATTTATTCATCATCAACTGCCGCCGGATTGGATATGTGTGTTCAAACGTAGTATCTCTATTTCTTTATTTTTTCATTTGCTTCTATCCCCTAAAGGAGATTTTCTACTTTGGTTATGAGATCAAAAAAATCTAGTTAAAGGCTTAAATACGGATTCAAAGCATTAGAAACAAGATGACTTTAGTTATTTACCATGACTGTAGCAGAAAAAAAAATCATTCCATTTTGTTATTGGTAATTTGTTAAAAAAACACACTTGGGTAATTCACAAGTTGTATTATAATGTCATATTGTCATAATATGATAAAATATTAAATTAGCATAAAAATATTGTTGTCTCTGTTTAAACAAAAAATATGCTATAATGGGAAAATCAGTAGTGCGATTCACTAACTTTTAACGATCTAACACTAGCTATAAGGGTGATCCATTTCAAGGTACTTTTTTCAATAACATTTTTTTGTTATGGATATATTACATAAAGAATAAAAGTTCAAAGTATATTCGAATCGAAAAATTTATACTACTATGGTAAAGTAAAAATAAATCGAGTCACACACGTAGGGTTCCGTACTATGTTCAGTGCCACTTTAAATGCACAAAATATTAGTTTTTTCGTGTCTTGTATGGGGCCCCTTAAATATTTAATTTTCTGTTGTTAGTACTTAATTTCTAAATGTCTGTTTGGTCTTGATAATCACGCCCCTCTAATTTTTAGCATTTTTTATTATAGTGGCCAAGCAAAAATCGTTTTGTGAAAATTTTAAAAATAAGGGCATACACGTTTTAGTTTTAAATACTCCGTGTAAATAACGATATTACGGTTCAAAACATATTGCCATATATGATAATATCTCGGTCCTCGGGACACCCTTTAATTTTTAGTATTTTAATTTAGAATTTGGTTATATCGGCCAGAGTAATACTTCTGTGCAAATTTCACTAGTTTGTATATTTGGGTATCGTTTGTCGCTTTGGATTCGGAACCCTAATAATAATTTCCTACACCGTTCAATATTTTTGCTTTTATTCTTATTTATTTATTAAGGTCTACTATGGATACAATAAATTCTTACACTTTTGTTTTTATTCAAGCACCTTGTTAGCAAATATTTATTTATATTTTTAAAGGAAAATCAACACAAACCATTATGATACTTTGTGAATACCCCAAATATTTTGTGTATACAAAGATTAAAATGAATTGTGCATAACTACTTCCTTTTTCATAATATTCTTTTATTAGTTTATATTAAATAAAGTGTTTTCTTAGCTCTTAACAGTTAGAAAATTTTATTTTTATACATTTAAAAATATAAGATATAGAGATTTAAAAAATGGTCTAAAATATGCCCAAAATTTAATTTTAATTGGAATGTAACTTTGTAAAATAATCTACATGTACCATTTTATAATACTCGTTTTTCTCTATCATTCCATAACCATGTCGATTTAAAATTCTGATATTTTGTGTTTGACTTGTCTATTTTCAATGAAGATTTAAAAAAGAAGACGGGAACAAACAATATAAATTATATGCTAAGCCTAACATAGTGACTAGATTTTTGCATTAGAGTGGGTAAGTCCATCTGGGAGGGGCTAAGCTACTGGTAAAATATATTTGGTCCTTCTCTTCTTAACAAAATTGTAATAATAAGACAATTTCCCCTTCGTTAAAGGGCTATATAAGGCTATAAAGGGCTATATAATCCCCTTGTGAAAAAGTATCTGGCAACACAGTTATAATTTTTTTTTTATCCTGTAAGAATTAATTTTTGATCAGTTAATTAATTGCAAGCAAACAAATATTACCGAACACATTCTAAAGAAACACTAGAAGAAAAACATGTGTAGATAGATTAAAGCTGTTTTAGAAAGCACAACACAGGAAAAATATCAAGATGTAGTACCAATAAAATCCGTTTGACCTTTTTACTATATACTTCCGATCCATATTTGTGTAGTGTTCGCCAAAAATTGAATTCTACCCACCCTAATTGAATGGAATAAAAAAACCTACACTAAGGGAAAAACGACGTTGCAAAATCGACAACGATTGTGGTCACTCTGCCACCTTTATGTTGTCAGTTTTGTTTGACAACGTGCGTTGTCAACTTGTTAACGAACGTGCCCGAAATCAGAACGACTGTCTTCAACGTCCTCGAATGTCAACGAAAGTTCTCGAATTAGCAACGCACGTTGACAACTTGTCAACGAACGTGCTCAAAAAACGTAATGTTGTCAAACTCCACAAATTCTATTAAATATTTTTCATTATTAAAAATTCATTTATTTTATGCAGACGCATTTTTTCTAAAAAACAAAATGGAGCGATCTACAAATTGGAGATTCGCTCCAAACGCTTGCAGACATTTTGATGCCAAGAGCTTTTACATTATAGCCAGTGACGATGAAAAATGAGAAAAAAATTAGAAACCGTCAACTTCGACCAGTAAAAAAAGTTAACTAGTTTGCAAGAACAAAGTGTAATATTTACTTTTGTTTTTCTAGCAGCACAAATAGCCTTTAAAAGTTTGCGGTTGTTAAAGAGACAGTGGAATTTATACAGATTTTTGCTGGAAAAAATTAGAGCTAATATGGTGTTGTAATTGTAACGATCATTGTTAACTACTTTTTATTATTTTTATAAGTGTAAATTCATGGTTTGGATGATGGTGACACAATGTCTGTGCAATTTAAGGTGGAGCAATGTTGAAAACGAAATGAAACTGCGGCAAATCACTCCAAAAACGAGGAAGTATTATCCAAGGTAAGAGAAATTCCAATATATTTTATATAGAACATCTTAAACAATTTTTTTGTGATATAATTTAGGATTTGAAGACACTGTTAAACTAAAAAGCAAAGGAAATAGAAAATCCTGATGAATAAACACATTTAAAATATTTTACTTGTAATAAAAAACACGTTTTGTAAATAATATAGTTTTTAAAAATGTATAATCTATTACAATCTCTTTTATTATTATGGTAAATTTGGAAAAGAATAAGCATTTACAAATCGACAACGGTATGGTGTCAACTTACCAACGGTGTAGTGTTAATTCGACACCGGTATGGTGTCACTTCGGCAACAATACGGTGTCAAACTGTATACGTTCGTTGTCATTTCAACAACCCTTCGTTGTCAATATTTCGTTGTCGAATTGACAACGTTGGTTTACAGTTTGAGCACAAACGTAGTACACGGATGGTTTCTTTTTTGCTCTGGGTGTAACACCTTGGCGAAACCCAATGAGATAAAATTGTAACTGGAATAATTAAATATATTTGTAATTGAACTTTTTCAATTACAATTACATGTAATTAGTAATTGAAAATTTCCAATTACTAATTACAAGTAATTGTAATTGAAATTTTTTAATTACAAATTACAAGTAATTGTAATTGATTTAGTCCCTGATTTCAATTACAAGTACTTGTAATTAGTAATTAAAAAATTTCAATTACAATTACTTGTAATTAGTAATTGGAAATTTTCAATTACTAATTACATGTAATTGTAATTGAAAAAGTTCAATTACAAATATATTTAATTATTCCAGTTACAATTTTATCTCATTGGGTTTCGCCAAGGTGTTACACCCAGAGCAAAAAAGAAACCATCCGTGTACTACGTTTGTGCTCAAACTGTAAACCAACGTTGTCAATTCGACAACGAAATATTGACAACGAAGGGTTGTTGAAATGACAACGAACGTATACAGTTTGACACCGTATTGTTGCCGAAGTGACACCATACCGGTGTCGAATTAACACTACACCGTTGGTAAGTTGACACCATACCGTTGTCGATTTGTAAATGCTTATTCTTTTCCAAATTTACCATAATAATAAAAGAGATTGTAATAGATTATACATTTTTAAAAACTATATTATTTACAAAACGTGTTTTTTATTACAAGTAAAAATATTTAAATGTGTTTATTCATCAGGATTTTCTATTTCCTTTGCTTTTTAGTTTAACAGTGTCTTCAAATCCTAAATTATATCACAAAAAAATTGTTTAAGATGTTCTATATAAAAATATATTGGAATTTCTCTTACCTTGGATAATACTTCCTCGTTTTTGGAGTGATTTGCCGCAGTTTCATTTCGTTTTCAACATTGCTCCACCTTAAATTGCACAGACATTGTGTCACCATCATCCAAACCATGATTTTACACTTATAAAAATAATAAAAAGTAGTTAACAATGATCGTTACAATTACAACACCATATTAGCTCTAATTTTTTCCAGCAAAAATCTGTATAAATTCCACTGTCTCTTTAACAACCGCAACTTTTAAAGGCTATTTGTGCTGCTAGAAAAACAAAAGTAAATATTACACTTTGTTCTTGCAAACTAGTTAACTTTTTTTACTGGTCGAAGTTGACGGTTTCTAATTTTTTTCTCATTTTTCATCGTCACTGGCTATAATGTAAAAGCTCTTGGCATCAAAATGTCTGCAAGCGTTTGGAGCGAATCTCCAATTTGTAGATCGCTCCATTTTGTTTTTTAGAAAAAATGCGTCTGCATAAAATAAATGAATTTTTAATAATGAAAAATATTTAATAGAATTTGTGGAGTTTGACAACATTACGTTTTTTGAGCACGTTCGTTGACAAGTTGTCAACGTGCGTTGCTAATTCGAGCACTTTCGTTGACATTCGAGGACGTTGAAGACAGTCGTTCTGATTTCGGGCACGTTCGTTAACAAGTTGACAACGCACGTTGTCAAACAAAACTGACAACATAAAGGTGGCAGAGTGACCACAATCGTTGTCGATTTTGCAACGTCGTTTTTCCCTTAGTGTAGGTTTTTTTATTCCATTCAATTAGGGTGGGTAGAATTCAATTTTTGGCGAACACTACACAAATATGGATCGGAAGTATATAGTAAAAAGGTCAAACGGATTTTATTGGTACTACATCTTGATATTTTTCCTGTGTTGTGCTTTCTAAAACAGCTTTAATCTATCTACACATGTTTTTCTTCTAGTGTTTCTTTAGAATGTGTTCGGTAATATTTGTTTGCTTGCAATTAATTAACTGATCAAAAATTAATTCTTACAGGATAAAAAAAAATTATAACTGTGTTGCCAGATACTTTTTCACAAGGGGATTATATAGCCCTTTATAGCCTTATATAGCCCTTTAACGAAGGGGAAATTGTCTTATTATTACAATTTTGTTAAGAAGAGAAGGACCAAATATATTTTACCAGTAGCTTAGCCCCTCCCAGATGGACTTACCCACTCTAATGCAAAAATCTAGTCACTATGTTAGGCTTAGCATATAATTTATATTGTTTGTTCCCGTCTTCTTTTTTAAATCTTCATTGAAAATAGACAAGTCAAACACAAAATATCAGAATTTTAAATCGACATGGTTATGGAATGATAGAGAAAAACGAGTATTATAAAATGGTACATGTAGATTATTTTACAAAGTTACATTCCAATTAAAATTAAATTTTGGGCATATTTTAGACCATTTTTTAAATCTCTATATCTTATATTTTTAAATGTATAAAAATAAAATTTTCTAACTGTTAAGAGCTAAGAAAACACTTTATTTAATATAAACTAATAAAAGAATATTATGAAAAAGGAAGTAGTTATGCACAATTCATTTTAATCTTTGTATACACAAAATATTTGGGGTATTCACAAAGTATCATAATGGTTTGTGTTGATTTTCCTTTAAAAATATAAATAAATATTTGCTAACAAGGTGCTTGAATAAAAACAAAAGTGTAAGAATTTATTGTATCCATAGTAGACCTTAATAAATAAATAAGAATAAAAGCAAAAATATTGAACGGTGTAGGAAATTATTATTAGGGTTCCGAATCCAAAGCGACAAACGATACCCAAATATACAAACTAGTGAAATTTGCACAGAAGTATTACTCTGGCCGATATAACCAAATTCTAAATTAAAATACTAAAAATTAAAGGGTGTCCCGAGGACCGAGATATTATCATATATGGCAATATGTTTTGAACCGTAATATCGTTATTTACACGGAGTATTTAAAACTAAAACGTGTATGCCCTTATTTTTAAAATTTTCACAAAACGATTTTTGCTTGGCCACTATAATAAAAAATGCTAAAAATTAGAGGGGCGTGATTATCAAGACCAAACAGACATTTAGAAATTAAGTACTAACAACAGAAAATTAAATATTTAAGGGGCCCCATACAAGACACGAAAAAACTAATATTTTGTGCATTTAAAGTGGCACTGAACATAGTACGGAACCCTACGTGTGTGACTCGATTTATTTTTACTTTACCATAGTAGTATAAATTTTTCGATTCGAATATACTTTGAACTTTTATTCTTTATGTAATATATCCATAACAAAAAAATGTTATTGAAAAAAGTACCTTGAAATGGATCACCCTTATAGCTAGTGTTAGATCGTTAAAAGTTAGTGAATCGCACTACTGATTTTCCCATTATAGCATATTTTTTGTTTAAACAGAGACAACAATATTTTTATGCTAATTTAATATTTTATCATATTATGACAATATGACATTATAATACAACTTGTGAATTACCCAAGTGTGTTTTTTTAACAAATTACCAATAACAAAATGGAATGATTTTTTTTTCTGCTACAGTCATGGTAAATAACTAAAGTCATCTTGTTTCTAATGCTTTGAATCCGTATTTAAGCCTTTAACTAGATTTTTTTGATCTCATAACCAAAGTAGAAAATCTCCTTTAGGGGATAGAAGCAAATGAAAAAATAAAGAAATAGAGATACTACGTTTGAACACACATATCCAATCCGGCGGCAGTTGATGATGAATAAATAAGAATGGTATAAATAAGATAGTTGTATGTATTTTTTTAAGTCAATAGGGGATTACTTTATGGATTTGTATTGGCATTTTTTTTATCTTAGTGGAAGGCATGAAAATGTGAAAATTGCTTTTCTGGGACAAAGAAAAAACCAAATAGCACAGAAAAGGCCTAGGGATTATTTTGTTCTTTTTTTTGATGCTTTAAAATTTTTATTTTTAATGCAAAACCAAACACACGCACATTAAAGGCGATGCTTCTATATATTGGTGAAAATATTTTTCTTTTAATTCCTTTAACCAGTTTTCTTTAAATTTTTTTTGACATTTTTCCTCTTTTATTCTCCCTTGATGAATTTCCAAGAAATATCATTTTCATGCATCTGCAACACGCGCTCAACATCCGCCTTTGCATTCCTTTTTACTGTCAACAAACAGAAAAAAATGCTAAAACAGATGGAAAAATCAACGTCGTTCCATGAATCAACTCAACGTCTCTCATTCATTATTTAGTCTTTAATATTTTTCATATAAATTTTAAGTTTTTCCCTCTTATTATTGCTGTTGCAAGTTGCAAACATCAGTTTGAGAACTTATCAAGTGGAAATGCACTAAAATGAAAAGAAAATAGAAACAAATACTAAAGTGATGTGATGTGATGCGATGCATGTGTTAATTTATACCTATGTATGGGGGGATTCAATTACATTTCAATTACAATTACAGGTAATGTGTAATTGAAAATTTCCAATTACTAATTACAAGTAATTGTAATTGAAATTTTTTAATTACAAATTACAAGTAATTGTAATTGATTTAGTCCCTGATTTCAATTACAAGTACTTGTAATTAGTAATTGGAAATTTTCAATTACACATTACCTGTAATTGTAATTGAAATGTAATTGAATCCCCCCATACATAGGTATAAATTAACACAATATAAATAAATATTTTTATCTGAAAAATATTTATGTAAACGCTCAAAGAGGACATTGGAAGAAAAGTCCCAATTAATTCAGTATTTTGGTAGACTATGCGCATTAGCATAGGAGTTACTCGTGTAAAGCTTCAAGGCACTACCTAATGTAGTTTTCTAGTAACACTATAATAATTTTTCACTTTGTATGATTAGCTTGACTATTCACGTTAATATGGCGTTTACTGGTGCTAAGGTGCTACCTAATTCAGCTCTCTAGATAGAGGATATTTGTTCACTTTGTGTGGGAGGTGTCATGCCCACTATTCCACCCATCTGTCTTTTTCTAAACTATTTATGTTAATATAAAGGTTACGGGTGCAAAATTTCAAGTCAATACCTATTTTTGTACCAAGCTACACGATGATAAATATTTACTTTGTATGGGAGGTGCCATGCCCACGGCGAATATCAAAAAAATAAGTTCCCTATTTACCAACCGTATATCTAATAACAAACTGTTCACTGGTCTAGGCAGCTATAGCTTTCCGACAAACAAATATACAAACGAACACATTTTGTGCTTTATATATATATATAGATATCAGTGCCTGCGGTTTCATAAGAATCCTGACACAATTTCGTTCGAATTTCCCTTCTCTTCTGAAAGTAATCGAGGCCAAATTTATAATTACTCAGAATGTTGCAGCATAGATTTAACATAAAATACTATTATTGTTGAGTTCTTTCTGTAAATAGTGTCTAAAATTTCATGTTTAAAAAAATAAAATAAAAGGTGCTGCCAAGTTTTCAGCATTAAGAAATCGTTAAAATCGCCTATTTTCACCATTCTATCTTTACTTTATGTTGAAAAAGAAATGTTGTTCCGGGAAAAATGTATTCCATGCATGAACCGAGGTCCTAAGAAAGTGGGATTCTATAGTGGACCCAAATTCACAAAAAACAAATTATTTTTCAGATTTATTTTTCTGAATTTTATATTTAAACTAAACTTTATTAATGAATTATGTTGACTCGGCTATTTGCGGATATTAGACTTATATGAGACTTATGACAAAATAAGTACCAATTGGTTTTAAGTTTTACAAAGTAATTTGCATTTGAATTATACACTTTTTTGTCAAATTTTATGTGAAGATCATATAATTTATGAACTTAAAAGCTCTATTCCAGGAGAAACTTTGTACCAGAGCTTTCTTACTAACTTTATATGGGTACAAAAACAAGTGGTGATAAGTATCTAAAACCCAATAAGTTCGGATTCCTTTATCTTTGAGCCGAACTTGCAGTTGGCCTATTTGTTTTATTCGCATAAGAATAACTTAAGGATTTATATGTGAGAAAAATGCTGCTTAAACGTGTACAGCTTGCATGGTTTAAAATTTTCCCTGCAAACATTTTTAAATTTATTTTGGGTCAAAAAAATCAATTTTAATATTATGGGATAAAGAAGTTTTCAAAAAAGCAATGTCAAAGTATTACTTTCAAATTTATTATTATTTCTATTTACTTATTCTATAATCTGGCCGAAGTTTTTAAGAAGCAATTAGTTAGCAGTTGTGGTTAGCAATAAATTTGAATGTTTCCACCAAACGGTAAATGTTCTTTAGAAAACTTTTTCAGTAAATTTCTTATACTCATACACAACCGTACATATATTTTGCACTATAGAATTTAAATACAAATTGATTTCCCCCTGCTATCGTAATTGCTCTAAAAGCAAACAACGTAAAACCAATAAAGAAAAGGTCAAAGTTTTGTAAAACTTGAAGTGATCACTTGAAACCACAAGGATGGAATAAAAAAAAACAGAATGATAAAAGTCCTTGGAAGTTACTGACACTTTTCTTTACTTTGCATAAAAAAATTATTTTCAAACCAAACAGTAAAAACTTTCAGGTGCACACACTTCAAATAACTTTACAGAAAAACAACAAAATAAATCATAAAGCCTAAGATGGAAGGGAAAATTGCTATTGGGTTTTTAGAAATGCAAAAAAAAAATAATATCTTAGAAGCGAAAAGTAATATAGAAGCTAAAGTAAAATACACAAGGCAAATTGATAAGATGGAGTTCTTCAAGGTACTCACCTGTATTGGGTGGTGTGGCAGTCGGTGTCAAACCTGCACCACCAACACTCTCTGCATGTGCAGATTTTCGTTGAGCCGCCAGCGGCGTAGAAGACATTATATTATGATGTGATGATGAGTGTATACTGCCCATAAGGTCGGAGTTGTTAGTGCTAGCTTCTGGCAACGATAGCGGTCCCGAAACATTAATCTCCATATCTAAGGGAGGGGAATTCTCCCTTACACACGACATTAAACCGCCAGACATGCTGAAAATAAAAAGAAAACAGAAATATGATTATTATAGTTGATTTTAAAAATTATTAAAATTATTAACTGCTCTTGTTACAATAACCTATAAAATTAACACTATAAATACCGTCTAGTGTTTGGTATGTTTTACCAGCATTATTTTTATTATTATTTTTTTTTTTTGACCGGTAGGTTGACCGAAAATTGTGCAAAAATGTATTATGGGGAATCCAATGGGAGTGGTCCCAGACCACCGAAGCCAAATTTGTGTCGAAAATTTGGCTTTTCTACACGCGAGTAGAGTACAGAAAAAAAATCACAAAATATTTTAAAACTTTGAAGTCTTCCAGTGAATCGTTTTATTAAAGAAGAGAAAAAACTGATTTCTCTTAACAACTCACGAATGAGGCTCATGAACTGCTCATCAGCCTCGAACTGCTTTATGACTGCATTTACCCTTTAAAAGCTTTTATTTTTTTTTCACCGGTCACCGGGCCTGTAAAATAATATCGCAATCTAGTTTTGACTCGTTTGCCGGTTTTCGATAGACCAGGAGAGATTGAGATTATATTGATTAATTATACTAATTATAAAATTGGGCGAAGCCACGCCCATTTCAGTATAAACAAGCTTTTCAACTACACTTTTTTAACTGTTTCTAACAAAACTTTGCACCTACATTAAATTATTCTCGACAATATAAGGGTTTATTTTGAAAATTAGGCGAAGCCACGCCTATTATAAATACTTACTATACGTACTATTTTAATTGCGGCTTAAAAATTATGTCTTTACATCGAAAGCGCTCGCTAAACGTACCAAAACAACAGCCAGTGACGACGGTCTTCATCGAAAGGTATGACAACAGCATTTTATTTACTGGTGGAACAAATCCAATAAATTTAATACCACGCCCACGCCAATTATAAATACTTATATTTTATCAATTTTACTTGAAACTTTGCACACACATTTACTTATTTTGGCAATACAGGATTATGAATTCGGCTTTATTTTCACCGTTATGTTTTGGGTTGACCTACCTCGGTTTTTCAACAACTTCAAGGTTAAAGTTTACGGTCAAGGAATTTTCTGATAGAGGAAAGATTTAATATGCTTTAATTTTTCTATCATACCCACTGAAGCCACACTTTGATATGCCATTTCACCAATGCTGCATTGTCGCATAATGGTCGCTTTGAAGCTGCCATGGGAAAAATCTGACCAGTAAGGGCAGACTTGCAGTGAACTTTTTAGTGAACTTAAAAGATAATTTAATGGAATAGTTATAACATCTGACTAATAAAAGTTTTTTCTCAAAAAAGTTACAACATAGGTTTGATATAAAATTAAAAATACCATGTTCACGCCGCTTGTTTAAATATTGGAGACCCTCAAATTCCCGACACTCTATTGGTGCCTTTTGTTGAGAGTTAAACAGCACACTGACCAACCTTGCAGCATCTCTGCATGCTGGTCCAAACCACAGCCACGCGTTCGCCGCTAGGGGAGGTTACCAACTTGTCACAGGGATGGGCGGCTATCGGTGGGGCTACCGGTTGTCGCGGTACGAGTCTTTTGGAACCTGGTCGGTCCTCGAAAGTCATTCAGAACTTCTTTAAGATTCAGGCCTCCGCAAGCTCCGGCTGCTGTTACCCCGATATACCCCGGAAGCAGTGCGTAAATGTGAGTCAGAAGAAGACATGACAAACGTGCTCAAGGAGTAGACATTCAGACAAAAATTTTAAAAATTGCTGTTTCATATTCTATTTCGATTAATAACTCCAGCAGCAACAAAATTTTCCAAAAAGTATTTCATATTCGGAAATGGTCTCTTTACAATTTTATTATATGCATAGATGAACATAAAACAACTATCCGTTCTGTCTAGCGTTAAATTGACACCATTGTATCCTTTCTGCTTGTTATGTTTTTTCAAAAGCTTAATTTTTTTCTTTCTCATACAATTGATTACAATTACATTAGTTTGTCTTTTAGCTTGTACTAACTCGGAAATGAAACTATAATGTTGCTACTTTAATGCAATAAAACCTTCACTATTGCCTGGTTAAATAATAATAAATCGTTTAATTTTGACCTACATTTGGTTCATACACTTTGATTCACTTTTGCCAAGACAGTGAGAGAGAGAGAGAGAAAGGGGTAGATTGGGAGGAGCATATTGACTGTTTGTATCTGGCCGGCTGTGAAAGGCTGAGTTGGTAACTATTACCACATTTTTACATAAACATGTACATTTGTAACTCTTCTCGTATCATGCTTCAAATCCTACAAAACTTATTAATGTTGCAAAAATTGTCATCTTTCAAATTGCAAAATGATAGAATATAAATAAACCGGAAATTATATTTTAAATTATGTTTTTTTTTCGATTGTATAGATTTGTATCTTGTTTTATAATAATACGGAAATTATTTATTTAATATCCAGCACTTTACCATAAATTATTATTATTAATTTAGGGAGATATCGAAGTAGACCACTTCCTGAATGGTTCCCTTTCAACTCCCTTTCGTCCTCGATTTATAATTTACGATTAAAGTGCTACAAGCAGCCTTTACTCTTGCCTTGAGTCATTTCAAATTGGCTACTGGTAACTGTCGGCCTTCTTTCTCATCTCCGGCAAAGCTAGCATAACTGCTCTTGATATATAGTCGGAAAGGTAACTCGCTAATATAGAGTAAGTTTTCTGTAAGTAGTAAACATTTGTGTAAAGATAGAAACATTTGCTTTTGTTTTGTTTTGTTCCTCACAATGAGTAAAACAAAACAGAACGTTTCTACCATTTAGTTTTGTTTTATTTTTGGTCGTAAACACAAACTTTCCATTCATTTAAACGTATTCAGGTAGAAAAGAAAACAATGAGAACAAACAAAATAAGTTTTGTGAAAAAAACCTTTCGCAAAAGTTTGGTAAACGATTTTGTGGTAGAGAATGTATCAAAGCGTTATACAACTTTTTTTTAAATATATTGACAGCTCATTTTATTATTTATTGTTGTGTATTTATTAGACTACAATATTAGATATAAGAAGAAAAACATAATAAAAAACAATTCAAGAAAATAAATCAAATCGCTATATTATGATTGTAAGATATGTTAAACCTGGCAGATGATGAAAACCCCAATTGATCATTGACATTTTTTCGGTTCTGCTCATGTACAAAACGATTAAAAAAATTTGTAGCTTTGCATAAAACGTTTTCGAAAAGTTTTGTTTGTTTCCATACACTGGTGGAAAGACTCTGGGTGTTTCACTACAACGAGTGAAAGATTTCGTTACTATGATCTGTAAATTGTTAAAATATAATTTGTAATTGTATTGCAACATTTAATAAATAAATAAAAATAACTTTGGTAGATACCCCATTTTTCATAAAACATAGAAGACGTTGCTTATTATAGGCTTTCTGAAGCAGCAAACAATATCACCTTCATGAAGCGCATCATAACTAGCGACTAGTGATAGGAAACTAAAAGTAACGCACTAGACCTGGTCAAAAATCAAAACTTTTCGTTTTTCGTAATCAACAGCAGGCAAGATCCAGAAAAATAAATAAGCCCCAGTTTAAAACATAGTTCGGTTTGGTTAGGTTAGGTTGAAAAGGGTGGTGCCCATGACATGACATTACACATCGACTTGCAGACCCAGATGATCCACTGTGATTCACTTAAAAGCTAAACTAAATCTAAAAAAAAGCATCACTTGCTATCACAGCCATCGTCTGAAAATCTGAAAACGTTAAAACATCTACCTGTTCTTGCCCTAATGGCCAGTAATCACAATTATTCTAGAAACTTTCTTATCCGGTTTGGAAGTAGAAATTTAGATTTGTTGCCTTTTTTAATTTGGTATAAATTGTTTAAAATCAGAAATCTATAAATTTAATATTTATTTATCTACGTGTAATATTTGTCACGCTTCTTAAACCAAACCTCGGTGTGATAAAAAAATTAAATCAGATTAAATCCTTCCTATTCATTCCATTTTTTTACGGAAAGGTGTCTAGAGTCATGTAGCTCATGAACGACCTAGTTCAGTTGAGTTCATTCAACTGGCCTAAGTTAGCTGATCATTACGCTGAGCTCCTATCAGCTCCTTAGTTTAGTTCAGCTCATTTACTTTAGTTCATTAGTTCAATTCAGCTCTTTCCTTTTTAGTAATGTATGTATGGATTTTGGCAGTAAGAGTATTTGCAAAATTGGTTTGTTGTAGAATCCTGATTACTTGTTAGATACGCCGCACTATAGGAAATTGTACCCCTTTTTTGGCCAAAATTAATTACAGACAAACTGCAGGACCAATTCGAATGATTTTTTTTGACATGACTTTTGGCAGACTATTAAGAGGGAGGGAGGGATTCTTAAAGTTTTGCATACACTAAAAAAAACGTTAGAAAGCAAAAAAAAAATACACTTAGCAAAAATTTTGATTTTAACTTTTGGCCAACAAAGTGGGTAAAATTTCCTATAGTGCGCCGGATTAAAATTTATATTATTTTAGAGTTCATACAATGATGATTTATTATAAAACTTTTATTAATAATTTCAGACGGCTATAACAACAATTATTAAAAATTAAAGGGTGGACCAATAGTAACTTGATTTGAAAATATATGTCCATATTTTTTGAACCGTTGTATGCAGACTTGCACGTTTATAACCTTATTTTTAAACTATAATAGGTAGACACTCCACTCTACAGAAGGTATAATACCATGGCAGCTATAACGATTTACAAAAATTAAAGGGCGCGACTATAACTGACGTACTGACGTACATAGTTCTCCAAAGTGATTCGAAAAATAGCCCACTTTAATGAACTAACAAGAAGCACAACATTAGAATTGTCTACAGAACAGTGTTATCGACTAAAAGAAACCATTTAAAAAAATAAAATCTGTTCAGTAATTATTTTTCCATTTTCAAATTTTTAATAATTTATACAATTCATTGTCATTCACTTTAAAAAATATTTAGACAAATTTAGTAATTTTTCGTAAATATTGTGTCTTTGTAGCTACAAAAATTTATTAAATAATTTATGGCTGCATTTTATCATTCTGAGCTTTCAATATGAAAATAACGTAAAAACAACTAAGAACAGACAGAGTCTATTGCACCAGTCTGGTATTTGCAAAATAACCCAGCGGTAAAAAGGAGAAGTATCAAGGCCTTCTAGAAGGCCTCTTTATTCCTTCTTCAGTGCGCACAAGGCCTTCTAGTCGCATTCCATACTCATATCTTTTTTACACAGGTTGTCTTTGCGAAGCAGGCCTCTACTCTCGCTTCCGCGGGAAATGTTCCAGAAGGAAGTTTTCGTGGCAAAAACTAAGAATAAATTATGTTAAATTATGTTATGCATGTTTGTATATTTTTTCTTATTGTTTTTTTGGGAACCTAACTACCAACCAGTCTATCGCGGCATTGAAGCAGCACACAATTAAATAATGGCCAATTAAATGATCTTTAATTTTTTATAAATTGGAAATCTGAAAATATTTGATTTGCCATATAAAATAAAATGAGAAATATAAAAAGAGAATTTCGCTTTCCGCTAAGAGATATGAAGTAGGAATGTGTGGTAGATCTAATAGAAGGTGAGGCTAAGGCCTTCTAAAAGCCCTTCTGTGAAAAGAACGGATAAATGGTAGTCGTAGAGGGAGAAGGTCTAAGCCTTATAAAAGGCCTGAAGTGAGACGGCCTTTTTAGTTTTACCGCTAGGAAGTGTCAGGTATTGATAAATTTATACTAAAGACACTTTTATCTACGTACGTATGCATGTGTTAATATTATCGGTGTTGTTTTATTTTTTTGTTTATTTTTTGTTCCAGCAATAGATTTAATACCTCGACCTTTAAAAATGACTTGGCATGAAAGATTTATAGATGCGTTCAAGATTTATTAGTGTTAATTCATCCGTTTTTTACAAAATTTGTCGTTGAAGTTTTAAAATTTTATGCGAAAAATTTGTGTATTGGTTTCTAAAGAAATTCTAATTCTAAACAATGATGAAGTAAAACAAATTAGTTTAGTGACAGCTGAAAAATAAGTTTCATTAAATAACTCAATTTGTAAGGGAAGATTTTTTATTATACGATAAAAAATAAAAATAATATAGAATCAAATGTTTAATGTATAACAATTTGCCAACTGTTTCGTACAACCGTAGAATATTAAACTAGATTAAAAGTACATAAAATGAGATGCTAAAATTTTCCAAATATTCCAAATATACCACACATCTGATTTTTAATCCAAAAGATATGCAACTAGACACCAAAACGTTACTTGATAATGATGTTCTCACATGGAAACCTCTCGTTAACCGTACTAAACAGCTTGAGACGACGGTCTTTACCGAAAGGTATAAAAACAGTAAGGCTTATTTACACAAAAAATCACTAAACCACATTATGAATGGGTCAAAAAAGAAATTATTGCTTTTTAGTCAAGTTAACTCTCGAAAGCAGTTTAACCCAACTAGAAAGAATTTACTGTACTATGGAGCTGAATTCATACTCTTTTAAGCTGCCACAGAAGAGCCAATTCGGCTAGAAACACTACAAATAATAAGAGAGCAGGTGACAACATCTTTACTTCAGCTTCGTTGAATTTAGAAAGGACTTTAACTAAGTGGATTAATGATGACGGATTGCTGTTAGTTGATGATGGATTGATGTGTGTTGTAGGAACGCCAGCTAGGAAATATGTAAATCTCCTTCATGCTCTGTAACATAATGCCAACCTTGCGAACCATTGCCAGCATAAAATACTAAAAATTGCCTGGCCAAGACCGTCAGCAATCAACGCCTATGTACGGTTATATTCCAACATTTCAATAAAAGTGGAAGTTGCTGTAGCTCATGTAGTTAGCACGTTGACTACTAAAGCATATGGTCCCGAGTTCGATACCCAGCCGTGGCAACATCGGTTTTTCTGATATGTATTAATTCTATTCACAATACTACATATCGCAGCATATAGCACTAAATCGACAGCGAAGTAAAATAATGATAAATTTGTTATACCAGCTTAAAATTAATACGCCTAAATAACTTCATAAGCGCTGGTGTATTTATTTTTAGAATAGTTCAATTATAATGTTGCCGAAAGTGAAGTTTTACTATCTATTCTAATCATCTGTCTTACCTACACCTATTCCTCTCCGAAGAAGGTAATACAATTAATATAATTCTCTGAGTGATCTTCTCTTTATAACACCAAAAAAATGAAACGACGAAAATTGTTTAGCGTAATAATTTATAGAAATAAAAAAGTTTGTTTTGAAATTTATGTAACTCGTATGAATGAATTCGAGTATTTTTTATTCGAATAAAATTTATCCGAAAAACTTTATTATTCGAATAATATTATTTCATTTCGGAATATATTTTATAATATATTTTTTTAATTAATTACATAATGCAGTTGCAGTGAAGAATGGCCTTACGTTTGGTTCAAAACGTATTTTTCAAAGACAGGACTTATCTTACGGACCTACATAGTAAACCAAAGTCACTTAAAATTTTACCAAAAACTTGATTTTCACAATAAATTAAAATTCCACTCGAATAAATAAAGGTGTTTCCACCAGTACATTTATTTTTTACTTTAAATTTTTTTTTTAATTTTTTCTCCACAGGTTTTTCCTCTTGGTCGGAGTTTCTGAAAATCTTTTGGCTTTTAATTAGAACAATGTTTGAGGTATACCAATAAAAATGAAATTATAATTTAATGTAATAGCGTGCTATTAACCCAAATTATTATAAATTCACACTTATTCTATTTGGCGTCGGCGACATCCTCATAACTTTTGAGCCGACAGCCCTGACTGTCTCTGTCTGATGACGACGTCGACAACTTACCGATAACACTGTTCTGTATAGAAATCTTCTTTTAAAATATTGTATAAATTGAAAGGATTTAACGTGCTTAATAAGGATCTGCTTCAGTTTCTTCTTCCACGTCGAGATATTTTAGAGATGTGTCAAATATTAGTCCCTTAATCAAGCGTTCACATTGGTATATTCAATTTAGGCATATGGGATACCAGAAGATTAAGAACAAAATTGTCTTAACGTTTGAGATATGAATACATTTTTTTGTCTGTGCAGCAGGTTTGAAATTATTCCGAAAATAGTTGCGCAAAAAACAAACAATTAAAAAAAATGTTTTTTAAAAATTCATAAAAAATTCAAAACAGCAAAAATTAAAATCTTTTGTCATTATTCATAAATATAGAGATACATATATTACAAATAAAATAAGATATATTTCATCAAAATCGATTTTGATTTCGAAATACCAATTTAAACCCGTCGACATAAAACGTCGTCGTATTGTGCTGACTACGCCAAATAGAATAGGGGTGATTCAATTCAATGATGACGTCAAAGTATTGTGAGCTCAAAATTGATGTCGACAAAGGGAATACCAATTTAAATCCGTCAACAAAAAACCATCGTCGTATTGTGTCGACGATAAATAAAATTAAAACTGATAGAAATCCCGATTACATCAAAGATAACTTCGGGCACTATAGTTGATGTCTACAGGATTTCGGATGAAGGCCGAGATTTTAGCAATTTTAAAATCCAAGAAACTAGTGTATGAGCACATGACTAAAGGCAAGGAGGTGACTATATATGTCGGTAGGCAGCCACAGCTAGTAAATAAAAGCAGAATAGCTCTTAACGCAATCAAGGACAATTATAAATAAAGGGCATGCGTGGCACCGGATCAATGTCGAGAGGGAATAAACCGGTCATGAAAAAGCAAAGTTTGGTTCTGTAATGATTTTGAGATAAAAGAAAGATCGCTAAAACTACCAATCAATCGCTATTAATTCTAGGTAGAATTAAGCCCCCCTGGAGAGGTAGAGCGAATAACAGGGTTCCAAGCGCCGTACTTCCCAGGTTTGAAGCAAAAGTTTTTTAAAAACGTTACAGCACATTGTTCCATTCAAATAAGGACAAGTTTATGAGTAGCTGGCACCCTAGATTTTTTTGCAGGGTACGTAATGGTCGTGGGGAACTGCAACTGTAGAGCACTCTTTCTGACATTGCCTAATACTGTAATAAAATAGTACAATAAATACGACTTCGCATAATGCAAACTAGCTAATCCGATCAGAGTCTGCCAGTTTGAAAATGTCGAAAGAATTTGTTTTTTGTACAATACTTTTTTAAAATAAAAACCAAATTTTTAATTTATCTACTTTTTGTTTTAAATGTAATTGTACGTAAGAACGATTTTTTTCGACATTATGAAACTGGCAGTCTGTCTGGGTTTGTGGGTTCGAATCCCGCCAAAGGCTATGGCTGTTTTCTGCAGACAAGAAAAAATGTTCGCAGATAGTATTGTCTTCTAATAAATAGTATCTGAGGGTGCTTTCGGTAAAATTAGAAGGGAATCACAATGGAACTCTAAGTCTTCGAGGATAGATATCTAGGCTTGCTAGCCATATCCTTCATAACCTAATTATAATGTGTATAATTCATCTTAATTTAACAAAAGTTTCAAACAAACAGCAGCTCTTAAGTGTTAAAATTAGCAACATTACAAACAAATAACTTTAATTATCATAAAAAACACTTTCCGACGTTTTGCCAGTAAATTATAGTTTTTCGTTGTAAGTTACTTTTTCTTTTTTTATTTTCTTTTAACTTATACTTCCTTAAGATTTTAATCATCGCATCACTTGTATTATGAAACTCATTCGTACTGTATTTTCTTGGTAAAGAAAATTAAACATTTTATTTCAAATTAACTCTAATTTCAACACACTTTTACTTTCTGTTTGCAAAATGTTTTTCATTCCTCACTTGCGGCCGAAACTTTAAAACATTTAGACAAGATGCGCCCTTTTTGTTTGGATGAAATTAATGGAGTAAAGCAGGCATACTTTAATATGGACATGGAAAAAATCTTCCATTTATTATTTTCAATTTCATTGTTTCCTACGTAATCCGACAAAACAAAAACTTAAAAAAACTCAAAATGTTTATTCAAACTAATTGAGGCATTAAGTAAAAACGAAATGAAAAAAGAGCCTTTAAATTAAATAAAACTTTTTTTTTAAATTTGTTGTTCATGATATTTCAGTTTGGGGATACGGGCACTCCAGAGATGTTGTAACAATGTATATATTCACGTCTATCGAGCTGCAATGATGTTTAATAGTGCTAATGATGAAATGAATTGTTATGGGGGGTTTGGTTTTGGGCTCTGGGTATGAAAATGGGAGGTTATGATGATTTAATTGCAATGAATATGTTTGCCCGGGCATTTGTACAAGTAATTTGTAGTTGCTTAAACAAAACAAAAATTTTACAAAACACTTATACTTTAGCACATAAGTTATCGCGTTGATAAGTAGTTAAAAATATGTGAGACTTTAGACTAAGTATAAGGGATCTCTAAAGGTGACGAAAAAGGACTAATGGACAACGTATTGCGAATCCATTGTCTCGGTTAGCGATTTATCGATGTTTATCGATCTTAGGGAAATTGAATACATATACAAAAACACGTTGGCTCTTGGACCGAATCTAGCTCGGAGACCCTGGAGGTAGTCATGAATTCGCATTTCCCGGGAGTACTATTCGTTAGGACGGGGTATTTACTCCATGCCGGTTGAGGAATTAAGGGAAGCGATCAAGGACTTAATGACTGTGGACAAGGTGGCATGGCGATGAATACTTTCGAGCCGTATAAATCAGCTGGCCCGGATGGTATTTTTCCAGCCAAGGTGCAAAACGTCTCATCACATATATTGAAAATGTTTAGAAACATCTTTAGGTCATGTTTGTAGAGGTGTTATACCAAAGTGGTGGAGAGAGGTTAGGGTTATATTTATACCCAAGGCCGGTAAGGCAAGCCTATCGTCTTTTCTTCTGAAACACTCGAGCGTAACTTCGATCTATACCTTAGGAACACAATTGATATGCATCTCATCAGTGACACTCAGCATGCTTACCTCAAGGGTAAATCGGTTAAGAGGTCGCTTCATAATATGGCCAGTTATATAGAGCGCGGTTTACAGGATAGGTAATTTACGTTAGCGGCGTTCTTATAATGGGTGATTTTTTTGACGTTAGGATTTTCATGCATTAGTATTTGACAGATCACGTGAGATTTCAGACATGGTGCCAAAGAGAAAGATGCTCAGTATGCTTTGACATTTCATCATGAATAGACTTACTAACGAGCAACGCTTGCAAATCATTGAATTTTATTACCAAAATCAGTGTTCGGTTCGAAATGTGTTTTATCGACAAATTTTGTTCAGCGATGAGGCTCATTTCTGGTTGAATGGCTACGTAAATAAGCAAAATTGCCGCATTTGGAGTGAAGAGCAACCAGAAGCCGTTCAAGAACTGCCCATGCATCCCGAAAAATGCACTGTTTGGTGTGGTTTGTACGCTGGTGGAATCATTGGACCGTATTTTTTCAAAGATGCTGTTGGACACAACGTTACGGTGAATGGCGATCGCTATCGTTCGATGCTAACAAACTTTTTGTTGCGAAAAATGGAACAACTGAACTTGGTTGACATGTGGTTTCAACAAGATGGCGCTACATGCCACACAGCTCGCGATTCTATGGCCATTTTGAGGGAAAACTTCGGAGAACAATTCATCTCAAGAAATGGACCGGTAAGTTGGCCACCAAGATCATGCGATTTGACGCCTTTAGACTATTTTTTGTGGGGCTACGTCAAGTCTAAAGTCTACAGAAATAAGCCAGCAACTATTCCAGCTTTGGAAGACAACATTTCCGAAGAAATTCGGGCTATTCCGGCCGAAATGCTCGAAAAAGTTGCCCAAAATTGGACTTTCCGAATGGACCACCTAAGACGCAGCCGCGGTCAACATTTAAATGAAATTATCTTCAAAAAGTAAATGTCATGGACCAATCTAACGTTTCAAATAAAGAACCGATGAGATTTTGCAAATTTTATGCGTTTTTTTTTTTAAAAAAAGTTCTCAAGCTCTTAAAAAATCACTCTTTATATTGAAGGAGCTTTCAATAATGTTGAATTGGAGGATATTGGGGTATCACTAGTAGATCTTAAGTTCCAGGACTTCCTAGTGGAGTGGATTATTCGTATGCTTAGCAGCAGGATTATCAACTCGTATCTGGGAGGGGGCTGTTTGAGGAAGCTAGTTACTAAAGGAACGCCACGAGGTGGAGTGGTGATATCACCACTATGGTGGTCGCTGGTGGTGACCGACATGCAATTTTATACACGAGAGAGGAAATATTAGCCTATGCAGTCGATGTAGTGATACTGGTTAAGGAGAAATTCTTTTTCACAATCAGTAAAGCCATGCACGCTGCGCTTGGGGAACGCTCTTCCTGGGCCTCGAGCAAAGGTCTGGGTTTTAACGGTGATAAAACTGAGCTAGTGTTTTAAACCACCTAAAGTCAATGGCTTCGAGCTAAAACTAGCAAGTGAGACTAAATACTTAGAAGTCTATCTAGATACTAAATTAACTTGGAGAAGGAATAATCAGGAGAGAAAAACTCCATAGGTAAGAACTGGGGACTGCGACCAAAAGTGATAAATTGGATTTACGACCTATTATTACGTATGGATATACTGGTGGGAGGCTTTCAGAACCGAGACTCAGGAAAACTCTCACCAAGGGCCAGAGATCTGCTTTGATAGGCTTCACAAGTGCAAGGAGAAGTACACCTCAAGTAGCTTTGGACGTCATCACCTACTTCCCATTGAGGGCTTCGTCGTCGGAATGGCGGCGAGAAGTTTGGTTATACTTTTTGAATTAGGCTGGTGAGGTCAAGTAATATAGGAAACACAAAGATTTTGCTAGAGATCGGCCTCAACGGAACGCTTCCATTAACTCCCGGGCTAACGCACTTTACGTTCACTAAGTTTGATTTTGGCAGGATACCTTTGGTTGTATTTCCGAAAAGGGAGGACTGGTTGTGATCTGGTAAACAGTACGACGGCGTTGCGGTTAACAGATGATTTAAAAATGGAATCGGGCACCGGTGCTGGGGTCCATATTCTAGACTACCAGATGAATGTAATGGGTTCCAGGCAGAGGTGAACTGGTGTCTGGACAAGTTTTAGAAGGGGAAGAGATCACTCTGTACGTAGACAGTCAAGCGGACTTATAGCCTTAAAAGGACGCAGTGTTAACTCAAGGCTGGTAGGCGAGTGCCAAAAGGCTATCGATGTGCTGGCGGACAAGTAAAAGGTTAGATTGTACTGAATTCCGGGTCATTGCAATTTTGAGGGCAACGAGATCGCTAACGAATTCGCATGATTGGGCTCGGAGGAAAATAACCTAGTTAGGGCAGAATCGGGGAAGCCAGCGATTAGCCACTACTATAGGATTATATCTGATTGGATTGTAAAGAGATCCTACCTGTCTTGGGAAGTTAGGTAGGATTGCAGATTCTCCCGGGTAATTTGGCCCACACTGGACGCTGAGAAAACCAAGATAGAAAAACCAGATAGGTCGCCGTTACATTGAAAGATATGCGAGGACATAGAGGAGTTGGAAACTGCAGAGCATATTGTGTGTCAATGCCTGGTATTACAAGGCCGCAGACTTAGATGGCAAAGTGTGAGATTTCTCGGTGTGCTCTCTGACATCGCGCGGAGTAAAATTGAAGATGTCGTCGGCTGCACCAAGGATCTCCAGTGGCTGAGTGATAGGTAGCAGGATGCACATAGGTTTTCCTATATCACAATAGACCCTCCGGGTCTCCGAGTGCATGTGCTATTTCTGGCACAACCCTTCTTAATCTAACCTAACCTAACCAGTAAGAAGTCAAAAGGAAGTGGTCCCAGACCTTCCCGACGTGTTTCTCAAATAGAAAAATTAGTTCTTCTGTATGTAATTTGAGTGCCGAAAAAAAAATTTAAAAAATCGGTCATAATCGATAATTGTGGAGTCATAACAGGTGAGTTATCAGCATTTACACTCGTAAAAAACGTTAATAAAAAGGACAAACTTTTAAAATTTATTATTTTACCCCCAGATAAGTTGAAGATGAAGTTTAAAATTTGCATTTTAAATCCCCGCAAAATCAGCAGCAGGCATAACAAGCAAAAAGTCTCCAAAGATTATGCATTTAATATTTACCTCCTTCTTTAACATCTGCATATAAATTCATATTAAAACCAACTGATGAATTCTTTCTTTAACCCTCCTCAATAGAAATTATACATGATAATCTCACAAAGCTAATTATCAAACGGATTACGTAACCATTTTGGCATATAACTACAGAATGATTGTTGATTGCATTTAGCACAGACGGGAATAAACGTGTATGATCTTGCACAAACGTTATAACACACATTAAACGCCTGGAGACATTTTGATTATGTTGCGGAATACAATGTATAAATGTCTTTTTCACGTATGAGCAAAATGGTTTTGGAAATTTTTGAAAAGTTTTGTAGGGATCTTTTTTTGTAGTTATTGTTGCAGTTTTGTTTCTTTATATGTAAGTATGTATATTGTATGTTGCAGATTGTTAACTTTGTGGCGCTATCAAGAAAGCCAAGCGCACTGCGAACAAAGTTTACATACGTGCATATCGCACCCTAAATACAAAAGGGTCACAACTCAAAATACTAAAATTTTCAGGAGAGTCAAAAAACTGTTTATGTGCTGAAGCAACATACTTAACATAATAATAGACATAACTGTATTTTTCTAGTTAAAGAAGACAGTGATGTGAAAGAATTTATTTGCAGTAGTTATAGATATGTACTCTGAATTAATTTAAGAAAAAAAGTCAGTTTTGGAAAATTCTGAGTTGTGACCCTTTTGTGTTTAGGGTGCGATATAATGTTGAGTTGTTTGATTTATTTCTATTTAAAATTCATGTATGTATAAAAGTAACATGTTGAATGCACAACATTGTATCTTGATTTCGTTTAAAAAAAATTTCAAACAAAAATGTACAATTTTATCTAAACAAAGTATTGCAATGTAACTACAATCTGGTGCAGGTATGAGCAAAAATGATTGCACAATAATCGCTTGTTAAGTTTAGCTGGGAAACAACTTATTTAATTACAATTCAAATG
Source organism: Phasia obesa (assembly GCA_949628195.1). NCBI lineage: Eukaryota > Metazoa > Arthropoda > Insecta > Diptera > Tachinidae > Phasia > Phasia obesa. Next base: position 38,135,181 of record OX451219.1, read on the forward strand.
TCTGAGAAAATAATACTCATATAATTTCGTTGCATATTTTTGGGGTTAAAGAAAATTATAAAAAATCACCATTCAACTTTTCTGTTAATAACAGCAACAAAACAAATCTAAACATAGTCGATTCACTTCAAGATTCTGAATGTGTTCTGTAGACAAGCAAGAAGATTCGATTAATAAAAAACTTAAAATCAAAATGACCAAAGGCTTTGCCAGGAATCGCACGCGCAACCCCTGATTGATTAAAATAAAATTAAGAAAATAGTTGTTTTAAGCAAATACTCAGTTATTGAAATTCTCGCTACTATCTATTTAAAAAAAAATATTATATAGTTTACTACACAGGTATGTCGCCACTGTAAAGTAAATTCTGCAGCGATCCGTGTTGACGTTGAAGTGGCATTCCGGACCCACAGTATACAGAGCTGTCAGATAGTGTTTCTGAAATATTGCTTTTAAAAAAGTTAGCAAAGAAAACCAGAAGTGCCTCTTTTTTGTTTACACCAATGTTGTTGTTGTTAAAAAAATAAAAAATATTGGAATTTCGCCAAAATGTTATGTTTTCACCAAATCTATATAAATAAAATTAAATTCTTTTTACTTAATTCTTATTTAGTCAAACTAAATTTCTCAACTTAGGAGTAACTTTAGCTCATCTAAAATTTGGGTTAAGGTTTCCAGATGCTAAATTTAGCACTTAGCGAAATGGCCACCGAAACTAGCTTACCCCGTAGTGATCAATTTCAGTGAATTTATGATTTGTATTAATAGCACGCTATTATTTAAAATCAAATATCGTTCGTTTGTAATCGCATCACTTAAAAACGCTTGCATTGATTTGGCCATTTTTTTAAATCTTCATCATAATCCAACTTAGGTTTTACAGAAAAAATGGATCATGCCCACTTTATAAATAGCTAGAGAGCTATTATAGGTAGATCTTTGAAATTTTCCACCACCAACCCCCTTATTAATATACATACTTTAGCGAAACACAAGTAGATTGAAATAGTGGGCGTGATACCTCCTATACAAAGTGAAAAATTATTATCGTGTACCTAGAGGCAGAGTCTACAATAGAAGTAACCTTTAGACTAATGTACATAGTCTAGCAATAGACTGGATTAGGATAGTAGGAGTGGCACCTCCCATATAAAGTAAAATATTATTATCGTGTTATTATTCATAGTCTAGTAAAAAACAGATTTGATAGGAACAGTGGGCGTCGTACCTTACATACAAACTGAAACATTTTTATCGTAAGAGTAGCGTGCGTTTTCGAGTTAAATGTTAGCCATACTTTTCTGACAAATGTATATTATATTTGTTGTGAATGGGCGTAGCGAAAGGCACCGGGGATAGCTAGTATTTAAACAATATGTCTTATATTTTTAGAACTATTTTTTACACTGCAAATAATTTTTAGGCTCGACTTCATATCCTTTCTACTATTTAGAGTTGCAAGACTCTATAAGGAGTAATTAGGATAAGAACTATAGATGAAAACATTGGTTGGACAACAAACCGGTGCATTTGTTATCTACATTTGTTGGAGATGAACCAATTGGAAAATGTCATTGTTGGAGCGCAAAGGAAAAAGAATTTATTGATGTTGCGAGATCAGCTATTGTATCTGAATACAACAAACACATGGAAGGAGTTAGTCTCTCTGATATGCTAATGGAACTTTATAAAATTAACATCGCTCTACCAAATGCAACATGCGTACATATATTTGACTGGTGTTTAGATACGGCAGTAACCAACTCATGGCTTTTGCATCGTAAGCACCTAAAAATGGTCGCGCCAAACTCAAAGCATATGCCACTCACACGGAAATAGCAAACGATCTGATAAATGCTGCAGTAGTCTCCACAAGCTCTAAACAAAGGAAATATTTTGGAACAGCAGGAATTAAATTCCTCATCACTACCTCCAACTTCTTGGGTATACAATTCTTCTTTCGACCACCGAAAAGTTACTAACGCTTCGCCGAATTTATATAGATATGACGAATGACGAATATGGGGAGAAAGAGATCGATATCGGTTTTGCAAGGCGAGAGCATCTCTAGCGAAACGTTCGAAATGCGGAGCTCGCCTATTTTGTAACAATTATTTTGCAAAAATTATTTTGTATCTTATCATACGTAAGGTATTAATTATACTTTCATAAAAGTATTTTTAAAGAATAAAAAAGGAGTAAAGAATTTGTTTCATTAACTTCCTTTCATTTTTCAATGTGTTAAATTACTACCTCAACGGCCCGAAGTTGCTTAAAAGCAACTTCCAGTATCTTGACACCCAATAACCTCAGAAGTCTAAAATCTCTAAAAAAAAGGGCTCAATAACCAAAAATAGACAAAATTAAAAAAAATAAAAAATAGAATTTCAGCGAAAACATAAAAAGCTGAAACTGACTGAATTAGAAAACAGAACTAAAACTGAAAATTAACAAAAAAAGTTAAAGTAACTAAAAATCTGAACTTTATTGGTTAAGTTTTGATTTCACTAAGAAATCGAAATTTCACCAAAAAACCTAACTACCTTCACCAAAAACCGAAGATTCGAGTCATCTTCACAAAAAATGAAGATTTTTGCACGGAAAAAATACTTCCTAAAATACAGATTTCCATTTATTTGATTTTAATTTTTAATTCTAATTTTGTAATTGCTTTAGAGCGCGAAAACGAAATTCTTTTATAATTTTAAGGCTTTTAAGCATTTTAAAATAATAAATAATAAATTTTATATTTAGCAATTGAATTCAATTATTTAACTTTAATTAAATATGAATTTAAATTTAATTTCTTTCTTAAAAAATCGATAAATAGTTTATTTTATAAAATAGTTTCAACGAAAAAATGTTTATTTTTATTTTAATGACCCACCCTATCGTATTAAAGAGTTAAAAACCATAGTTGGCAGGCTTCCAAACACCCCTTTAATGATGCTGAACCTCTGCCACATAAAATCAACGTCGTTACGTGTGAAAGTTTTATGAAGAAAATAAAATCAATTTTCCATAGAATTCAATCAGTCAAAAAAAATAACAACAATAACAATTTAGTTCGAAACATTTTAGCAAATTTAAAACCATTTAAAGAGATTGTCTTGCCTGCTTTTAAAAAAAAAAATGAAATCAATTTGATTGTAAAGTTCAATTTATTTTTTTGCCCCATCCAATTATCCACACATTATGTCATCATCACCACCAGCAGTGTGCTCCGAGTCATGGAACAAAAATGAATACAAAATTTTAATGAAAGTGACAATGACAATGACACTTGTGCGAATTACAAGGAAACGATTTTTGTTTTGTGATTAAGCTCATCATCATGGTGATGGCAAGGCAATTGTTTGCTTTTGTGGTTGAGATGAATATTTGTGGGAGGTTGATTAAATTTATAAAATTGAAAGAGGTTTAAGCTCCCCCTACAATAAAATTAAATTGAATAATATTTATTTTTACAAAAAATTAAAGAAAAACACATACGAGTAGATGTTTCTATAATATGTTCAAATCTTTTATGAGAAATACGAGTAAATACAGATTAGTTTAATGGCAATTATGTAAATATTTAAAACAAATGTCAGGATAAGTTAACACTCATAAGTAACAAGCACTTTTAAAATAACAAATATGGCAAAAATGGCAAATAAATCTGTAATAAAAAAAATCGATATTTTAAATTTTATGAAATAGTTGTCGTTTTTCTTTTAAGAGCCTCCTTGTAAAATCGATCGGAGAGTATATCTTCCCTCCGCTCCACTCTCTCTTATAGAAAAGTTACCCTAATCTACAGTGGAACAGCATTCGTCCTGGGTGTTTGGCCATGATGGAGCATAGTTGCTAGAGATTAGTTCGCATAATCTCGTTTTATTCTCGACGTACAGAGCGGATTAGTTAATAACAACTACAACAGTGAGGCTCACAAAATTCTACGTGGATAGCTCTGAGTACAAACTGCATGTTTGAACAAAATCATAGTGGTATACGAGGGGGAGACGGGTACCCGCCAAACAAAAAAATTTATAAAATTGAATGACGTTAACTCTTAAAACAAAGTGCATGTGTGATCAAAATCTTAGACGGTATACAAGGCGGAAAGTAGATCCTACCCCATATAAAAAAAATAATAATTTTCCTATATCTGCAGAACTACAATAGCGAGTCTTCCTAAATTTAATGACAGTAACTCTTAGAAGAAACTGCATTTGTGAAAAGAATGTATACAAGGGGGAAAATGGATACCCCGATACAAAAAATCATATTTTTCCTATATCTGAAGACCTACAATAGCGGGGCACCATAAATTGAATAAACTACATGATTGAATTTTAACATCTTAGTGGTATACGAGGGGAGGAGACGGGTACCCCCATACAAAAAGTTAATAAAAAGTCCTATATCTACAGAACTACAATAGCATATTTATCATACTTTTATCAGTTTATGTTACCATAACAGTACCATAACATAACATAAATCAGTAACATAAACTGATAAAAGCACATAGTTTTGAACGTAAAAATGATATTGAGGTGAATATTTTTTTGTTTAATAGGAAATTGCACCATTTATATTCATATATACATATATATATATATAAAAAAATTAAATATTACAACAAAATTTTAAAATTTGTTGCTGATATCCGAAAATTTCGAAAAATTATGGTAAAAACGGGCAAATTTGAGGAAAGGAAAAATGTTAAATATGCAATAAATTTTTTTTTAAATTAAGCAAATCAAATAAAATTTGATGTGCATGTGTTGTTGATCAAGTAAAATTAAAAAAAAAAAAAAATTGCAATATTAAGAAAAAAGAAATTCCACAATTCCCAAAATAAGCACCAAAAATCCCAAATTTGGGTTTTTAACTCTTGCCCATAACGTCTACATACAGACTAGAGCGCATAAAATACTTTTAAAAACAATTTGGAGCATATATAGCTTTATTACAGCAGTCTTCTTTTTTCGATCCCAGCTTTGGCAGGCTAAATTCAAAATTTCGATGTAAAATAGGTCATATTGTGGGACCTCTATCTGCTACAAGAATGATCAATATTATACGAAATTTTTTTTAAACGTACACACATATAGTCAGCTTATACAAAAATATAAAAATCATGGTTGCATGATTGAATTTATTGCTTTTTCAAAATTATTTGTGGTAAATACCTAATATTTAACTGAACAAAGTTGTATGTCTTTTTCTACTTATTTTTGCAGTATTTTTACACCGTAACCTATTTGACATTAATTTGTTGGCCTAGTGATTTAGATTTTTGTGCTATTTAATCGAGTACTTTTAGTTTAAACGATGCTTGAATTTAATCCGCGAAAATAAGTATTTGGCCCCTCTGTGCGACGTACCTGTTCATATGCAGCTGATTGCATTTTCTCTATTAATCGGGGGAATTTTATGAATTCCAATTGAGATAAAAACAAACTGGACCTTCAGAATTAGAAAGAGATGAGCAGCCTTGGAAAAGTTAGACTCGAATGAAACCGTGCTTTTTGGCAAGTGGAGAAATACGGGAGAAGAACTCGAATACCTTACAAAAGGTGTACGGGCTAATCTCCAAATCACTCCTCAGGCAATAGCCTCTCGGTGGGAAGGCCAGAAAGTCGTCGGATGTTATCGGGTAATTCGAACCCGTATAACTACGTTAGCTACGAGCCATAAACAAAATAAAACTCGAGGAAGGCGATACTTTCAGAGAATGCCTACAAAAGGCTTAGGCGTTACTAGCAATTACAAGAAGCCCTGTGATTAGGAAGAAGTCCGTTAGTTATCATTCGACAGTCTGAAATCACAACAGTTGAGAGTAAAGTAAAGTAGAATAATAGGATAATTATAAATTATCTTATATCTAGATTCAATAGTGACACCCTCCAATTTTCAAAAATGCTATTCTGAGAACAACGCCAGTTTTTTTCTTACAAATATTTATTATAATTTCTATGAAGAATAGCGAAATTAAAAGAATTTTTACATTTACATCTGCAGTTAAGATGAACTTTAAGTGAAGCAAAAAATAATCTGTGGAAGCTTCGCTTTACGCTTATACTCGCAGTGGCTTCTTTTACATCAGGATATATATTCCTATGTCTCTTTCGAATAATCCTTACAGGTTACAAAAGGCCGCCGATAGGCTCCCCACTTATAGACTGCTGTGACAAATATATTTAGGGGGATATTGAAGCAGATCAATATCATTTTCCACCGCCTTGTTCTGCAATGATTTGTAGAACCTAGTAATTTACGTGTACCTTAATTTCATTGAGTCTCTTGCTATTGCCAGCCTTTATTCTGGACAGAAGTGATTTCAAACTATCGACTTATATCGATTGATAGCAGTGCTAAGATTTCCAATAGCATGATATTTAATATGTTTCTAAAGCTCGATATTAATATATAATTTGCGCTAATGTCTCACCCTCATCTAGACACTGTCTGCAAGCATCGTATTTTTCGATTTTTATTTTGACCAGATTATACTTAGTTTCCATAACTTCGCATTACACATTTATGAAGTGTAAAGTGCCTCGATTATATCTAGATTATATGTAATCACTTTTTCTAGTCTTAATGCCAGGGCTGCTGGCTCAGTAGGGCCTTTACAGATTGACCCATCTATCTCTAGCGACCTATTTTTGTTTATCTTCCTATTGGCCAATAAAAGCTGGAGACAAACGTCTTCTGAGACTTCCTTGTACATTAGGATTCTGATGGTTCTCCTTGGTTTTACCAAAATTAGAATTCTTCAATTCCCAAACAGAATTCTATATGCGCCGGTAAGTCTATATTAATACTATAACTTGAGAGGTATCCAGATTTTGCTATTGAAACCAGCCTGCTTACAACGACTAGACCTTACTATTAGAATGTCACTACAGAAGTCGAACTTCTGTGAGGAGAGAGGCCATACTCCTACGCCTCACAACAAAAAAACGTTTTTTTTTAATATTTATTTAAATTTATATTAGTCTAACAAATTATTAACATACAAATGAATTGTTAAGTTAGGCTTAAGTTCATTTACTCTCTATCTCTCTCCACTTTACAGGGTTAAATCGAAAAGTAAATATATCAATAATTGCAAATGATTCTGTGATATGAAAAGGGGTCGTACAACTACCAGCGACAGCCACAAATTAGCGAAGATTAGTACTACAACAGAAGCGGTATAAGGGGAACCCTTTTTGAAAATACTATTTGATTTTTCTTCAAGAGATGTTTACGCTACAAGAAAAAATTCTTCAAAATAATTTAACGATATTTTCGCAAATGATCATTATTTAAGGCCTTAAAGCAACCCTCTCACTATATCACATAAATAAAGTGCGGCCATACTTAGTTATACATACATTTACATATATTTTATGCATGCACAGAAAAAGCATACACAGTGCAATGTCAACGTTTCAATTAGTTGATGACGCGGCTGATGCTGCAAATATGTATGTATGTACATATGGATATGTTTGTCCCCCTACTTATAATCAGCAATAATAAAGAGTTCAAGCCAAGTTCAAGGCAAAACAAAAATTAATAATTTTAATTAAAATTAATTCAGAGAATAAGCGTTAAAACGATATTTTTGTTTACAATAAATTCTCACTATAACTACATACAATTACACATTTTCCACATAAATACAAAGCATCAGTTTTCTTGCTCCGCCTTAAGGTATGCTTTAGTTTATTTTATTGTTCATCATTGCCACAACGCAATAAAATTAAAAAAGAAATACTGATTTAAAATAAGATGGCATTTTCTAAATTAGTTGTTGTATTTTGTTATCTCTTAATGACGTGTGGTTTATGTTGTTTATGATTATTTATGTCGGTTTATGTGCGTTTTTCTTGTACTTTTTGTTAGTAAAACGAAATAAGAAGAAAATAAGCTTATTCATGTTAAATCTTTCTAATGTAATGAGGACAGCTACAGCAACAAAGGTTACACGAAACCATGTATTAGTGTGGCTCCAAGATGATGTAAGAGGCTCATAAAAAGGATGGAAATACTTTAAAAAATACGGCGTATGCAAATATAAAGTTCGTAAAGGTTATCTCAAAATAAACGCTAGATATAAATTAAAAAAATACGTATCTTTTCATTTATATGCGCTCTTTTGTCGTAATTATTCATGAGCAATTTGCACTAATGAGTCTGATTTTTCTTGTTACGCAGCTAATTTTCCTTCCTTAATGCACATGAGGCATTTATGAACTTCTTGGCATCCAGCTCTGACTTCGATCAAATCTGATCACCTAAACAATAGAGTAGACGGTCAGAAAATTACTCACGCAATAATTTATGTATATTTTCTCATAGGATGGTACTCTCTGACAGTTGAAGCCAAACAACTCTCATTTTATGCGATATCGATTGACAATAACTTAAGGCTACTCTAAGTCCAAAGAGTGTCAATTTTGCCGATTATTAGGTAGCATAAAGAAAAAAAATATATTTCATTGCTTAGGATAAATTTGCTTTAAAAGTTGTTAGCCAAACTTTCATTATTCTTAAGATGTAGTTCTGCAACGAAAGTTGCTGATATTATTTGACCTTCTTTTTTGTGCAAGCATCTTTTCAAAGTAGATGTTTTGTTGCATTTGTTGCCGTAGTGCTCTCACCTTATAAAATAAGTTTGTCCCAAATTTTACTAAAGGGCGGCATGATCACACAAGTCTTACGACATTTAGGCCCATTATTAAAACTTCCCAATAGCAATATTTAGGATTTTAGATTTTGGTTACAACGGGAGTAAGGCTCGTTATATAACTTGCCTTTGAAATATGTGATAGTTAAAGGTAACTTTTTGCTAGCGAAAAACTACTTATCACTTCGATAAAATCCTAATTTTAGCTATTGGGAAGTTATAATAATGGGCCTGTTAGACATTGGGAGAAAATACGGATTCAAATTTTACCAGTCTAATGGCTCGGCTCTCTTGTTTTTAGAATTTTTCAAAAAACCATTGCACTTCATCAGATCAGGGATGCATTTTTCGTCAAAATTATAAAAAAAACTAGATATAGCGCAAATAGTCTTAGTTGGCATCACCGATATTTTTATAAACAATATAAACAACTCAGAATACCTGAGTTTTACTATGTTTTACTCTACACCAATGGTGTGAACGCTAAAAAATAGTCGTAAGATTTCTAATTCTAATCTTAATTATATGTACATATGTATAGGTATTTACAGTTAAACACTATAAAATAGATACATGTGAAGGATGCCGAAAAAGGATGTAACGTTCCAGAAAATGCCTTACATTGTCCTAACCGAAATAAAATTTACCCGTTTTCTTAAAAAATGTATTATCTAATTTGAAAAAAACTTTTAATTCTATGAGAATTGGGGATATGAACTCAAGTCTAAAAGTAATTCCTTTCAATGAAATAAGAACACTTCGACAAACAAATATACAAGAAAAAAATATTATAAATTTATTTATGAGGAATTAAAATCAGCACACGCAAAAACGCCTTTGCTATTTGGCAATAAAGCCAATTTATAACCAAAAATATATCTTTCGCGTTGCTTATAATTAGAAGAAAAATAGTAGAAAGACTGCATCGGAAATTCATTGCGGAAGGTGTATACACAATGAGTGTATGGAGAACCTGCTCCTGCAGGTGTATACTTAGCTGAGTTGAACCTGTCCTGTAGTCTGCGCTTAGGGAAGTACGTATGAGGCAGGTGAACGTGTACTCCAAACTTTTGCTGGAATGTGTTTTAAAAATTAATAGATGTTCCTCGGTTAATGAGGTAAAATTGATCTGGGTTAAGGGACACATAGGCAAAACTGGGAATGAATCAGCGGGCAAACTAGCAAAAGGGGGATCTGCTGTGAAATCCTGTGGACCAGAACCCAGAGTATAGCTCGGTAATGGCATAATGCGAGCTAAGGTGCTACAATTTGTGAACTCATTAAACCTGTAAAGGTGATTAGGCCACTACGTGTAGGCATGCTCGAATGGTGTTCAAAGAGCTCTGCGCTTAGGGAAGTACGTATGAGGCAGGTGAACGTGTACTCCAAACTTTTGCTGGAATGTGTTTTAAAAATTATCAGATGTTTCTCGGTTAACGAGGTAAAATTGACCTGAGTTAAGGGACACATAGGTAAAACCGGGAATGAATCAGCGGGCAAACTAGCAAAAGGGGGATCTGCTGTGAAATCCTGTGGACCAGAACCCAGAATATAGCTCGGTAATGGCATAATGCGAGCTAAGGTGCTACAATTTGTGAACTCATTAAACCTGTAAAGGTGATTAGGCCACTACGTGTAGGCATGCTCGAATGGTGTTCAAAGAGCTCATCATGGGCAGGAAGGCCAGTAACGTGCTCCGATATAGTAGAAGTACGTTAAGCGATACTTGCAGACTGTACCTGAAAGAGGGTAAACGCATATTGTGCGAGAATCTATGCTAGCCAGTTCTGGACGGTTAGCATAAGACTCACGACCACTGGTAGAAGCTTGTTAAATGCGGCTGCCATTAGTGGCCTGAGCCTAGAACAAATACTTGCAATTACTAGAGACTGCCGCATGAAAAAGAAGGCCGACAGTTACCAGTCAACAGCCTAAAATCACTAAAGTCAAGATTAAGAGCTGGTTGTATTACGTGACTCAATGATAAATTACATTTCAATTGTCTATAATCATAGAGGACGGAAGGGGGTCGAAAAGGGACCCATTATGGAAGTGTTGTACTTCGATATGCCCCCTACATTAATAAAAATCTGCTTATCGTTGGCCAAGTAGAAGGACATAGTACTTGCATGAAAGACAAAAAGTAAAATTTACATTCTCCACTTGCTAAAATAATAGAGCGCTTAGAATATGGCTTTGAAATTAAAAAAAGAGAATCAAAATAAACTTTTCGAGGTGTATATATTTTCCATTTTTTTAATTCCGAAAATCGAGGCAATTCGTGGACATGTTCGTGTATTGCAGTGGGGAGTTTGACATAAGAGATGTAAAACACATGTCGTGTACATGAGGCTATTATGTCCAACGAAATATTCTAATTAAATAAATAACTAAGTCAATTAATCATTTAATTAAATATGTATCTTAAACTAATTAAAACCTTTGATTGGTGAAAAAATTATAAGCTAAAGACATACTTTTCTAGACATACGAGTACTTTCTTTTTGTAATCACATGCTCATTGTATCTTTAGTATAAACGAAATCATAAAACTTGAAAGAAAATTATACAAAAAGTCAAGAAACCAAATAGGAAAAGAGCAAAATAAATGACTTAAAGAAATAACAGAAAGAAAAAGCTAAAATCATATCACAATTCAAACATCTTTTCCACATTAACGTCAATTTGTTAAAGTGCAGATACTTTTGGACAAGACATGCACTTATCTTCACTGCGAATGAGAAAAAGTTCACAAACTTTATAGCCTGCATACAACGTCTTTTATCTCACAGGAAGTACAAGTAAATGAACGGCAATAAATAATAAAGTTGTAATGTGATTTATTGAAAAGGAAGCAGAAAGTTCCTGTGGAATTCGATACGACCGTAAGTAATATTAACTTGTATTACAAAACTAATTATAAAGGAATTGAAAGAGCGTGTTTAAATAACAGAGTTAAATCTACTTATTTAAAAAAAAATATGAATAAAAATTAAAAGCCTTAAAAAATTATGATGATGTTATAAAATACTTTAAACATAGAAACAGATAAGCTCACTGCTTGCTCACACGAAAAGCATTTTCTCAATTACAAGTTTTCAAAACTTTAAACAAAAGTGAATAATTATTGATAATTTAATGCGGCTTAAATATTAAATTAACGAGATTGATTGAAATTTTTTGAAAATTCTTGCACAAACTCTCTACAGACCGCACCATATTATTGTAGCAGTGGAAACCTGCCTGCCTAAAGAGATAGCAGGCAAGCAGTTTGAATTAATAAATTTTAACGAAAAATTAACTTGTTTTTCAAGTAACGAAGCATAAACATGAAAGGAAATTTTAACGAACAGAAATCTTAATAAATCAATCAAGGGCGATTCGGGCTCACAAACGAATGGTTCCGTAGCACAATTCGATATCTAACTTTAAAAGAACAAAATTATAGTTCTATTCACTCACTTCTTGTATTGGTCACCCTTTATTTAATAATTTTATGTTTTTTTTAAGTATCTGCTTGTTATGACGTAAGCACATATTCGTCATCATCATCATCTTCTATGAGGACACTCTTGAAGTTTTATTTATTTTTTATAGCATTATCTCTGCTATGCGAGCACCCTTAAACGTTTGTTATTTTTTTATACTTGTTGTTATAGCAAGCTTCAGTGTTGCCAGGACAAGACTAAAAAAGTTACACTTTTCTTTCCAAAAAGTTAAATTTTTCATAAAAAGTAAAATTTTTAAATTTTATAGTTGAAATTGTTGGTCGTCTTTTGTTGATAGTCTGACCCCCAATTACGACCAACTGAGTATAAATTTATTAATCTCACCTACATATTTTATTATGTTTTTTTTTGTTTAGAAATTTATTTAATTTATGACAAAAATTATGATTAAAATATAGATTAATATTTGTATGTTTGTGATAAATTTGAAATTCAAAATAAATTAAACAGCGAAAATCGTTTCTGTTTTATTTTTTTTATTTTCAGTTCTTTATCTTTTAAAGATAGTTATAAGATTACTGGTCGCATTAGCACAGTAAACTATGGTTTCTTCCTATTAGAGATGACAATAAAATACATTTAATAACGAATACAAGTATGCAATTGCTATATTATTCAGAAAATGTTCCAATACAATTACAGATTTCAATTATCATATCGTCGCGTTTCTTCTTAAACCACGTAAGCGACTTTTTTTCGAAATTGACTTTTTTGGTTTTTATGGTAGAAAATAACATTTGCCACCAGACTACATTCTCATTTTAACAAGTTTGTATGAAAAATAAATAAATCCATTTTCAAAACCTCGTAAGCGCCATACAAATGACATTTGCATGCAAAATATAATGGTTTTTATATTTCAAGTTGTAAATGTTAAAGTCTCAACCACTAAGTTTTTTGTATTTAAGATTAAAAAAATCATGAAAGATGCAGGCCAATTGGAGCATTTTTAGTAAAGTTAAAAGTTTTTTTTTTTGTGATAAATACAAATATAAATGTTTATTTACACACAGAAATTTGCAATTTGCTGTTTGCGCCAAAACCACGTAAGCGACAGATTTGGCTATAATTAATTGTAAGTAACAAATTAAAAAAAATAAAAGTTTCTATACCCTTCAGAGATTCGCACAGCCATGTTTTGCAAAAAAAAAAAATTATTATGAAACCCATATTAAAAAAGTTATTAAGTTTTTTTCGTTTTCTAAAAAACGACTTCTTGGCGCTTATTTGGTTTAAGAATAAACGCGACGATATACATAATAACAAAGACCTTAACTCGTTGTAGTTAAACACCCAGAAACTTTGTTGGTAATCAAACTGACAACTTCCAGGCTGATAGACTAATACACTACTAAAGAGCAACACTGGCAAGCATATTACCACATACCCTGCCTATAAGTTTTAAAAGAAAGCGGCATATTTGTCATAATCGCAAAATCTTAGGGAAAAGCATTTTCTTTTTATTAATTTTGTTTTAAATACTTGTTATTGTAGTAGACATAATAATGGGCACACCCTTTAATTTTTTGTTTATACTTGTTGCTATAGTGGACATAAATGTACATACTCTGTTTATTACCTTTAAAAAATGAGGTGAAAATCAAGCCCCTATTATGACACCCTTAAATTATTAATTTCATTTTGATATTTGTTGCTATAGCAGCCAGAGTAACGGGTATGTTCTGTAATCCGAAAACGAGTGAAATTGAATCCGAATGAAATTTTAAATTGTCATAACTTTTAAATCTTACAACATTTTGATATTATTTTTTATACATTTGATTAAAGACCATTCACATAACTTCCTTGATTGCTAATGTTTTAAAATAATAGGCGCAGCTAAGTTATATTTTTCTTTAAAAATTTATTCGATTTCAATTTCACTCGGTTTCGGATTACAGAACATACCCGTAATACACCTTTTTTAGCCGTAGTAATACACCCATAACGGTTTCAGAGATATAGACCTATGACAGACGTAGAGACATCGTAGCGACAACAAAAGGGTTACATTTTTATTCTTCTTCTTGAAGATCACATTAAAATATGAAACTTCTTTTGCGCTACCCAAGTAGTTAGAAATAGAAACAGCAAAAAGAGAAGGATTTCCATCACCAGTCAGTCGAAAAATATTAGAGTTGTTTGTTGCTACCAATTTTTAAAAAACTTTCTTGGTGGACAGGGAATCATGTCGAATATGAGACTTTTTATTACGCGCTATGCTCTCTGATGTAAGTACTGTAACTTGTATCTGCTGTAGGCAGTGTTACAGAATGAAATTTAATTAATTTTTCTACCCATCGGCTAGCATGCACAAGGGTATGACTCTCCGTAACTAAGTGCACTCTCAGTAGTTCGACTTATACATCCCCGCTTTGTCAGCCTGACGGTTGAATTAGTTTTTACTTTGCGTGCTGTTACGAAATAGCTGATCTATTGTTGATAAATAGAAATGTGTACATGGAGTTAGTTTTTCGATTCCGTTCCATTCTGTTGCGGACGAACCTGTAAAAAACAAAACTTTGACAACGTTCTTAAGTAAAACCTAGAAACGGCTGATAATCTCTCATCAAAAAATTATTATTTTTATATTATCGTAATGTGCTTAAACTGTTTATTTGTAAAAAACAGATAAATAATATATCAGCAACGAAGAATAGAAAACAATAATGAATTTACAGAACGGAAAGTATCATAACGGCAACGGAAAGTGAAGACTAATGAAGCCTTGAGACTGGCTAGACAAGGAAATCTGGATACCTTTCGACCTCCAGTTTTAATATAGATTTACCTGTACAAATAGAGCTCTAGTTTTTTTCCATTTTTGGCAATTTCACGAATTCTAATTTTGATCAAATTCAATTTTGTTAAAATAATGAAAAGCCATCAATGATCCCGCAAGATCTGGAGAGGTTAGGAACTACGATTTTTATTTGCCGAAAGAGATGGACAAGGATATTTCGCAAGACGTTGACGAATTATTCTCTAAAGTCACGTATGAGCTAATAGTTCCTTGGCAGAAAGTCTAGAGTGTTGATGGTTATAGTCAAGGTGTCCTAAGCGTATACGAGAGTATTGCTCGTAATTCCATTTATGTACACCTCTTCTTAGTAGCAGTCGGTAGCAGGTTCTTAGTTTCTGCATAAATGTATCCGGAACGAACTCTGGATATTTGTCAGCATATTTGCTCCAATACTGAGAATTTTATAATTATTTTGTTTGATAAAAGCAAACAGAAACGTAATTATTAGACAGCGATGGAAAAGAAAGCCTTCCTCTCAAGAGAAAGACGGTTATTTATTAGCCAATAACCTTTTGTCGTTAAGTCTTGAAATTTTTTTGGATATAAACAGAGTTGGATAACTGCACTGGAGTTGGTCATTGAAACTACAAGTATCATCTGGTCACGATACAATTTAAAGAAGATAATTTTTGCAGACTGTGGCTGGAAGATGCTGACATGGCTGCGAACATGTGGTATGAATGTCAAGCACTGATTAGGCAGGCAAATATTAAATATGAATGTCATTCTAATCTAAACCTTAAAAAAATGTTAGTAATTACAAAAGAATCCGTTATGAGGAAGAAGGTCGACATTTACAATTCGACAGTCTAAAACTGTGCCCCGTTAAAATAGCGCACATGTTCATTTGCTCTCTTAAAATAAAATAAAAAAGTCCATTCAGCAGTAAATTGTGGTGGTATGTGTTAGCGAGGTACTGATCATAAATCAATATAGTCGACAGTAAAAGTGTTATCACTAGACTTAAAGAAATTAAGGTAGTCGTAGATTACCAATCGGCTGCCTGAAATAATTGAGGGCCGAAGGGGGTCGAAAATAAGCCCATAAGGTTAGCGGTCTGTTTCGATATTTCTCCTATATTAAACTACATACATACACTGTTAAAAAAAATATATTTTTCAGTATTTATTGACTTCCCTTTTTATAACAAAACATTTCAAATTGATCTAAATGATTGTTAGCGAACACACTTATTTCTATTGGTAACTACAAATTTAAAACTTTTAATTAAAAAAAATCTATAAAATCACACTACAAAAGGACAAGAATATCCTTTTTTATTTTATATAATTTACAACATCCTTTGAGGATACTAAACAACGCAAACAAACAAACAAACAAACACGCATACAACTAAAGTGAATCATAAAAGCTTAAAAATATTTACCGCTTCTTTGAAACATTTTTTGTTTTATATAAAACGCCTTTTCGTTGCCTTTTAGGGTGAAAACAATGGCCGAACAGCAACATCTTCCTTTATTTTATACTTTGCTTTTCCTGTTTAAGGAAAGAGGAAACCGGCATACAAATTAAACTTTTCTTTTCACTTTAAAATCTTCACTTTACTTTTTCATTTTATTCTTCTGTAATATTATTTTGCTTATTTCTTCAACTTTAACAAAGCGGAAAAATCAATATTTGCTCGATTATATCGATGACACTGCAAAAAAAAATTGTTTGTGGCTGGCAAAAAAATATCAATATAGAAATGAAAATATATCTTGTCATTATCAGTCATCATTTTGAGACCAATGAAGATGACGATTTGACGTTTATAATGATGATGATTATGACTGATGACAAAAGCGATAACGCTGATGATGTCTGGCAGTGTCTAGATGATGAATATTTTTATTGCAGTGACAACAATGACGCAGCTTTTCTTTGCCAGTATTCACTACAGCTTATTTACAATGACAACTATTTAAATTAATTAGTTTTTTTTTTACATTTTCTTTCGTAATTTGTTTTATTCCCAAGAAAAAGAATAACACGAATGTTACTTTTTAACTCTTTATGAAAATACAAATTCAAATTAACGGCTTTTTGTCACTTTCGTTTTTTGTTTTTCACTTAAAATTTAATGTTTTTATCAAAATTTATTACATAAAATTTATAGGGGTCTTTTGTGTTGATTTGCTTTTTAGGTCTTTTCATTTTCCACACTTGTTTTGAACTAAATCCTGAACATTTAAAATACAAGACAATAATCCATGTTTAGCAAGTGACACACTTGTCAAACATGTGGAAATTCTTTTTATACTTAAATGACTACAAGCACTTCTTTCTTTTATTCTCAGCTGGGGGTTGACATCATCACCGTCATCATCATCATCATCATCATCATCATTGTCGTTGTCGTCTTCAGCAACAAAATGGGTACCAGTAGCAGCAGTATCAGCCAACAACAACATTATAACATTCATCTGTATCATTACGTATTAAATCCACTCAGATGCATTCACACACACACTCTCATAATCAGATATTTACAATTATTCTACAATTTATCCGAATGCAATCACAGTAGTCATAAGTATATTGCGAAAGAGGAACAAATTATCAAGATATTTTTTAATCTTTTTTTGCTTCTTAATTTAAAATCGAAAAAGTGCGGGTGTTACGTGCTGAATAGGAAGTGGGCTTTGTTCTAAAAATATAATAAATAAATATAATAAAAATACAGAATTGACAATTTTAAAATTTTTTCTGGGCACTAAAAATCTGTGAGTGTGACGTTGAATATGTCAGTTATTTACGTTGTTGAAGTAACGACTTACGTGAAACATATTTCATTGTGAAGTTGAATATGTTTTTGGCGTAACGTCTTGACAATTTTAAAATTTTTTCTGGGCACTAAAAATCTGTGTGTGTGACGTTGAATATGTCAGTTATATACGTTTTTGAAGTAACGACTTACGTAAAACATATTTCATTGTGAAGTTGAATATGTTTATGGCGTAACGTCTTATACACTAAAATTTGAATTTTTCAACAACTTGGAAATATTTTTCAAGACTTTTTGATTTGAAATTAATGAACACAAATTCATATTATTTTTATTGAATAATAGTTAGCATTTTAAAATTTCAAAATATTTTGGTTAAAGTCGCCAAATGGAAAGGTGACATTCAATACCACTACATGAAGAGTGTTGACTACATTACATTATTTAAGCAATTTTTCAAAATTGAGTTTGAGTTTAAGAAAAAAGTGTAAAAAAAACTTTTGTCACGACATGATTATATTGCCTTTTCCTTCCAACCTCAATAGGTCCATATTTAAAATATATGCAGAGTGTATTTTATTATGTCCGAAGTATAAAAAAAAATAAAATTTTACTGACTTTCTTAAATGGGGTTTCCCCATGGCAGATGTGTTTTCAACGCATTTTTTTATATTTTATTTATTTTGTAGAGTTCCGTACCGCTACAATATTTGTCTGTCTGTCAGCACCTTCTAATTCTGGAACGGTACCAGTAGACTTATAAAGTTGGCACAGAAATTGTATTACTATAAACTAAAGCGTGTTCCGATATGGCCGAGATATTTGCGTATATGACATTATTTTTTGAGCCTAATAGGCAGACGCTTGAAATTTATATTTTACTTAAAACTGAGTTCGCTATACTAAAAGTAAAAAATAAATAAAACTCAAAACTAAAGGGTATTCCGATATTGGCGAGATTTTTACGTATTATTATTATTTTCGAATCGTTACAAGTGACTCATTCTTGAAATTTTCGCAAAAGGTGTATTGATATGGCCGCTATAATGACAATTATTAAAAAATTAAAGGGTGTTCTCCGATAGCTTCGTGATCATCAACCAAAAGGAGATATTTTAAATTTTTCAATTCAATTAGTAACAACATAAAATTAAATATTAAAAGAGCCCCATAAAAGAAATGAACAATTTAATATCATTACGATTGTAATTACTACAATATTCTTTTCGACCCTACAAAGAAAATTCGATTTAGCGATGTTCGGCTGTCTCTCCCTGTTTGGTTTGAAATGTCCGTTTTGAAGACCCCAGGTAACTTATGAAAATTCTAAGAATACCAATCTGTCAAATATACTTACGAAATTTTTGCTATTCAAAATTAACAAAATGGCGGTGATATGGTGAAAAAACGCGAACGCTTCTATCACCACTTTTGTCCAGTGTTGGTTTTTGAAGAAAATATTTTTAATTTTCCCCCAAATTTGTCATAGTTAGTAGACAGAATTCTGTATACTCGTACTGTTTAAATTTAAATATGTAACAGCAAAAAATGTAAAAAATTCTGAACGACAGATTTTGTTTAAAACCTTTGAAGCGTAAATGTTGTTCTTAGTACTTTGTTCTCCTTATATGATTTTGTTAAGACATTTTGACTTACCCTAGTTATAAAGTTCTTCTTTTATATTAATTAAGTAATTTCATAAATTTAAATACTTTATTTAAATCTTTTGACTTACTTTAGCTACCGTTAACATATTTTCTTACCTGCAAAAACAAAACAGAATTTAAAATAATTTGAATACATTACGATTTAAAACATTTTTTAAGTAAATATAATAATATATTGAAAATTATTCAAAAATCTTAGCATTAGCATTTTGGGTTTGATGTATTCTCATTTGATCAAGAACATTTTCAAATAAAAATTTTAAGTCTGCCTATAAATCGGGTGAATTTTTTGTGATAAGCTGACTTTAAAAAACCAGTCAAGTGAGAGTCAGACTCACACACGTAGTGTTGCGTACTATGTTCAGCACAACTTTGAAAATACAAGTTGTTAATTTTTTCACGTCTTATGGGGCACCCTTTAATTTTTAAATATTTTTTACAGTACTATGAAAATATCAGAAGCCTACCTATTGCGGTTCAAAAAATAAGGAAATACAAGTGAAAAGCATGTTATTGCAGATCACTCTTTAATTGTTATAGCGGCGATGGCAACACATCTACGGTAAAAATTTCAAGAGTCTACCTATTACGGTTTTAAGGCTGTATGCGTGCAAATCTCGACACTATCGGAATACCCATTAATGTTTACTATTTGTTATAAAGGCCATATTAATATCCCTTTTGTGAAAATGTCAAAAGTCTACCATGCTAATCACATCACTATCGAAACACCCTTTAATTTTTAGGTTTATTTTTTTTATATTTGTTTGTATAGAGAACTATGTTTTAATTACTGAGCCTCCCACAATTCAAGAAAGAAACAAATATACGTAAATAACGTGAATAAGTTTTAGTATTTGTTGCTATAGCGGCAAGAGTTATACACATCATCTGTGAATGTGAATCTATCTATGTGGAACCGTAACCAGAGATAAAAGGCGCTAACAGACGGACAGACAATGTAGTGAAAATAATAGGGTTACGTTTTTAACCTTTAGATACGGTACCCTAATAATGGCAACGTTGAGTACTTTTCTTAGCATACAAACCATGAACTAAAACATTTCTCAAAGATTTTCTTATACTTGATGCAATGAATAAAATTCACGAATTAAAATAACAAGATAAAGTAACGTTCAGCACACAAAACTATGGTCAGCAACAAAATTGAAAAAATAGCTTTCCATTATTTTTAAAATTATTTCATATAATAAAAGCAAAAGCCTATATTTTTAGGCAGTTAAAAATATAATCAGGGTTTTTGAAAGAAAGAGAGAGAGACTACAACCAGTGCTTTTGATTTTTGTTTCTAACATATGCTATTCATATAATAATAAAAGCAAATGCCAATATTTTTAGGCAGTTAAAAATTTAATCTGGGTTTTTGAAAGAGAGAGAGAGAGACTACATCGTTGCTGATGACATTTTAAAACACGCTTAAGTAAATTTCATTATCTATACATATAATAAAAAATAGTAACTCATTTCCGTCTGTCTGTCTGTTTGTCTGTCTATCTTTCTGCTTTTCATATGTGTTCGCATCACGTAAATATAATTGGATGGATTTTAACAAACATTTTTTTGGAGGTACCTTAGCATCCTGATTCCAATATAGGATATTTTTTTCCGCAAAAATATCTACAGAAAGTGGAGAAAAAGCAGTGAAAAAAAGCAAATTCCGTTTTAAAGGTACTGAAATTTTCGGTTTAAAACTGGGATATTTTATAAACTAGTGCGAAACATTAGACGCCAATTGAATAAAATTTGTATTTCATTTATATTTTTACTTTGTGGAATTACAACGTTATTAAAATTTTTTAAACACCTTTTAAGGAGCTTTAAAATAATTTTTTAGAATTTTTTATAAATTTTCAAATTTTATCCAGGGTACCTATCTTTATATAAAGTAAATACATAATCCATAACTGCAGCACTATCAAAGTCAGAGTCTTACAATTGGTGTGGAATACATTCAAAACAATATCGAGCAAAATATTGTCAGGACGCCCACGACGTGGCGGGCACAGTTAGTCAAATATATGTGTTGATGATATAAAACATTTTACTATACTTTCAAATGAGCCGAAAAAATCTAATGTTAATGAGAAGCAAACATATATTCGAGTACAACTACGAACAAGTATTCTAAGAAATAAAGAATTGCAGAAATTCAGCTTTAAAACATTGAAAGGTTTTATGATTAATGTCCTCATTGAACACCTTATTCTATTCCTTTTACTGACTGAATTTGATTTCATAACGGCCCACTGTACAATATGGTAAGCAAAATTTTTCTTAAATTTTCAGTCATACCTCTGTCATTACTTTTTAAATATGGCGTAAAATACAAAAAAAATATCGAAGAGATTTTTCGCATGTTACACATTGCACTTGTGGTTGTCAAGTTTCAGTAACAAACAAAAATCACTTTTGATTGTCACCCAATACAATGGGAAAAGGAAATTTGGTTTGCTGACGCCCGCACACTCACATGAACAAATACTAATGCTTTTAACTTCATGATCCCACATTATACGCCCCTTACAGAAAAAAAGGTTATTAAACGTTTGTAATGAAAAAATAAATAAAAATACTAACCGATGTGAAGCATGTTTGTGTGCAGAAAATGAAAATATTTGTGGAAAATTTTACTTAAAAACTGTAATTACAGTTACAGATTTCCTTGATAGGCAACTTTACAATTGCTTATCCATTACAGGCGCAAAGTTAACACTTGATTGATACATTTTGTTATACAAATGTACATCGCAGTGCTTACTTTTGTGTAAAGATAATTTTAGCTTTAAACGAATGGTTTTTATAACTAATATTTTCACCTTCGTTTTCTTATGCTTTTATTGTTATGTTAACAAAATATTTAGACAAATAATGTAAAATATAATTCCTTCAAGCATTAATGGTTAGCGGCAGTTTTATGTATTGAACGTTACCCTTTATTAGTATGCTTGATTATTTATTTTTATGCTAAGGCTGTCTAAAAACCTTTAAATATAAGACGATATATTTAAATATATTTAAACTTTCTTTATTAAAAATTATTATATTTAAAACAACTTCATCATGGTTTGTATTCTCAAAAATTTATTGAAATAGAAGTTAAGAAATATCTGCTTTAACTTATCGAAGATTATCCACTTCAATTGTGGTCAATTTAGGTTATGGCAAGTGTTTAGAAAAAATATGAAATTCATATAAAAATGTATTGAACGTTACTTGAAAAAATTCTTAAATGTGAATAAGTTTTGAATTTGAATATGGTAAAAAGAAATTAGCAATAACAGAAAAGCAGAAACGATAAAGAGAAAATCAGCATACAGCAGTTTTGGTTAAAAAAAGAAAAAATAACAAAAATTGATTTGATTGCAAAACATGAGAAAGAAGCTAAATGCCTTGATATATCGCAATATTTAAAGAAATATAAAGCACTTGAGATGGAACTCAAATTTAATATCAGTTCTTTTTTAGAAGAAACAAATTGTCCGAATGGTTTTTATCAAGAAGAAATTTGCCGCACAATTCTGCTAAAAATTTGCTTTATTTAACAATTAGTCCAATAATGACAGTTTCTGGTATAGTAAAATGATTCTATCAATAAAATATTTAATTTGGTCAGAAAATATTATTACTCTTTTAACTTTTTACTCGTATCAATGATAACGAGATGTCTCGCAAGAAAACACTTTTCAAGGTATAAATATTATAAATACTGATGCAGTTATTACTGGAATAATGCCACCAAACCAAATGTTCCGATTTCGTAAAGAATTCGTAACGACTGTTCTACAAAATCTTCAGATTTCAGAAGCGAAATATTACCGAAATCGTAACGATTTTTATATGAAAGGGTTGACATGACTTCGCAATGATATGTAGGAAGGAAATCGCAACGATATGTAGTAACGAAAGGGTAATATATGTAGTAACGAAATAGTAACTATATGTAGATTCGAAATCGCAACGACATGTAGGTACGAAATTGCAATGATTTGTTTTCTGTGAGTATCTCCGTATAAGCTAGAACTTCATTCTCTGAAAGTGAATATAATGATATGTTAAAGATTTGGTATTCAAGGCAATACTTTAACGCAATCAATTCGATTTCAATTGTCCATCTTGCATGTATATATTAATTTTTTCGTATTTACTATATTTCTTTTTTATTTAATAAAATTTTGATTTTTATTTTCTCACATATAAATCAAAGTTTTGTATATTTTTTTATTTGTACAGACAAACAACCGAAATGTCTTAACGAATTTGTCACGACAAGTCAGATTTCAGAGAAACTAACGAAATGTCTTAACGAATTCGTCACGACAAATCTGATTTCAGATAAACTATCGAAATGTCTTACGGATTTCGTCACGAAAAGTCTGATTTAAGACAAACTATCGAAATGTCTTAACGAATTCGTCACGACAAGTCAGATTTCAGAGAACCTACCGAAATGTCTTAACGAATTCGTCACGACAAGTCTGATTTCAGACAAACTATCGAAATGTCTTACAGATTTCTTCACGACAAGTCTGATTTCAAACTAACGAAATGTCTTACGGATTTCGTCACGAAAAGTCTCATTTCAGACAAACTATCGAAATGTCTTAACGAATTCGTCACGAAATCGAAACGTTTGGTTTGGTGGGATATTACTTATACGTTGAGCAGCAATATTACTTATTCTACCAAAAGATTTATTTCTTCTCTCCAAATTACCAAAAAATTTACAAGGCTTTCTTTCGCAATTAAATTATTTATTTAATTAATTACATAATACATTAGTGTAATTAAGATAAAGAAAGAAGGGTACTAGCATTATTCTCAGTTCGACCTCCAGTACTTCTTCTATTACATAACAATTTTGGCCAAGAGTGCTTGATATTATGTTGTTTTAATACTTTCACATTCGATAGTTTGATTTATACAACAATGGTAACGTTCAACACACAAAATTGTATAAAAAATCGTAGGGCACCACACAAACATGTTTATCTAACAAAGCTTGGTTTGATACTTCATAGATTAGAATCAACTAAAAAGAATGTTGAGGCTGACAATGGACATCGCCAAGGCAGCTGGTGATACGATTATCGAATTTCTCGTTGTACTGCTGATACCAAAGATTATTCAAGTTCTTATCTTCCTTTTTATGAAAATGCCTATGAAAATCCCTAATTAAGGCTCGCTTTTAAATTAAATATCGTTTTCAGCAACATTTTTGGAAAAATGGTCCAATGATGCCACTATTCTAATATCCACCAAACTGTCAGTCTCTGTAAACGCATTGGCTTTTCGACAGTGATGTGCAGGTTTCCGACTCCCAGATGCTGAAACTTTGTTTGTTAATATAGCCGTAGAAATGGAAAAGTGTCTCGACAAAAAATATGATTTTTCGGCCAAATTCGATTTCCGATAAGTTGGCAAATTTTTTCAACATTCTTTAAGCATAAAGCGATCCGTTTTATTCCACTGATGAACGATACTGACTGATAGTAAATATTTAGGACAGAAGAAACTATCACTGTCGAAATATATTTTTTAAGAAAAACTGTTCAATCTGTTGTTGTTGTTTTAACCGCTCTGCTGCTGTCGGAAGTTCTTTCCTGAAAAGGTTTAATTTATGTACAGTGAAAGCTCTCATAACTGGACACTCTCCGTCGTGGTATTTATGAGAGAGGTGAACTATTTTTTATTTGTAGAAATGCAACGGATTCGTCTCTGTCAAAATGCTACAAACGGTTAATTGTTTTAAAATAGACCCAGAAATTGCAATATTTTGACATCTAGTCCTAGTGAACCTATCAAAGCACATTTTGTTTATTTCAGCGCCACCCGCTCTACCAAGAACTCCGATTATTTTTATTCATTTCTACGGCTTGTGTTTTGCTAATATTGAATCCTAAAATATAACAGAAATGTAACAATTTTACGCACCGAATTTCTCTTTTTAAAACCCTTTCATAATTTTTATTTTTTCATTATTGATAAACAATTTTATCTGTCTCATTTTGTGATACAAACTAAGCAAACGAAACAGCAATTTCTTGGCCGCCTTAACACATGAATATCACCAATATCATTGACATTAATACAAATATGAATCAGAGCTGAATCAAAGAAGAACTACTATTTAAATTCAACTCTTGTTGTCGAGTTTCAACGCTTCTGTCGCTTATGAGAGATATTTTGAACAAAATTTAAAAAAAAAATTAGTGTCCGCGTCCGGTTATTAGAGTGTCCGGTTATAGAAATGCATTTTGTATGAAAAAACTAATGAATATGTTGGATCTACAAATTTGGCTGGTTATTAGAGGTGTCCGGTTATGGGCACCGTATATTTCACCGTATATTAATTATTATTAACAAGGGTCAAACTTGGAGCTGGAGAAATTGTGCCACCCCAGTCGGACCGTTGGCCTATTGGGCAATAAAATAAATGCACTGCATCACGAACGCCCTGTGAACGGGATAGGCAACGGTTCAAAGTGCCAGAAATTACTCGTTCCCAGTAGCAGTCAAGTATACTGCACCATTCGGTTTTAACTTCTTCCTAAAATATAAAATACATTTTCTGACTCCACTGTTAAATGATTAAAATCTGTCAAGTTGCAAGAAAATCCTCCTGAAGCTCTTAATCACCAGTCATACAAAACATGCGACTGCATTTAAGAGTAACAAATATTTATTTTACATCACGTTCAGGGTTAAAAAAAAACATTTCTGCCTTTACTTTTACATTCATATATTCCAACATTTATTCACTCACTCACTCACTCATTCATTTATTCTTTAACATTTACATTGATTTCAAGGTACAATCTTTGCATGATGAGGTTTGAAGCCCGCAAAAAATAAATCCTTATCAAAAGACATGCTGAATGCCCTTTAAAAAAATATTAAAAATTAAAAATATCTTTTATTATTTGTATTGCTCTTGATTATTTAGTTTTCCTGTGTTTTTCTGATTTTATTTACAACATCATCATGAACTTGTATGAATATTTAAATGCTGCACGACCTTTTGAAAAATGTTATAAATAAAAAAAACGCTTTTAAGCAGAGCATAACAGTTTCAGTAATCTGGTTGTTAAATTTAATGTTTCTTTTTACAAATATTTATTTTGAATAATTCTAAAAGTTTCCAAAAAATAAAGTAAAATATTTTTTTCTATGCCCCGCAATATTTGATAAATTTTGTTTGAGTTGCTAATGGATGCAACATCAGCAAAAACTCGACGAGTAATTGCAAAACTTTATTTAATTAAAACATTCAAAATATAAAACTTTTCATTAACAAATAATTTTGTTTGTGAAATATGAATGGAAATAAAGTCAGTCATGTAAATGAAAATTACATTTAAAACAAAACAAACAAAAAGTTTAATTTGTGCAGAAAAGTTAAATTTAGAAAAGGGGAATTTTTTTAACTTAAATTAATTTAAATTATTTTCACTTACAACTCAATAAAAGGCAAATTCCTATAAGGATTTTACACTTAAAGAGTTAAAAAGTTACCTCATCCACGCTCCCAATTTAACATACATTTTATTCAGCCGCTTATATTACCAACAGAGTTACTCACATTAAATTTCAATGTTTTAATAATTCCAGTTTTCTAAGTACTTATAATCACTTTGTACGAGGCACACCCACTGTTCTAACTATCCCGTTTATTTTTTTTATAGGGAAAGTTAAAATTTTTTTTTTGAAATATGAGACGATTGTTATTTACTCTTTTATGGAATTAACCATGCCAACTGTTCCATTGTAACTCTAGCAAAATTCGAAGACCCTACCTATTATATGTACCTATTATATGTACATACATCATAATAAATATTATTTTGTATGGGAAGTATCACGCTCACTCACTCATGATTAGACATTACTTGGTATAAAAATAGCCATGCCCACAATTCGAAAGTTATCAATTTTTTCACACTATACACCTCAATAAAAGAGTTACTCATACAAAATGAGGACTCTACCTGTTATGTTTCTCAAAGTACACTATTACAAATATTAATTTTATATTTAAAGTATTTTGCCCACTGTTCCAATCCCTTTGATTTATAGTTTAACTGCACCACGTTGAAATAAAGTTATCCACGGAAAGTTTGAAGATCATCGCTTGTTTAGTTCCTTAGTTATACGCTGATTATAATTTACTTTGTGTGATAGCTGCCACGCCTAATACCCTAATTCTGCCTATTTTTCCGGCTAGGCGCCGGAATTACTTGTACAAAACTTAAAAAAATCTACGTATTTAAGATTTCAAGCTGCACCATGACCATATTGCCTATACATGGGAAGTGCCACGCCTACCGTTCTAAGCGTGCGTCTTTTTTAAGAACATATCTTTGTAATGAAGTTATAAACACAAAGTTTAAAGACCCCTATTTATGCAGCTTTCGAGCACACGGTAATTGTTATTTACTTTGGGGAGCAGTGACTGTAACCACTGTCGCAACTCACTGTTTGATTTCATCATGATAATTATTTTCTTAAGATGTGAAAATTAAAAAACCTATTGTTCCTTCCATAAACTGTGTACGATACTGTGAAATTTGAGATAGAGCGGTCTACTAGTATAGGCCCAGACATTTTATACCAGATACCTTTATATTAATGTGGATGTGGTACCTCCCATATGAAGCAAATATTTCATTATAGTGTAACTTGGAAACTATAATACACAGAAAAAATTTTTGCACCAATTAAAGGTCTGAATTAGTTTAATTAAAGTTCAATTGATTCAAATATATATTTGTTTAAAACAGAACAAGAAAATTTCCTAATTAAACAAATAATTAAACCAATTAATTATTTAATTAAATTTTAATCTGAAACCAATTAAAACCTTTGTGAAAATTTGTGAAAATACTTTTTCTGTGTAGGTAATAGTGACATTTTAAATGAAAAATCTTTTTATTAATGTAAAAATAGGTGAGTGGAATGGAACAGGGTGTTACAATTTTATTTTATACATTTATACAATTAACCCCATATTATAGTACATAGTCGAAAAAAACTGGCTGCGTTGGAACAGTGGACATTATACCTCGCATATAAATTGAAAAACTATAGGTACAATGTTGAAATGTTAGACTCTGAAAACAACATGTGTTTTTGAGAAAAAAAAAACAGCTATCTCGTCTCCACAGATGCTGTCATGCCCCAGAATCCAAAAAATTTAGGCATTTAAATCCACAAAAATTTTGCTTCATTATAAGTTCCCCAATTCGCCTTTCGCAAAAACTGAATATGCATTGTTTCGAATTACCGAATTCACCTTTCGTTCACCATCCCTAGTCGGTATTTTAACAAATGATTTAAGTCCATAATAGGAGTCACTGTAAATATGTTCTTTTATTTACTAAAAAATGAGGCTGGTTAAAATAATTATTTAATCATTGGTTTAATTAACCTTTAAAAGTGAATTTGTTTTTATTAAAAATTACAAATGTAAAAAGTATTAGTCCTAGTTTAGACGGGCGAAAATTTGGAAAGAAAACATTTTGAATTCTCATTTGTTTTTTTTCATTTGCTTTCAAACGAACAAACATTTTGTCGGAAACATTTTTTTATTATTGAACAGTGTTGGGATCTGACAATGTATAAATTGTATCGCTCCAATGATAAAATTTTACCAAATCAGCATAAATTGTACCAAAATTTGGTTCGACATTAAAATCTAATAAATCATTATACTAGAGTATTATACTAAGGTATTTTAAAGTAATAATAATTGACCTTGATTCCTTGAAGTACCGCTAATTTATGTTGCTAATTTATGTACTAACAATTATTTTGCAATTTGTAAACAAAAGTATTACATGTTAGCAGCTGATTATTCTGCAAGTTTCAGCAGATGCTTGAAACTCCACCAAAGTGACCGGATCTTTATCCGAGAGAGTATGTTGGAGTTATTTGAAAGAATAATTAACCAGTAATCCAATTACCAACAATTTCCATACGAGTTCTCTCTAGAAAGAATAGGAAAACATATCAGCCAAATACTGCCGGAAACGGATTAAGGCGATGCAAATAAGTTCAAACGCTGAAGTTCAGCAAAAAGTCCTTATATATATACTTATACATAGATAAAAGGGTTATCAAACTAAATTATAAAAATCATGAACGTAAATCAACCGGTAAATAAATTTGAGCCCGGCATTGGCTGGACTTAATAAAGTATAAATTTAGTTTCGAGATGCGAACACTTACTGTTAGTTCAAGTATATTTGAAGATTTAATAAATAAAATTGCCAAAAAAATACGTAAAACAAGAATGTAGCAATTTAGTTAGTTCTAGACAGGGTTGAAAAACTTGGATTTTGGAAATGTTTTTTATTGCAAGATAAAAATATTTATTAAATAAAAAAATTTATTGAATAAATTTTATATGAAATTGTCCAAAAAAAAGTAGAAAGAGTACTACTAATGTGTCGATTGTACCAAATTTGGTAAAATTGTACCACAAATCCCAACACTGTTATTAAATATTATTTTATTCAAATTTCTAAATGTTTCCGTGTCAAAACTCACACTTATTATTATTGAAAATAATGGTAATGGCAAAGAAATAGCAACTAATTAGTCAATATAAACCATAATCGAATGTATCATTAAAAGAAACGGCGGAAGAAGTATTCGTCTCTACATCAAAAGACTATTTTGTAGACCTTTCGAAATCTTCCATTGCCAACAACTTTGAGGATGCTGTAGCTGTCGAGTTTACTACTCAGCCGTGGCAACATCAATTTATTTGATACATATGTATTATTTCTATTTATAATAATACATATCACAGCGCCCTCTTTCGCCGTTATTACCACATAGCACTAAATTGCCGGCATTATAAACATTGCCGTCTATACCAGCTTCAAATTAATACGCCAAAATAACATTAAAGACGCTGCAACACTGTTCTAAAAATAAACATAACGTGCAATTGCAGTGTTTCCGAAGGTAAATAATTCTTGCAAAAAAAACCGACTTCAAAACAGATAGAAGGGCACCAATTCTAAACTAAAAATGTAAGAAGTAATATGTAAGAATTACATTTAAACCTAATAGGACAGCCTTAAATTAACAATTTAAAATTAAAGACCTGTTATTATATATCAAATTACATGAACTATTGGGACTCCCTTTACATTATTATTCCAAATATTTATACTTGTTATTATACCATAGAAAGTAATGGACATTCTGCCCAATTTCAAGTGTTTGTGTTCAACGGTTCAAAAGATAGGGATATAGATCAAATTACATAATTTATGGGGACACCCTTTAATTTCTAAATTCAAATTAGATACTTGCTATAGTGGACTTTGCAATACAGGTTCATTGCAAATTTCAGCTGTCTTCCTATAACAGTTCAAAAGTTTGTCCACATACATAGAATTACATTAACTATTGGGACACCCTTTTTTTCCAAATTCAAATTTTATACTTTTTGTTATAGCAGACTTAGCAATACAGGTTCTGTGTAAATTTCAGCGATCTGTGTAAAACTGTTCAAAAGTATGGCCATAAACATAAAATTAAATGAACTATTGGAGCACCCTTTAATTTAAAATTTTGAATATTTATACATTTTATTATAACAGTCATAGTACTCGACATTCTGTCAAGGTTTTGTGTATCAGGGTTCAAGAGATAGGCCCATATAGGTGAAATTACGTCACCTATGGGGTCACCCTTTAAATTTTAAATTTATTCCTTTATTAATTTTTGCTGTTGTGAGCTATAGTGACACATAATTTTTTAACATTTTAATTTGGTGCCCTTTACGGTTCTTAGTACACGTAGAAAACATGTATGTTGTATGGGGACACCCTTTAATTTTTAATATAATGAACTGTTTTTAAAATAATAAATCTTCAGGCGAATTGATAACCTCCTTCTTTTTTTGAAGTCAGATAAAAAAAGGAGGGGAATCGCTAAAGAAAGGAGCTAAACTAAGGAATAGTTAAAAAATATTATTTTTTTTAAAAACAGATTTTGTACAATTCAAAAAGTTTTTATCGAAAGAATCTTAATTGATACACTTTAATATTATTACTAGCTGTGCCCTCCACTTCGTCAGCGTCTTTGCAGTATTTTGTTCGATTTTGCTTTAAAAGCAATTCTCATCAAAGACCCTTACTTTTGTAGTGCTTCAGTTATGGTTTATGTATTTACTTTACAAAAAGTTTCCCATCCCTACTAAAATAAACTGAAGCACTAACCGATATGCTTAAACTATGCATATCGGTTAATGCTTCAGTTATGGTTTATGTATTTACTAAATAAAGTGTCTCATCCTTACTAAAATAACTGCGTACTTTCACTGCTTTTTCTCCACTTTCTCTTGGAAATAAGATAATTTTGCGGGAAAAGGTATTAGAATCAAAATACTAAGGTAACTCCTCCAAAATTTTGTTAAAATTCATCCAGAAGTTTTTACGTGATGATAACACAAAAAAGGACAGACAGGAAATAAGTTACTATTTTATTATATGTGTAGATCTTAAACTATTTCCATTTTTTAATAAATAATGTACTGTAATAACAAACATTTTATGATTTATTTTATACAAAAAACATGCAAACAAACATTAGTTCCATTACCACAATTTGGTTGAAACCAACATCCTTGAACACATAAAACAGCACCAAACCATGGGGGCTTTTAGTAAAATCAGAAAATAAATATAGTTGACTAGGTCAGTGGTTCTCGTTTCTCTAGAAACCTCATAAAATGTGATATTTCTCTCAGTTAAAATTCACCAAATACAGAGTTCTGCCTCAACATTGTTTGTAGTGCGCATATTTTTGAGTTGCCCAACAAAATATTTGCCGAAATGTTGCTGCAACATTGAATATTTTTGTTGTGATTAAGCTGTGAGTGTGCTGAGCTAAAACTCACCATCTTTTTTTTAAACCAGTTTTCGATTATTGCGCAAGACTCGAGAAAAAAGCATCGAAAGCAAACATACTCTCGTTTCCTTGACCTTGAATTAAGTACCACGGATGAATATAACAACAACATCGACAAAAAAAGTAATAACATTAAAAAGAACATTGAAAAGGTACTTTAGGTACTTTCACATTAGCATCCCTGGAGGTAAAAATGTAAGTGAATACCACAGCACTTGTGTATATTCTGTGTTAATATTTTTGGCTTTTAACTTCATAGAGAAAGTGTTAATTAAAAGCTGAAGCAAAAGCACGTAAGTACCACCAGCCATTTGGAGTCCTTGAATTTTGATAGAGTTTTATTATTGCTTTTTGTTGTCTCAAGGACGTTTTTTGCTGAAGTATAGATAGAGTAGGTCGTTAAGGAAATAATCCTTATTGCCAATATGACGCTGACTTCAAATAAAAGTGTACTCTGACCATATTTTATTCTCTACTACTGGTTTTATAAATCTTTATAAAGAAAAGTTTAGCTCTTGAATTAAAAACGGCGCAATTGGTAGCACAACAGACACACTCCTTCATATATATCCAAGCTGTCCCATACACTTTATAACCATCCCAGGTTGCAATAAGGGTATAACCAGAAAGATATTTTTCTTAACCGTGTAATGTAATGATCTTAAACCTGGTTTAGTGTGATCTCGACCATCAGTTGTTATGTTTAATATCTGCGGCTCGACTTACGAGTATACGATTTCGTGGTGGTGACCGGAAAATTACCCTAGTATTAGAATGTACAAAGTCGGGGAAAGAATGCAATGCATTTAAATGAATAGTACCTATGTATGGCTGCAGTTCGTGGAATGGAGAAAATCACCGAAACATACAATAAAGCCTGACAAGATTCAAAGAAGTTACTTTAAAGAACAATTGTACAAGAAGAAGATTTTGAAAGAGTGGGGAGCTAATAACAGTTTGGGGAGTTGAGAATGCATCTAAGTAAGGCGTGATCCATTTCGAGGTACTCTTTTCAATCGCCTTTTTTGTCAGATCACGTGCGAGTCGTGTCATGCTGTCATGTTATTTTTGTTTCGTATTGTTTGGCATTTCATAATGGAAAGACTTACGCCTGAATCGCTTCGCTCTATGGGCTCTTGAAAAGTTCCAAGCAGATCCCACGTTTTCGAGAAAAATTTTGTTTAGCGATGAGGCCTATTTCTGGCTCAATGGGTATGTAAGCAAACAAAATTGCCGCATTTCGGACGCAGAGCAACCTGAAGAGATTCAAGAGCTGCCACTTCATTCAGAAAAAACAATGGTTAGGTGTGGTTTGTGGGCCGGTGGAAACATCGGTCAATATTTCTTTAAAAATGAAGCAGGTGCGAACGTAACCGTCAATGGCGACCGTTATCGTACCATGATAACCGACTATTTGATGCCTGAAATTGAAGCTCGTGATTTCGGCGACATTTGCTTTCAGCAAGACGGCGCTACTTCCCACACATCGTATCAATCAATGGATTTATTAAGAGAACATATCGGTGAGCACATAATTTCAGGTTTTGAGCGGGTGGATTGGCCACCAAGATCGTGTCTAAAAGTCTAAAGTTTATGCGGACAAACACGCTTTGATTCAAGCCTTGGAGGAAAACATCAGGCGTGTCATTCGCCAGTTACCAGTTGAAATGCTCGAACGAGTCATCGAAAGTTGGACTCAACGGATGGACCGTCTGCGACGTAGCAATGCCAAAGAATGTTCTTTCAAATGTTAATAAACATTCTCCAATAAATTTGAATTTTGTGTTTTTTTTTTTTTAAAAGTAGGGAACCTCGAAATGGATCACCTCTTACAACCATAAACAGGAAGAACGCAGTAAATAATTTAGTTCATTATACAACATAAATAAACCTCAAATTTACAAATTAATTAACTAATATGATCAAATCGTTTGCTGGCTGAAAATTAGTAATATAATTAGTAATATAATATAATATAACTGGCATTACAAATTTCTAACAAACTTTTTAATAGAAGTTGATTTTTTTGTTTTTTTTTTTGCAAATACAAACAAAACCATCCAGCGCTCCTATTGCAAACCCTTTATTACGAGTATATCTTTATGTTTTACAAATAATTCTTTTAATCGTACTTCGTAATTGTGGATAAAACTAAAAAGATCATTTCAAGACCATAGAATTCACGTTAATGAAGGTCATGATGATGTCTTCATCGTTCAGTTGAAATTTTAAATATTAAAAAATGTATAATTAAATTATAGAAATAATTTTTCAATTGAAGTGTAAACAAATTCAAATCATATTTGCATTACAATGAGTTGAATTCAAAATAACTTAAGAGTGAATAAATAATTCAGGAAATTAATGTAAAAAAATTTTGCATGCAAAGATCTGAAATAAAGTTTTAATCAAAATATATTTTTTTCTTTGTTTTAACTAATTTCGTTGTTATTACATTTATATTGAAGGCAAGTAAATATTTAAAAAGTTTTTAAAAATTACAAGGTCAAAAGTGGATGCAATGGAATTCTATTTATAATATAAACATTTCACAAAAATTATTTTTATTTCTTCACCAGAACAAAACCAAGAACCAAAATCGTTACACAATTTTGAACTAAAAATTCAGAAACTTTATAAATCAATTGGAATTTAAAGTTTTTTAGGCAACCGACTTGTAATTTATGGCAACCTTACTTTCATTGAGTCATATGCTATCACCCAGCATTTACTGTTGACTTGAGTGATTTTTAACCGACTTCAAAAAAGAAGAGGAATATTCGTCTGAATATTGCTTTATTTATATTAAAAAATAAAGGGTGTCCCCATACAATATACATATTTTTTACATGTATTAAGAACCGTAAAGGGAACCAAATTAATATTTTAAAAAATTGCGTGTCGCTATAGCTCCCAACAGCAGATATTAATAAAAAAAATTTTAAATTTAAAGGGGGACCCCATACCCCCTTTAAATTTAAAAAAAAATTGTTTTATTAATATCTACGTAACGCAATTTGACATATTTTCACGCCAGTGCAAGATAAGACTTACAGTCACGCAAATCTTATTTGATTTTCATCTTGGCTAGATGATATTTGAAGTTTCCATGTCCTGTCACTAACGCAGTTATACAGCTTAAGGTGCACAGATGTAATAGGTCTCGGTAAGTAACTAAAAAAAATCTAGAAACACTACATTTTTAACTAGGGCAGTACAGCAGGAAATAGTTTTAATGCTGGTCTAACCGACCGTCTACTTTAACTTAAAATATGTGAATAAAAAAGTAAAATAAAGCACTTAGATCCGGAAAAACACCCATTGGCATTTCGCCCGGTGAAAGGTTTTAGTTCGGACGTTAAAAATACTAAGATCGGAATGAAAACGAAGTTCTTGTTTGATCGAATAACTATCACTATATAAAACAATAACTTGTTTTTCATTTTAATCTCAGTACTTTTAAATTTGGGATTGCAACTTAGTCTTATTTTTACATTTATGTTCGTGTGCATTACATTCAAATCACCATAATAAAGGTGCTTAAATTGTAAAATGTCCAAAACTTTCTTTTGGTTTTTAGATAGTTAACAACACTTATTTTAGTACCCACATACAGTGCCGGTCAAAAAATATAAAATAGCACCAACGACAAAATGTAGTTTCATTCCAACGGAAAAATAAATGGTAAATGTATTATTTGGAAGCAAGGGATCAAGTTCCTACGTAGAAGATCCTCAAAAGCAGAATTCAACCAAAAACTTACAACTAAAAACATAAAACACGGTGGATCTAGCGTAATGGTATGGGGTAGTTTTTCTTACTTTGATGTAGACCCTACAAAACTGCTATAGGAACATTTATGTTGGTATACTCGGGGAAGTAATGCTCCCTTATGCTTCTTAACAAATGCCATTAGTGTGGGTCTTCCAGCAAGATAATCACCCGAAGCACACAAGCAAGCCTGCGACAAAGTGGTTTCGGGACAATAAAGTCAATGTGCTGGAATGGCCCGCTCAGAGCCCAGACCAATTAAGAATTTATGGACAGATATGTAAAAACAGTGTCTCAAATGCAACCAACTAACAACGAAACGCTTTGGACAGTTGTCCAGCAAATCTGTAACTAAATTCCAAAGTAAAGATGCCATAATCTTGTAAATTCGATGCTAAAACGTTGTGCAGACGTTATTTCAAACAAGGGACATGCAAGAAGGTATTAATTAGAATAAACAAATCATTATCAACGTAATAAATGCATCATTTATAATTCTTTTTAATTTGTTCTTAATTTAGTGTTTAATATTAGTACAAATTGAAGTGAAGTGCTATTTTTTGACTAATTGTTTTCAAGCTTTTTTTTAAATTAAAATTTTAAAATAAAATAATTAGCAAATATAAAATTTATTAGTTTATGTAGTTATACAGTTTCCTAAGCGTCTTATGACAAATTTTGAAATATATCAATTTAGGCCGCTATTACGGTTTACAACTCAACTGTATTCAGTTGAAATTTTACAATTTGGTATTATCAATTACAACTCAACTTGTCAAAAAAATTTTTAGTTGAATTTAAATTGTGTTACAACTCTGTTGTAGTATCACCGTTTAAAACCCTGTGTTAGTTCGGCATTAGCCTATAGGGAAATATGTATCGGAGACATATTTTCTTAGACTTGGTGCTATTGTTTTCACCGCAGCTATTAAAACGCCAAAAATACAACATACATGCACTAGACAAAAATCTCCTCCAGCTCCTCCATCTTATTCTGTTGTTAATCTTTCCATTAAGATTTTTTAATTTCTGCTAAACTAATTTTTTCTGCCGATCAATCAACTTTTATGATTCCAAATATTTTATTTTTGCATCATTCCTTCTTTAGATTTTATTATTATTATTTTTTTAATTGACCCAGTTTCATGGCCATTTCCCTTTTTCTTTAATATTGTTTTATTGCTCTGGATTTAAATGCAATTTTTCAATTTAAATTGCTTTTTTTTGTGTCCAATTTTACATCTTTTTAATGCAGTTACAGCGATTTTCAGTTCCTACGTTAATCTTGTATTTTAAAAATAATTGCTTGATCTGCTGGATTTTAAGCAAAAACTTTTTTTTAATTTTGTTCAGTTCCTAATTGTATTAATGTTTGAAAATAGTTTCGAATACTCGTAGTTTTTTTATCAACTTACCTTTTATCGTTTTTAGTTTTTCACTCTGCAATTTATAGTTGCAGTTGCTGTTTCAGCTGCTGAATTTAAACTCAATTTAACTGAATCAAGCATGTATTGGAATTTAATATCATTTTTTTTTTTTTCGATAAACAACTATTGATATTTTTTACTTGCTGACTATTAGAAATGCATAAACCATAAATAAAACTGTGTGAAATTTTGATTAAATTTTGGGCTTTCAAAACGATTTTGCAACGAACAAAATTTACATGATTTATTTTGAAAACTGAAAAGAGAGAAAAATAAAAGAATTATTATATATTATTTAATTTTACTATAATAAATTTAAAAAGAAAACAATTTTTTCAATAAAATAATTTACGTGAAAGTCATCACCCTGCCGTGAGGGCCCATAATTTTTTAAATGGTGGCATATATGTAGCAATTCCCATTTTGACATTTGTAAAGTAAACAAACAGTGACGAAATATACACAATACCTCTGTATAATAATTGTTTCGATGTTTTACTGAAAAATTTGTAGTTCGTCTGACTCTAGCTAGTATGGGACAATACGAGACTGCGCTAAGTATCCGGGAGTATACACGGAAAAAATTTGTTGCACCAATTCAAGGTTTTAATTAGTTTCAGGTATAACTTTAATAAATTTTTTTATGAATTCAATTATTTATTTCATTAGAATATATTTTATTCATTGCTAATTGAATATATAACTAAGTTAATTAAAAAATTAATTACATTTGTATCGGAAAATAATTAAAACCATTTATTGGTGTAATTTTTTTTTTCTGTGTAGACCAGACCTGACGACGTGCCACGCAATTGGGCCGTCTTT
Source organism: Phasia obesa (assembly GCA_949628195.1). NCBI lineage: Eukaryota > Metazoa > Arthropoda > Insecta > Diptera > Tachinidae > Phasia > Phasia obesa. The sequence goes on from OX451219.1 coordinate 38,173,527, forward strand.
TAAAATAATTGTTTGGGATAAATACTTGAAGGTATTCCCTAACAACGTGCTACAGTTATCTATCATTAGATAGAAGAAGATAACGTTTAATAAAAAAATTCATTATAAGTGACGAGGCTCATAACCATCCCAATGGCTATGTTAGTTAATAACCTAAATTATTACTTCTGAGGCTATAAAAACGCGCGTATGACCTATGACAAGCCATTACAGCTTCTTGAAATTGCTGTATAATGCTCTGATTTTTCTGCAGGCGTATTCAAGCATTATTTGTCGAAAACTACGCAAGCAAAACGACTGCTATGGACAGCGAGCACTACAGAGTTATGATTAACAATTTTCTTTTTTCTAATATCAAAAACTTCGATCTGAAGAACATACCATGTATTGCAGCGTCTCATAATGCACGTTTCCGAAATTCTGAATTCTGTACTTCTAGATCGCCTTTTGGTTTTTGAAAATGAAAGGCTACAGACTTTTCTAGTTGGAATTTTTTTAAAGTCACGCCCCTATGCCAACACAGATTCGATTATTAAGGCCCGGAGAGAGAATAGCCGTCGAGAATGCATAAAACTATCGCCGGAAGTTCCGTCAAAAGTGATAGATAGTGAATGTCATAAATTGGGCAAGTATGTTTATCATTTCTGACGAAAGCGATTTAGCGAATTGATTAATCTGTTGACTAATTAAAAAAAATTAAGTTATGAAATAAAGACGAAAAATTGTTCATTTATAAAAACCATTACACAACCTTGCATAGTACACCCAATTCTGTTTTACATGGTTTGAAAATATAAAAATAATTTTTTTAACACGATTTTATTCCATTTAACTCGATTCAAAATTGTTTGGGCTTAAGTTTTATTTGTAAAATTTAAGTTTTGCGAAATATTTTTATATCAAAAATTTAGAGGAATTCCCTTTTTGTGCAAGCATTTTTACCTGTTAGAGCAATTGAAATGTGTTGATATATTGTGAACTATCAATGCATCTCTACAAGAAGACGATGAAAAACTACAAATAAAAAACTACAACGTAAAGACATTTGCTTAGAAAAAAAATTTTAGATCGCCTTCAAATGGAATTAGGCAATCGTTGATTTATGGAACGAAACTGTCTATTAAGTATTCATCATACACTAAAGACGCAAATAAACGGTGCAAATACACATTACCTATATGATTTAGTAAAATAAACATGATTTCTTGTTCTTAAAAAGAATCTCGGTTTTCACTAATTTTAATATGATTTTGTGATAGGGCACCTTTAGTATATGATCAATGTCTTTTTTTACACGGATTTTTCAGGAAGCAATCTACCGTGTAAAAACAGAATTAGGTGTATTTCTATAAGGCAATATATCACTTCAGGATTACATAAACATTATTTCGCGGCGAATTTCTATTTCACTTTTTAAATGTGATTTCAGTGATTTAAATGTTCAATACTCATGTTCATATCACTTCATGGACAAGTTTTATTAAATATTCTACATATATGCTTTATATTAAAATAGAAAGTAAGGAATTCAATTTTCTCTCTCTTCAAACCGCCATTTTATTTTCGACGTTTTGATTCTTAAAAATTAGATATTTTTCAAGAGGCTTAAAATGTTTATTTTTATTGCAAAACATTATAAAGAAAATTCGTCAGTCTTAAGATAACATGATTGGTGTTGTAGACTGTCAAGAGTACGAATCATCCTCCTCAGGTTGGCAAACGAAAGTGGGCTTCTAGTATAGCTGTTAACTAAATAATTCAGATAGAGAGAAGTAAACTAACAAAAGAATTACGCTATCCAAGTTGGATTCTGGTAAATGATGCAAGACCTAAAAGAGCTTTGTCGATTGTATGAGGGCTTTGGATACCGGTCGAATTGTACTAATTTTATGGATCTCTCTTTGTCCCCCTTCGTTTCTTAATCTCTCATAATTGCTATCATCTGTATAATACTAAGGTCCTCTTAGCAACCTCATTTCAGATGTGTCTACTCCAGATCCGTGGTCTAATGTAAGACAGAGCTGAACATTCAAGCACAATCTTCGCCAGTGTTTCAGCTGTTTCCTAGCCACATTTCCATCTTGGTCATATTGTACTTGTAGTTTCCATAACTTTCCACTTATCCATTTTAACCAGTGTAAGGTACCCAGATTATATCAAGTACATAAGTTTCTAGTTTTAAATAATTCTAGAGTCTTTGGATGTAATCGAAACCACAACCGGAGAGACTAACTACTATTGCATTGGAGTACATTTTAACCTAATGGTTGAAAAATGCTGGGGAAAAAAATTCAAAATAGATAAGCAAGAATAGGGAAAAAGCTTTAAAGGTGACAGCTTTAAAAACTGCAACCGAGAGAGGCAAAGTAGTAGACAAGACTTGAGAGACCTGAACCCCGAGTTGTACTTTGTAATGTTATGATAAAGATACATTGAAATGGTTAAACTCATCCAAATAGATCCTTTGTTGGTGTAATTGTATCAGCTCTGCTGCTGATAGAAATTCTTACCGGGGAAAAAATTACGAATGGCAATATTTTTCCGAGTGTGATTCCGAGTCATTCTAGAGCGAAAATTAAATTCTCTTGGAAAAGAAATAGATCTATTATGGGTAATTGAGTTGCTTACACTAAATATCATCTAATGACATTAAAATCGTGTTAGAAGCAAAAGTTTGTAGGCTGCTTGTTGTTGTGGATGGCCAGCACTTTCTGACATTCGGACTGAGGTATAGACGCATAAACGTATAGTATCGTTAGACTTTTGTTAAACAAAAATTAATTTTTGTTTCATCATTAGCTACCTAAAGTTTGTTTAATTACTGTTCATTATTTCTGCAGTTAATATTTCATTGTTAGCGGCTGCCTGAAAATTATATTGAATTTTATTTTACCTTTTCATATTCGCTATTTTGAACACATAATTAATAAGTTTTGCTCTAATTATTTGTAAATATACTCATATACCCTACAGTGCGCGGCTAAAGTTTTCGTACATTCAACACACAAACACGAGAAGAACTATTAAACTATTTGATATTGATTAATTCAAATGGTTTAACAAACGTTTTGCTGTAGCCGTCGATTCAACTTTTATAGTTTAACTTCGTAATAAGTATTTGCTCTAATAAACAAATGCAAGATTTTATACAAGAATTTAAGCAAAACGAATTCATTAAAATTTTATATTTTCAACAATTTCAAATTTTCAAACTTAACTGTATTTAAAGTGTAGAGTACTAAGTTTAAAACTTAATTATTTAATGTCTTGAAAAGTGTTTGCAATGGGGCTTAATGAAAAAGGTAATTATGTTGAATTACTTTAATTTTTCATTTTTGGCTTTAAAATTTTAGCACTCAAAGCCCATTAAATTAATGTTGATTTTAATGATTTCTATATTTAAATTAACATCAATAACAAGCCTCTTTGCTTTGAAATAATAAAAAAAACTTAGTCATTATTGTAAATTCGTTTCGTTACATTTCTCCTCTTGATTGAAAATTAAAATGAATCTGTGCGATTAGACCAATTGAATTTAACTCGAGTCAAAACAACTACTTACGATAAATACGAGGGTTGGAATTTAAATTTTGCAAGAAGAAAAAAATAGAATTAAAATTATTCTTTCCCCAAATATTCTCCATGATAATCAATACACTTTTTCATACGATCTGAAGAATTTTCATAGCAGTTTCTTTGTACTTTGATTAAGGCTTTGATTTTATTTATTGATGCAATAATGGCTAAAAATATTGGAATTCAAGCGTCATATCTCTAATGCACTTTTTGGCTTTTTGTTCGATTTTTTTTTCATATTAACTAGTGGACTTTTTTGTTTAAATTTTTTTACAAAAGAGTATTAGTTGTACAAGTTTTACAGCTTTCTATACTCACCGCCTTAAATACTTTGCGATTTTGAAATGCAAAATACTAAACGTTTAATAATATTTTATTTTCGCTACTGTTCAACCCCCACATTTTATACCTTAAAACCAACTGTCAAATATGGCTGGCAATTGCAGTCAAACGTGAACAAAAAAAGTTTTTACATTTTTAATTTACATTTTAAACTTAATGCTTGATTGATTCAATGATCTATTGATCAGATTACAAAAATCAAAACAAATTATTTATTTAGCTGCTTCACTTTATTTAAAAGCAATTTAAGCAATTTGTTAGAATTAGCAATTGCTCTATTTTGTTAATGCTGTAACCTGTTAGACTTAAAATTTGAGTAGGAGTATAATTTAGAGGAAAATTAAGTCAAGCGTGTGAGAATTTTGAATCAATTGTTATAATTGTCATACAAAGTGTGTATGTTGTTTTTTAAATAAAATGAAGGTTTATTTAGATTAGACACCTAAATGATTTTCTTAACTAATTGATTTACATCAATCAAAACAAAGTGCTGGGAAATGTCTCTGTCTTCACACATAATGCTTCATATAAAACTGATATCAATTTTAGTATTTTTTGTACTTATAGTTTTTCTGAAGTAAAGTGGCATATTCAGAATAGTAACCCAGGGCTAAATTTTAGTTAGAAGCGACAATATCTGGGCTTTACGGCTAGGTCACATGACTGCAGCGGTATTCTTCTAAATACCTGCAACATAAGGTCGACTATTGTCCCGAAGAAAATTATGGACTGTCTCGCGATTATCGCTTCACCCGGTATCTACTTATACATAGTAAATTACATTTAGATTTGGTATCGATATTTCGTTTTGACCAGGATTTACATACTTTTTTTTTAAAAAAGAGAAGTACCACTCAGGCAGTTAATGCCTACATAAACTGTGGCACTTCCTTTGGAAAGGGATAGTAGTAGATAAGACAGATGGTTAGTGATAGTAAAGCTTCGATTCTGGCAACACTGCAATTGCACGTTATGATTATTTTTAGAACAGTATTGCAGCGCCTCTGGTGTTATTTAGGCGAATTAGTTCGACGCTAGCATACCCAATTTAAAATTATTTTACTTCGCCGGCGATTTAGTGCTATGTGGCAAAACCGGCGAAGGAGGGCGCTGTGATATGCATTATTATAAAGAGAAATTAATACATATCAGAAAAATTGATGTTGCCATGGCTGAGATTTGAACTAGTGACCATTGCTTAGTAGTCAACGTGCTAACCACTTAAGCTACAGTACCCTCAAATACTACAGCTTTATGGGGATACCAAAGCAGACCACTAGTTTTACGGCTCTCTTTCCGAACCCCTTTTTTCCTAAATGATTTCTAGCATGTCAGATAATAAAGCGTGATCCATTTCGAGGTTCCCTACTTTTTTAAAGAAAAAAACACAGAAAATTCAAACTTAATCGAGAATGTTTATTATCATTTGAAAGAACATTCTTTGGCATTTATTTTTTGAAGATTATGTCTATCAAATGTTGGCCGTTGCTACGACGCAGATGGTCCATCCGTTGAGTCCAATTTTCGATGTCTCGTTCGAGCATTTCGTCTGCTAACTGGCAAATGACACACGTGATGTTTTCCTCCAAGGCTTGAATCGAAGTGGGTTTGTCCGCATAAACTTTAGACTTTACATATGTACATATCCCTACAGGAAAAAGTCTAACAGTGTGATATTACACGAGCTTGGAGGCCAATCGACCGTCCCAAAACGTGAAATTATGTGCTCTACGAAATGTTCTCTCAATAAATCATTGATTAATGCGATGTGTGGGAAGTGGCGCCGTTTTGCTGAAAACAAATTTAGCCGCGATCATGAGCTCCAATTTCTGGCATCACATAGTCGGTTATCATGGCACGAAAACGGTCGCCATTAACGGTTACGTTCTTATGTTCGCACCAGCATCATTTTTAAAGAAATATGGACCGATGATTCCACCGGCCCACAAACCACACCAAACCGTTGTTTTTCTGGATGAGGTGGCAGCTCTTGAATCTCTTCAGGTTGCTCTAAGTCTTTCCATTATGAAATGCTAAATAATACTAAACAAAAAAAAAAACATGACACGACTCACACGCGATGCAGTTTACCATTTGTAGGCACCCAGACTATATCCAAGTACCTTCTTGGTCTTCCTTGGCCTTGGTAGGAATCGACCCAAGGCTATGGACTAGTAGACTAGCATACTATAGTGCTGCCAAAGAATTAAGTAGTGGGTACCGAGTACCGAGTGTCGAGTATTTGATTTAAATAAATTAAATACAAACAAATTAAATACAATATTTGACGACTACGGCGATAAATTTCCGTTGCTGTTATGTAACCGGAAGTATTGAGTATTATTGAGTGCCCAGTTGAAAAGTATTAAATAGAATCGAGTAATTAAAAGTAAAAGAAATTGCCACCACTACCACACTATCTTCTAGCCACTAGAATTTATATAGAATTGTTTGCACTTTTCATTATATTAATAGATCAACATACAATTCGATGCGTTAACGACTTTGTTTTGTGGCGGTGAAGTAGAATTTGAGACGTATTTTGAGTTCAGTACGTGAAGCACTTATTTTGCTTGCTTTTGTTTAAATCCTATAAAAAGTGTTTCATTTCTTCTATATTAAAAACGTCTTAATCGAATAAAGCCTATAAAATATTATCATCAAACGGATGTTCGGAACGCTTCTTACCGTACACATTACAATCGCTCTTTTAAATAAATGCTTCTTTTTGATACAAACATATCTTTTCGCAACCTAAAAAAAATACTGTTTTCGTTTTTAATTAAAACAGTGACAGAACTTTCACTAACGTAGTTTGTAAAATGAATCACTTGAGAAAATAATACTAACGCAGTCTAGTGTAAAAGATGGGAATTAATCCAAGTTGGAGAAAACATCTAGATTTCACCAAATTTTACAAGAAAATAGATCCGTTTTCGAATTTAGAAAATCTTAATGCTTAAATTATAAAAATAATTTTGGTGACATTTAGGGTAAAAAGGGGGGGGGGTTACTTCCCCTCCTTCTGCCTTGTTTCTATGATTGCATTAAGATATAAAAAAGGGATAACTCGGTATCCAAATTTTCGAAATTAACCCATTAGCCCCTCTTCTTTTTACTTTAACATACGCAGTATAAGGTAAAGTATAGTAATCATGAAAAAAAATCGAGGTCGGGATTTCGACGGATTTATACGTTTTGAGGTCTCCTGAATCCGTTTTGACTATTTTAGCGATGATGTCTGTGGGTGGGTGGGTGTGTATGCCACTATTTTTGTGGAGTTTGTATAGGTCATACCGTTTGAAAATTAGTATGTGCCTTTGGTATATAGAGATGAAGAGCTGGGAATAATCGGAAGAGGGCAAGGGGCAGTTTCCCTATCCCCAAATTTTGTGAACGGCCTACAGGTCATATCGTATGACATATTAAAACGAAATTAAGTACGTGCCTTTGATTTATAGAGATGAAGAGCTGTATAAATTTTGAGCATAATCGGAAAGGGGCAAGGAGTACTTTACTTACTCCCAAAATTTTGTAAACGCTCTACAGGTCATACCGTATGACATATCAAAAAGAAATTCAGTATTTGCCTTTGGTTTATAGAGATGAAGAGCTGTATAAATATTGGGCATAATCGGGAAGGAGCAAGGTGTAGTTTACTTAACACCCCAAGCCGAAAATAATTAATTTTTCGATTCGAATATACTTTGAACTTTTATTCTTTATGTAATATTCCATTGGGTATGGTAAAGTTGAGTATAGGGGCAGGTGTATGCAGCTTCAATCAATAACATATCTGCTTTGCCTCTGTAAAATTTCATTACGGTATCTTTTATGGTTCGTGTTTCTTTAAGTCGGTAACTATTGCGACACCCTGTAATTTCCAAATTCAAATTTTATACTAGTTATAGCGGTCGTATCAATACAGGTTCATTGTAAATTTCAACCATCTTTCTGTAACGGTTTAAAAGTTTGGTCATATATATCAAATTACATAAACTATTGCGACACCCTGTAATTTATAATTTTAAATAATTATACTTATTATAACAGATATAGTAATGGACATTCTGTCTAATTGTTAAGTGTTTATCAATAACTGTTTAAAAAATAGGGTCATATATATTAAATGACGTCACGGATTGGGAGACCCTTTAAATTCAAATTTTAATATAAATACTTTTTAAAGAGGACTTTGTCATACAGATTCTTGTTAAATTTTAACTTTGTGTCCATATACATCAAATCACATTAACTATTGGGACACCCTTTAATTTCGAATTTTAAATATTTATACTTATTGTTAAACCAGACATAGTATGGAATATTCTGTCTATTTTTCAAGTGTTTGTCTATAACGGTTCCAAAGATGAGGACATAATGGTCAAATTACATTAATAATGGGGACACCCTTTAATTTATAGATCCAATTTTTATACTTGTTGTAATAGCGGACTAAGCAATATAGGTTCTTTGTAAATTTCAACTGTCTATCTATAACAGTTGAAAAGTTTGGCCATATATATTACTTTTACATTAACTATTGGGACACCCTTTAATTTCTAAATTCATATTCTACACTTGTTATTTTAGCGGACTTAGCAATACAAGTTCTTTGTAAATTTCAACTGTCTGTCTATAACCGTTCAAAATTTTGGCCATATATATATCAAAATAAACCAAGGCGAATTCATACCAGGTGTGAGCAGTAGGACAACAACTACAACAAAACAAGAACTTTGACATTATATTAGCAGATATTAAACAATGTATTTTTGGCAAGACATTAGCAAAAAAACGAGAGCAAAAAACAATCAGCTGGTCTATCGACTCCACCTGCTATGAATTCGCCTTGAAATAAACCAACTAATTTCTAATTTTAAATATTTATACTTATTATAACAGACATAGTAACGCAAATTCTGTGCAACTTTCAAGTGTTTGTCTATAACGGTTCAAAAGATAGCAGAATAAAGGTGAAATTGCGTCACCTATGGGGTCACCCTTTATTTTTAATTTTATTTTTTAATTACTTTTTGTTATTGGGAGCTATAGTGATACGCACTTTTTTTAATTTTAAATTGGTGACCTATAAGTTCATAATACACGTAAAAAACATGTATGTTGTATGGGAACACCCTTTAATTTTTAATTTTATTTTTTAATTACTTTTTGTTATTGGGAGCTATAGTGATACGCACTTTTTTTTAATTTTAAATTGGTGACCTATAAAGTTCATAATAGTCGTAAAAAACATGTATGTTGTATGGGGACACCCTTTAATTTTTTAAATTTTAAACTTCTTTTAAAATGGGACCAATCTGTAGCCATAACCTATCTAAAGGCACAAACATACACAAAAAAAAGGCAACACACAGACGAATTAATAACCTCCTTATTTTTTGAAGTCGGTTAAAAATATAGCATGAATCATAAATCAGGAACGTTAAAAAGAACAAAGAAAATTACAGCCGTAACAGTAACAGCTACTAGCAACTTTTTGCTCAACTTCCGTTTTAACTAAATTTGCAATTTTATTAAAGTAGAAACTTCCTCGTTAAATGCAAAAAAGGGTTAAAGCAGACTTAAAAATGGTAAAAGGAAATAGGCGTAAGAGAGTATGTATATGTCAAAGCAAAAAGGAAAAGAATACTGGTATCCTTTACCATATTAAGTGAACCAAATTATGTAAATTATAAATATAAAAGAACTTGGCAACAGGCAAAAAGTAGGATTTTAACTAAAGACCTGTGTATTAAAATATGCAGTAAATTTCTGTATGTTTCCGTTCGCTGTATATAACAGCATTGAAACACGTAAAGTTTAAGAAGGAGTTGTGTATTCCACTACCCAAAATATGGTTAAGCACTAAATTCTTAATTTCATTAGTAACACAAAGAACATTTTTAATCGATTTGAATAGTCAGTTTTGATTATAAATAACTACGAGTAAGCGACAGGGTTGGTAAAGTTAGTACAATTGTACCATTTTTGGTATAAGTTGAACCTGAAAATTACAATAATACACAAATGGCTCATTTGGTACAATTTAAAGATGTTCCCATGTTTCGCTTTGCGGACTATTTTAAATGCAAACTATTCCTCTCATTTCAAAAACTTAAAACCGATTTCATTATCTATTATAATTTTAGGTTGGAATACCTAATTTTAAATTAGGTTTACAGGTAGGCTGGAAGTATAAGAGTGGGCTTGCAAAATGGTCGCCTTTTGTTAGCTGTGAGAGTAATATAATAATGGATAGTGATTTGGGGTATAGTTGGGATAGTTAAGTAAATGAAAGCAGCTATTGAAGCAGATGTGTTAAGATAATGTGGAATATTTTGTTCGCAAAATATGGGTAATTTACTGCAACAAATTTTTTTCAGTTTTTACCTTTCTCTTAAAAATCATTGCCCCAGTGTATTAGAGCGATCTTTTAATGTTTTTACTTTTTGCGAAGAATCGACACACAGCGCATACTCTTCATCATAAAAATTCCACATTATTTTGACTACTCTTCCTATTTTTAAAAATATAGATTTAAGTGAAATAGATATTTTAAAATTTTGATAAAATTTCATGAAAATAAAAAATACAATTTCAAATCTAATTATAAAGATTGTAACAAAATTATGTTTATTTTCACCATGATTAAAAAATCTACCTAACATACAAAATGTATTTAGTACAATTTGAATTCAAAAACAACAATTTTAGAAGCCAGTTTGTACAGTTTTAAAATTTAATTTAACATAGCTGGTAAGCAGTGTTTTCAAAAGAGCATTTCTTTTTTCATTAAGCAAAAAGTTCGGTGTTAAAAAAATAAAATTTGTTTACTTCACACGCAGTATTGTCGCATAACAGCTGATGTTCACACTCACGTTAATGAATTGGAGCTACAATTAAAAAGAAAAAGGCAAAAAAAAATGTGTGCATTGTTTACACCGTTTGAAGTTAGCATTCTGCCGATTGAGGTTCCGCTAATGAAACTAATAAAAGAGTGCCTCCATAGGCTGCTAGTTGCGGTTTCGATTCCCATCATGCGAGCCAGAAGCTTCACAGAAAAAAATATATATGGTTAAACATGCCAGTACATTTTACGTTGTCACAATTGTTGGTAACACTGCCCACCAGGGCTGCCAGTTCAATTTAAGAAAAAATCGTCAATTTTCCGATAAAAATAAAAACAGCAAAAAGAGGATGTCTTTAACTATTTTTTTGTTCATATTTTTGTTTAAATGCAATCAAAAAAATCATAAGAGGTTAATTTAGACATACATACATATTTAGGGCCAAATTCATAAAAAATATTTTCGTTTTATAAAAGGTTTATGAAACAAATTTTCATACAAAATTTGTTCAATAAACGTTTCATAAACCAAAAATATTTTTTATGAATATGGCCCTTAATGTGTACTGAAATCAAAACATTTTCTTATGTTTTAAACACATAGAAGACAGCGGCTATACAACTACAAATTCCGTTGGCTCAATTGTCGCAGTGTAGTCATCTATTGCGTAAACTCTGACATTGTTGTAGAAATACATACATATTTTACTCCTATAAAATAACTTTTCAAAAAATAAATATTTTTTCAAAACATTTGGCATGTAAATGAATTTGTAATTTTGAAACATTTTCTTTTGTTGAAAAAAAAAAAACAATTGTCGCATACAAAAATATAAAATTCCCTAATTTGATTACAGCCATAATGGTGGTCGTGTGTAGCTTTGATGACTTCAACATAATCGTTTTACTATAAATGTATATATTTTATGGTACAAGGTAGCGTGATGTCTATGTGTTTAGTGCATTTAATTAAATTTAAAATTTTTATACCATAAATTCTACTAATAAAATGTTTGGGAGTTATCAATCCTCTCAAAACTGGAAGTTAATAAAAAAAAATACTTAAAGAATCGTACACATAATATTAGTAAGCGAACAAGCCCTTTTTGACTTTAATTACCACAATTTTTTAAATCGTTGAAACCAAAAATTCAGAACTTTGTATATTAAAACTCTCATATTTTTAGCGTTGTAAAAAATCGTCATTTTTACAGAAAAAATCGTCAAATTGGAATTTGTTTGACCAAAATCGTCAATATGATACGGCCTTATGTATTATGTTTGTTTCGTTTCCGATTTGGTTACACACTCGAATTTGAGGTTTTCGTCTGGACTAGCATTTTCGGTTGGTATCTCGACTAACATATTTTAGTCGTCTTTTTTCGCTTCGTGAATTTTTAAACATTTAATAGCTTCGCTTAAACTTGGAATATTTCCCCACAATTTTGGTTTTTGTGATTGAGGAAACTGGGATGTTCTACTGTCGGAAATCAAACTGATACATTTTATGATAATTTAGAGGGCTTATGCTGCTGCCAAATTTGCTGTTGTCGCTGATGGTGCTGCTGTAAATGGTTTCATTCCCCTTGCTGCTAGTTGTTACTAGCTGACTCTTTTACTCGTTCGTCATTAGCAAGAGAGCGTGCTCACCAACGAATACAAGTTCAGTTTTGATGGCTTTATGAGCGATCTCATAACCTCCTTAAAGCCATCTGTTTCTGACAAGTAACTACGTTTGAGTATTGAGGGCTCAAAAAAGGTTCAAATACTGGATACTTGGCACCAACTACTCAATATTTTAGCCATCACAACAATGAATTTCTTGCATACAATGATGTGCTTATGAGTGTATAATTAAAACTAAATTTAAGTAAAACAAACATTTGCTGTTTTTGTACTAATGAAGACAAAACGAGGGGAACTCTTAACTTAAGAAAGTCCGAGATAAGCAACATGACCATAACGACTGAAATTACAAAAAATGGATACTTTGCTATATTTGGCTAAAATAAATTGATAGATATTGACAAAATAAATAACTGAGCTTAGATCTTAAATCCTTTATTTTTTTACTTCTTTTTCAAATTTAATTTCTACGAAAATTGTCTATTATTGTAATTTTTTAATATTTGTCTTTAAAAATACCGTAATTTAAGCATTGGTGGTTCAGTGGTAGAGTGCTCGCCTGCCACGCGGGCGGCCTGGGTTCGATTGCCGGCCGATGTAGCACAAGATTTATTTTTGTTTCTAAAGATATCTACATATATAATTTACCTTTGTACAACAATTATATTACAGTGTTGGGATCTGACAATGTTTAAATTGTACCGCCCCAATGATAATGTACTAAATCTACATCAATTGTACCAAAATTTGGCATTTAGTAAAAAAGCAAATAAGACATACATACATACATGCATACATACATACATACATACATACATACATACATACATACATACATACATACATACATACATACATACATACATACATACATACATACATACATACATACATACATACATACATACATACATACATACATGCAGTAGCTCGACATTAAAATAGGACAAATCAAAATATTTATGATATTTGACCTTGATTCCTTGAATTTATGTTTTTGTGTTACGTATTTACTAACAATATTTTTTCTTAATCCAATAGAGTATTTCTGGAAGAAGAAAGGAATTATTTTGAAGAGTCGTCCAATTACCAATAAAGACCTTACGATTTCTCACTAGAAAAAAATGGAAAATTATATCAGCCAAATGCTGCTGGAAACTAATTGAGGCGATGCAAAAACTTTCAAATGCAAAAACTTTCAGCAAAAAGGTCCTACAAACTAAATTACCTATCAAAGGTTATCAAAGTAAATAACAAAAAACCTAAACATAATCAAGAATGATGCAATTTTTACTGTAAGAAAAAAATACTGATTAAATAAAAAATTTAATAAATAAATTTTAGATCAAATTGTACCACAAAAGCATGAAGTGTACTAGCGTACCACTGATCTTTCGATTGTACCAAATTTGATACAATTTTACCACAAATCCCAACACTGTTATATTATATAATTTCTGATTACAATTAAAAATGTTGTACAAATTACAATAAAAACCATTCGCCCGAGCAGGGACTTGAACCCTGGACCCTTGGATTAAAAGTCCAATGCTCTACCGACTGAGCTACCCGGGCTTATAAAATATGTGTGATAGTTTGGTACCTTAAAAATAGCTGCATTCAAGTAAGTAAGTAAGTAAGTAAGTAAGTAAGTAAGTAAGTAGCAAATTGTAAGGAAATAATTCTCATTTGTGAATTCTTTAATTTCTTTTGTTTGTTTTTAATGATACGTCTTCATGTTTGCTCGAATATCAAAATCATTCAAAAGTGTATTTCTATATTGTAGTATTATTTACCTACTTGTTTATTAACATATTTTATCTGAAGTTAACTTAAAATATTATTATATACATATGTACATATAACATAAGCATTCATACAAAATATTATTTAAAGCAACAGGATAAAATTGCTTACAAAAAGAGAATCAATAATATAAGACATTTTAAAATGACATAATTAATAAAACGTATCCACGAACCAAAATGCCGTTATTCAGGCATCGGTGGTTCAGTGGTAGAATGCTCGCCTGCCACGCGGGCGGCCCGGGTTCGATTCCCGGCCGATGCAGTAAAATCTTTTTACAAATTTTTGTTGATTTTGATGATAAAAATTTCTTGTGTTTCAGAATGGTTCCGCGCTACACAAGTTGCTAATGCAGCTACTTCCAGGGGATCTCCGGTATCTGCTAACGTTAGTGCTCCCCTGTTGGCTTCAAAACACATTTTATACAGAATTGAAATTATTAATATTAATCTGAAACATAAATGAGTTTATGCTAAATGAAAGTTTTGAAAAACAAATTTTATGGCAAGGGATATGGACGGATTTTCAATATGTACCCGTACGTTTAATTTTTTGTCTTTTACAGTGATTATCTTTGTAAACAATAATGGCAATTCGCCGTAGCAAATTACAATGCGGAGCAACTTAAAACATTTTATTAGCAAAATGGGTACGATGAGTCCATATTACAAGTGGATGAGGTGAGAGCAACAACGCCTTTTAAATACAACTTAAAATTCTTTAATGTTTCACATGCAACTAATTAAAATCAATTCTAAAATTTTTCTGTCTTTATTTGAAAACTTTTAATTATATCTGATAGTATAAAGGTTCAAGTGGGCCACTCTCTAAGATTATAGGCAATTCAAATATAATATAAAGCCTGTTCGATTGTCATATTAAAAATGTTTCAAAATCTTACATATCCACGCTTGTATCAAATAAATTAGTCAAGTGCGAGTTAGACTCACACACGTAGGGTTCCGTACTATGTTTAGTACAACTTTGAAAATTGAAGTTGTTTTTTTTCATGTCTTATGAGTCACCCTTTAATTTTAAAACTAAATTCATAATTGCATCACTGTTGGAACACCCTTTAAATTTTAGCAATTTTTGTTATAGCGGCCATGGTAATACACTATCTATAAAAATATACATGCGCCTACCTATTGCGTTTAAAGAAAAAAGGTAATATACGTGAAAAACATGTCATTGATGGAACACCCTTTAGAAATTAGTAATTGTTACAGCGGCCGAAGTACAACATCTGCTGTAAACATTTTAAGAGTCTACATATTATAGTTCAAAAAATAAGGCCATTTACGTACAAATAATGTCTCTGTCGGAACAACCTTTAATTTTGTTATTTGCTATGGCGTCCATGGCAATTCTCTTTCTATGAAAATATCAAGAGTCTACCTTTTTCTATTAAAAAAATACGTTACTATACCTGAAAAACATGTCACTGTCAGAACACCCTTTAATTTTTAGTATTTGTCATAACGGCCATGGCTAAACATCTTCTATATAAATTGGAAAAGTCTACTTATTACGGTTCAAAAAAATGTCGTTTTACATGCAAAAGACGTCACTGTCGGAAAACCCTTTAAATTTTTTTTGTTTTTATAGGCGTCATAGTCATACAGGTTTTGTGAAAATTTCAAGAGTCTATCTATTATGGTTAACAAATAAGTCAATGTTTATGCAAATCACGTCACTGTCGGCACACCCTTTAATTTTTACTATTTGTTATAGTGGCCATAGTAATACACTCCTAATAATACACTCCTGTGAAAACTTCAAGAGTCTACCTATTATCGTTCAAAACTTAGGCCATATACATACATGCAAATCACGTCACTATCGGAACACCCTTTAATGTTTAGGTTTAATATCGTATACTTGCTTATAACGCGAACATAGATTAAATTACTGTCTGCAAATTTTAAGAGGTTGGCTTCTATAGCTCCAAAAATAAAGACATAAAGGCAAATAACACGTCGCGTTAGGAACACCCCGTAAGTTTTAGTATTTGTTGCTATAGCGGCACAGTTATACACCTTCTGTGAAAATTTCAAGAGTATACCTATTATGGTTCAAAACTTAGGCCTTATACATGCAAATCACACCACTATCGGAACTCCCTTTAATTTCTAAGTTTATTTTTTATACTTGTTTATATGGCGTACTAAGTTTTAATTACTGCTTGCATATTTTTAGTGTATTCTTCCTACAGTTGAAGAAAAAATCACATATTCGTAAATAACACCACTCTATCGGAACACCCTATAAGATTAAGTATTTGATAATATAGCGGCCACAGCTATATATAATTTGTGAAAATTTCAAGAGTCTACCTATTACGGTTCCAGAGGTAAAAGGCGCTGACAGACGGACAGACATTGTAGCGAAAACAATAGGGTTACGTTTTTACACTTTGTGTACGGAACCCTAAAAAACGAAAGATAACCATACAACTTTTTTAAGCAGACAACTATTTCAAATGTTTTCTTTGATTCAAGGTTCTGGCCAAAAAACGATATAGAGAGAAGGTAAAAAAGGGTTTCCCCAGCCTTAAGCACATATTGAGTCATACATACAAATGGTTTAGCATTTAATATTTTTGTTGTATTCATTTTCCTTATGCCGGTTACCAAATACACAACAACAAAGTAGCCAACAGCAGTTTGCATGAGTAGGAAAAAGGCATAAACGTGACAACCAAAAATGTCCACAACAGCAACAACTCTTACACTATATAGTTTATTGACATTTACTTGTGAGTCAGTCAAAAACTTTTAACCATGTTTTTTCCCTTCTTATTTTAGCCAAAATACAAAAAAATTGTTATAAAAGCTTTGGGCTAAAAATAAATCATGTTCTGTAAATGTACAAGGATGTATTTACACTGTTAGGCGATATTTGTTTATATTATGGACTAAATTAATGCATATTTATGTATTTTATTGTTTTTATTACCGTGGTTCAGCATTTATGGCATGACTTCGGCTTGGCGTCGACAACACAATACGATGATGTTTTGTGCCGACGGGATTAAATTGGTATTTCCTTTGTCAACGTCAGCATTTATCGATGACGTTTTATTTTTAATTGGTATTTTATAAGAAAATGTGACGTCGAAATTTTTTTGTGTCTAGGACGATTTTGTCGTCTTGGTTTTTATAAAATGATGTTTCACAAAATTCAAAATGGAGAAAATTTAAATAACAAGTTCGAAGCAATTAGGAAAATTATTTGAAGAAATGAAGCTTAATAAAATTAACAAGAGTTTAACTACAGGTCTGACGAGCCTTGTAATTTAGGGTAAACTCAGATACTTTACTTAATTGTGAATAAAATTAAAATTTGTGCATCGATTTTGATGAAATATAGCTCATTTTATTTCTAAAATATGCAGATTTATAAATAATGACAAATACTCTTAATTTTTGTGGTTTTCAATTTTTATTAATTTTCAAAACAACATTTTTTTGAAATAGCAATAGGCTTCTAAAGAGGATGTACTGTTGCATTAAATGCCCTTGGCCCTCTAAGAAAATCGCAAGATGGGTGGCAAAAGGTGTGGATGTAAAGAACCTAAATAAAGGAAATTCTAAAAAAAAAACTAACGAAAATTTGATTACCGGTCTGGCTGGGAAAGAAAAAAATGATTTTCAGAACAGAAATCTTTTCAGTGTGTTCGAAATTCCAGAGAGTGCATTGGAAGTAGAATCAATCAAAAATATTGAAACTTGCACTGTGGACCAAAAGAAATTCAAAGTGTATCCGGACCAGCCAGTCAACATTCAACTCCAATTAATACTTTTCTGCAAAAAGAAAAATATTATAGTTCAAAAAACAAACGAAAACCAACTGACCGCCAGGAATTGCTGAAAATACATGGCATTGAACTAGCCAAACTGTTAGGAGAAATCTCAAATTCATTGATACGAAAAACATTTTTTTTAAATTTATTTATATTTTTATTTTATAAATTTTTTAAAACATTTTAGTTGACTCAAATTGTCGATAATCCGTCGACGTCGTCATAACACTGTTAGGGAATACCAAATTGATGACGACGTCGATACAAAGTGATGTAGCCACAAAAGTTACGACGATGTCGACGACGCCAAATAGAATAGGGGTGAATGTTATCGATAAGCCTTCGATTTCGTCATAAGACTATTAGGGAATACCAAATTATAAGTGAATTGATAACGACGTCAATGTCAATGTCGATACAAAGTGATGTCAACAGTGACGACGATGTCGCCAACGCCTAATAAAATAAGAGTGGACTAGCATGCAATTCGTGCATGATAAATTTGGCTTGTTGACAGATATTTTAAATTCCTGATTGACCTGAAGTGAGTCAATTATATTTTTATTAATAAGAAAAATTTTGTGATATATCTCTGCTACCCACTTGATTTAACTCTATTAAAGAAGATTAAAGATGAGACATAAAATATTACACCACATATTGCTATCAACTCTAAATGGGTATACATGGAGTAAATTTAAGACCAGTTATTGCTGATGGTTTTCTTCTGGTTTAAACATTTGTAATATGGCCATTTAACTTGTCTGCCAGTTGCAACAAAAATCAATCGGTCAGTGTCACAAATATTTTGCAACAACTGGCCACTTAACCACCAATAATTGTCATATTAGCCAATTGCATCAAACCAAACAACTATTTATTGTTCAATAGCAGCTAAAATGAAAACCAATATTTATGCAACAGCATTTTCAACACCCCATCATGAGTCTGGTCTGTCAATCCATTTTCAAATAACTTGTTAGCAAATCAATTGATGTGTGATGTGAGTGTGTGTGAGTGAGTGTGGTCATTATTGTAAACTTGGCTTAAAAATTAATTAATACAATTTCTAAGCAAATAACATGTATTTTTTCTGTAACGTTTACGATGACTTAAGTCCAACAGCAACAAAAACCACATAATTATTTTGTTAGCAAGTCGTATGAAAAGAAATAAAAAGAGAAAAAGAAAAAGAAATATCAAAAGAAGGTGATAAAACCAAAGAAAACTGGAAGAAAAGTAACCAACAAATAATTGATGCAAACAAACGAACCGTTGTTACCGTTAGCAAAAAAAAATGTCAGTTTAGCCAGTTTTAAAGTTGGCAGACCAACAAAAACAACAAATATCAAAGTAACATAAACACGAATCGTACCGCTGAATCGTACCAGTCATTAGTAGAATGAATGGCAAAAAACATTATACATAATTGCCGTTTGCATTTCGTTTTAATTTTCCAAACTTTTTTATTTCAATTTCAATGGCTTTCTGATATGGAAGTGTGTCTGCCACTGCTACTGCTGAAAATGTTAAATAGAAAAAACCATATTTGGTTTTTCTTATATTTGCTTTTGTCTTTCTTTTAAAAAACATAAATTATTATTTTTATTTATTATATTTTTTTTTTATATTTTTCATCTCATTTGTGCATTAAACCTGATCAAAGGCCATAAAATAAAATATTTACAATCGTAACGCATTGTTTCTTTGGTTTCTTATGAAAATTAAAATGATTCATCATTGGAAAAGAAATAAAAATTATTTTAATTACACAATTTACGATCATATAGAGTTGCCAAACTTGCTCAACACGCCACGCCCTCTTGACGAGTTTTTTTTGCACGGCAGAGTAGGGAACAAAAGTATGTAGATTACGTCTCGAGCGCATTTTCCGTCTAGACATAATTTTCTGTTTGTCGTCAATGAATGTTTCTTTGTTAAAATATTTTATTAACAATGTAATTCCACAAAGTAAAAATACAAATCAAATACAAATTTTAATGAATTGGCTATTTGGAAGTAACGAATTCATATTTTGTCATTATTTTAAAACAGCGCCATCTCTTGCTCAACCGTGTTTAAAATATTCCACTTTCAAAAATAAAACATGCCGTAAAGTATGCAGTACCCTTAAATCGGTAAAAAAAAATCGGCGAACTTTCACTGATTTTCCTCCACTTTCTCTTGGAAATAAGATATTTTTGTGGAAAAAAAAGTATTTTATATTGGAATCAGGATAATAAGGTACCCCCTCGCAAAATTTTGTTAAAATCCATCGAGTAGTTTTTACGTGATGCGAACACAAAAAGAGAAAGACAGACAGGAAATGAGTTACTATTTTATTATATGTATATATTATCTTAAAACAACATTGACATAATCGTTTTAAGAGTAAATATTTCCACATGTTCTAAATAAGCCTATGCCGAGTAAAACTTCATTGCTTGAGATTTTACAAAATCAAACTGGAACAAAACAAACTGCGCTGAGCTAAATTGTTAGAAATCGGGTTTAATAAAATTAAAAAAAAAATATTTTGTACTATTTTTATAGAAATTGAATGCGTTCTTGTAAAATAATTCTATTTTTAGTAAAGAATTCCCTCACTTCCTGGTGCAAATTATTCTGCGAATGACATTTTTTTCGCAAAAATTAGTAGAGCGATAGAAACAAAATAATACATTTATCATTCATAAAATGTGTTAGTTTGTCGAAATGCCATATCAGCCTATACGAGTGGTCCGATATTTAAAGTGGGCGTGGCACTTCCCATAAAAATTATATTATATTACTTGGGAAGTATAATGGATAGAATCTTGAAATTTTGTACAAGTAACCACTTTATTTTTTTGCTTAACGAAAAACAGCCTGAATTGAAAAAGTGGGTGTGGTACATCCTATATAAAGTTAAAAATTATTATGGTGTACCTATGGAATTGTAACACGTACAGTGCTGGAATTTCGTACGAATAAACACCCAGTTAATCTGCATAGTCGAGGAAAAAATGGCTGGATTGGAACAGTGGGCGTGGTATAGTATAGAAGTATTTACCTATATCTAGAGAACCTATATCTAGAAAACTACATGAGCCACACTCTCTAAATTTAACATAGGCTACTCTGAGCATAACATGCGTTTTTGAATTAAGGATTCGCTATACTTTTACTTACAAATGATATTTTTTTGAAAATGGCGTAGAGAAGCACCCCTCGGATCACACAGTATTATTACACTTACTTTTTTTCTTTTATTGACAGACTAGCTGTGCCCGCCATTTCGTAAGCGTCCTTGCAATATTTTGTTCTATTGTGCTTTGAAAGCAATCCACACCAAAAACCCTAACTCATTTAATTCCGTCTTAAACTATGCTTCAGTTATGGTTATGTATATACATTATAAAACAGCGCCATCTGTTAGTGGTTAGTGCTCAGTTATGGTTTATGTATTTACTTTACCACTAAAATAGCTGCATACGTTCACTGCTTTTTCTCCACTTTCTCTTGGAAATAAGATATTTAAAAAAAAAACTACCCTATATTGGAATCAGGATACTAAGGTACCTCCTCACAAAATTTTGTTAAAATCCATGCCGTAGATTTTAGGTGATGCGAACGCAAACAAAATCAGACACACAGACAGACGGAAATGAGTTGCTATTTTTTTTTATATGTATACAGATGTCTCTTACGTTATTACTCATGCATTTTTTAATACAACATGCTTGCTGCGCTTAAAAACGAGTTTTTCATAATCTTTTATATTTGGCAACACTCTAGCATTTTGTAATAGACACAAAGCCGTAAATGCACTAAAGTTGAGCACAAGTATTTCTTATAAATTTTTGTTTATTGTCATGCATGATTTCAATGTTGTAACATTGATTTTGGTGACCATTTTTTCATTTGTTGTCATGCATACAATTCAATTTTAATAATATTTTATGGTTATTTTATTACAGCCAATTGAAAAATTTATTTGCTTATGGTTATCAAATCATCACGAAGATCATGCGATCACGTCACAGGAACTTTTATTGTTTGCTTCAGATGCGCTCAGCAATAATGGGATGAAAAAGAAACCGGACATACAAATAGTCTATTGGAAAATAAATTCATTTTAAATTAATTCAAGTTTATCTGTTAAGAAAATGCAAGTTAAATTTATAAGAATCTGAATATGGTAATTAAATATTCATTAGTGTTTAATTAAATTATTTATTAATTTAAAGGCATATTGTTAAATAGAATTAATTTCGTGGGACATTTGAGATCTAGTTTTTAGATTTGAAATGACTTCACTTCAATAACTGGTCGCATGAGCCAATCAAAGCTGCGATCTATTTTGCAATATTTACGGGGCCATGCATGTAACTTATTTGGAAATGGTGTTAAAGAGGGGAGAATAATGGTGATTGAAAAAATGTACTCACACAAGATTCGCACTACGTGCAGACTCATGTCCTCATATTCGAAAAATAACCAAATGATACCTCAAACATGCGGAAACGAAATACCTTGACATACATCTTGACCGCCTAATCTGGAAAAGTTACATATTTATAAGTCAAATTAACACAAATAAAATGGCTTGTTGGCAAATTGCATTGATTGCAGAATTCAAATAAAAACAATGTGTCTACCACTATGGACTATAGTCATAACTCTTTTTTAGGATATGAAGGCTATTCAAAGTGCAACAACACACCGGACTAAATCGCTATTCCAGCGATGTAGGTATAAATCACAAGCTCCACGAAGGGCCTCGCCATTAACTGCTTACAAAGCTTTGAGGAAATTCCTGTGGGCCGACCGGTTCTCGTGCACCCACTAGTTTAAAGACTGGTCAGATCTCGAAGATTCTTTTTTTCCAGTTTCAGGCCCCGTTGAAGCCTCTTGGAATGGAGCCCCTATATACCCTAAAAGCAGTAGCATCAAGGAATTAGAAATAAGTAAGACAATATGCCCAACGGGGGCCTTAAAAAATTTTAGTGTTATAGTATTCAGTTATGGTATATTAAAAACTAGAACTTTCCCAAAGATCTAAACGAGCCATTACTTACAACCGAAATCGCGAAACTTAAATTACATCCAAACCTAATGGCTCGTGAAATCCTCAACGACCATGTTAAAACTTGCTTAAAAAGGAGCAATATTTGGCGAACACCTGGCAGATGAGCTGGGAAAACGTATGTAATAGCTAAGGCATCATCCAGCATACTCTCCACATTTGGTGCTTGCAACTATTACCTGTTTTCGAATTTCCATAAATTGATAGAGTCCAGCTTTAGAATTAAGTATTTTTGATGGAAGGACTTTCCAACTGGATTACCTACTTAATGATTTTAACAAGATGTCAGACTAAAATATAAAATTATTGGGAATAGATTATGTAATGGGAATTCCCAGAAAAAGCTATAAACAATTTCCCGGGAAACGGGAAATTGCAAGTCCTCTAAAAACAGCCTGTCTCGACAAATATAAGAAACAAGAATATGGTCGCGTTTAATTCATGATAGATTAATTCATGTAGAAACAAGATAAGTATGGTTGAAATGATTCAATCGTTTCTTAAATCGAAGAACGCAATTTAAAAAAGTGTGATAAATTTTAATTGCGCAGAGCGGTGGGTTCAAGAATATGTTCAGATTTTAGAAAATTTAGTGACCGTGTTAAATCCCATTAAAGATGCAGTAGAGGCCTTGAGACACAGGGGCACATATTTGTTAACAACAGATGTTATTATTCAGACCCTCTCAGAGCAGCTTTTGGCTATTAAAACCGATGGTTGAAAAGAAAAATAAACGAACGAACGGATGATAAAACTTTTGCGATCCTTAGGTATTTATAAAGTGGTGAAATTGCTAATGTGCCAAAGAATGTCATAAAACTTTATTCAGCACAATTGTTCAACAGATTATAAAAGCCACTCGAATCTGTAGAACCGTCAACCAGCAGTTGTGTTGTTAACGTAATGGAACCGACTTTTAAAGAGAGACTTTCGCAACAAAAGCAATGAAAAGAATGACCAGTGATTTGTTAAACTCATTTTGTTAAACTAACAGGTCTAAAATCATATTTTGTAACAAAATAATTATTGAAATAATATTTTTCTGTATTTATAAATATTTGTTATATCTTGTTATTTCTGTCACCTTAATTGTTTTTAAGTTTTATAAACTGTTAATATTGTTACGAAAGAAGAATTTATTCATTATAAGCTCTGAACAACAATACTCTCGAACAACAACAACAACATTAATGGTTTATTTTCTTACAATGATGGAAGAAAGAAACGCCTCATACAAACATTCGCATTTACGCATACAGATTAAATAAACACTCTTCTGTTAAATACGCAGCCGCATACATAAATACAAGCATAACAAATAAGCAGCCACACATACAGGTAAGAAGAAATAAATAGCCACACATACAGGTATAAAGAAATAAACAATCACACAAACAGAAAACAAGAGCAATAACAATCGAACCTGCCAGACCTGTCTGGAATAGAACATTCTGGTGCTTTTAAATCACCTATATAAGTGAATCGTGCTGGCAAGTAGTATGGCAGTATTAATTTAAAAGTCAAAGAGTTAAGTTGTCGAATTTTAAGAGTGTTTAACAGTTTGCTGTATTTTTGAACAGTGGTGTTAAATAAATAAAGTGACTTACAGTAAAAGTAATAACTGTGTGTATTTATTTTGCAATTAAAAGAACCCAACGTAAAGTAAAAACGTAACAATATTAATAAAATTATGAATTTTTAAATACTGTTTCGGTAAATAAAGTTATTTTCTTTAAGAGCTGTTTTCCCGAATATTTTTTCCCGCTTCCCGGGAAATGAAAAAGTCTGGGAAATCCCAAACCCTAAATGTTACCCACAAAATGTAATGCAAACAATTTTTTTTTAATATTAAGTAATTAATTTTGAATTAATGTTTTTTCGTAATAATAGAAATAGAATAGAATATTCTTGTTTAAGCTTTTGATTGAATTTTTAATTGTTGTTCACAGCCACCAGACTGCTATTCTATACATACATATAATAAAACCGTAACTCATCATCCTGTCTGTCTTTCTGTCTAAGTTCGCATCACGTAAAAACCACTGGATAAATTTTAACAAAATTTTGTGAGAAGGTACCCTAGTATCCTGATTCGAATATAGGATACTTTTTTCCCGCAAAAATATCTTACTGCATACTTTTATGCATCTTTTATTTTTGAAATCGGTTGCGCAACAGATGACTCTGTTTTAAAAAATCGACAAAATATGAATTACTTACTGCCAAATTGCCAAATGAATAAAATTTATACTTGATTTTAATTTTAACTTTGTGCAATTACATTGTTATTAAATACACCTTTTAAAGAGCTTTACAATAATTTTTTGAATTATATATCAATTTTAGAATATTATCCAGGGATGGGTAACTTTATATAAATTAAATACTTATGCGTGAAGCACTAAAAAAGTAAGAGTCTTAAAATTTGGTGTGGATTACTTTCAGGACGCACACAACATGTGTGGGCACAGCTAGTCCTCAATAAATGCCGTGATAAAGCAAACATTCTTTATTTTGTATCAGTTTAAAGCAATCCTTAAATTTAATAAATAAATATCATTTCTCTTGTTAGGAAACCTTGTCATACGTTCTTTATTACAAACAATAACTTGAATATTATATTACTAAAACTAATTTCTTTCCAAAGATGTTCCCATTTAAACACTTGTTAACAATTAAATATTTTCAAACCTTCTTAGTTTAGTTACAATTTGTATTTTGAGTTTCACTGAATAATTTCTTACCTTGACCTCAATACAGAAATAACTGTTTTAGGTAAGAACACGTCGTATGAAAGCCTCACATTTTATCGAAAATCAACAATGGAAATAAATTTAAATAAACTCCCACCTATTAAACCAATAATTAAACGCTCTTAACATACAACAAAAACCAATTTCTATAACCACAAAATTGAGTTCGAAAAATATACATTTTTTGGTTGTTTGCTTTGTAAGGTGCGGGACAAAATGATAAGGTCACTCACTTATTTTTAGATCAGTTAAAAAAATAATACAAGACGAATAGAATGACACCATTCTCAAAAATACTTCTTGCTCAATTGTTGGTGATGAAATTCGTCAGGCAGTTTACTGCCGCATAAGCGTTTCCTTTTACAAGAGTACATAATTTTTAGTATTAGGATCAAGCTCACAAATTTAAATCAACTTTCGGGATAAAACACTGCGATTTATTAAATTGATTTCAGTTTTCGAAATATACCCCAATAAACAAAATTGACAAAGTTGCTCGTAATATGTATATAATCATATGTATATAATCACGGGGTGGTAAAATAAAAAATGCGAAAATCCACAATTATCTTTAAATTGTTTATAATCTGATTAACAGTTTCAAAGATATCGAAAAAGTTTTCATCAAAAAATAAAAATATTCTTCATACAAACTAATTGTTGAAGTAAGGCTAAGTTTGTTTTATTCTCTCCAAATTGACTACGTTCTCCCCAACAGGTGAAAGCTGATTGACTACAATTCTTCTCGTATTCTATTATATTAGTCAAATATACAATGTTTACAACTAACCACCACCTAAAGTAGATAAATACCAAAAACAATCCCAAAAACCCATAACATTCTGATAACGTCTAAAATAAATTTTTCTATTTTTTTAATGATTTACATTCAGGTATGTGGTGGAAAACGATCGATTTGAAAACGATTGCTTTCAAAGCGTGTGGTAAATTTCGATTGATTTTGAGAATTATTTTTGAACCTATATTTTAACATTTAGGTTTTAAAAGTATATCAGAAGATAAAAATCAAACAATAATGAGTAATTAAGACAAAAATGATAAAAATATTTAAAAATTAGTTTTAACAAAACAACAAAATCATTTTAAAATCGATTCGTTTTAAAAATCGTTTTCCATCACATACCTGATAATTTATAATAAAAAAATTCTTTCAACTTAGAGAGAATTAATCGAACTTAAGCCTTACTTCAAAATTCCATTTGTATGCTAATAAATCTGTGGCAAAAAGGAAAAAGTGCTTAAGTCTGATTTTTAAGTTTTGTACCAGACCAATTTTAAACTTTAAAATTAATTTCTTTTTTAAATAGCTTATCTTAAAACTTTACATAAGAGAGTCAAACGTATGTTTTGGAAAAAACC
Source organism: Phasia obesa (assembly GCA_949628195.1). NCBI lineage: Eukaryota > Metazoa > Arthropoda > Insecta > Diptera > Tachinidae > Phasia > Phasia obesa. Next base: position 38,200,733 of record OX451219.1, read on the forward strand.
TTATATCTACCAAAAGTACGCAGGCATTGCAATAAATAAGTTGTGAAAGAAGTTTTTATGCTTTAAAAAAATAACTTAGTAGTTTCCTAAGCTTCTTTCCAAATGCAATTAGGCATTTAAAAAAGATAAGCAGATAGTAATTTCGCTGTAACTTCCTGAAAAATGGTACAAAATAATTGAAAATTTGCACATGGGTACTTTGGATTACGGAGATTACCCTTTGCCAGTAACTAAAATTTTGCTTAAGTCGACTTAAGCACTTATTCCTTATTGCCACAGAAATATGTAGTTCAACTAATAAAATTTAAATATTCAATATTATTCATTCTAGGTTTTAGCTTTTTATTTTCCGAAGATCATAAAATAGAAAATGATTAAAATACCCTTCCTTTCCGCGAGCTTGTAGGTGAATTTCCTTCAAAATAAACAAGTCATATCCTTAAAACCGATGCACAATTTTTGATTTCTAACAGAACTAGCGGTGCCCGCGACTTTGTCAAAGTCCTAGCAATAATATTTTGTTTTAAACACAATGTCGAAAGAATTCTTTCTTTCGTACAATTACATTTAAAACAAAAACAAATTCAAAACATTTTTTTTTTATTTTGAAAGTAATTGTACGAAAGAATGTACGAATTCTTTTGACATTGAGAAACTGGCAGTAAGACTCTTACTTTTATAATACCGCAGATAGGTTTTCGGGAAAACCTTTAGGTAGTTACTCAGGATATTGTTATACAGGTTTTAAATAAAACTCTATTACAGGGTTCCGTAAATAGTATGGAATATTTTCTGTTTACAAATATAAAAGGTGCTGCCAAGTTTTCAGTATTATTAAATGGATAAAATTGCGTACTTTGACTCTTTATCTCTATTTTCTCTTGGAAATGAGATATTTTTAAGGGGAAAAAGTATCCTATATTTGAACGAAGGTACCTACCCACACAATTTTATTAAAATTCATCCAGTAGTTTTTACAGACAGCCAACAAATATTTAAAAAATTGTTGTTTTGTATTTCATAACGATTAAGGCCAGACTTCACTATCCTATACAATCGTACGATTTAATCAACCAAAAATATGACAAAATTCTGTCCTACTTTAAAAATCGTTTTAAAATGTCGTTGTAGATGCCACACTATCATACAAAAGATTATCGAATCGTACGACTTGTCAAAAAGTGTGTCACACACATACATTTCTAAGCCAGACTAGCATACTTTTTGAGCACATATGCATTTTTTGACAGATGGCCTTTAGAAGCGGTGCCCAGCAGATAAAACTAAAAGATATTTGATGTACAGACATGGTGCTGTTCTAGGTTCATTATAGACTAGCAGTGCCCGCCAATTCGTCAGCGTTCTAACAATATTTTTTTTTTTTCATTTTGCTTTTAAGACTCTTACTTTTATACTGCTACAGATATGGTTTATGTATTTACTTTATGTCGATGTACCCATCCCTGAGTAACTACTTTGTATAAATTTCTATAAAATTCTAAAGTTATTGATGGATTGTAAATAGTGTTTAAAATTTCCCGCTCCTAAAAATAAAAAGTGCTGCCAAGTTTTTCGTGTCATTAAATCAGCGTACCTTCTGTATTTTATATTGGAAATGAGACATCCTAAAGTATCCTATATTTGAACCGAGGTACCAAGGTACCTTCTCACATAATTTTGTTAAAATTAATCCAGTAGTTTTTACGTGATGCGAACACAGACAGACAGACAAGCGATAAAAATTCCAATAATTGTTGTTTAGTATTCCATATCGAATTATATCTTTACCAGCAACTAAAATTATAGAAATGTTTAAAAGATTAAATGACGGTAAAAAATCACACACTTGCTTTTCATGATATAACGGTATATAGCGAAAATTATCAATTTAAAAAGCAAATAACCTTTTTTGAAAATTCAGCGTTTCAACTAACCAGAGAAATAACTTTCACTCGCATTGACTTGTGTTATTAGTTTTGGCCGTATCTTAGAATTTATTTTACTTTTTAGAAATTTATGATTTAACTTCCTACATAAACAACGTTGAAGTAATAAAGATTTCAGCTATTAAACCTTATCATTTTGACGCGCACCTTATTTTCTTTCTCATTATTAAAACAAACACCATACTTTACATTCAAATATTATATTTTTTTTTTTTTTTTTGTAACAAAAAGCAAACATATTTATTTTTAATTTAAGTTTCTGGTAAATTATTCACGAATGATTTCTCCGGCATTATGAATTTTATTTTTTCAAAACAAGTTTTCTTTTTTGTTTTTTTTTTTCAAAAATAATTTAAAATTCTAAACATGAATGTCTTGTTAATGAATTCAGGTATGGAGAATGCAGTGCTGTTAAACTTTTTGTTTTTTACTTTTTATAGAGAAATTTTAAATATGTACCGACAGAAGAGTTGCAATGAGATCCCCTTATAGGTGTGCATACTGCATTAAGTTTGGTCCTAGGATGCCGACATCCCTAATTAGTAGAAAAGCCCTGCGTTTCTTGTGGCACTTAAATAGAGAGTTTTTAATGTGATCTAAAGCAATAGCCTGATGAAGACCCATTCAGAGCTAGTTAACTTGGAAATGTTCCGAATTATCATCTTTTAATGGAATATCGTCCGATCGAAATTTCGAAAATTATCTTTAACATGTTCGAGCATGACAAAAATATACGTATTATAGAAATAATTTGGTGCAGATTTCCCTACTGGGAAAACACTACAAAGTTTATTCGTTGGTCCCTAAGACAATGGGATGCTGCTAGGTCTGGCTGGCCCTAGATCACACGTTCTGCTAAGAATATCGCAGATGCGCTCTAAGATGTCGCACAGGACCCCAGAATATCAACCGCACGATATGCCATGCAGTTGAACTTCTATTGGCGGGCTTTACAGATAATTTTGTTGAAAAGAATGTAACCTACACTTGAATCATCCATGAAAGACTTTTTCAAAATCGCCATCAGCGACTAGTCCCATTTCCATCTTAATGGATACGGAATGAATTCTTTCGCGCACAAACACCAATTACGCCGGTATGGAGTTAATGCGTTAGGCGCTGTTTACGCTGGAGGCGTCATCAGGCCATATATTTTTAAAAAAGCCGCGAGCCAAATGACTACTGTGGGCGTTGAAGAGAACTCTTTTACTACTTTCCCTTTTCTTATGTGGATAAGTTGTGACTGAAGAACCTAGACGAACCTATGGTTACAACAGGAAACAGCAACACAAGCCAAGAGGAGACAGAGAGGATATGGGTCGCAAAGGAAATTTCAATTTGGAGGGATCTGTTTGTGACAAAGTTGGGAGGGCAAGTGCTGGCATAACATCTGCCACATAGATAGCCGTTTGTGTGTAAGTGTTTTTTTTTTTTATTTATTTTTTTTTTTTTGAGTATTTTATATTTAGTATCTTGTTGTATAATTTTGTTTTGCAGCGCACCCAGTGAGGAGGGTTGAAAACCTCTGGGATATGTTTATCTTTCGAGAGATAGTCGAAAACCTCAGTGGTCCCTACAATTTGCACTGGCCAAAAAGATCACCTTATCGAACCGTTCTTGTAGACTCGCATTAAGCAGTAGACTAAAATTATTGTTGAGATCAAATTATGAATATATAAATTACCCAGCTTTTCAGTAGCTCAAATAGTGTAAAGAAAGCTTTTAAACAGAATATCCTAAAAGAGTTCGAGAACCTATCCCTGGGAGTCAAGATATCGAATAAATATAATCCAAAAACAAAAACTTTAATAGTTTTTCTTTGAAAAAAAAATGCGCTCCAAGGAAATCTGGTTACAAATTTGGTTGTGGAAAATTGTTTTTCAATTTTTTATTTATGATCCGATTTAAAAAAGCTCGACCAATGTTTTACTGCAACCAAGTATTTGATAGATGTTTTTTATCTAATAAAAAAATTTAGTTTGCTTTGTTATACAGAATTTAAAGAAAAATAAACAAATAAAAGAAATTTCAAAAAATCAATTTTCCATGGCTGGCTGTCAATATCACTGTTCAGTTCTATATATAAAAGAACTTTTTCCCCCATAAATCTTCAATTAACCTAAAAAGTCAAATGATTTTTTATAGAAACAATTTATGTATTAATGTATTTAAATATTTTAAACTTTATTATGCAAATTTCGAATATATGAATTGGGTCAGCTTTTAAACTCAACTTTCTTTTCAATCGCTAAAATTGTTTGGAATTTTTTGTAAAAACTTTTCATTTTTATTTTTTATAAATTAATCTGCTTTTATAATTTATAAAATATTTAATATATGAATACGACTTAAGCTCTTAACTGCTGGTTCCACGATGTGGCAAGAATTCGTTCTTTCGCCAAATTACACTTAAAACAAAAACAAATTTAAACAAAATGTAAGACTCGTGGGACATTGCTGGGCTTTTCCTGTAAAACTAGGTAGACACTTTTTTGTTTTGTTTCATGTAGGTTTTTCAATAAATATATATTTCATTAAAAATGTGTTTATAGCATACATGGGACTAATTAATTAGATTGAGTAATTAATTGACAATTTCATTAGCATAGAATTTTAAATAATGCTAATAAATTTTTTATCATTACCATTGTTTTCATTAAAGGTAATGGTTGTTAATAAAAAAGTTTCATTAATAATTATTTAAAAAAATAAAATCATTACCATTAAACAATGATTAAATTTTAAAAAAGCATTATCACTTTTGCAATCAACCTTGTTGTTTTTAGAAAAGTCCTACCTCCATTCTCTCCTCTCCTATTATCAGCATTTTTTTCATAGAAAAACAAACAAAAATCACAAGAAGTATAAAAAGACCCTTTTAAAATAAAATTTTTAACCCATTGGAGAGAAGATTTCATAGTACAGATTTTGAAAAAATAGAGTGCATGTAAAGTTATTAAAACCTACAGCAATAATAAATTTGTATTTAATAAAAACAATGATTTTTTCATCAATTATAATTAGAAACAATACTTTCATTACATTTCCATTACCATTGGCAAAAACAATTGTAATTGAAAATAAATCAGCAGCATTAAATGGTAGTTACAATTTTCTTCATTGTAACTAGTTGAAATAATGCCAATGAAAATTCAATGCCAATGAAAAAAACCCTAGTATGGTTTATAGTAACAACCTATATGTATATCATACATGCGAGCAATTTATTAATTTGACTAATTAGCTGCCTATTTCATTAGCATTAGTTTTTAAAAAATGCTAAGTCCCGTTCCACGCTTGCAATTTTTGTTTCTGAAACATTTTTTAAATTCTCTTTTTGCATTCGTGTCCACACTGTAAAAGTTGTGTTTCTGACGACTGGATACTTTTATACAGTCATTCTCATGACGAAAAGAGCAAACAGCAACAACAACAGTAGAGAGTCGCAGCAGAGTTTCAAGTACATGAAAAATTGTGCTGCCGCCATTTTTATTTCCCCTCCCAACAACAAATACATGTTTTGCAGAAACAAAAATTGCAAATGTGGAACCGGACTATCCATTACTATCGATTTTAAAATACCTTTATTATAATTATTTCAAAAAACAGAATCATTCAGATATGCGATGGAACACGATTTTGCTTTTTTGTATAAAAATAAGTTTTTACTAATTTTTCATTTTTTTAATATTTTTGTCAAAATTTTTAATTATTGTTTGATTTTTATCATCTGATATTATTTTCAAACCCAAATGTTAAGAGATGGAATCGAAAATAATTCTCGAAATCGATCGAAATTCATCACACCCTTTGAAAACGATCGTTTTAAAATTAATTGATGTTTTTTAGAAGCATTTGGTTTTCACTAATTCAATTATCAATTATCAATTCAGTTGTAATTGAAAACAAATCAGTAGTCTTAAATAGAAGTTAAAATGTTTGCCATTCCAAGAATAGGAAATGATAGGAAAACTTGAAAAACGACCAATTAAACATTTGGACAATTGCGTCGACAAACTAAAACTAATGATTAGAAATGTCGCGCTCATCCCTGATTTATTTTAATAATCACAATTTTCTTTTATACATAGTTGATAAAAAAATACGCACGAGGCGTTTAAGTTCAACTAGAGATTATTTAGGTAAATGCCGTTTAATTTTTACTCCTCTAAAAATTTGAACTGAATCTTAACAGGCAACGCTCACATAATGGCTGGTGCTGTTGTTGGACTTAAAACCTTATTTAAGATTAATTGAGTTGGACATATTCGTCAAAAATAATAATATGAACTAGGTCGTTCTATTTGTTAATCTGAATGCATTTGTCTATATCATTCACAGTTCTATTAATACGTTGAAAGGTTAAAACAAAGTACGGGTATTTTCAATGGAAAATAAAAGCGTATAGTAAAATATAAAATAGTTTTATATATCCGTTTAAATTACGAGGCCCTAAAAACTTATTGAATGGCACCCTAAAGAATGGTAAAATAATTTTATAAAAAATATTTTTTGTATTAGAACCGCTGATCATTTGTTTATGAAATTTTGTATAGAAAAAATCAAAGGAGAAGAATGTAAAAAGCGATAATAAAGAAAAACACTGAACGAGTCAGAATCATTTACTCTGCTTAATCGTTCATTTGAACTAGGTCGTTCATAATCGATACAATTGTTATGCGTACAAACTGATTTAATTTGGTTGGTGCAGTCTTATGTTATAATATTTCCATTTTTTTCTTATAGAAAAATAACTGAGTTACTGAATGGGGTGCCCCGGCAGTCTAATAGGTAGTGTTGTGGTCCATCAGTGTTTTGGTCCATCAGGGTGTTGCATTGAAAGTCTTCGTTGCGCAATGCTCGATGAATTAAGTTGGAAGATGATTTATAATTGTATTGTAACATTTAATAAATAAATAACTGAAGAAACAATTTTAAGGCTAACTGGTTTATCATTCAAGATTGCTTTCTCCAGAAAAAAAAATGCTTTGAAACTGCCTTTTTATCTTGATTTTCTTGTGTGAAAGGTATAAGAACTGCAGAGGTTGCACTAGATAGGTTTATATTCTACTATATTCTACTAGCCTAACACCCTTTTCCTGTATCATATTCAAAGGCCCCCAAACCAAAAAAAGTGGTTAAAATGAAAATGTATTGGTTTGCTAAATATTTAGCAAAGTGACACAAAACTACCTTGTTGAAAGCTGGTATGCTAGCTGGTATGTTACTGATTTAAAATTGTTACATGTTTTGTTCTCTGTGAGATTTTCGTTGAGATTGTGTATGTGCTCACAGACCCTTAGGGGTTTGCGTGGGGGCTCTTGATCATAATTTATACTAATAAAGTATAATGTGGATAGTTTTGAAAACTTCAAAAGTTTCAAAAGATCATGGTAGATTACAAAAAAAAATAGTAGGATAAAATTTTCTACATTCCAACCCGGATCGTGAATAACTTATTCCTTTAAATATGTAAGCTACGTTTAAATATGTTAGCTATTGGAATGTAAAATGATATATTTCTCAATTGATAATAAAGAAATTTTCAATTGAGATCGCAAACGCAATGTGAAGAAAATCCACCTCTATTCAGCTTTAAAGTGGTCTGCTTCTAAAAAGGCAGAAGCAGTTTTTTCTTGTTGCCACATATTTTTAGTATAAAAAATCGGTCTTCACAAATCCCGTAGGGTGATTTAAAGAATCTGAAAAATTTTTTAATAAAAATCTTTAAAAGAATAAGGTGAAGCCAAAAAGAGCTCATCGGTACTTGTTTAGTCTAAAGAATATATTTTTTTTATTTATTATTATAAGATAATGTAGAAAAGATGCAGAGAAGGGATTATTTTACACTTGTTTAAATTTCGTTCAAATTAATTATTCTTAGGCCCGAATTTGTTTTCCAATTGTTCTCAATATTTGAACATAACAGATTTCAGAACATCGTTTCAGAAATAATATATTACTTAACGAACAAGTTAGATATAAACTTTATAGAAGTAAATTGGCTAATATTTTATTCTTTAGAACAGAAACAGATCGGTACCTCACAGTGCCCGCAACGTCGTTAGCTCCCTGATAATCGGCCATATTCCCGTTGTCGTCTTATTTTTAATAGTCGTTTCTATGCCGTTGTTATCGTCGTTTATGTCGTTAATTCGTATTCTTGAAATACATTTTTGTAAATTTCTGAAAAGTTTGCTATTTCTTTGTAAGTTTTAACAAAATATGGCGAGTACTGAATTTAAGTTTTTTAAGTTCAATTAATAATAATGAAATAATGGATATAAATATAAATCGAAAGATGCTACTTCAGAAATTTAACATTTTTGGCATCCCAGATTCCAAGTAAGAAAGTCGATTAGTAGCGATCCAACTTCTGGTCGGCAAATACTACTTCGTTTCATTTCGGGTTAAATTGTTTTTCAAATATTAATAGGTTTGACACCGCTTTCTCTAATGGTGACAAGTGCACCTGTTTATAACAGCCTTCCGCTGTTGCTCTGGATTCAGAGCTTCCTTTTAAACTAGACTTATTTTAATAAAAAAAAATGCAATGGATATTTTCTCTTAATTTAGTTTCACTTACTTTATGCCAACCTCCTCCATCCAGAACTAGAGGCCCAAACGGATTTAATTTCTCGGCAGTTTCCCTTCAAAAATCACTTAATTTTAGGGTTTTATGACCTTCCGAAAACCCTGAGAATAAGCGAAATGTTTTTCTATTTAAGAATCTAAAATTTCGAACTGCCTTTTTTTCTGCCTTTTTTCATTTTGAAATTTTTTTTCTTCGTTTGAATTTCGCTGCCTACAATGATGACAACAGAGAACGAATATTCGATTGTCGTTTCTATATTCGTTTCAAAATAGAGAATACCGATATATTTACGACGAATGTCGTTAACACTAACGGTGATGTCAAATTGTCGTTTTTATTTCGTTTTCAAACTACAACGCCAACAGGAATAAGGCCGAATATTTTGTTCGATTTTGCTTTGAAGATAATCTATACCAAATTTTTTATAGTGCTACAGATATGGTTTATGTATTAATTTTTTATAGAGGTACCCATCCCTGGACAATTACTTGAGATGATGGAACATAGGCCTTATATTAAATTCTATAATTTATATATGATTCCAACATTATTGTAGAGTTCTGTAAATAGTGTCTAAAATTTCACGATTTCAAAAAAGGTGCTGCCAAGTTTTCAGTGCAATTAAAACTTTCAAATTGCGCACTTTTACTAATTTGTCTCCATTTTCTCTTGCAAATGAGATATTTTCATGGATAAATTATCCTATTTTTGAATCAAGTGCGAACATTTTAAAAACATATGCAGAAACGGTTCGCACACTGTTTTATTATATGTGTGAATGGTCGAACATAAATATGTAGATATTAGAAACCACTTTACTCGGTATGACGAGGCCACAGGTGTAAATGGCTAGACAAGAGATTTCACCATGGGCTAAGCAATTTAGTGAAAACTAGTAGATGCCGTTGACTTCATCAAACCCTCTGAGCCTACGAGCGAAAGTGTCATTTTAGAGACACAAACCTTTTTTACCTATCCCAACCTAAGTCAAATAGGTGTAATAGTGTTAATAGTCAAAATTAATGCATATAAGGTTTTACAAAAAAAATTTCATTTAATTTTTTTTTAATTTGTATTTTATTTGACTTCGAAAAGCAAGTGAAGGTTTTTTTAAACTTTTTTAATTGTATTTTAATTAAAATATAAAGTTTGCATTGTTGTTGTAGTAGCTGGTGTTTGTTGTTAATTTAGTTGTTTTATTCTCAAGTTAATAAACATCCTTCTCTAAGTAGTTTTATTACAAAAAAAAATTTATAAAAAAAATAAAAAAATGTGTACAAGATGTTGTTTTGCAACACCCAAGTTTTTTTTTTTTTTTTTTTGCTGTTAATGATTATTGTTGGTATTGTTTGTTTGTTGGAAATTTAAGCCTTCAATGTCATTTTGTTGTACAAAACCCTAGTTAGTTAGTACGCGTAGTACTTTTAAAGTCTAGATAAAATAATATTAAATAAAATATACATTCAAAGATTATTTTATTTCTTAAAACCGCATTTTAAAGCAAAAATATTTATTTGAGACATGCAATAAAAATTAAGTTTTTTTTCAGTCTCAAGTTGTATTTGTAAATTTTAACCGCAAACAGAGATGTATCGTATGTATGCAATCGACACATACACTTAAAGAAATTAACCAAAACTTACAATCAAATGAATGTAAATTTATAAAATATACGAAATTATTAATATTATCAAGGCCAACTAACTGCATAAAAAATAAAAAATTAATATAAGAAAAGGTTTTAATTTCGAAAAGTACAAACGCAAGAAATAAATCTCAATTAAAAAAAAACAATAATAAATACATTTGCGAAATTTGTTAAAAAAATTTTTAATATTTTTTATATCTTTTTTTATTAAGCCTGCTATTCTTTTTGAATTTGTGGAAAATGTTGAGCCAAGAATGATAGAAGACAAGATTACGCCATGCGCATGTTTTCCCGTTAGATGACGTTTTTCGGCCAATGTAAGGTGGCCAAGTCAGTGATCAATAATTTCCTTCAAATAAGTAGGTACAAATAAATTTGTTGTAGGCAAAAATTGGCAACCCTACAAATAAACTCTCATAATTTATAGTTATACTCTCAATCAGAATTATTAGCCAATAAGATGACAATTGCATGACGCCATCGCATAAAATTTCCATTTTATTTTCGGGTTGGCGCAACCTTGTCTTCTATCATCCTTGATGTTGAGCAACATTGATTATTTCAATTCTCGCGATTTGAAAGAATTTTAGATTTTTATTGTTTTTAAGTATACCCAGGTCGTCATCAGTTGTTTGAGAAATTTTGCATGATGTAATATCCATTTGCATTATTTTACTCTTTTGATAAAATGTTGCCTGATATATTTCAAATTTTTTCCATAATAAAAACAGAGTTCTGCTCTGCAACTTTTGTTGAAAAATGAACAGAATAATATGCTCCAGAGGCTCCTGAATAGGGAGATTTTTGTATCCACTGTTCTACCGTATATTATCTCCCCTAGAAGATTTATCAAAGAAGTACAAGAAGAGACTGTAAGGTGTAAGTTCAGGCAAATATGATCATAATTGCCGCCTATGGGATAACAGGCACATAGGAGTAAATTAACCCATCACGACAGATATCGTTGTTAAGCTAATGCACATTCACATATAAAAGAACCAATTAAAATTAGTTTCATTGGATTAGCAAACAATTTGCTTGTCATAACAAAACTTTTTTCTTTGTGTGTGAATTTGTTATTAAGGTTTGGGAAAAATCAACAATGTTCAGTTACACGCAAGTTTGTAACGATTTTATACTTTTATTTGTAAAGAAAAACAAGTTCGCTTGAAGAAATCATAATTAAAATTAAAATAATAAAGCAATTAGTCTTTAATGCAAAAAGCTTTTGTAAGTTGTCGAAAAGCTTTACTTGACTGCAATGTGTTATTTCCCCGTACAAATGAAATAGAAGATTTCAGGAATCCATGATAAAACAAAGTTTTTGTTTCGATTTTCAGTTTTAATAAAGAATGATGCGTTTGTTTTAAATATTTGCAATTATTTCAGTTTTTCATATTCGATTTTCGTAACTGTTTAAATATTCAGTAAAACGGAAAAATTGGGTTCGCGAATAAAAAAAAGGAAAAATTCTCATTCCGGTGTTCTATGCTTCGTATACAAATTTTAGGCGACTAGTTTCCTGAAAAATTAGTTAACACCAGTTCTTCAATAAAACGTATGATCTGTCGAAAACCTTGTGTGTCCGTAAGAGTTTGTATGTAAACGCCAGGGCAAGATCATGGTCCGCGCCGAAATTCTCAGTCATCAGAATTAAATGACACTCGCCAGAAAGCTGATAAGTAATGTAGCGGATAGGGCACCGAGATCATGCCATTTTAATCGGTTTAGTATTATCATATGGGATGTCTTACGTCACAGGTATATGCTTTTATTAACCCTACAGCCAGAGACAGCATTAAAGATCTGTCGAAATTTCCCATTAAATTCTATTGAAATATCAATCGATTTAAATTGGCTTTAAATTTCAATCCATCCATTCAACTAATATGTAAGCCACCTAGCGGACATCGGCTACAACTTAAAGTTGTTTTTTTTTCTCACATAATGTCCCTAATAGGCTTTTGTTTTATTATATTAAGCACCAAGTTTTTCTCGTAATGGCAACATTATACAATACTAGCTATCCCAAATAGCTATCACGCTAATAATTTTTAACTTCGCATACGAAGTACTACGCCCTCTGTGCCATTCCAGTCTATTTTCTGTTAAACTATGCACATTAGTATGAGATTTACTTGCGCAAATGTTCTAGACACTTCCTATTGTAGTAACCTAGCTACACGATATTAATTTTTCAATTTTTATGGGAGGTACCACTCCCGCTTTTTCAATCTAGTCAGTTTTTCGCTACATTATGCATATTAATAAGGGAGTTATTTGAACAAAATTTCAAGGTTCCAGTTAATACAGATACTTTGTATGGGAAGTGCCACGCCCACGTGGAAACATCAAAGAAATAAGTACCTTGTTTTACCCACCGCATACCTGGCAACAAACTAAGAAATTTTCAGGAAAATCGGTCCACTGGTCTAGGCAGCTATAATATCTATCCGACAAACAAACGAACATAAATATGACATGACATTTGTAAGCAATATCCCACTTTTAAACCATTGTTTTAGCGCAGTGTAGATGTTCTAAAATCATGCTGTGTTATGTTCGTAACTCGTCGTAAATTTGTTGTGATAGGATAGGAGTATATAGAGCAAAATCCGTAGGGGGTTCGAACTTCAGTTTCTTCTCAATGAAATATAGTGAATGAATAAATACAATCAATAATGTGTAAGTAATAAAAGTAATACCGTGACCGTATATAAATCGAAAATAAAGTGGGAAAACAACTAAGGGTATTTTATAATTAAAAGCTGATAGTTATCGCCACTTGTTTTGCTGCTTTGCTAGTTCTAGTTAGATTTAATATCAATTATTTTTCTTTGTGTATTTATTTATAGTAATTGGCGGTAGGGGGCGTGCTTTATGTTAATGTCAGTTTGACTTTTACCTATTTGCTTAATGTAAAATAAAGTAAATTTTCCAGGCGCAAAAGTTCGTCATTTTAAGGCTATTGCGCCACGAAAACGAGGAGAACCAAAGAAGAAAACGAGAAACCAAAGAGTAAAAAAGAAGTCGTGTTTGAATAACTACTGAAGCTTGCTCCCATTCCAAACTAAAAAAGTTTGTATATTCTTATTTGTGTGACTTATGTGAGCCCTAACTTTATTATAGGAATTTCAACATCAACTAATTTTCTAAATAAAAAATTGTTTCTTTCAAAACTTTAAAATTGGTGTTAAAAATCTTTTGGAACAGGGTCCTTGGGTCGCTTTACCCAACAACACTGATTATCTACACATATAATAAAACAGTAACTTATTTCCTGTCTGTCTGTCTGCGTTCGCATCACATAAAACTTCTAGATGGATTTTAACAAAATTTTGTTAGGAGGTACCTTAGAAAAAGCCGTGAAAGAACGCAATTTTATCGATCTGCATACTGATGAGACCCTTATATAAAGTAAATACATAAACCATAACTGAAGGACGCTGACGAAGTGGCAGGCAGAGCTAGTATTTTATAAAACGGCTAAGCAGCTCGGATAAAATCAAAAGAACAGCGATAAATGAATCACCGAGCGAGGCCGGGTACCCCAGCTAGTGTAAGTAATTTGGAAACTTTACTTTGTCAAAAAGATACTAATGGAGAAAAAAGCCTCTAAATGACAACAGTTCACATACATGCGAACATAAATACATACTTGGTTAAAGTCAAACGCAAACTCTGAAGTCAATTTAGTCTGTGTTTGTTGTTTTCTTGATTCATTATTTAGTTTTAAGTATTTCTTCTGCATTTTTTTAATGTATTTTAGGTATTTGGTTTAACCATACCACCATTAACTCCATGTTTAACCACAAACTTGGCTACCTACTACTACAGTACTAAAATATGCGAGGGTAATCTCAAAGGTTCGCTAAAAACAAACAATTAAATAGCGTTGTTTGTTGTAACAGGCTACTGACTATATATCTATATATATCTGTGGCAATAAGGAATAAGTGCTTAAGTCGACTTAAGCAAAAACTAAGTTACTGGCACCTTTGAAATCTCCGTACTTCAAAGTACCCATGTGCAAAGTTTCAATTATTTTGTACTATTTTTCAGGAAGTTATAGCAAAAAAACTTTCTGCTCATCTTTTTTCAATGCCGAATCGTATTTGGAAAAATACAACTTACAACTTATTAATTGCAACGCCTGCGTACTTTTGGTAGATATAAGATATTTTTCAAAATCGTACGTTTGACTCCCATAGGTAAACTTTAAAGATGAGTTATTTTTTAAAAAAAATTATTTTAAAGTTTAAAATTGCTCTCCTACAAAACTTAAAAATCAGACTTAAGCACTTTTTCCTTATTGCCACAGATATATAAAGCACAAAATGTGTTTGTTTGCCAACACCAGTTGAATTATCTTCCTGGGTTTTTCACAGTTCGTTACGAGCTATACTGTAGATAAAATATATTTTTTAATATTCAAAGCGGGCGTTTTACTTCCCATACAAAATACATACTTATCATCATGTTACTTGGGAACTGTAGGTAAAATCTTGAAACGTTGTCCAAGTATTTCTCTTATTAATGTGTATAGTCAAGCAAAACACTGGCTGGATTGGAACAGTGGTCGTGGTACCTCCAATAAAATGAGAAAAATAATTACCTTGTACCTAGAGAACTATAGTAGAGAGAGTCTTGCATAGACTAGCGAAAAACACTCTGCTTTGTAACAATAGGCGTGGCAGAACTATAACCGGTAGAGTCTTAAAATTGTTTACGAAGAACTATCTCCCTTATTGTGCATTCCTACACAAATAATTGACTAGATTAGAATAGTACATATGTTAACCACAATACTATGTATAGCAAGAATCTGGCTTGATTATAACGGTAGGTGACCTACCTTGCATACAATGTAAAAAATATTGTCGTGAGCCCAGGGAACTATAACAGGTAACGTGTGCTTTCGAGTTAAAGTCTGGTAGTTAGGGCAGAAGGGTCGGGTGTAGGTATCTCCCATAAAATGTAATTATCCTATATCTAGAGAACTGTGACACTTTTTAAATACGATATGGGTTTCTCTGCGAAGCACGTGTGTTTTAAAGTTAAGTTGGCCATACTTTGAATTACATGTGATTATTTCAACTTTTGAAGATGAACGAAGAGCACCAGAGATCGCTAGTTGGAATTAAAAAAAATACAAGAAGAAATAAAAAAGGGTTCGTATAACATTTGGACGTACTCCTGTACTGATTAGACGCAAAAAAAATCGTGGCATCTGGGGATCCAAAAACTAGCAGGTCATTGTCGAAAAGCCAATGCTACCAGAGCGAGTGGTAGTTTGGTGCGGATTTTGGAGTGGTGGCAACGTTAGCCTATTTATTCGAAAATGATGCTCGAAAGCTTATGGTCTGAAATGGGAGGCTTGATAATCTTTGGTTTCAGCAGCATAAGGTGGCTTTTCGAACTTTTTACTAAACCAAATGGCGTAAACCGTTTTCGAGTTTTGCTATTATATTTCTTAAAACTTTCTTCATTTTAAATATATATGTGACCCGGTCTATGAAAAGGGGAAAAGGTGGCTTATGACTCAAAAACAAAATTTCGAAAAATTAGCTGTTAAAGATAAACAATGCAACAATTTGCAACAATGCAACATTTTTGAGTCATAAGCCACCTTTTCATAGGCCGGGTCACAGATATCAAAGTGCCCCAAAAAAAATTTAGAAACAATTTTCAACAATCATGAAGTGAGCCTCTTCGCCAGAACAAAACTAACCTCAAAATCAGCTGTTACAGAAAACAGTGCTGTCAATGTAAAGTTCGCCGCCTCTAAAGAAAACACGCATATAAGGAATTTGAGAAAACCATTTCTATCGAAATTAGACACTTTTAAACCGGCCTTCGAAACCAAGTACGAGTACTAGATATCTACATGTGAAAATATGTATATTTGTATTAATTATAATTTTTATCTTTTATTATTCTTTTAGTTGTTTTTTATATCTTCTGCTTCTTTTTTTTTTTTTTTTTTTGTTTTTTTTAGTACAATTGTTCATCGCTTCACTGATGTTAACGCGCGTTTTATGTATTAAACACTTGGTTTTTTCACTTTTGTCTTAACTTTTTTGTATTTTACTTCAATTTGTGTGGTTGTCGGAGAATCTCCCCTCCTCAAATTTGGAGTTGTAAGCAACCAACAGAAAATAACAACAACAAATAAAATAAAATTATATACTTCTTTGTTTTAAATGAGAAGATTTCAGTCTAGTGGTTACCACATGAGGTGGTAAATAAATCTGACTGTCCGCCAGTCTGTCGATGTATCTTTCTTTTATTTTTTATCTGTTCATGTTGCTGCTTTGCGGGGATTTATTATGGTTAATTTCAATGAGCTTAATTATTAACATACAATTATAATAACCAAAAGAAAGAAATATATTATTATTAATATTTAGGTGATCATTAGTGTTAACTCTTGAGGCATTACAACATGCATAATGACTTTTATTTAATAAGATGTCATAACGATTCCCTAAATGTCAGACAGTTCATTTAAGAAAACCTTTAAACAATGTTAAATCCAATCATTTTAATACTAAGATTCTTTTATTTGATAGTTAACTTAAACACGTCGTAATGTGTTTTGAAATAATGCAAAATTAGTCAAACAAATTTCATGGCATCGTGAATAATTTATTGGCTGCTGTTTTTGGGGTTCGTTATGCAAAGGGAAAAAACGATTTAAATAGGTTTATTATCTCCTCGTTTTTAAATATTTATGCGTACCAAAATAAGTGTTGTTAACTACGTAAAAACCAGTAGAAAAATTTGGGTAATTTTGGAACCAAAGTTATGGTACTTTTTATGTAGTCGCACTTGGCCGATTTTTTAAAAATGACGAGGCTTATCAACAAGCAAGAAACCGGTGCCGGCAATTTCTGCTACTTTTAATTACTCGATATTACTCAATACTTATCAATTGGGTACTCATTTACTTTACTACTTTATTTACTTAATTATTATTACTTTATTTACTTAATAGACATGCGCTTTTAATCAGAGTTTTAATGTAGTCGTTTAATTTTCTATTCATTTTGATGCTAAAAGTATCGAGTAACTACTTACGAGTAGTGAAAAAGAGAGTCAAGTACTCGATACCCGCTACTCTAGCCAGCAGTACAACAAATATCTGCTTTCTTTCTTCAATTTATTCCCCTCGTAAATGGGCTTGAATTTGATCTCCAGTGGGAAACCAACATATTGGCCTACTGATCAACAGAAAATTGTTGCTGGTATTGAATATGGCTTAGCAAAGGGAAGCTCAAGAGTATGACTAGTGAAGCATAAATAGACTTATCTTCAGAGCCTTTGCCCCTATTCTTACTTTATGGAACTTCTAAAAAATCATACCACCGACGATAAACCCCATGAAAATTTGTATTAAATATAGAAAATTTTTCAAAAAAATATCACTTATATGGCTTATAAAATATCGTATTTTTTTAGAAGTAACACTCAGACAAAAAATGCCTTATTAATCGTGTTAATTCATTTGGAAAGGGATAGGAATAGATAAAACAGATGGCTTATCACTCTCACCAAGGCTATTAGTAGCAACACTGCAATTGCACGTTTAGAACAGCGTTGCAGCGCCCCTGGTGTTATTTAGGCGTATTAGTTTGAAGCTACCTTAGCCAATTTATAATTCTATACGAATCTACTGAAAAAATGTGTTGTTCTATTTTTTTATAACAACTTATTGACTTCTATTTCTCTATTTATTTTATACGCAATCCTCCTCAGTTTACTTTTTATGTCTGCAAAAATATTTGCTTAATGCCTCATGGCATTTAGATTTCAAAATGCAATTACATTAAAAACACATGAAAAATATTTTTATTACTCGAAAAGTTAAAACTAAATAAAATATAATTAAATATTGCTTCAATAAGTACATTTGGTTTTATTATGTTTTTTTGTTTTTGAAAACATTTAACTGAAATATTTTGTTTCGTAAGTTCAAGTAGACACGCAATTTCCATTTTTATGGATTTGTATAACTTGCTATTAAATTATTATAAATATTAAGTAAAAAAAATGAAAGCAACATGAAAATATTATTTTAGAAATGATTTGTTTTATTGATATAAGACACACAACCAATTTCTAAATAAAAATGAAACAGACGCACATTGCGGGGTATTAAGCTTTTAATCTCATTTCCCTGATTCTTATAGTACTTACGGGTTGCGGATTGTAGTGAGCGATCATTTAAGGTCAGATCACTTTATTTTAGTTTATTTGCCCAGTAGTTTAGTTATAGTTGCCATAGTAATACACCTTCCGTGAAAATTTCAATAGTTTAACACGTCACTATCGAGACACCCTTTATTTTTTTATATTTGTTGTTATAGCGGACATTAAAATATAAAGCCATATACATGAAAATCAAGTCCAGGTCCGAACCCTTTACTTTTTAGAAATTATTTTATAGCGGCCATAGTTACACCTTTCGTGAAAATTTTAAGAGTCTACCCATTACGATTTAAATATATGGTCATATACGTGAAAATCACTTTAGTATTGGAACACCCTTTATTTTTTAGTATTATTTTTTTTTTTATTGTTAATATGGCAATCATTGACTGAAATGCACTTCAATAGCACAACTTTTGTAAAAATGTACAGAGTCTACCGTTTATGATTCCATAAATAGAGGGCTGTGCCAGACTGGCATACATTTTGCCTTTGGGTACGGAACCCTAAAAATAATCTGTGCTTGCATATTTGTTTCTACTCGGCTTACTGACGAGACGTAAATTAAAATAGCCTATCGAACAGCCCAGAGAGGGGTACCTACTACACAATGAAATTAATAATTATTTGGAAAAATAATGTGCGTTTTCAAGTAAAAGCGTGGAGTAGAAAGACGTCTAGGAGAGTAATTATTCTATATCTCGAAAAATAAAAAAGGTTCCTCCAGACTTATGTGCATTTTCAAGTAAAAGCTTGAAAGTATAGTACGCGCAGCACAGGTACTCACCCTACAAAGTAAATTTCAATTCTGCAGTATATAAATATATCAGTCAATTTCGAATCAGACTTTCACACGTAGGGTTCCGTACTATGTTCAGTACAATTTTAAAATCAGAAGTTATTAATTTTTTCAAGTCTTATGGGGCACCCTTTAATTTTTAATTATTTTTTTATACTAGAGCATAGTAATTAATACCCTGGGTAAATATCAAGTGTCTGCCTCTTACTTTTACAAGAAAACACCTTATTATTTTTATTAAATTTATTTTCGTTACTTGTTCTTAGTCCCGAATTACATTATGTAACTTTTGTCGCTGCAATATTTCTAGTTTCTTTTTTAATATTGCAACTTTTATTGCAGCAATCTGTATGGATCTATACATTTGTTTACATTTAAAACTTCAAAATTAAAACTACGAATGAGAGTACAAAACGAATTTCAAGAGTACATGCATATGTGTACCCTTTTCAATTCTTCTCTCCCCTCTCCCCAACTAATGAGGAATTGCAACGACAAAAGTTGCTTAATGTAACTCGGGACTTACAGTAGATATTGTAAAATATAATTTGTTGTAAATTTTAATTATTAGCCTATTACTGTTCAAATATAAGGACTTTCTATAAAAATATCAGGAGCTTACCTTTGGCCTTTTTTACAAAAGTGACTACCCTGCCATTATTAATTACGGGCCTGTCAAATCCTTTTCAGAGTAAGCATTCAACAATGGAGGCTTTAAAAATCCTTTTACGTTTTTTAATCGGTCTTTGCACTCCGAGAAATTTAACGATCTTTTAAAAGTTTTGTTTCAAAATTGGCTATGTTTGGATAGGGCTGAAGGGATAACCTTTAGAATTTTTACCTAATTTTTCTTTTATTGTCCTGTAACTTTTTAACGAAAAGCTCTATCAGAACGAAACTTGAAACTAATTTATACTAAATTTTAATTTTAAATTTAAATATTTTTATAGCCAACGCGAAAAACACAAAGTTAGGGTCAGCCAAAATTAAAAAAAAAATGTAAGCCAATTTTCTCCAAAACTTAAAGAGAGATAACCAAAACACGTAAGCACATTTATATAGATATTTTTAAGATCTACATAAATTTAAAAAATCTTAATATTTGAGTTAAAACTAAACTGTGCATCGAATGATCGCATAATCTTTTGTTCCTTCTGATCACTGCAACAGCATTAGATTTCTTTTTTTTTATGGGCTCATCTTTAGTTGAGCCTTTATATGGAGATATTTTTTAAGTCAAGCATCTATGGTATCAAAGCAATAACCACTCGAAATTTGCAGTAAAATGCAAATTGGCAATTGACATTTTTGAAAAGAGAGTACACAATTGTGTACCAGCAAATATTATCACCATTTGACCGATGTGCTATTTCATATATAACCCTTTCCTTTATACCTTATGATTTAACAAATAAACAATAATCCCAAAAGTTAAAGATTTCAATTTATTTCCAAACTGGCGTTCACTTTGGGACACCCTTAATAAATGTGTATTAAAGAAAATATTTATACATATTTTTTTAATACTTGACGCATAATAATAATTATTATTTTTTTTCCTTTATTTATTTTAATTTTATTTTTAGTGAAAACTATTTTGACTCATGCTGTTAAAGTTTTCACATTCACATTCTGAATGAAAACTAAAACGAAAATAAAAACTGACTAAATTTCCAAAAGAAATTCATTGTGCGTCGAAAATATTTCTGAAAAATTCCACAAAATATGTTTTTTTTTTGTTTCAAACACTTATTTTTGTATGAATGAATGGATTAATGCTGGCGATGGCGAAGATGATGTCTTATGAAATGGAATGTTTGTTTTAAGGCAAGTCAAAACACTTGCCACAAGTTGCACTCCTGACAGACTATTTATTTTTAGTCAATAATGGAACGAACATAACTACAGCAACAACAATTTTTAAAATTCTTTATGCTGTCATCGAATTTTGCAAAAAAAAGTTCTTTCACAGAACGAGTATCTACCAACGACTAGAAAACATGAAGCAAAATGTTTTAAATAAAATGCTTCCTTGTTAAGTTTTGTACAAATGCCATAAACACACATTCAGATATATGTACATATGTACATATGTATGTTTGTACATACAATTTCTGTATATTTTTATAAATATGAAATAAAAACAAAATATTATTTAGGTGTTGCAACGTATAAGTTTTCTTTTTTTATAAATTTTTGTGTTTTCGCACCCACTTACTCGAGTATATGGACATGCGAATTGTAATTTTTACAAAGTGCGTGCCGAGCGCATTCACTGAGTCGCTGCAAGTCGCAAACTATTTTAGATCCTTACGACAGGCAACAATCTAAAAGCCATCCTGTGCAAAGAAATCCCGACGGTGGCTGGTGGACCGGTGGTACAAATAAAAATTTTATCCTCTGCCATTTAAATGTCTTCATTAACAGTGGTTTTGAGGCGTGACCAGTATACAAACTCGATTTTTCTAACAAAGTTTCTCCTTGAACAAGGTTTATATCTCGAAATATGTCGAATTTTTTAACAAGAATAATGCACAATGGGGATAAAGGCCTAACTATAATATGCATAAGCTGGCTTAAGCTAATGTCAAAAAATAAACGAAAAGTCTGTCAAATGCTTAATCAACTTATTGAAGACTTTTAGGTGGCTACAATGTACTTACATGAATCTAGAAACTATTATGCCACAGTTGCACATTGGTTTTATTCGTACTTTTGCAAAATAATACTTTTTTTCTCAATAAATGAAATTTGTTAACAAAAAGGTGTTAAATAAACATATTAAATATACTTAATACCATTCATATGAGCCCTTGATTATGATAGTGGTATAAGTCGTATATTTTATGTTTCGAGATATTAAGAGGTTTGTATTATAAGGATTAAAAAATATTTTTGTATTATGAAATAAAATATTTTGACAATTAAATAGTGCCAACAAAAGAGTATTTATTATGATTGTGAAATTTATAACCATTTTTAAAAGGTAGTGTGGTTTTAAAAGGTTGAAATGACTTATACCATTTTCAAAATTAACTGCATGAATTTATAAATGACTTAAACCATCAAGAATAATTTTTTTGTTAGAAATTAACATTTTATTCAAAATCATTACATTGTAATTAAGTAATTTATTTTTAGTATTTAGAGAAAATAAAGAGTTTGTGGAAAATTGGTGGGATATAGGGTAGTGAATCCATCATATCTTTGTTTCTTCTGTTATTGGTCTAATGGTTATGTATAATGAAAGCAAATTCATATTTTCGTATATCTTCCTAATAGTACCGGTTTGATTCCCTGAGATGGAAGGGTTTGGACACAGTGGCTACTTCCGTCAGAGAACTCATATACATACTAGAAATTTTCACTAAGTCACATTTTCAAAATGTTATAAAAATGTTCACAAATACTTTTGGAAAAAAGTGTGAACACAGTTTGTTAGTATATTACCTTCCTAATAGTATCGGTTTGATTCCCTGGAAGGAAGGGTTTGGACACAGTGGCTATTTCCGTCAGAGAACTCATATAGTAGAAATTTTCACTAAGTCACATTTTCAAAATGTTATAAAAATGTTCACAAATACTTTTGGAAAAAAGTGTGAACACAGTTTGTTAGTATGATCTATTATCTTCCTAATAGTACCGGTTTGATTCCCTGAGATGGAAGGGTTTGGACACAGTAACATTATTTCTTAAAAAGTCCGAAAATCTGTGCAGAATACGTACTGAATGTATGGGAAAACTTTTTTATCGCATGATATATTTTTTCAATAAAAAAAAATGGTTTTTCTCTCTGCTAGTTAAATACGTATTTATCTTCACACACATACATAAAGAGTATAAGTTCAAAGTATATGCGAATCGAAAACTTAATTAATTTCAGTTTGGGGTGTTAGATAAACTACCCCTTCCCGCTTATTCCCAAAATTTACACAACTCTTTATCTCCATATAAAGGCTTATACTAAATTTCATTTTGATATGTCATACGGTATGACCTGTAGAACTACCCCTTTTCCCCTCCCAGTTATGCCCAAAAACTATACAGCTCTTATTCACCATATACCAAAGGTACATACTGAATTTCATTTTGATATGTCAAACGGTATGACCTGTACAAACTCCACAAAACCACCACAAACTCACCCAACAATCTACAGACATCATCGCGAAAGTAGTCAAAACGGATTGAGGAGACCTCAATCCGAGGTCCCCGAAATCCCGACCTCGATTTTTTTCATATCACAAATTCCGTTGGGAGTTTAAAGCAAAACAATCAGCATATCACAGAGCATTACTCCGTTCGGAAGTGGAATTGATTTCGTATTTTGCTTCTATAGAAAACGTAAAATGAAAAAATTTCTGGGAATAAAACGCCTTTCAATTTGCTACGTGAAATTGATATTTTATTTTTCAATTAAACTGTTCAGAATTAAAAATAAAAATATTTCAACTGAAATTTTACAAAAAAAGTCAACCTTCAATTGAAAAAATTTAATTTTTCCAAAAACATTTAATCTAAAAACAAAATCAAGATTTCACCAAAAAATCTAAATATCGCCAAAAAAAAAATTGAAATAACACAAAAAACAACATTCACCAAATAAATTTAAAATAACATAATAAATTGAAATTACAAAAAATAGTAATTCACCAAAGAAAGGGAAATTCACTAGAAATTCTTGAATTCACTAAAGGGCTTTTCACACTATAATACAACTTTCAATACTTTTGTGGAAAATGAAACCCTGACATGATGAGTTGTTATTGTTATTTGAAAAATTTCAAACAACAATTAGATCAGAGTTGCATTTTATTCAAAAGTATTAATACTTGTATTATAGTGTGAAATGCCCTTAAATAATTTAAATTTCGCCAAATAATTTAAAAAAATGCGTAGATTTGCAATGATTTCTTTTTTAAATTTAGCATTTTTTGGTGAAATGTAAACTTCTTAGTGAATTTAAAAATACTGAAAATTCACCAAAAACTTTGCATACAATTAAAAAAAAACAAAGAATCTATCACAAGAATAGAAAATTTAAAAAAATCGAAAACTACTTCAAAAATGTGTGTAAAGATAAATACGTCGAGATAAATCCATTTTTGAAAAACTATAGCATGCCATAAAAAAGTTTTCCAATACATTTACTACGTATTCTGCACAGATTCTCGGAATTTTTTAAGAAATATGGTTACTGTTTCCAAACGCTTCCATCTCAGAAAAGGGTTTGGAACCTGTTGGAATAAGAAGACAATAGATCTTACTAACAAACTGTGTTTACACTATTTTTCAAAAGTATTTGTGAACATTTTGAAAATGTGACTTAGTGAAAATTTCTAGTATATGAGTTCTCTGACGGAAATTTTTTTATCGCATGCTATATCTTTCAAAAACGTATTTTACATCTTAAAAAATATATGTATTTAAATTAAACGAATTATCGAAAATTGATTTATGTACTATTATGTTTGTTAATTTAACCATTTTTATATTTTATTTTTTGGAGTGCACACACTCAACTTTACCTTACCCTTGCCCACTCCCGATTATGCCCAAAAACTAGAGAGCTCTTCATCTCCATATACCAAACGGTATGACCTGTACAAACTCCACAAAAATAGTGACATACACATCCACCCACCTACAGCCATCATCGCGAAAATAGCCAAAATGTATTCAGGAGACCTCAAAACGTATAAATCCGTCCCGACCTCGATTTTTTTCATGATTGCTATAGGTGATTACTAACGTTTGTATCTTTAAACACTTTAATGTAGGGTATATAAGATTCGGCAAAGCCTACTATAGCACTTTTAATTGTTTTTTAAGTTTTCCACTCTTTGCAAATATTTTTAAAAGAAAACACAAATTCCTGTCTGCCTGAATTAAGGCAATCCTTTGGCTAAGCAGTAGCTCTTACAAAGTTGTGGTATCTTTAAGTATAAATACATATTTCCCTATTCCCGCATTTGTAGGGATTCTTGAATAAAAATGTTTATATTGGCATTACTATAGTATATTGCTTGTATTGCTTTTTTACCCCTTTTAGTTTGGAATTGTATTAAATTTCATTTTAATTCTTTTGTAAAGTGCAGGTTTTTGTGGGTTCCTTTTTCAACACTTTTACTTCCAGTTAGTCGATCGATGTGTTTGAATAGACAGTATGACCACATGAGTGAGGGATTCTTTGTTTTCTTTTCTTTTCTTTTCATTTGTTAATTTGTCTCTTTTCTAATGCAACAAAAGTTTGTATTTATGGGGTTTTATTTATTTTAAGTATTTTTCTATATCTCCAGCTGCATAAATTACTTGAGGGTATAAAATTACTTTATTTACATTGACCCGCATACTTCCTAACACTTGTTTCGAACAACAACAAACTGTATCTTTATTTTATTTACTGATGAATAAGGCAAAGCGTTTGAACAACAAATTGGTTTTGATATCCAGTTTTATTAAGAAATAAAAGTTTTTAATTTGTATCTTTGCCTTAGATGTGTTTTAATGTCGCGCTCTTATATTTTATTTTTATTAGTTAATGATAATTTATTTTTATTATTTAAGAGATTTGTTCTTACATTCCGGGCAGGGAATACAGAAAAGAGGATTTTAAAAATAGAATAGATTTCAATACACATGAAAATAATTTATATTCTATCAGTTCGATTTATCAACTGTTTATTTGCTTCCTCTTTCGGCGCCATCTACTGGATTTAAACAATCATTAAAAATGTTATCATAAGCAAAACTCTCCTTATTTTATGTTTAAATAAAACTACACAAGTTTTTTTGTTTGTACTTTATAGGAAACCAAATGGCAACACTGATCAATTTGGAACCGTTTTCTGACGATCGATTCAAATACACTAATTGGTTTTTTACGAGGCGGGGTAATATGTACCGACCATACTAAGTAAATATTATTTATCCTATTTATGAAACACAACAATAGTGAGACTGCCTTCCGCATATTGTAATACAGTGAAATCTCTGATAACGAACACTTCCCATATATAGATACAACATATTCATTAGTTTTTCAATACAAAATATATTCCCATAACCGGACACTCTATTAAACGGAAGCGGACACTAAATTTTAAAAATATTGTTCAAAAAATCTCTCATAAGCGGATAGAAGCGTTGAAAAACGGCAACAAGAGTGGTAATAGTAGTTCATCTTTAATTCAACTTTGATTTATATTTGCATTAATGTCGGTGAATCCCCTGTTAACGAAATTGTACATACATACATACTCATTTGTTAAGGCCAGGAAAGAAGTTGCTGTTTTTTTATTGAAGAACTCGGAACCCAGAGAATAAAATTATTCATCAATAAAAAAAAAATTGAAAAAGAGAAATGTTCGATGCGTGAAATTGTTGCAGTTCTTTTATGTTTTAAGTTTCAAACATTTTGCTCGAAACGACTTTGTTGCATTCCTAGAAATAAAAAACATTGGACCTCTCTTATAAGCGGACACCTCTAATAACAGGACAAAAATACCTCGACGATGAGTGTCCAGTTATGAGAGGTTTCACTATATTGGCTTTTAATAACTTGAAGCCAATGCTCCCAGAATATATAGAAGTACCAGTCTAAGAGGCAAGGGCCAGAAACTGAAAGATAAAAACCTTTAAAGTCTGGACAGTATCCAAATGACTGACACAACGGGAATCGGTAGCCGTCAGGGATTTCCGGAAATCTGTTTCCGCGTGTTGGTGAGGCCTTTCGGGAAATAACGTTAGACCTAAATCGCTTTTAACAGAGTCCTAAAATGTGAGGCAGGAGTTAAGATAGTCTCCAAGTTCTAAACAAAGGATATGAGCATAGTCCTGTGAGCCATGTTCTGAATTTGCTACGAAACACGTTGTTTTTACTCAGAGGTAATACTACCGACAAGGTAAAGGCGCTGTATCACATAGATTGCTATGGGAATAATGTCGTTTCAAGTCAGAAGCCTAAAATGTAGGGGGGAAAACGGGCACTCCCTATGGAAAATAATTGGTCAAAATCCTGGTGATGTAGAAAGGAGAAAAGGGCAGCCCTTATGCAAAGTAATTATTAATTTTCCCATATCTGTGGAACTACAGTAGTAAAACTTCTGTTGACTGCTAGGGCTTATGAATCCAATCTCGTCACCTCTTGAGAGGCTTTTTTTTCGATTTCTGTCGGGTTTTCGTGGATTTGATTGTAATTACAATTTATATAGATATCTATTATAAATTGTAATTACAATCAAATCCGAGAGGTGACGAGATTGGATTCATAAGCCCGAAGATATGGATACAAATACATTTCAAGAGAGGGACGCGATAATCTCTCCTGAAGCAATGGTTTCTCGGCATGAAAATCAGTAAATTGTTGGGATATAATTAAAGTACCTTAAGCAGCATAACTGCATTAGTGACATCTCATGGAAACTGTAAGTATCATCTGAAAATCGACGAAGGTGGTACTAGAGACTGTGTCTGGAGAAACTGAGACGGTAGCGCCATTGTGTCTTAATATCCAGCTTTAGAACAATTCTAGCAATTACAAGAGACTCCGTGATAAAAAAGAAGTTCGATAGTTACAAGTCGATAGTCTGAAATCACTTCAGTTGAGAGGCTAGGGTTAGCACAACACTTAACAACAGTAATGTAGTCGTAAACTACCAATCAAATACATCATAAAGTAAATACTAAATAAAGTAAATACTAACCTTTAAAAACAACTGCGATTTCTTTGGTTTCTTGCGCAAAGATGATTTTATTGCTTAAAATTCACAAATTAAAGAAGTTAAAATATTTTTTTCAGAAGAAATTAATTTTATTACAAAATTGCAGCAAATTTAATCAGATGATATTAAAAATAATGAAACAGATGAGTGTTTGGAACTATTTAAATTTTTATATTTAATTTATAATTCCGACAATTTATATTAAAATGAAAGAAACAGCCGATAAAAATAATAATTAAAATTTTTAGAAATACTGACTTAAAACCAAAATCGAAAAACAAAAATCAAAACAAAAATATATTAGGGGGACCAATTTACAGTACTAGCACATTTGCATTTTATGGTACGAGCAAAAGAAACTAAAACCTATAGGGTGTTCCGTTCCCATAGAGACGTGTTATTCACGTGTATGTGTTTATTTCTTGAACTGTAGGAGGCATACACTTAAAATTTACAAACAGTAATTGAAACTTAGTTCGCTATATAAACAAGTCTAAAAAAATAAACCTACAAATTAAAGGGTGTTCCGATAGTGACGTGATTTGCATATATATGGACTAAGTTTTGAACTATAACAGGTAGACTCTTGAAATTTTTAGAGGAGGTGTATAACTATGGACCCTATTATAGGGTATATTGACAATGACTTGATTTGCACGTATACTCGTATAACCTTTTTTATATAAAATAATATATGTAAGAGGTATAGTCTTGAAATTTGTGTGACCTAAATGTAGCGATGTTGGGGAATTTGGCGTTCTTTTCTAAACGTTATAGGCAGACGCTTGATATTTGGACAAGGTATAGTGTAAAAACTAAAGGGTACCCCCTAAGACGTGAACAAATTAACAACTTGTATTTTTATAGTTGTAATAAACATAGTACGGAACCCTACGTGTGTGAGTCTGATTCGCACCTGACTGATTTATTTAAGTCAGGCCTCAGGTAGTGTTTTTATTTTTTCCCTTCTACATTTTAAATTATTTTTTTAATTTTTAAAAATAAAACAGAAAACAAATTGTGTTTCGCAATAAGGTCCAATATTTTTTTATCAGTCGTATTAACATATACATAAAAGTTTGTATGAAATTTATTAACCATGCATTCATTCCAACTCTGAGACTTTCACGGTTTTACTTTTTAACGATACAATAATTGTGACACATTGATGACTTCTAATGTTAAAATTCCTAATTTGTAAATGTATCGAAATGAGTCAGATTTCTTATCATTTTTTTACCGACCATAACCTTTATTTATATAATATATATTGTTTTACTATGTACATATATGAAAAAAGCAAAAAATCACTGATATATGTAAATAAACTTTGATATACATATACACACACAGGTGTGTTGATAATACAACCTGTTTATGTGTTTACCTTGGTCTCATTTTTTATTCTATTTAGTTCCTCCTACACTGCAGCTATACGTCAAATTTTTTTTTATTCAAGTTTTCAATACATATGTATGTACTTGTCAAAATTCATTTAAATTGACAGCTGTGACGTATGTTGCACTCAACTTAAAGGCTGGCCCAAGGCGAATTCAAACCAGGTGGAGTCGATAGCCCAGCTGATTGTTTTTTTGCTCTCGTTTTTTGCTAATGTCTTGTCAAAGAATACATTGTTTCATATCTGCTAATCTAATGTCAAAGTTGTTGTTTTGTTGTAGTTGTTGTCCTACTGCTCACACCTGGTATGAATTCGCCTTGGGCTGGCCATAATAAATACTCTTGTGCTTCTTCTTCAATATATTTTCTTAAGTCGAACATTGACATTTATAAAAAGAGGATACAACTAAAACTAACGGTTAAAAAATGTGTTTTGTAATGAACGAACATGTGAGAACATTATTGCCGAAAATGTAATGTACTTGGTACTATTTATTCCGCATCCCATCCCTGATACACAAATAAACTTTGAGTGTACATATCGGGAATGAACGAACCAGGGAATAGATTCGTTCAATTCCAGTTTGTTCGTTTGTTACTTTTAGTTCAGTTCAGGTAGATACGATTTGGTATAAAAAAAGAACAACAAAAAGGTAAACACAACAACAGCAAAAATTATGAGATTTTGCACTATTAAAACCAAAACTGGTTAAAACGAAAAGAAAAAAAAGCAGCTAAATAATGGTCAAGTTAGAAAAATGGAATTGAAAGATGCCTACACACGGTTACATATAAATTTGTTCACACATACATATATGCATTTAGAAACATACATACAATATCTCCATCTTCACATATGTGTATGTATGTATATGAAACTTTAATAGATTTTGTTACAATATTTATTAGTCTTAAAATTTTTGGTTGCATGTTAGAAAATAACGGGGTCATTAAAGAGTTAGTGTACCCTACTCTGCTTGTTTGGTCTTTTTTAAGAGATAAAATAAAGACCCGTTACTCTGCTGCGGCATGTGACGACGACTGTACAATATTCAGTTTTTTGTGGTTGGCCAATGAAGGCAGATTTTTTGAAGTGTCAAATGTTAATTTAAAATTGATTGGTTTTCGTCATACATACATATGTACATACATACATATCGTCACATAAAATGCAAAAGGCCGTAACTACACTTTTTAGTTTTTTACAGGAGAAGGAATAAACGTTATAAATTAAAGACTACTTAAAACTTAATATCCACATTTTAGATTCAAACTTAGAAAACAAACATAACACACATTGAAAGATAATCAAAGCCAACTTTGTTTTGATTTGTTTTTTTTTGGAAAAGTGCAGTTACAGCTTTTTGGTTTAGTTGACGTTGCAGTTACGGCCTTTTGTTTTTCACCAATAAAGTCGTTATTTTTGGACGTATAAATGTAAAATTTGCTGTGTAGATGTGTTTCGGTTAAGTTCGTCATAATCAATCAAAAAGTAAATTTTGAATTTTTGAGTAGTTACGGCCTTTTGCATTTTAGGTGACGATATGTATGTATATACGAATAAAATATTGTAGGTAAGAAATATGTACTTATGTACATACATACATATGAAGTATTTATTTGTTTGAACTTTACTACATTTATTATGTATTGTATCTTCAATATATTTCAACTAACAATAATTACTCATATCTTAAGTCTAAAATAGAGTTGTGCCGGTCATGTACGACCTAGTTCAATTGAACGATTCCCGTAACTGAACGATTCTGACTCGGGCAGTGTTTTCTTTTTTATCGTTCATCGTTCGTTGCGTTTTTTTGTTTTGTTCAGGTACTTGACATTTTGCTCTATAAAAGTTCATAAAAAAAGATCAACTGCTCAAATGAATTTTTTCTTATTTTTTGTCAGTGACGTCAACTGGTACATCTTAAAAAGCAAATTATATTAAATTTAATTTTGTAAATTAATATAATAAAGGAGAAATCATTAGTTAATATTTAATGCAATAATCAATCCTTAACCTTTTATTTAATAATATTAAATTTTTGAAATACTGTAATAATTCCCCAATATATATAAATTGTTTGTTAAAATTAATTAGAACAATACTTATACCCTTTATTTTACATTAAAATTTATACTAAAATATAAAGATATATTTTAAGCTAAAATTAAGAAACCTGATAAATCACAAGTAAATAAATAATAAGTTAAATATTATTTATGTATGTACTTACTTCTTGTAAACATTTGTTTACAATTGTGAAGTGTTGCCAGAAATAACTGATGTGTTTGATAAAAATTACGTTGAGTTGCTGTTTAAAATAAAGAACGATGACCGTAAAGAACGACCTAGTTCATTAAATCTCGCTGTACGATCTGAACGATTCAGTAAAATGAACTACTATGCACAACTCTAGTCTAAAATAAAAATATACTTTTTAAGTCCAGCCAGTACTAGACAAAAATAAATGTTTGTTTCACGTTTTCTGCAATCATTTGCTGGTCATCCCTCTAATGTTCGGGTAGGAAAAGCAGTATCTCTTCTTTTTAGTCGAATGAAACCAGGTTCACTTAGTATGTTACGCGCCAAAGGGTTTGGATGAGGTTCAAGCTTCTTTAGATACGTAACTGCATGTTTCGCTATTTCTGCTTTGACTGATGGCATGTTTAGGTCTTTGTGGATGTTCGAAAATCTTATTTTGGCGCCTGTGAATTTTTTCTACATTGCTAGCTGAGGCAGTGCTCCATAATTAAATACCATACCACCAAATTGGTTTGAGGATCGACTTGTACAGTAGAAGTTTACAATCTAAGCTCAGGGTGGAGTTTCTGCCAATAAGCCAATTTAGTAGTACTGCTTTAAATTTAATTTGTGTTAACTTAAAATCGATGTGGCTGTTCCAAGTAAGGCGCCGATCCTGATATAAAACCAGATGTTTAACGTCTGAAAGCTGCGGTATTATTTGTTTGTTTAGGCGGATAGGAGAGCATGAGTCCCTACCCAGTGTGAAAGTTATATGAGTGCATTTTTTTATTCTTCATTTTTTCAATCATTTTTCCTTGGGCGCTTTCATAAATACTTAAAAAAGCTGTGTCATCCGCAAATTTTAATGTGTAAACTCGGGTGCTAATTGACATATCTGATGTGTGTAATAAATATAAAATTGGTCCCAAAATACTACCTTGGGGAACTCCGACTTCAATGAGCTGTGGCGAGCTTAAAAAGTCACCTTCTTTTAGTAAAAACTTTCGATTTGTTGAATAATCTTTTAAGAGCTTATACAAGTTTTCGGGCAAGTTTAGCTTTAACTTATATATTTGGCATTCGTGCCAAACCTTATCGAATGCTTAAGAAACGTCGATAAAAAATGCAGAACAGTATGTTTTGTTTTTTCTTCAAAGGTCTTTTTAATTACATTTACTAATCTGTGTGTTTGTTGGATCGTACTATGTTGTTTTCTGAAGCCGAATTAATGGTTCGGAATACAGCCTCTCTCGCTAAAAATCAAACAACTTTGATATGTTTGATAAAACGCTTATAGGTCTGTATGATTCTACTTTTGTGTGGTTTTTTCCTGGCTTAGGAATCATAGTAATCAAAGAGCCCTTCCACTCTGTCGGAAAGTACTCAAGACATTACGTCTTCGATTAATCGAATAAAACTTAAAAATATATTCGATTAATCGATCAGTTTTTATGTTGTTGTGAACGTAATTTAGTTAATTTAATACCGTAAATTCATTTACTTTACGATAAACGGACCAAATCCTGACTCTGTTCTAAAAAAACTATTGATCAACTTATAAAATCGAAAGAGATTATAACGAGTGATTTTTTAAGAGCTTGAGAACTTTTTTTTTAAAAAAAAAACGCATAAAATTTGCAAAATCTCATCGGTTCTTTATTTGAAACGTTAGATTGGTCCATGACATTTACTTTTTGAAGATAATTTCATTTAAATGTTGACCGCGGCTGCGTCTTAGGTGGTCCATTCGGAAAGTCCAATTTTGGGCAACTTTTTCGAGCATTTCGGCCGGAATAGCCCGAATTTCTTCGGAAATGTTGTCTTCCAAAGCTGGAATAGTTGCTGGCTTATTTCTGTAGACTTTAGACTTGACGTAGCCCCACAAAAAATAGTCTAAAGGCGTCAAATCGCATGATCTTGGTGGCCAACTTACCGGTCCATTTCTTGAGATGAATTGTTCTCTGAAGTTTTCCCTCAAAATGGCCATAGAATCGCGAGCTGTGTGGCATGTAGCGCCATCTTGTTGAAACCACATGTCAACCAAGTTCAGTTGTTCCATTTTTGGCAAAAAAAAGTTTGTTAGCATCGAACGATAGCGATCGCCATTCACCGTAACGTTGCGTCCAACAGCATCTTTGAAAAAATACGGTCCAATGATTCCACCAGCGTACAAACCACACCAAACAGTGCATTTTTCGGGATGCATGGGCAGTTCTTGAACGGCTTCTGGTTGCTCTTCACTCCAAATGCGGCAATTTTGCTTATTTACGTAGCCATTCAACCAGAAATGAGCCTCATCGCTGAACAAAATTTGTCACATTTGAACATTTCGAACCGAACACTGATTTTGGTAATAAAATTCAATGATTTGCAAGCGTTGCTCGTTAGTAAGTCTATTCATGATGAAATGTCAAAGCATACTGAGCATCTTTCTCTTTGGCACCATGTCTGAAATCTCACGTGATCTGTCAAATACTAATGCATGAAAATCCTAACCTCAAAAAAATCACCCATTATCTTGCAAGTTTATTAATAATATTTTAGACCAGAGTCACGGTTTGGTTCATTAATCATAAAGTAACATCCAAAACAACATAAAAACTGATCGATTAATCGAATATTTTTTTAAGTTTTATTCGAATAATCGGTAAAATACTATATTTATTTACTATCATACTGATTCACTAACTCTTAGAAAACGCAAATAATTAAATTACAAACTTTCTAGACTTTCAGTATTAAAATTACTTAATAATATTGAACGCCTGAGTCAGTTTTTGGTCATTAAGCCATAAAATGGATAACATAACTTTACGAACCCTGACTCCTTATATACCTAGAGACCCAGAGCTGCTTGCTTTCTCGCACAATACCGTCTTATACCACGACCTAAAAAATGTAAGGCATTATTTTAATTTACAAACGAGTTCTGACAAACTAATTTCATTAAAAAGGTGGCGGCGTGGTGTAATGGCTGAAATGGTTGCCTTCAAAATCCAGCACCGTGGTTTTTTCCAGTTTTTAAAATAAAGTGGGTTTAAACTCCCACCCGACAAGCTATCAAAGAAAAATAGAGGATAACATCATGGCAAAAGGTCAGTCAGCCACCACCTGGGAATCAAAGATTAGCAACTACCATAGATGGCAGCCCCATCATCCTAGGCCCTCCTACAGCAGACCAATCATATACTTAGCTGGAACAACAACCGATTAACGAAACTGACAAAAGGCAAAGCAACAATAGATGCTTTGAGGAAGCAATATTCTACCAATAGGAGTACTTTCTACTACAGATCTCAAACAAACTTTCGAAATCGTTTTTTCCCGCATATTTGAGAACACAGTTTCTACGTATGTATGTATATAAATTTTTATATGTACGTAGTCGTATTTTTTGAATAGAAATTACAACACTTGGGGTGTAAAAAAAATAAAAAAATCGTTTATCTTATGTTTCATTTATTTAACCTCTATTTGCTAAATTCCAAAGGTGCATCGATATCGCCGATATTTTTATTGGAGCATCAGTTTCGTGTCGGCAATAATGCTTGTCGATGCGTCCCTATTTTAAACGAAATATTTCAGATCAGATGGAATTCAATGAATTCAACAACAATGTGAAAACAGAAGACTTAATTCACTCACCTTTTTTGTTATCATTCATCCAAAATTTAAAGTACTAGAAGCAAATCAACATTCCTTTTGGTTTTATTTATATCTTTTATTGCAAATTGCAATTTATTTTTATTACAAAACACTTGATGGTATTTGTTATAAAATAATTTATTTTTGTTATTATTTTAAACTGTATACACTAGATTATTTATTTTTATATTTTATTTATTACATTTAATTTTCATTTTATTTATTTTGTTTTTTGTAAAACTTTTTCTAATTTTTTTATTTTTGCAGAAGTCTTTTTTTATTTTTAACATGAAATAAAAATATATTATAAGTAACAAAAAAATAGAAAAAAACCAACATAAAAGAAACACCACAAATAAATCAGAGCATAAAAAGCAACAAATACATTACATTCTATAAAACGAACGTATTCTTTTTTTCACGTTACTACTTACTGCTATTTGTTGTGCTGTAGTTGTAGTTGTAAAACTAGACAGGTTCTTTAAAGCTGAATTTAAAGCCAACTTAATAACAAAACATTGACTGGGAACTAGATTTTCGTTTTAAATTGAAATTCAAACCAAGAAAAGAGAAAGAGAGACAGAAAGAGGAGACAAGCGCTGCTTAGAAAATAAAATATAGAAATCCAACATAAGTAACAAAACTGCAAAAATAAATGAATTAAACTTTTTGCTTAAAAAAAGGGAGTGGATGAATTGAGTTGGATCATGTCACCCACCAATGATTCAAATGTTAAAAAAAGTTTTAAATAAATTTATTCAAAATCTGTAAATATTTTAATTTTTACCAAAAATTTTTTGCACAATACCAAAATAATAATAATTGCTTTATTCATTAACCCCTTTGTTTCGTGTTGTGCCTATTTTTTGTTTGTTTTTTATACATATAACTAGATGCGAATAGTACTTATTCTGGGAGTCAAGCGGACAGAAGAAAGTTCGTCAAAAATACTCTAGTACGATAGAATGAATGGTGAAGTACAGCTTAATGAATTCTACATATCGGACTACTTAAAGTTTTAATACAGACTTATATGTGAATTCTAAACGGGTACAACCAAACAAGATAGAAAATAAATAAAAAAAAACAGCGCAAAGATTAATCTAATAGATAGTCCCAACTAAAAAGGAATGAATATAAAAAGAAAAAACTAATATCAAGAGGATGCAGAGACGTCAGAGCATTCAACGGAAATCACAACTGGCCGAAAGTGGAAGGATTTGGGAGACAGGATTATTAGTAACTACTCTTGAAACTCACACCTAGTGCATTAACAGATGAATAATCGTCTTCTTCCTTTGGCACATACAGTGATATGTCTTCGTATAGGAAGTGAGAATTCCCAGATTCAGCTAGTTTGCACGTTGCTGATTCATGCAACCACCAATCACTGTACTCTATTACATCTATTCGAGGAAGCCAATCAGCTAGTGCAACAAACCACTCGAAGACCGAGCAACAAGGACAGCAACGACAATGACGGGCACACGTTTTCAAGATCTTCAGATACTAGTGCAGCGTTGCCAGAAACATAAGGAAAATCATAATTATTAAATAAAACCAATAACAAGCTCCCGCCAGTGCCTTGAATAAGAGATTTATCGCAGCATGGCTGAAACGAAGTCACATTTGTGCAAAAAGCTAAAATATTTTATTATTTTTTGTGCTTCCAAATAAAATTAAATGGCTGTACATCATACTCGTATTGCCAGATTATTGCACTAGTACAACTTATGGTTGTTGCCTTCTTCATAATTTACAGAACAGTTCTTATTTCACTTGTTCAGGTGTTGGAGATCATCTAAACTAAACCGCACTATTGGCGACATCTGTTTCAATATAACAGAACATCGAGCTAAAAATCGCCCTTCCTGCGATTTAGATCCAAACAATAGTCACTAAGTTACTCCGAAGGGTCTTTTCAACAACCGAATACATAATACAATACCATAGGGCTATCGGTTCCCGATGTATCAGCCATTGAACACTTGTTAGAGCTCGAAGATTACTAGATCGCGAAGGTTGTTGCTTTAGACTTCTGCAAGCCTTGGGACTGGTGCTGCCAAATATACCGAGATTGTGTCAAGGAGTAAGAATATTCAAGACAATAGCCCCCAGACTTTACGAATATAACTTATTTGTCTTATGTAGAATGCAAAAAGATAAGATATACGAGGTATGATCAAAAAACATCAACATCTCCTGAGCGATGTCCATGCGACTTTGTTTTTGCTCAAAATTTAGCAATTTTGCAACGATCTTCGCTGCAGCACGTTTCATGCCTAAAACATCTGTAAAAATTGCTTGGCATGAGCCGAACGATATGCCAACATCATCAGCAACCTCTCTAATAGTGATTCGACGATTATCCAAAATCATTTTCTTCACTGCTTCAGTGTTTTAATCGGTTGTTGACGTGCTCGGGTGACCAAGACGAGCATCGTCATTGACATCTTCTCGGACTTCCTTAAACCGTTTATACCAGTGCTTCAGATGTGTTTTATTTACTTTATATGAAGGTACCCATCCCTGGGTAATTACTCAGGAACATAGGCCTTATACAACATTCTAAAATAATTCACAAAATTGTATTAAAATTCATCAAGTCGTTTATACATGATGCGAACACAGACAGACAAAAATTCCAAAAAATTCTGTTTTCTATTTCATTTCGATTACTATCTGCACCAGCAACAAAATTTTCAATAACTATTTCATGTACAGAAATTGTCCTGTTACAAGATATATAAGTACATATGGAGATTTTTGAAGCAATTGCATCAATTTGTCATTGTCGTTTTAGCACTTGTG
The DNA here is from genome assembly GCA_949628195.1 of Phasia obesa. Taxonomy (NCBI): domain Eukaryota; kingdom Metazoa; phylum Arthropoda; class Insecta; order Diptera; family Tachinidae; genus Phasia; species Phasia obesa. The sequence continues at coordinate 38,238,757 of OX451219.1, forward strand.
CAGATGTATCCTAAATAAACTAACTGATCTTATCTTTCTCCTGATGTTTTGTCTTTTTAATAGAAATTATCGATGACCCAACAATTTTTTTTAAATGGCTTTCTTAGTGCTTCTTAAATTTTTGACTTTCCATGTAAATTGCAGTTCAGAAAGGGTTAATTCAAAGGAGGATCGACTTTAGAAGTTTTAGTTCAGAAAAGCAAAACTTAATTGAATTTTTAAAAATGTTTTATAGATGTTCACGTTTTAATAAAGACATTTTAAATTATTATTAATTACGAATATATATTTGCAAAAACCTCTCTAGGTATTTAAAAAAAATTATTTTGTTTTCTATGTTTGTAAAGCAAATTTTAGTACAAAAGTTTTGGCTTTTTTTTAATTAAAACTAAAATTGTGCAATTATTTTAATATTTCTTTTAATTCTATTTTTAATTTAATTTAATTATTTCATTTTTTAGTTTTGTAGGATATTGGAGTTCTCTCTAAGATTGAAATAAAACCCGTTTTTATGGAATAAAAGAAGTCGAAAGAAGACAAATAAAAAGACACATTCGTTCGTACGATTATTATGAAACTCTGTTTTTAATTTCAAAGATGTTTTGGATCGGGTTTTGCTTTTTTGTTTGGAGTGATTTGGTTTTGATGACGACACTTAATCTTTGAATACCCATGATTAAAACAAGAACAACAACAACAACATCATTGATAGCAAGCAAAAAACTGCAATAACAAAAACAAAAAAAAAGGTGCAACTGTTGCTGTCCACAAAAGAAAACCTAAAAAAATTGCATTTTTCGATGAATCAACAAAAATTAACAGCAAAAAAAAAACAAAAACTATTTATTTTCAACTTATTTCAACTTAATACTTTATTTTTTTTTTTAATTTAATCACTTTTCATCTTATTATTTTGTTAATTAAAATTTACCATAGAACTCACTTCACTTTCAAATATACATACATATAACAATAATTTTTGTTTTATTATAATTTGTTTATATTTATTATTTTTTTTTTATCCCACAACAAACACACAGTCAGTCAAAATTACAAGAAAAAAAACCGTACCGTCATCAGCGATTTGAAGAAGTAAAAAATTAAATAAAATTCATCCGTGATCCACTAGCTTAGCTTTCGATGTGCTGCTGCTACAATAGTCCAACCGAACGTTCGACAACCAGCCGTATGTATGAATTGAAAACAAAACAATAATACTCCAACAACCACCGCACACACAAGCATGTGTACCCAGTGAACATTTTTGTGTTGATTTCGGTGAGAGTTTATATTTATGACTAGCTGTGCCCGCCACGTCGTAGGCGTCCCGACAAAATTTTGTTTTTACTTTTCTACAGTTATAGTTAATGTAGGTATTCATTTTATATAGAGGCAATTACTCAAGTAAAATGGCTTTATATTTTTACGGGAAAACAAGGAGGTATCGTATATTTGAACCGACACACTAAGGTACATGTTCACAAAATTTTATTAAAATGTATCCAGTAGTTTTTACGTGATGCGAAAAAGGAGAGACAGACAAAAATTCCAAAAATTGGTGTTTCGTATTACCAGCAACAAAAATGAAAAGGATTCTGTTACAGTTTTATTGTATGTATATAGTAGATATAGATTTTGTAAACATTAAGATCAATTTGGCGTTTTAGCAGCTAAACTAAGAATTTTAAAAGTTTTTTTTAAAAATCAGCCTTAGCTTTCCACTAAAAGGATTTTAGACTGTCGGCTGATAATTGTCAAACTTCTTCCTCATCACATAGGCTGCACATTTAACATGAGTCTGTCTGTTGTCATAAGCCGTACGCTAGCCCATACTGGAAATTCACACAGAATGTGTGCTACTGTCACAGACTATACCAGTCACAGTATACAAATATCACACTCTTCGATTTTTATCTAAACCTACTTGAAGTTGCCGTATCCTGTCAGTACCACAGTTATGCAGCTTAAAGTACTTTGTTTATATCCAAGCAACTTTGTGGTCTTCATGTTGAGATACTAGTGTCTCAGGAATGCGTTTAGAGACTAATCCGTTCACCTTTTTAGAGGTATTCGTGTCCGTATCTTCCGGCCATGGAAAACCGGAGTTCTTTTGATATATATATATATATCAAAAGAATATAAAAAGGTACATACGAGTATGTACCTTTTTACTTCTTACAATACTTTCTTATTCATTGCAGTCGGATTCTCACGGTCCTGTTTAATTTTATTATAGTTACAATTAGGAAAATTCCCAATAATGCAAAGGTATCTAAGTCTACATTACCTTCGCTTATGAACATTTTTAATAAATCCTTAAGAATGCTGTTAATGACATATCGATGGTCTCAAGTAAAAAACGCCTAACCCGTATTTTACGAAATTGAGCTTTCAGTGATTTCAATTCATTTTACACAAATACACCTTTTCCCAAAAATTTATTACAATTGTGTAAAAATAACGCTTTTACATACTGTTGTACATTGCAAATTACATTGTGAATATTGCAGTTTCTATTATGTTTTTACCTTCTCCTATAAAGTTACAATTATTTGAGTTAAGACATTTCCATTTACACAATAAAAATTCACATTGACAGTTCCCACATTTGCTTTTTAACTTTATATCGCAAAGAAAATAAGTGTTGTTAACTCCCTAAAAACCAATGGAAAATTTTGGACAATTGAAGCAGATTATACGAATATATGATTATTTTAATGTGGAATTAAATAAACGACGACGGGATGGAACTCTACGAAGTGGTGTTTTTAATCTAAAGTTAACAATTGTATGTGAGCTCGACTCCCGTCTTTATTTATATAGCATTGCCCGCCACTTCGTGGGCATTCTGACAATATTTTGCTCAATTTTGCTTTGAAAGGATTCCACACCAATTGAAAGACTCTTCAGTTATGGTTTATGTATTTACTTTATATAAAGGTACCCATCCCTGAATAAAATTCTAAAATTTATAATATAATTCAAAAAATTTTTGTAAAACGCTATAAGAGGTGTTTAAAATATTTTAATAACAATGTAATTCCACAAAGTAAAAATACAAATTAAATACAAATTAAATACAAATTTTATTTAACTGGCGCCATCTGTTGTGCAGTAGTTTCTTAAAGTATCCCACTTTCAAAAACAAACAGGTGAGTTGAAAAAAATGAAATACGGAAAGTTTTAAACCGAAAATATCAGTATCCTTAAACCGGAAATTGCGTTTTCTCCACTTTCTCTTAGAAATATTTCTCTTGGAGATATTTTTTGCGGAAAAAAGTATCCTATATTGGGATCAGGATAGTAAGGTACCTCCTCACAAAATTTTGTTAAAATCCATCCAGTAGTTTTTACGTGATGCGAACATAAATGAAAAGCAGACAGACAGACGGAAGTAAGATACTATTTTATTATATGTATAGATGTAGAGATATAGATTTGATTTAGCTGCAAAGTTTTAATTTAGAATTTGGCATCTTATGACTGTGTCTCGACTCAAAACTTTATTTAAATTATATTACATTCAAACTTATTTTCTTGTTAGTATTTCCTTACCCTATTGTCATCTTATAGAATTAAATCAAAAATTGAAAAGCAGTATTTGTCAAATTATTTGGAACAAATATTTTGTAAATGTTACCAACTGTTTTTAAAGAAAGACGTGAATCTATTTCAAATATCACCGGGTAACTTTAATTCTGAGGCACTCGATTTACTAGTCAATATTGATACATACAAATATATATTGATCTAATGCTTAGCCCTTAAGCTACATTTTCTGAATTGGCTTTGGTTCTCTAACTAAACTGTTACTTCTCAATTTTACGGACATTTCACCAAATACACAAGCATAACTCGAAAAATCCATGCAAAAGTTTTTACTTTGTTATCAGCGGTAAAACAACAAATAAAGGAATTAAAATGCAATATAAAACTAACGTAAAATTTAATAGAAAATTGACGATTGACGAATTAATAATCTTTAAAACAAATCATAAAATATTTCTCTACACGCAGAGAAAAAACATGTTTATGGTATGGTCACAGGTACCACATTATATTCTCTGTAACAATATATGACGATTAACAAATGTTAGTTGTAATGAACATTACTTTGCTCACGATAAACAAGTTTTGGTTAATTTTATCATTAAATGGTTACTACACCCAAAGAATTCAACATGGTTGGTTTGAACTACATATATAATTTTCAAGCTGGAAGTAAAGTTTTATAAATATTCAAAAATAATATATAATTTTTAACTATAATATATTAATAACAAACAAAATATGATAATTTTACTCATATGTAACCATAAAATGTTTGTTTTTATTCATATTTGGGCTGACAGAAACTACAAAACGGGTCATTTGGGTATAAGATGGAAGGCTTATCCTTTTGGTTTCAAACCGTTTTGGTGGAAAAATAAAATAATGTTGATTTATTTAAATATTATAGTCGTGACAAAAATAAACAATCAATATATATATAAAACAAAGAAAAAATCTGTGGAATTTGTAAAATTTTTAGTTAAAAACCATTTCTTTTCATTTATTTTATTCTAAATTCTTAATTTTTTTTCATTAAAATGTATTAAAGTTGTAATAAAAATTAACAATTCATTCTCTGGATTCGTAACAGTTAAACTTTTTTGCCTACCCAGCAAAAAATACTGTTTCGCCGTATGCAGGTTTGTAAGGGAATAAAGAGTTGTTATCGCTTACAAGCCTGCTTACGTATGACATGATATTTTTAAGCGATTCTTTCAGTGAAGATGTCCTAATATTATGTCGTATGTACGAAACTCATTGTAAATTTAATTTTTTATCTGTCTTAGGGCCTAGTTAGTCAACCGTAACGAAATGTAACACATACAAATTGTTGTATTTTGCTCTTGTTCTCTTTTCGCTTTTTCTTGTATTTTTGCAATATTTTCGACCGTGCTGTAAGCCAATCTATTAAAAATAGATTAGCTTACTTTTACTTACTTTACTTACTTACTACGTAACACAAACATATCCACGTGTTACATTACGGTCGGCTAACTAGGCCTTTACAGTTGCGCTTTTTAGTACAGACTACTGTAAAGGGAAATGTAAAAAATTCGTTGATAACAACAATAACACTTTATGGCATACAAAATTTAATTTATTTTTGCAACACCTAAAATTTTTGTAATGCAGCTCAACTCTTGGTTTTTGCTCTTAATTTGCGTCATTGTTTTTGAATACAAACTTATTTTACCTTTAGTTATTTTATGTAAAAACATTTTCTTGTTCTAAAAAAATTCCAACTCCTCCTCGTCCTCGCAGATCCTCCAAAAGTCCGATGTACCGGCGACCCATTTGCTGATTCTTGCTCTGGTAGCGCAGTGACCAGTGATCACACCTATCACACCTATCACGGCTCTCAGAACTCTCCTGTCTAAACCCAGAAGTAACTTGGTTTCCGCAGCGTTCAGTCTGGACCAAATTACCCGCGACACTATCCAATTCCCATTACTTCCCAAGATAGGTTGGTTCTCTTAACTACCCAGCCGAATATAATCCTATAGTAGTGGCTAATCGGTGGCCTATTCGATTCTAACCTATCCAAATTATTTCTCTCCGAATCCAATCTTGCAAGTTCATCAGTGATTTCGTTGCCATCCACATTACAATGACCCGGAACCCAATACAATCTAACCCTATATATAGCCTTTTTGCATTCACCTACCAGCCTTGACTTGACATTTTGTGCTTTCAAGGCTTTAAGTACCGCTTGGATATCGACGTACAGAGTGACTTCTTTGAAAAATGATTACAAATGGAAGAAAACAATTTTCCATTGCTCATAATAAGAATGAACATCCGACTATCTCAATAGAAAAACCTCTGATATATAAAATGAAAAACTCAATGCTTGGTTTTTCGAAAAAGAAAAATTGTTAGATTATGCAATAGTAGATGAAATCGAAGAAAAGAAGAAAACAAAATTGGTTTAAAAGAGACTCATGTACGTCCATGTTTTTATAAGAAAAACATAAACTCCCTAAATTTTGTGTGGAAGGTATTATTTTTTTGAGTTTAATTTATAAACAATAATTTAATGGTTTTATTTTCTTTTATCAAAAGAGCTTCCAAATTATCAATAGCTGAGTATTTTTGTGTCTATGAAGTTAATATTATAGCAAAAATGTGGGTTACACTACCAAAAATGTGGGTAAAATTTAAAATAATAAACAAGTTTCACCATTTTGGGACAAGTTTATAAAGAAATCAATCAAAATACATCGTACAAGATCTATTAATAATTTGTCTCATGATAATACATAACACTGTTAGAGCAATTCGGATTGTTATAAAAGCGTGATGAGCTAACGGGATGAAGAGAAACAATTTAAAAATGTATTTTTCCTTTGGTTGGTTTTTCCAATACATACGGTTGTGTTATGGTCACTGATTGCCAGTTTTCTAGGCCGTATATTTCTTTAAAGAATTTTGTAATTTTGTCTATGTATTTGACCAAAACCTTTATCACATAGTAAATGTGAATTTTCACTGGCCAAAAACGTATAGTCCATTTCTTTAATAGTAAAGTCCGGGTGACATACAACATACAGACAAAACAAATAAAGCAAGCAAGATCCAAGGTATAGTCAACTTACACCACTTTTGCTCTATAATATTGTTATTTTATGTTCTATGTAAGAACGATTTTCAGCTAGAGTACGTATTTCTCTCTTCTTTCATTTTCCAGTTTCATAAAGAAACTGTTAATTTCCTTTTTGATTTCTTCACTGTCCACGAAAGAAATTTTGTATTGCGTTTGTTTTTTCACTGTACACAAATTAGTTTCACAGACACATTTTTTATCTTCATGGATGTTTGCTTTACAAACTGATCACTTCTCTTTGTCCATCAAGTAATTTTTGTTCAGCTTCTTTCTTTTTCATTGTCCATGAAAGAGCAAAAACTTGTTTCAAAAATTGTTCACCACCATTCGTCATGAAGAACAAAATTTCATTCATGCAAAATGATAAGAGAATGAACAAAAATCTACTATTCATGGTGAACAAATATGTACCCTGTTTTCAGCTCTATTTTAATTTTATATTGGTAGTTAGTAAAATAAGGGATATATGTACCTACCTATGTAACACCAGAACAGCAACTAAAAAAAATGTGGGTTACACCCACTGCTGCCAACTTTTTCTTACGATTTATTTGCAATTAAATTCAAAAGTGTAACTTAATTTTACACGAGTAGTAACTAACACCTTATGCTGAAGTGACATAAATGCAACCCGCAAACTAAAAGACAACCGGAGCACATCCAGATAAAGTTGTTGTTTTGTTTACATCTAATCCTGGTGGAATTCGTCCCATATATTTTGGGGAAAAAAAGATTATTTTTGTGCTCTTACGGTATTCGATAAAATTTGTAAATGTTTTAAAAAATACCATGTCACCTACCACATAGTCACCGTAGTAATCGATTTCTTGTGAATAAAATTTTAACCCAGAGCTAGTTATTTAGCATTTATATCTTATTTTAACTTTAAAAAACGGCACTAAACGTGCTATTGCTGAGAAGATATGATTCTCGCATGAAAGATGTAAGAACCACTAAGTCACAAAAATAATTTTTAACTGTCATTCTGTACAAAAAGAGTTTTTGCTCTCCCCGGGAAGTTTATTTAGATCAAATAAATTGGATATTTGACAAAAATAGTATCTCTCAAAATCAATTTAAAAATCGCTAGATTTACCGCTAATAGCTACGAGATCATTTTCCCCACTATTGGCATTGCAAAAACGCTAAATTTAGCTGCAAAATCTCCAAATTGGCAACAGTGGTTACACCACTTTTGCGCTGATGGCCTCATACATATGTAAGTCTACAAAGACACGACACATTTAAGGTACAGTTCCCCAAAAATGGCTAAATACGACTGGAAAAAACAATTTGGAACGCAAGATTTTTCTAATAAATGGTGAAAGAATATTTAAAGTATTCTTTCGACAATATATAGGATCATCTTACATAATTTACTAGATATTTTAGAAAATATCTTGATCAATTGTTCGAGTTATCACACAGATCCAGATTATTTTAACAAAAGACAATCTTTAAAAATGTTTCCTGGGTATTCACTAAAAAATAACAAAAACAACCACATACGAAGTATAGAGTTGAATATACATAGTTGTGTTGAGTTTTTAACCGTTGTATTGTAAATTAAACTAGTGTTCCCTTTATTTTTATATGTATAAAACATGCAAACCTCATTCAACAATATAAGTAAATATGTATGTATGTAAGTAAAATAAAGCAAAGCCAACAACAAAAAATATATGGATGAAACAAAGGGGTGTATTTTTCCCCTTGCTTTTTCTTCAATTACAAGAGAATTCAGCATGCAACATTCTTATAAGAATATTATTTTAATAGTTGTTTAATGTTGCGGTACTATAAGACAAATGTTTATATACATGTTTCCATTGCCAAAGCGCTTCGGAAATTATGTGAACTGTTGCCAGATAAGACGATTTGTTTTTGTCGATTTATAGTGAGAAAAACTTTGGCGATTTTTTAAATTTTAACAGTTATTTTCCCATATTTTGTGTTTCCTTTTAAATGTATACGTCTTTTTAAATTAATTTAATAGTATAGTCCGGGTGACATACAACATACTGACAAAACAAATAAAGCAAGCCAGATCCAAGGTATAGTCAACTTACACCACTTTTGCTCTATAATATTGTTATTATGTATCTCGTTTTGATTAATGACTCCATTGCAACCAATAATTTCTGTTTGGTTTTTGAAACTTATTTTACAAAAGCGTGGTGAAGCCAGCATCAGTTTGTTATTCGCAAAATATCAAAAATTTTAAAGCCTTATATTATCTTAAATTACATGTCATATCGATCAAATTGTCCGACATTTTGATGTGTGCTTTTTTTGTTAAAATTTGGGTCCCTGTTTTCTCTTGCCCTAAATGTGGTTTTTCTTTCAATTTGTAACTCCAATTAACAACTACAACTAGTTAAGTGAATGTTGTGACTTTAAATCTATGAAGTTTACATGTAACTAGTATTGGGCTCTAGTTATTTATTATTTTTATACACGCAAAAAAATGTTGTTGAATGTAAAAATAATAGATAGTCTAAGTTTAAATTATGCAAGTTTTATTGCAGCAATTTTTACGTTGTATGCGAGAGAAGAAAAAGAAACAGAAATAACTATGGCATATTCTTGAATTTTGTTTCGTTATCTCGATCGCAATTTTGAACCTGAAGGTTCTTGCTGCAATCAAAATTGTGAACACAAATGCAACATTTGTTTTTTGTCTAATTTTAATGGCGAAGTGTAGTTAGCTATATTGAGAGTTCTACCCACAGCTCTCTTCAGGAACAACAGCCGATATGTACCTTTGCACACGAATTAGGCTCACCAGAGTCCACTCTTAGAGTATTATTGGTCTCCACCAGTATGAATCTTAATTATTTTTTCTGGTACCGCAGCACGTCAAAAATAAGTTTTTTTTGGTTATCCAAAAGGTTTTATCATCCAATTGTGTAATTTCTTCTTGTGTCACTTAACCCATTTAGACACAAATACAAACTGGAAGTAGTATTTTTAAAATAACCTTATAAACGTGACTTTTACAGACTTATTAACTATTTTACAGCAAAAAATTTCAGTTTTGGGTAAAAAGTCCATCCTCAACTGGGGACAATGGGCCCCAGTATGATATCTTTCGAAACTGCTGGAAAAAATCATCCGGACTACATATCAGACATACCGGGTTGTCCAAATACAAATATATTTTATTGAAATCGAATCAATTTCTTATTTCGGCTTTATTAGAAGAAGTTTTCCATACGTAACATTGGAAATATTATTTATTGAAAACGATTTTTTTAGCGTGTCTGCCACAGCAGGCTGACTACGCAGTAACTTATCCTTTCAGTCCAAGTGTCCATTGTATCAATTGTGAATTATTCACTTAGCAACGAGAAAGAAAATTGACGTGTCAATGAACGTCTATAAAAGTTTAATTTGTTGATGAGCTGTGACATAGTGCGCCATCCTTTCGAAACCAAAGATTATCCAAGTTCATTCCCTACGGGGGCATATTGTCTTATTGTCTCATAACACCTAACCCTGGAAGATAACAAGTTTCGAGATCTGACATATGTCTAAACCGGAACTTGTAGCCATACGGCTTCTTCCCATGGGGTTTCCGTTTTTTTAAGTATTTTTCAATATACATATATTTATGTATGGACGATTTTTGCCTTCAAATTGAAACGCAAATAAAGTTACCTTTCATTAAATTTAAGTTGTATTCAAATTCTGAATTAAATATTTATTTGTTATTTTTTAATTGCATTAAAATTATGGTGAAATTACAAAATATATATAAAAAAAAACAAATAAATAAAAGTAGAAAAAAATGTATCTTTTATCGTATTCGTTACATCTCCAACACTCAACTATCATCTGCCATCACTATTACATTTGAAATTTGACAGAACGACAGCACGTGTTTACATTTTGTTATTGAATTTCACTCGAAAGTGCAACAGTATTGCTGAAAGAGAATACCACAACTTCTGCGAAAAAAATAAAGCTGCGTTATGGAGGAAGAAGGTCCAGCTGAAGCCACTATCGATTTTGTGCCAGCAATTTGCTTTGTTCCCAGAGGTATTGCTAAAGAAAAACCAGACAAAATTGTGTTAACACAAGCAGAATTAGCCAGAGTTATAAAAGACACCAAAGATCGTTTGGTCAGTGATGATGACGAAGAGGCTGACGAGGATAACGAGCAGCAAGAAAATGAAATGGACGTTGACAGTGAATTGGGCGATGATGATAATGAAAATATAGTTGAGGAAACCAATGAAAATCGCAACCCAGATGACGAATTCGCGTTCGAACATTATGACAATGAGGGTAATTCTCGAGTAGCCGATATTGGTAATATTGTAGATCCCGATCATCAATTACCTGACGAGGATGACGACTCTGAGGCGGAAGATGAAATTATCAAACCCACAGATAATTTGTTATTGGTGGGTCATGTACAAGATGATGCTGCCAGTATGGAAGTTTGGGTATTCAACGAAGAAGAAGAGAGTTTATATACACATCATGATTTTCTTTTGCCCAGCTTTCCACTGTGTATTGAATGGATGAATCATGATCCCGGCAGTGATAAGCAAGGTAACATGTGTGCTATTGGTTGTATGGATCCCGTTATCACAGTGTGGGATCTTGATATACAAGATTCAATTGAACCCACTTTTAAATTGGGCTCTAAGGGAAGTCGTAAGAAAAACAAAGCAGCCTATGGACACAAAGATGCTGTTTTAGATCTGTCGTGGAATCGTCAGTATGAGCATATTTTAGCTTCCGCATCTGTTGACCAATCTTTAATATTGTGGGATTTAGACGAGGGACAGCCTCATACTACAATTAATTCATTTGATGAGAAAGTACAGTCTATAGAATTCCATCCCGAGGAAGCACAAAGTATTTTAGCTGGTTCTGCTGATGGTCTAGTGCGTTTATTCGATTGCCGCGATCCGGAACAAGTGAACACTTCATTTGTTAAGTGGAAAATATCCGGGGAAGTTGAGAAGGTTCTATGGAATACGTGTGATTCCAATTACTTTGTTATTGGGTCAAATGAGGGCTATTTACATTATGCTGACAAGAGAAAACCTAAACAGTTCCTGTGGTCTTTAAAGGCTCATGAGGAAGAAATTTCTGGCATTTGTTTCAATTCTGAAGTCAAGAATCTATTGACTTCCACCTCAACAGAAGGTTGTTTAAAAGTATGGAACTTTAATTCAGCTGAAATAAAGCCAGTTTATACACATGATTTCAAAATGGGCCGTTTACAATGTATGAAACAATGTCCCGAAGATCCATTTACTCTTGCGTTTGGTGGTGAAAAACCACCCAGATGCCGTGTATTTAACATCAAGAACTTTGCAGCGGTACGAAATGTGTTTAACATATCAGAAGCCGTTCAGGCTTAACTTGTTTATGTGTTTTATGTACAGTTTTATGCTAATTATAATACTAATTCTTGTTTTAGTAAATAAAAATAAAATTTAAAAAATAAATTTTAATGTAAAGGCTATTTTTTAAATAGTTAAAAAATTGGACACAACTAAAATATGTATGTCCCTATTTTGCATTCCGAGTAGAACAGAACGTGTGGGGTTGAAAAGCACAGACGTTTTGCCTGGGTGTCTGTTGTTAATGCCAATCTTAAGGTCATCCAGACAGATGGCGAGGTTGCACTTTGTATAAAAAATATTTGGAATGGAAAAAAATATCTCTGATAGAGCTAAGGAAAAGAAGAGTCAGGCATTGGATAATGTTTCTTTTACTTTTAAATCGCATTTGATTGACCCAAACCGTTCTTTTGTAAGCCATTTTAATAGTCAAAAGTCTGTAAATGATTTCCTGTATTTTAGCTAAAGTTCTTTGTGAACCAGATTCATTAGAGAAGAGGTTAATGAGTTTTTAGAAGAATTTTCGTTCTTTGCCAAAATCTTAGGCAATTGCTGAGCTTAAAAGTCTTTTTGGAGAAGTTCTATCAACTCATGGTCCGTAGTGTACTCAAAATTATCACTTTTAATGTTAGATCTCTTGTCGAAACTAGTAGAAGAATAGATTTAGCAAGTGTACTTAATTGTAATAATATCGATTCACAAAGATAATAACTTAAAAAAAATTATTCCTTTTAAAAAATTTTAATTTCTTGTTTACCATTTCCTCATATTTTTACTGAGATTCGTGTAACAGTGAACAACGTCATAAAAAAAATGTTAGTCGGTTCCGTTATTTATATTCCATGTAACTTCAATCCATCTCAGAATGAAAATGGTTTGTCAAACATTGCAAATTTTGTCAAAGATTTGGATGGCAAAAGGAAATAAAGAAAATATGTATATAATAGGACTTTAAATAATGATCAATACAGACTAATTTCTAAACATATCCAGCAAAGCATATTAATTAAAGAGCAAGTTTGCAAAGAAACAACTTTACAAGTTGTTAGGCTTTAAAAGAAGATCAAGCCTTGGTGACTTATCAGTTAATGGGGTAGTAACTGAAAATTATGTAAATAAATTAAATTCCATAAAAAATGATTTTTCGGTTGTTTATAGTGGTAGTTCCTTAGAGAGAGACTCTTCGGAATTAGATAAATTCTCGTCTTCTTTAGATCAGAGTTGTTTATTTAATTTTGATGATAATTTTTCTGCTTGGAATAATCAAAATAGCATAAGATTAATAAATTTGGACAATATAATTTCTCTCTGCAAGTAGTTAAATAATAAAAAATCGGCAGGTATTGATTAAATTTCAAATTTTATATTATAAAGAAAATAAACTATTGATATTAATAATCTGAGACCTACATATTTCTTTGTTATCAAATTAAGGAAAACTTTTTGAAAAAATTATTCGTAACTATCTGTGCGCGCTACGTCGTGGGCGGCCTGACAATATTGATATAATAAGTTATATGAAGACTAAAACTCAATTTTTTTTTTGTCAAATTAACATATTAATGAATATCTAGCATAACGCCGTGCTCAAATTTGACACTCTTTTTTTTAACAACCTGGGCAGCCTACTGGTAAAGCTAATTCGAGTACGCTGAGTTCAATGGCATTAGCCGTTTTTAGAAGTTAGCGTTCGTATTTGCGATATTCGCGATTTAAAATTTGTAAGCTAAAGTATGGATCGCTCTCCATGCTCGTCAGACTCGCTGGTGATTGTTCAGCAAACTTGTTGATATGAAAATGCAAAAAAATGAATCTTTAGACATTTTAATATTAATATGATGAAAAGCGGTAAGCATTTTTTCTATATGAATGCGCCAGTTGTCAGACCGATTAATTCCTAAAACGTTATCAATAACCGCTTTTACAGAGTTCCATGCCTCAAGCTCATCCATACTGAGGACATCTTCAAATAACTTATCCTTCATCAAGCGACGGATATCCGGCTCATTAAGTATCCCTGTAAAAAATGAAATATGAATTCAAATTTTCAACATATTAGTATAAGATAAATTAATACAAACCTTCTTTTATTTTCATACTACTTAATCTTGGAAAAATACGACATAATTCGTTGAAGGAATTTCCATCCGAATTAAGTACTTTAATAAAGTTTTTCACAATGCCTAGTTTTATACGTTATAAATTGATACAAGTTGATTTTCAACAACGTTATTTTTTTCGCAATTTAACTGTTTCACGTTGAGGTCAGTTATGTTTGTTGTACTGATCACCACTATGGTTAAAACAGTATAAAAATATCGTTTTTATAGTACTTTAGCGTACAAATTTTAAATCGCGAATACGAGCGCTAACTTCGAAAAACGGCTAATGCCATTGAATTCTGCGTACTCGAATTAGCTTTACCAGCAAGGTTTCCAGCTTATTAAAATTTGCGACTAGCACAGTGTAATTAATACCATTAATTTATCTTAAAAAAAGTGACGATTCGTTTTTATTATGCATTATTATACAGTTCTTAGACTTATAGGTATTCGACCTTTCGATATTTTATAAAATTTTGTTCCACACAATTGTTAAAAATAATTAAAAATATATACCTAGTAATTTCTACAAATTTGTACTTCATGCTAATGCTTTAGCAGATATTAAAACAACATGTTCTCCTCGCAAGAGAATTTGTGGCAAATGTCTTGTTATTTCTACACGTTTTCTTCCTAAACTTTTAACATTCTGCTTTGGCAGTGTTATACCCAATTTTTGCAATATATCGGAACAATCTTGTGGCCATTGGTGAGCAACTAATTTATCTTCGGCATATTTGTATTTACGGTGTTCCAAGCACTCAATTGCATCAACCAGTAAGAGATTCCAGTGACGATCGAACATTCTTAGCACACCCTCTACATGGCCTTTGATTCCGTGTTCTCTCCTTATGAAAATTTTCACGCTACGCTCTTCATTAACGAATTGTTGCAACTTTTTAAGAGGTCCTTCTGATTGGGCCATTTGCATAATAAGATTTCTTTGATGTTTATTTTTCATTAGTGGTTGTGTTTTAATAGCCATTTGGTGATCCTGGAATCTTCTTTTTGTTTTTTCCTGTTCTACTAACAAGGCATTCTTATTTTCCTTACTTCTGCTACCACAAGCTTGTGAAGTGTCATTCAAACCCAAAATTCCCACTCTTTTCAGTGCAGTTTCGAAAGCAGCCATATTTTGGTAAACAATTTTTGGTTGTTTATCTGTTACACGAAATCCGGGGGCATACAAAGCCTTTAAAGGATTAAAACATTCACTAGTTATGTCTAGTTCTGCAGTATTGCTTGGCGCATTTGCCGAAGTGTCTTCATATTCATTCGTTGTTTGCTCCATTTTGGTGTGAATTATAACTCATTTTGTTGTAGGTTTAAGGATTTAGGACTTTCTAAACAAAAATCTTTGTTTTGACAATCATATGTTTTCTTTTTTCATTTGTGTGTGCAGAGCAAGGCGAATTCATACCAGGTGGAGTCGATAGCCCAGCTGATTGTTTTTTGCTCTCGTTTTTTTGCCAATGTCTTGTCAAACATCACATTGTTTCATATCTGCTAATCTAATGTCAAAGTTGTTGTTTTGTTGTAGTTGTTGTCCTACTGCTCACACCTGGTATGAATTCGCCTTGGTGCAGAGGTAAGTTATAAAATTAAGATGGGTTCGTGTTAAAAATTATTCACTTAACCCAAGGCACATTTATCAGGTGGCCTCACTACGAAGTGGAAATATTAAGGCGAAGTGGAAATATTGAGGCTACCTTATGAATTTACCTTGAGTTAAACCTAGATGGATAAGTCGAGATGGTCAGACTTACATGTTGTCTATACTTGGAATGAAATCTGGGATATTTATCTCCACAAACGTCAAATTTAATCCCAGAGATACATTGGCTAACATGTGCTTTAGTGGAACTGCTCAAAAAATTAAAAAGTAGACTTTCATGTGTATAAACCCGTTTCCATTAGACATTAACATGTCTTAACAAAAGTCAAACTTCATGAGAAAAAAACGGTATTAAAAATAATTTTTTTTTAATATGAAGTTTGACTTTTGTTAAAAAACAGTATTAAAATTTATTTTTAATACCGTTTTTTTTCATATGAAGTTTGACTTTTGTTAAGATATTTTAAAATTTATTTTTATACCGTTTTTTTATATGAAGTTTGACTTTTGTTAAGACATGTGATAGCAAATGATGACGGGGGTTAAGTTAATTTTCAGCACCAAATATAAAGTGAAAAATGATGGCAACCCTTATATTTGGTGGTACTGATTTAAAAATTAAATAAAGCAATAATATGAGTCCTAAAGTAGCTTTGGATTGAGGAACACGTTCGCACGTCATTTTCATTATCGTTTAAGGTCAATCAGGCCTTCCTTGTTGCTCGGTCTTCAAGTGGTATGCATCTCCCTCTCGCGCTGCCTGATTGGCTTCCACGGTTAGATGTACCGTGGTACAGTTAATTTGTGTTTACATCAATCAGCCACGTGTAATTGCTTGGGTTATCGTGTAAATTGTTCGAAATCAAGAGACCACATGAAAAATTAACAAATAAATTTTACACACCTTTGACGAAAGGAAAAAAAGAAGGATTTGCAACAAACAAATAAATAACTACATACAGAAAAACTACAATAAATAAAACATTGTTTTCAACCTAACCATAGTTTCTGGACATGACCAAAAGCTGCAAATAAGAACCTAGTGTTTACGCAAGCTTTTTACCATTTGGCACCAACATTGTTGCTCTGTATGAGCAACACTACTATTTCTCCTAACATGGTGTCTACAACTGGGATTAACTTTGACATAATATGTGAGAGAACGACGACAGAATAACGACCCTACAAGAATAGCGACAGTCATTTGATAGTCACTGGATTTTACTATCATTGCGTATGATCAACTTCCCATCACATTCCTAAGGGCAAAATGCAAAAAATAATGTAAACATTGTGTACGTGTGAATTTTTCATCTCACTCGAGTTTATTAACATTACTTTGCATATGTAGGGGATATTGATTTATTGAAATTACTCTCAATTTCACGAAATAGGAACACATACCCGTAAAATTCTCATGAAATTTCATTTCCTACAAGAAATTAATGATCGAAACTAACACATAAACAAAAATAAAAAAATGTTTTTTCTAATATTATTTATTTCTTATAACGCATAATTCCTTTTTTAAATTTATCATTATATAGATTTTCGTATTTTTTAATTTTTTCAATTTTTTTTTTGTTTTTCAGAAACTCTTTTTGATACATTATGAATGGTATCCAATGGAAACCCTTAATGTAGAAAATAGAAAGAAAAAGAAAAGTAAAGTTTTTTAATTTTTTAAATTTAAAATGGTTACTATGTTTTTGTTTAGAAATTTTGGATTTTTTCTTGATTTCTAGATTTAATAAACTTCTCATTTGGTTTATTAAATTTTGAGCATAAGAATCTGGGTTTTTATTCAGAAAATTAAAAAAAAGTCCACTGACGATCTGGGTAAGCACCAGTGAAATAGCTATATGCTATATGGATATGCTTTCCAATAGTAATCTGTTTGGATTTCTATATAATGATAAATTTAAAAAAGGAATTATGCGTTATAAGAAATAAATAATTTTATAAAAAAACATTCCAAATATAATTTTTAAAAATGTTTTTTTATTACAGCTTAACGAATTTTAATGCAATACATGATGAATTTTATTATTGCAGAAATAATTAAAAAACTATTAAACCTGAAATTGAGGTGAAATGCTTAATAAACTCTAGTTTTAAAATTACTGACAATTTCACAATGCCGAAAATTTTCGTTCTGTTAGTCCCAATTTACATTAGACAGAAAAATGGGCAGACAGACGAGATTTGTTGGCAAGGGGTTGAAGAGGTAGAGTGTGTATTTCATGACTAGTGTACTGGACATTTTTTCGTTTCTCTTTTCTGCTTTTCGCTTTTTTCTTTTGAAACACACAAACATGTAAAGAATATAACACAGAAAATAAAATGTGCAAAAATCTGTCTGTCTTGTTTATGTCCAATGTAAATTGTTTAAGCAAGAGCAAAAGAGAATTCAAAAAATGTCTGCCCTGTTTCTGTCCTATGTAAATTGCGACTTAGTTAGTCTTTTTTATTTACAAAAAATTTGTTTTGTACTGTAATCGATTTTTTGTTTAATATGTTGAGTTAAAAATATTCGAACTACCCTGTGTAGAGGAATATTCACCACGCCAATTAAAATACAACACTAAAAACTTTAACACAACATTTGTTTTTAATTCCACGAAATTAATTCAGTAATTAAATTGTAGTCAATGTTGTTGGGTTTTGTTGTTGTCGCTGTATGGTTTAAATTAAGATCGAATAAAAATGGTTAAAAAAGATAAAATAAAAATTACTATGTGCGTGTTTCATAATTAAAAATGGCTAATAATTGAAGCGTTCAAAATATTTGTTAAAAATATATAATCAAGGTGCATTCAAGATAAAATCGCTTTAGAAGTGAGTGAAAATACCTATATTTTTTAAGAATTTCAATGTATATTAAGTTTAATGATGTTTGTGGCTGATGACTATTATGTTTTTTGAATATTTTTGATATTTTCTCTTGTGATTGACATTTGGCTTAGAGTATAAGTAATGAGTATAAAAAATGAAAAGTTTTTAATTACCAATTTTATTTTTAATTTCAAATGAAATAAAAATTAAAGAAAATATATGTACTTCGTCGGCTAAACTTATGTACTTTAATTTACTTGTTTGTGTATGCGGAAATTAGAAATTGCTTCATTATTAAATAGATAAAGCTATTGCATTATATTGTTAATTGCAATATTTTTTGCCGTTGTATTTTTTGTGCAATAGTGCTAATTATTTGTTGCAAAATAAACTAACTAATGCGCAACAACATAAAGAAAATCCATCAAAATAAAAGCAACATATCTATAAGAAATTTAATAAATGTAATTTTTATACATAAGAATAATTACTACCAGACAAAAGTAAACACTTAAAAAATATTTAATTTGCTACATATTTTTAGTTTATTGCAACAGGCTGGCTATTTGACCAGACATAAAATTAAATTATTCAAGATACACAGCAAAAAAGTTGTCTAGCCACTAAAGAAGGAACCAGTTGCCTTTGGCCTACAAGTGTTCAAATGTTCGCCTTCGCCAAAAAGAATCTCAACTAAAATAACAACTGCAACAACTCCAAAAAACCTTTAAATCAGGTTCTTTTTTTTACAATTGCCTTCGTTTTCGACAGCAACAGCAACAGCAACACATTGACAATTTTCGTGAATTATATTACAAATACAGCAACAATAACAGCTGCCCCCACCAAAAATAAAAATTAAAAAAAAACTAGTTTTTATATCATCATATTATTTGCTCCTCTTTAATATCAGCTGCTCATTTTCGCTGTAGTTGTTGTTTTTGTTAAATTTTGAGTGTATCGTGACAGCTGTTCTTGGCTGCAGCTTCCCCCTTAATAAAGGTAAGTTTCAATTTGTATATTTTTCTTCTCTCCTTTTTCAATCATCATGTTCAGGGATGGTCAATGAAATTAGAAAATTGTACTTTTTGGAATCAAATTGTACTAAATATATTTTTGTGGATGGTTAAATAAATTTTTATTTATTCACCAAAAAAGAACAAAAAATCTGATTTTTCGAAAAAATAAAGATATCATAATCTCGAGTTAATACACTATTATTGATCAGGTGCTGTAAAATCAATATATCATCGTAAATATTTTAAAATGCAAAATAACTTTATCAGTTTTCTTAATGCAAAATAAGATATATTTACTTTAAACATGAAAACCATAACTAATATTTCAGCTTACAGCTAAGCCTACATGTACTCGTTTGTACATGTTACAAGTAGGCTTATCAAATATGTAAGTCATAACAATCCAAACGTTAATTAATTTTTGTTTGATGGTACGTTATTCTGTATTTTAGTGCTCCGGTAAACTGATTGGTAGTGCGCTAGTCTGACGGTATTTTCTACAGACAAGCAGAAAGCTTCATAGGGAGTTTAGTAATCAGTAGTGACTCGTGACTAAAACATTCTTCACACTGACTTTCATACTACCCGGCTAGCTGTAAACCTAACTGAAATTGCAGATTGTAATTATTCTTTCCTAAATTGTGAGATTAATAATGAAATAGTTTTTTTGATGCTTTTGTACTTTTTAGGCTGAAATTGTACCAAAAATGGAACTATTTTACCAAAAATGCAACAAATGTACCAATTTTACCAACCCAAATTATATTCCACTTAACAAAGATACCCACAACATCTGCACTTGTTTCTCTATGCTCTTTATTTAACCTTTGACAAATGTTGCAATTTTTATTTTATTTTTCTGTTTATCTCACTATTTTTGTACACTACATTTTGGGATAAGAAATTAACATGTGCTAGAGTTTTTTCTATTATATGTACAGATTTTGTTTTAATGAACATGTCGTAAATTGTTTTTGCCATGGCCTAGTAACCCTTGTCATTATGATCTAATTTTTTAGTTGGTCATCAAAACAACCCTCCTACAAAAATTAATAGATACAAAAAAAAAAAAAATCAAACAGAGATGGATTAATGAGAACTTTTTGACATGTCATAGAAAAATACAGTAACATCTCGCTATTACCGACCTAAATATCCATCTATTACTAATCGAGACAGTGATATTAATATCATAAATTATTTACTATGGATCAGTTGCATAATTTTAATTTATGTATGTTATTTTACTCGTATTTTACATCGTAGAAAACTTGCCTTTCTTCGAATAAATTCATTTTGACAAGACCGCTTTTTAATACAGCTCTATTGACACAAAAAAATTCTTTTATTCAACAGACATTTGCAAAATTAGATTAATTTAAATATTGTTTTATTCATATTATTTATTTATTGTATCTTCAAATTATATGAACTAACAATAAGTGCTCATATCTTAAAAGTTAAAGTAAAAAATTTAAATATGAGAGCATTTTGATAATTCCGTGACTTTATGTATAAAATATATTTCTTTTTTTTCGACAAAAATAGATTTATTTCTCAAAATATTATCCTTTGTTTCAATGCAATTATTCCAACGAATTTCTAGTTTTTTATTCCCTCTTAGATAGCTCAAGGCTCACAAAATAGGCGTTTGTTTTTATGATGACCCCTTCGTTTGACCTAAATTTCTTACCTCCTAGTCACTTCGTAGCAGTTCATATCCCCAGTCATGAGGTTTTCCATAGCGTCTTTTCTTAATCGAACAAAACTTTTTTCTTCACTAGATGAGGTCGTCTTTGTTTCGAATCAATATTGATTCTGTTCAAAAGCTCTAAAGGGCGATTCACACTATAATACAAGTATTAATAAAATTCTATCCTAATCTAATCGCTGTTCAAAATTTTCAAAAAGCAATATGAAATGCTTTTAAATAATATTTGTGGTTTTACACTTCCAAGATAATCGATGTAAATACCAGCACATGCATCCGTCCCAAAAAACTGTGATCTTGACCTTGTTGGCCGACAATCGCACCTTTAATCCCGCTCAGCCTAAGAAGCACACTGTTTTAATTGATCTTTCTCTCTCATATGCTATAGTTGATTCATATTTGTGTCCACAGTTATAAAAACGGCGAAAAAACTCATTCGGATAGCATTCAAAAGTGTGTTTAGTGTTGAACACTCCTTTGAAACGCTAACGCTGTTGCGCTTGTTAGTAAAAATTTCTTTATCCAAATAATTATATATAATAGCGTTTTCACACTTATCAAATTCTAAGATCTAAGATTTTGTAAAAATACATTTTGTTAAATATTGTATTATGAATAACTTTTTTTATTTTATAATAAAAAGGAATACCAGTCTTGGTAATAAATTTTAATAGTTATTCTGGATTCACTGCGTTTTTATTAAAGTGCGGTTTTATTATTTTGACACGATAAATGGTGGTAGATGTTAAATGTTGCAAGTGTGAATATAGTATTTTAGTTTTTCATCATCTTCAATGTGTTTCCACAAAATGTACTTAAGTGTAAAAAGCCTATAAGTCTTACCTCAGAACCTCAGAACCTCATGGATATTGTACAATATCCATCTATGGATTTTATTGATAATGGTACTCACAACCCACCAACCACCTTTTAATAATTGAAATTATTCGTACAAATTCAACCATTCAAGCCTTTCTTTGTTTTTGGTAAAAATCACTAGGTATTAGAAATTGCTGCTTTCATAGGCTGTCAATAACAAACTAATAGACGCAGTTTGCTCAAAAGTCGACTGAAGTTCAGTAACAAAAACAGTTAACGGGAGCAGTGTTGCATTGAAATTTACAGCCCTGGAACAGTTAACGACGTCACAGATCTAATATACTGGCTTTTTAGTTAAAAGTGATCAAGTTTGAGGATGCTGTAGCTTAGGTATTTAGCACGACGGCGACTAAGCATGTCGGTTACAAAGCATGTACATATATGTATGTATGTCGCTGGGTTCGTATCCCAGCCATTACAGCCATTTATTACTTCTAGTATTTATCACAGCACGCTCCTAAATAGTCGGCAAAGTAAAATATTATTAAAATAGCTTTACATTTTTAAAACTAACTACTACTTGACACCAGAGGCGCTGAAATACTGTTCTAAACATAAATATAAAGCTTTAAACACATAGACAACAACGGCTACACCGCTACACTACTACAAATGCTGTTGGCTACAAACGTCGCCTTGTAGTCAGCTACTGAATTATGTTGCAGACGACAGCAACATACTTCAAAACTATTAAAATATTGTAGAAATACATATTTTACTTATAAAAAATACTTTTATCATATCAAAACAAATAAATATATTTGCTCAAAACCTTTTGATTGTAAATGAATTTGTATTTTTAATTTTGTGACATTTTGTTTTGTTAAATAAAATAAAACTGTCGCAAACAAAAATAGAAATTAGCCTAAGGCGGGATTTAGACGATGATTTAAAAACATGTCTTTTTTGTTTAGGGTAGAGAAAAAGGTACGATTTGTTTTCCAAAATCAATGCACAAATCGTACCATTTTCTCTACCCTGAACAAAAAAGACATGTTTTTAAATCATCGTCTAAATCCCGCCTAAGTTAGCTGCAGCCACAACGGTGGTCGTGTAGCCTTGTAGCTATGCTGTCGTCAAAATAATCGTCTTCATGTAAACGTGTGTATTTTAGTTTTGCCAGGTTGTAGTCGGTATCCTGCTGTCGTCTATGTGTTTAATGCTTAACGTGCAATAGCTGTGTTGTCAAAACTGATGCTTTTCTCTACTAATTTATTTCACCGCCTGTCTTACTATTAATCTATTACTTTCACAAAAAAAAGTAACACAATAGATTAAATGCCATCTTGACTAAATACAGTTTTACCCTCATATTTATAAAAAATAAAATATATTTGAAATCTATTTTAGAACAATTTGTTCAAACAAAAGTTGTTCTAAAATTCATTTCAAATAAGTTTTATTTTTTAAAAACTTTTTTATGGATTATAAGAATTCTATATTTTATGGTTGCACTGCTCATTTTCCCACCCTAATGTTTTGCATTTTTTTTTTAATTAACAGATGCACTTGTTTTCTCTAGATATTCAACGTTAAAGTCCATACAACAATAATTATTAAAGATAAACCTACACACCCTGTTTTTTTGTAATCTATTGTATGCTTCAATAGAAAAAATATTTGAACAAGCAGAAAAGTACTACAGCTCAACAATAACAAAAACTAGTCGCAATCATTTATTTATTCATTCATTCACATCTGCAGTAAACGCTCGTTTGTATCGCTCCATAAGTGTCGTCATCTCTTGAGGTTTGCCAAAGATAAATTTTATTGCGTACAACAGCAATACAACAACAACTGGATTATTATGGATTTTTAAACAACCACAACAATAAACCTGCACCATCATCAAGTGACAAAATAAAACTCACTTTCATTTACTCGTCAGTATATGACAATGTCTACATATTCAAAAAAATAATAAACTTTATTGTAACACATAACAATGTCACAGTGGAACAAATATCACTATTGTTAAATTTTTGGTATATTTATATTTGAAGCAATAAAGCCCATCTCTTGAGTGTTTATTTGAATTTCCTCTTTTCGATCTCTTTTCATTTAATACTTTGAAGTTTTTACTTCTAGTCTCATTTTTGAACTTCCGGTTTCATTTCATAATTGTCACACTTCATTATTACACATACACACATAGTAGACATCTTAAATGCAGGCAGATTAGTTTTTGTTCTTTTTATACCGGAAACAATGTGTGGTTTTTTCCTCTTCTTGTTCGAATTTCTTATTATGTCCTTTTTTTATTAATATTCTAATGAAAGACATATTAAAAAATTAAAAGAGATTATGTTTCTTGAAAGCAATTTTAAAAAATTACTCTTAATTGTAAAAAATGCAATGTTTTTCTCCAGGCAAATTGACATTTTGATATCTTTAGTGGTAACACAATTTTAATTATATGTGGATATGAATTATTAGCAGACGTTATTGTAGTCGCATACAATGAGTTGTAAAACTAAACTAAATATAAGTACTTCTTGAGAAGGTTGAACAAATAACAATACTGAAAAGGAAAATCTATAACATTAAAAAAAAGTTTTACCCCGAATATGTCGACTGCCATAGTTGGACTTTAAACCGTCGTTGTTGGATTAGCGATTCCTCTTAGAATAGATTTTCAAAACTTTGAGAAGACTATTGCTGGTTTAAACCCTACACTGAACCAAAAATGTACCTAAATACTGTAAAATGAGGTGTAGAATTGAAGACAAGTAGGTTATTATACAGCTAACAAAATTTTTAGTCAAATCTACAGTCAATTTTAGTAAAAAAAAATTATTTTATTAAATTCGTTCTATTGAAGAAATTTCTTCAATATGACTTTATTTTTTGTTATTTTATAGGGTGATTTGACAAAAAACTAAGTTAAATTAACTAAAATTATTAGTTAAGTTTTTATTAAATTTTTATCTTTAAAAGATAAAAATCTGCAACATAATCTGAAAATAAAGCTGCATAACATTAATGCCTCATTGCCTTTATTCCTGTTTTAAGAGGAATAAACGAATAAGGCTTGCAGTTCATGTTGCGGGCATTCGATTTTGTTTTAATGTTTTTCTTATTTTCTTCACGAAACTATATTACTTCCAAATCGCTAATAGTGTAAAATCTATTCACTTAAATTTAATTTGCACAACACACCGAAATTGAACGCAAACATAATTTATTTATTGCCAGAAATGTTAAAATGAAAAATTTAAATTGAAAAAATTTTCTATTTTATACAGTGGCTCACAGCTTATTTTATGCAGTGAATTTTTTTTCATTTAAAATCTCTATAAAAACGAAACTAGCAAAACATTAAAAAAAAATTTTGCACAATTTGAAAGAGAAAATATTCAGGATAAACAATAAAAAATCATTCACTGCAAAAATCTGCATTTAAATACTTAAAAGGTATTAAAACAAAAAATACCCTATTTTTCCATCTCACAGCTTAAATTATGCATCCATTTGTGACTGTAACTGTACCTCAATGGAGGGTTATTGTTTTTGAATTTTTCTGTATTCTACTTTTGGCAATGTCTGGCGTTGAATATTCAGTCTAATTTTTTTACTTGAAGTGTCAGTTTAAAAAAATTCAAATGGGTATAAACGATAAAACAACGGGAATTGGTCTTAAATCTTTTCAAAAACGGTTACTCACAGCAAAAAATAGCAGAAGTAGTTAACATAAATGCTTCCACAGTGCAAAAAATCGTCGAGCGCTTTATTCATGAAAATAGGGTCCACAACAAAGGCAGAAATGCACCAAATAAAATTTTCACTGAACACAACGAGCAATATATTTTAAGAAAAATAAAGGCGAATCCAAAGGTTTCAGCTCCAAAACTGACTGCCGAAGTTGAAGCTGGCCTGGGAAAGCAATGTTGCGTCGAAACTGTTCACCGTGTATTGCACCAACATGATTTTCATGGCCGAGTCGCACGTAAGAAACCTTTTCTTAACCCGAAAAACAGACTTTGCAGATAAAATTTCGCCAAAGAACATTCTACCAAGGATTCAGAATTTTGGAATTCGGTTATCTTTGCCGACGAATCAAAATTTAACATATTCGGTTCAGATGGCATGTCTTATGTATGGCGGAAACCAAATACGGAGCTAAAAAAAGAAAACCTAAAAGCTACAGTGAAACATGGTGGTGGCAGTGTTATGGTTTGGGCCTGTATGTCGATAGCTGGTAATGGAAATTTAACATTTATTGAAACAACAATGGACAAATGTAGGTACCTTGAGGTCCTAAAGGATAATTTATTGGAGAGTGCAGAGAAAATGGGTATAAAGTCAAATTTTTGATATTACCAGGATAACGACCCACAAAGCACAAATCAGGTATTGTCCAAACTTGGTTAATATATAACTGTCCACATTTAATGACACCTCCACCACAGTGCTCGACCTTAACGTTATAGAAAATTTTTGGTCAATATTAGAAATTAACATAAGGAAACACAAAATTTCAAACAAAAATGATTTGAAGACGGAGTGGTAGAATATTTTGCCCTGTGTTACACAAAAACTGGTTTCATCTATGCCAAACCGCCTCAAATCTGTCATAGACAATAAAGGGTACCAAACGAAATATTAAATAATTTAATTACCGTTCTTAAACTTGATATATGCAAAATCATAAGTGCCTGCATAAAATAAGCTGTGACATAAAAATTTGTAGTATTTTTTGTTTTTTTTAGTTTTAAAATTATTAACAAAGATTTTTGCAATAAATGATATTTTTTTATTTAAACCAGAATATTTTCTATTGAATGATGCCTAATTATATTTTAGATTCCTGCTAGTTTTGTTTTTATAGAGCATTGAAAAGAAAAAAACTACTGCATAAAATAAGCTGTGAGCCACTGTATGTCAACTCAAAAAATTTTCTGAAATTAAATTTAACGAAATTTCTTCTATTCTACAGCCCTTTTTTCATTTTTATATATTGAAATTTCCTCAAAAATAAAATAAAAAAACTTAGTAGAATAAACGAAAATTTTGTCAAATCAACGGATAAATTAGTCACATTAACTTCTTTTAGGGGCGTAAAATTAACTAATTTTATGGGTAGTTTTTCCCAGAATTTTTTACTACTATTTTAACTAAATTTTTGTTAATTGAACAGAATTTTATTTAAATTTGTATAAGTTTTTTAAAGTTTTATTAAAATATGTTTTTAACAAAAGAAATTCTGTTAATTTGAATAAAATTAGTTTATATGAATAAATCGTGTATAGATTTGAATAAAAATTAAATTGTTTTACATATTTTTTCTGGTTAAGGATCAACTAATTTTCTTCGTTAATATTATCTACGAAATTTGGTTCAGTGTATAAGAACGTCCCTAGTGATTGATGAAACAAATACAGGGATGCTAATGGAAGGTTTCACTCATTATCATTACTACTAATCCGGTAAAATCACCTGTTGTAAGTGTATTTTAGAGCAATTATTATAACCAAGAGCCCCCACGCAAACCCCTAAGGGTCTGTGAGCACATACACAATGTCAAAAAGAATCTCACAAAGAGAACAAAACATGTAAAAATTTTAAATCAGTAGCATACAAGCTTTTAACAATGTAGATTTGTGTCACTTTGCTAAATATTTAGCAAACCAATGCTTTTTTATTTTAACCACTTTTTTTTGGTTGGGGGCCTTTGATTATAACTTACCAATAGCTAAAGCTAGGATTTTATCGGAAAGATAAGTAGTTTTTCGTTATTATAAATGAGCTGAAAATAATCTGTAACTTCAAGTACTTTAAGGAAAAATATATTTACGAGTCTTACCCTCGTATCTATAACGAAAAAGTAGTTATCGCTCCGATAAAATCCTAACTAGGGCTATTGGTAAGTTATACTAATTGCCCCCAATAAATAATTCATTACATTAAAAAATGTAGTGAAAAGGCCTTTGAGAAATAAAAATACTGCTCTTTGCGTTTTATATGGCACAGAAAAAAATTAAAACCGATTTCTGCCAAAAAAAAATAGCACCAAAAAATAAAATTTTACCAAAGACGAAAATACGACTTATAATTACCAACTAAGGGACAGTTTGCTAAAAGAACGGAGTTTCACTGAAAATTCACATTTCCACCAACATACCACAAAAAAGGCTTTTGCTCTATTCCCCTCAAGTTTTTCCCATATTTTATTTGTTTTTTAACCGACTTCAAAAAAGAAGGAGGTTATCTATTCGTCTGAATGTTGCTTTTTTTTTTTATGTATGTAACCGCAGAACTCAGCCATTTCTGAACCGATTTTAAAATTTTTTGCTTTATTTGAAAGGTTATGCTTCAAGGTTGGTCCCATTTTAAAAACAGTTCATTATATTAAAAATTAAAGGGTGTCCCCATACAACATACATGTTTTTTACGTGTATTAAGAACCGTAAAGGGCAGCAAATTAAAATTTTAAAAAATTGCGTGCCTCTATAGCTCCCTACAGCAGAAATTAATAAAAAAATAAATTTAAAATTTAAAGGGTGTCCCCATAGGTGACATAATATGACCTATTTGGGTCTATCTTTTGAACCGTTATAGACTAAACCTTGAAAATTTGACAGAATGTCGATTACTATGACCGTTATAATAAAATGTATAAGTATTAAAAATTTTAAAGGGTGCTCCAATAGGTAATTTAATTTGATGTATATGGCCATACTTTTGTACAGTTGTACACAGACCGCTGAAATTTACAAAGAACCTGTAGTGCTAAGTCAGCTATAACAAAAAGGATAAAATTTTGAATTTGGAACTTAAAGGGTGTCCCAATAGTTAATGTAATTCTATGTATGTGGCCAAACTTTTGAACTGTTAGAGACAGACAGCTGAAATTTACAAGGAACCTGTATTGCAAAGTCCACTATAGCAAGTATACACTTTGAAGTTAGAAATTAAAGGGTGTCCCCATAAATTACGTAATTTGATCTATATGACCCTATCTTTTGAACCGTTAAACACAAACACTTGAAAATTAGACAGAATGTCCACTACTTTCTCTGGTATGATAACAAATATATATATTTGGAATTATAATGTAAAGGGTGTCCCAATAGTTCATGTAATTTGATATATATGGTTAAACTTTTTAACCGTTATAGACAGGTAGTTGAAATTTACAAAGAATCTTTGTGACCAAGTCCTCTATAACAACAGGTCTTTAATTTAACATTGTAAATTAAAGGGTGTCCGAATAGGTGATGTTATTTCATCTGTGTGCCCCTATCTTTGAAACCGTTATAGACAGAGGCTTGAATGGTGTCCCCATACAAGACGGATGCTGGTGAAAATAACTTAACTTTTAAACAGTAATAGGGAGAGGCTTGACATTCAATAGTGTTTATTTTTTCCCTCTAATTTTGGCGCATCTTTTATTTGGTTTAAATCTAATTCTTACAGATTACTTCTTACATTTTTAGTTTAGAATTGGTGCCCTTCTATTTGTTTTGAAGTCGGTTTTTTTTTGCAAGAATTATTCTCTAATGTAAAGGTTATTATTTAAATGCATGTCAACTTAAGGTGATAATACAAGAGAGAAATACTGTTGGAATATATTTTTTTTTATAATCTGGTAGATAATTTCATAGCATTTTTAAATAAGATTTCCGGCAATGTCTGCCCCGGCTACGAGTTTGATCTGTTTGGCCCATGCGATCAGTCTAATTTTTTACTACTTTTTGCAGTAACTCTGTTCGTATGGCGTCAATGCTGGATTAAATATTAGCTTCCAATGCTTGTAATGTCTTAACATAGCCCCATAAAAAGTAATCCAGAGGCATTAACTAACACGCTCAAGCGGAAAGTGAACAGGACGACTTTTGGAAAAAACAGTTAAACCGTGTAATTAGTTAAAAATATCTGAGCTTAAACTTCACATTTTGCCTGATTTGTAGTGTCACGAATATCATTTTGCTTTAAAATTGATATTGAGTCATATTTGTATTTTATCTTTTTTATTTATATTTTAATTATTGGTTCAAACCATAACATCAAAAATCGAAAATATACTGTTGTAAAATTGTGAAACATGCATTAGCGTGCATCACTATAGTGGAGGCTGAATATAGCACCTTTCGTTTTTTTTTTAAATTGTCACCCTTTTTTGGAAAAATAAAACCATACTAATGAGCACACAAACTGTTAACACCATAGATAACACATAGATGGCCAACTCTTCAAATGTCAAAACGCGGCTACAAATGTCTTCACACATACGGGTACAGTGTGAATTCAACACACTTAGGGAGTAAAATTTTTATTCACATTTCGACACTATTACGCAATATTCCATTGCACTTTCCAAATATTTAAACAATTTTGAATTTTTGCACAAAAAATTATTTAACAATTTATGTTATTTTAAATTTTTTAAACAAAATGAATTTAATTTTGTTGACATTTGTTTGGTGAAATTTATTTCTACACAGTATTGTATTTTTTTGTCTTTTAGGGGATGAACATTTTCGCACATAAATATATTAGAAAAATACAAAATTCATATTTTTATTAAAAAGCAAAAGAATTATTTAATTTTAACATCTAAAATTGAATGTAAAAAAATATTCTGTTTTGACAAAATATTTTATACAACTATGTGCAGTTTAGGTGCTGTGGGGAATTTTTATTAGAAACCAACACTTATACAACTTTGCCTACTATTACATTCTTAGACTTAGGTTTTTGACGTTTCAGTTGGATATCTATGTGTTATCTATGGGTAACACTTCAAATCTAAAAGTTCTCATTCCTTGTCTACACAAGAAACTTATCGATTTATTGTCACACAACATATATAAATTTAAGGTTTTAATTAAAAAATCTAAAATTCTAATCTGGAAATAAAAATGCTTTTTTTTTTACTGAAATCTTATCAATTGAAGATATCTTGCTTAAGAGTGTTATGTTGTTGACTGAAAAAGTCGTTTCAAAAACGCATCAGAGATTATTTTTGCTACGCGATTATTATGAATGTACGTACGAGTATATTTCTTTTCAAATGTTCCAAAAGTATCGGATTTCTTTAAAAACCACCACTGAGACCTGTTACATCTGCTCTTATAATAAAAATAAAAATTAAAATCTGTAACTGCATCTGCTGATATTTTTAAATATTTTCTTAAAACACTAAATGATTTATGTAAATCATGACATCTGAACGATAATAAGCAAACGAGCAAAGTGGTATAAGATTTCATTTAATCTGTATCGGTATTTGGAAATGTTTAAAACAACAACGTTTTAAAAACGCTGCTTTTAATTAAGAAGAAATACAAAAACAAAAAATAACGTCATTCTGGCGGATACATTAAGAATACAAATTACAAACGATGAGTACGATGAGTATGAGTGTGCGAAAGAAGCAATAAGAGAAAATAAAATTCTTGAAATAAATTTATTAAATTAAAATGAATGTTTAGTTGTTGTTTAACAATATTTTTTTATAGGAACTACAATGCAACAACAAATCAAGTGTTAACTAAACAAGATTTTAACTAAACGAGATTTTAAAATCAAGATTTTATATTTTTATAATTTTTAATAGTTGATTAGAAAACGTATTGAATAATAAATAATTATAATTGTTGATGTAAAAAATATAAAAATATTAAAGTTGGCAAAAGTTAGGTCGATTCTGAGAGTGAGGGTTGAAAATAGAGGCTAAATCAGAAGACCCGTATAGCGGTGTTTTTTTATGTTAGTTCGATTTTTTTTTAATCGACCTTCGAACTTTGCTGTCAAATGCCGACCCGAAATGGATACAGTTGCCTTTCGCAAAAAAATTATGAGTTGAAAGCACTCCATAATCAACAACTTTGTTTAATAATGCTATTTACGTCTAAATGAGCTTGGTTTTCTATAAAAATATTATTGACTAGATGTGACCACACACATTGTGTGCGTCCTGAAAATATTTTGTTTTATTTTGCTTTGAAAGTAATCCACACCAAATTTTAAGACTTTTACGTATTTATGTTGTACTATATAAAATGCAAAAATTCTAAAAATTATAATTGTAAAAATTATAATACTAAAAAAATTGTAAGTCTAAAAAAGAATTTTTGAATTTTACATAAATTTTAGAATTTTATCCAAGGATGGGTACCAGAGATTAATTAAAAGTACACATTTTATCCTCTATACCAGGCGTGGCCAACTTTGGTGCACATAAGATCTACTTTTTATTTAAAAATTGTGTCGCGATCGACTTATTTTTTTAGGTAAGAAGGGGATGTTTTTGCAATGTGCTTTTATACCGACGTGCACTTTGGCGAGCTCCTTGATTAAGGGGTAAATAATCTACATACATGAGTATTTATTTAATGGGTTAAAAAACTTATGTCCAGAGGAATTAAAACAACATGAGCACTTATTAATAACATTTATTCATTCAAACTTTTCAAATTAATGAGAAACCTGAGTCTGCATTTCCTTTACTAGTGCATCATAATTTGGAGTATATCCTGACAAAGACAATAACAATGAGTCCTCAGTATGAGAATCGGTCAGGACGGCACGAAGTTTAGTTTTAGTCAATTGTAAATATGAAAATGCCGATTCGCACAGATACGTAGATCCAAAGCAAGAATAAATATATTCGCTACATTTGATAATATTGGGATACTTTTCTCGGTTAACATATTTCCAAAAATTTTCTTCAAATTTTCTGGCTTGTAAGATTAAATCAGATTGTAAAATTATAATTTCATTTTCCAAGGCGTTTTGCTCCATATCAAATAAATCTGCAATTTTTTTGCTAATTTCCTTCACAATTAAATCTTTTTTGAAAGGAAAAGATGTAAATTCCACAATTTCTTTAATTTTTTTAAAATCTTGGAATCGTTTCTCAAAATCTTCCATTACATTTTGTAGTTCAGCCACGTACTTGTCAATCTCATAAATAATATTTTTAATAATATAATAATAAAAATAATGATAATATAAAAATTATATCCTTTCTATGAGCTAATCACAGAAAACATTTGAATAAAAAGTATTTGTACTTTTTAAGTTAAAAGTTTTTATGAGATACTTTTCGCAAACCCCAAACTTGCAAGTGATCGACCAAAATTGGTCTCGCGATCGACCGCTCTATACACACAAACCTACACAATGGACATAGAAAAAAATACATTGAAAAATGTATGCATTACACACTTTATATACGAATAACTCTTGAGTGTCCACATCTGTGCATTATATCTAAATGTGTACATTGGAGACATTAAAAGCATCGAATTAACTTTATTAACCGACTTCAAAAAAAGAAGGAGGTTATCAATTCGTCTGAATGTTGCTATTTTATGTTTGTGCCCGCAGAACCCTTCTGAACCGATTTTCAAAATTTTTTCTTTATTAGAAAGGAAATGCTTACAGATTGGTCCCATTTTAAAATAAGTTCAGAATTTTGAAAATTAAAGGGTGTCCCCATACAACATATGTGTGTTTTACGTGTATTATGAACCGTAAAGGGCACCATTTTAAAATTTAAAAAAACTGCTTATTACTATAGCTGCCAATAACAGAAATTAATAAAAAAAGAAACTTAAAAATTAAAGGGTGTCCCCATATGTGACGTCAATTTAAATATATGAACCATTTGAACCATTGTAGACAATCACTTGAAAATTGGACAGAATGTCCAATATTTAAATTCAGAAATTAAATATTTATAATTAGAAGTTAAAGGGTGTCCCAATAGTTGATGTAATTTGATGTATATTGCAAAAATTTTGAACCGTAACAGAGAGACGGTTGAAATTTACAAAGAACATGTATGTATATCTAAGTCCTTTATAACATCAAGTATATAATTTAAATTTGGAAACTAAAGGGTGTCCCCATAATTGATATAATTTTACCTATCTAGCCCTATCTTTTGAATCGTTATAGACAAACACTTGAAAATTAGACAGAATCTCCACTACTATGTCCCATATAATAACATTTATAAATATTTAAAGTTATAAAGGGTGTCTCAATAGTTGATGTAAATTGATGCATATGGCCAAACTTTTGAAACGTTTTAGACAGACATTTGAAATTTAAAAAGAATCTGTCCTTTAAAATAAGTGTTTAATTTAAAATTGTACCATAAAGGGTGTCCCCTTGGTGATATTGTTTAAGCTATATGGCCATATCTTTGGAAGCGTTACTTTTTATTACTGTGTCAGTAATAATAAGTGTAAAAATATAAAGGGTGTAATCATATTTGACGTAATTTGTCGTATATGTCTTTATCTGCTTAACCGTTATGGATAGACATTTGAATGTACAGAACGAATATTACTATGTCCGTTAGAGCAACAAGTATAAAAGTATTTGATTTGAGTACTATTTCTTACAGATTACTTCCTTTTAAATTTTTAGTTTAGAATTGATGCACATTTATTTGTTTTGTAGTCGGTTTTTTTTTGCAAGAATTATATACGTATGCACATTCGTAGTGAAGATACCCTTGAATTTGTTTTGTAACTTCATTAGATTAGTGTGTGTGTGTGCGCAGTAAAAGCAAACAGCGTTGTCAAATGAAGATAACATTGAATTTGTTTTGTAACTTAATAAGATTAATGTATGTGTGTGCTATAAAAGCAAATACTGAAAATATTATAAATACCCAATATCACTTTTATGTCTCTAGTTCAAAAGTTACAAAAAGCACTAATATGGCAACTCCCATCCATGTGTTTGCTTGCTAAAGCATATACACAAGATGTACACAAGTACAGTCATAGCCACACATTAATATCAGATGTACATGCCGAAAGAAAGGCAATGTCTTCAATGTATATAAGGTGTACAGTGTTTTCAAGGTGTCCATTAAAATTATTTGTACATTTCTACGATCTCTGATGGGTACCTTTAGTCAATCATATTTTTATTATTTTGCTCATTTATGGGGCGAATGACGTCTGAAAACCTGTGTATTTTAAGTTGGGCGGACTACGTCACCTAACGAGATTATTGGTTACCACTGCGTTAACCACCCATCCTTCACTTTATCATACACTTTTTCTACCTAGAAGTTCCTTCGAAAACAAAGTCTTAGTTAAACATTTAATATCCTTGGAAATACTATTATCTGAAAATATTTAGATATGGGATAAGTTGTCCAAGAACATTTGTATTTTAGTTTCCACAAAGCAATATAGCCTTTATGAAATTTTTCTTAATATGAAACTTTAAATCTCAAGTAAAAAAGGTCATATATTTATTATACATTGCATTAGTGAGTATTGAAAGATATGTATTTTAAGCAAAATGTTTTATTTTTTTATATTCACATTTTACTTCATAGAATTTTAAACAGTACTCGAAGAAAATCCTAAGTTAATCATTTTATAGGTTGCTTTGTTTGTTGATAAAAGAAAATAATAATAAAAGAGGAAAATAGACAGAAAGGAAAACTACGATGATTATAAAAGATGTTTTTAAAATGTTGATCACGTTTTACGTCTTTACTACAGATACTTGATTTTGAATTTAAATTATTATTAATGCACGTACTAAGACTGATTGAAACTGACATCTGACAAAAACATATTTTAGTGCAATTATGGGAGAGTTACTTGGTAAATTAATACAGAAAAATAATATTCATTACAAAGCCGGAAAAGGTTATGTAAAATATATACAATCACTTATACTTATTTAGATTATGGTGCACTGAACCGATGTCGAGTTACCTGGCTCGGTGTTAAATTACGGCCTTCGAAAGATTTAAGAATAAGATTCGTTTGGGAAAAAGCTAATTTCTTGTTGAATGATCTGTTGAATATTCAGAAGCAACAAACCTATAAAGAATATGTTGCAACTCTCCTTTGATTTCGAATTTTATTGTATTTTCAGAAGTCATCTTGTTATTGTTCCAAAAATCTGGGTGGTTACTGCATTAAGTATTCATATAAATTCACATGATTTAGCATTAGTATGCTTTTCTTTAGAGAGTTTCAAAACTGTACGTTTAGTATAACTCAAGTTATAGTCAACAATTGCAAAAACTGAATTACATATGAAATAAAAATTCTATAGCGATATTTATTCATTTGAGACGTCTCTACGTCACCCAATATTACGTTACTGTACATACTTGTACAAAAGTTGTGTTTGCGTTGTAGTTATAAAAAAAAAAATTCAAACGAATCTTAAAAATAATTCCAAAGTGTATACGAGGGTAAATTAATACATAATAGAAACAGTACCGAAATTAAAAAAAAAAGAGTAGGGTTTTTTTTTAATATCATGTTTCAAAGGGTAATTTTTAGTTTGGATCGCATGTGAAAAATAAAGGTGGAGTCGAGTCTAATTTAAATTTTTATTTTTAGAAGGATGGCACCACACTGCTTTAAAGAAAGGCACCCCTTTGACACGATTTTAAAAATAATTTTTGGCGTATTTGAACGATACCCTGGGTTAACTGCTGCGATCAAAGACCAGAATTGATTTGAGATTCTGTGGCAGTTGGAATAAAAGGATAAATAAACTTTAGAAAATACGTAAATTTTTTATTGAAAACATATGCTAGTTGAGGCAATGGTAGGGGTAACCCCACCCACATAGAAAGCTTCGAATGGTTCGAACCCACCCACATAGAACATTTCACAACATTTCCTTCAATGATCACAATTTCACAACTTTATAGAACATTACGGACTTTATAGAACACAACAACTTTATAGAACAGAACTTCTGTAGGGCAGAACACAATTTTACAGAGACATTTGCATACATATTTTATTTTTGAAAGCGGGATATTTTAAAGGTACTGCGTACTTTAAGGCGTATTTTATTTTTGAAAGCGGGATATTTTAGTAAAGGGATGTAACCCTTGATAGTATAGGTATACGTAAATACATAAACCATAACTGAAGCACTAAAAAAGTAACGGTCTAACTTTCAAAGGAAAATCGAACAAAATATTGTAAGGACGCTGATGAAGTGGCTGGCATAGCTGGTTTTAAATAAAATAATTTTTGGGAAAAAGTGAGAAATAAAAAATTAAAGAACTTATTGATCTTCAATTTAAACAAAAAACTATTCGGGTATATTCTGTAATCCGAAACCGAGTGAAATTGAAATCGAATAAATTTTTAAAGAAAAATATAACGTAGTTGCGCATATTATTTTATAACATTAGCAATCAAGGAAGTTATGTGAATGATCTTTAATCAAATGTATAAAAAATTATATAAAAATGTTGTAAGATTTAAAAGTTATGACAATTTAAAATTTCATTCGGATTCAATTTCACTCGGTTACGGATTACAGAACATACCTGATTGTTTAAAAGTTTTTAATATTTTTTAGTTAATTTAAGTTAATTTTTTTGTAGTTGTTTAATTGAAACTATAGAAACTATTGACTTACAACATTCCAATAACTAGTACGTCCAACTAACTAAACTGACAGATATGTAGTTTTCACAAAGTAAACATAGAGTAACAATTTTTGTTTCAATTTACGTCTGTGTTTCTTCAATTCCCCCGTTTCATGTGGAAAGTTTTTCGATTAGAGAGTTTCAGAAACGAGGTCCCCTCGTATTTTAAGAATTCAAGGAAATTCCATTGATTTTCCCCCTTTATTGAGTAGAAAAAAGATAAATTCAATTTAACAAATATTTTGATTGATTTTTTAATTTTACTCTGCTCTTTTCTTTAAAAGGGGGTAAATCTTTATTTTCTAATTGAAATTCATTTTACTCGCTATTTTTATTCCTTCAATTCAACGGAATCGGTCGGGTATTTCTTGCCGGTTAGATATTCATGAATTATATTCATTGTGTATATAATTCTTTGGAATATTGACCATTGTGAACTGTGGCAGAACATGTGTTGCACGTTGCAATTTTGTTAATGTTGCCTTTATCTGCATTTATTTATTTTTATTATTTTTTCTTTACTTTTAAATATAAATTTGGTTGCATGCCTTAAGCGAATAGCAGCCAAGCGAAAATGTTGAATGAAGTGTGTATATCTTCATTTACGAGGGTTGGAACATTATAATTTTGTTTGAAGTAAAAATTATTTTGAAGCGAAAGTGCAACATTTTGATAACATCATCTAAAGAAGGCTCTAGTTATTTTTATTCAATATTGTAATGCAAAAAATGTAGCTATTTATCTATTGAATTTATTTAAGAAAATGACAGAACAACAAAATTTAATCTTATTTAACAGAACTATTTAACATTGCTAAGACAATGGCTTATTTTCAAGCATAGTACAAAAATTAACAAATAATATTAAACAAAAATTTAAAATAATAAAAAGGAGAACAGTAAAGAGGAAATAAACAATTTTATTTAATTGAAATAGGAAAATATTGCAAAATTTAAGGGCTCAGCATTGCTTAAAATTGGTATATTAGGTGAAAATTCGTTTCAGATACGAATGGCATTTTTACAAAGAAGTGTCTTTCAGATATTAACTTTTATATGGAATTTATTTTGTAACCTCTATTGGTTCTCGTAAATTGTAGAGATACTAAGGTTGTTTGTTGTAGATCATTTTGTGTAAGAACAGTAGTGTACGGCATTTTAGCTTACTTTGGCATACTAGAAAATAGTTCGCTATGTCTGCGTATATGAATTGGTGTAAAATACTGCTTGATTCAAAGATTTCTTAGCAAAGAATAAGTTTTTTCACATACCGCATTAATGTGATTTGACCAGGCTAGTTTATTGTTGATTACAATTCCAAGGTTTTTAGCACTTTCAACCAGTTCAATTGTAGATTATAGCCAATGTATATTGGTGGCTGATTTAGCGGAAATTAGCGTATAAAGATATATTTCAAATACTTTTGCATATTTTCGTAAGAATTTGCACATAAAGCGATTAAACCCATATGAAAATTCATTAGAATTATGACTTTACGACTTATTTACAATTCGGATTAGAAAGCAAACTCGAATTTGATCAAATATTTCATTTACATTTCATCAAATTTTCAATTGATTGTGAAGACCGTCATTTGATCTAATAGCTTTTATCGCATAGTGTATCTGAAAGTATTATGAAACGATATTAGTCTTGACGAATGCCACCTAATATTAGTGTATTTTACGTTAGAGTTTAAGCCAGCTGGTATCGTAGATATTTTTCACTTCATTCCTTGCGCACTGGAAAAGCTTGAATGTGTGGATAAAACGATAAAAAACAGGTGAATATGTAGCTTTAATTTCAAATAGTCGCCTTTTACATAGCTCTTTAATAGTCTTACAATAGTTCTTACATTAGTGTAATCGAAGTCTTATTCTAACCGTAGTTGATGATTGAAACTCAAAATTAACGAGTGATGTACGTCGAAACTATTTCCTTCATAACCCACCTCTCTTAACCATTTCTATAATGATATTAACCAGAAGAAACCCTTTTAATTGGCTCTTGAAGTTTATATTCACTATATTTTCTAAAACTAAAAAACGATCAGCTTTGAAAAATATTTGAGCGAAGCTAAGCTAAGCTAGAGTAGTGTGTAGGCATTTGCATTTCGCTGTGTTAGTTTGAATACAATTATTTTTCCGCATTTTATAGAAATGATCATAATTGATTCAAACAAATATCTGTTTAAAACAGAACAAAAAAATTCCTAATTAAACAAATAATTGAATCAATAAATTATTTAATTAAATTATAATCTGAAACCTATTAAAACCGTTAATTGGTGAAAATATTTTTTTCTGTTAATACAACTTATGCATTTCATTTTATTTAACTTTTTATACACCTACCTCAGTCCATAATCAGCAAGAAATAAGTTTTTGATGTCTCATTATAAAAAGCGAATTCTTGCAAGAATCTTGTATTTTATTCTATATTTTCGTTTGAACTGATTATCAATTTGTGGACATGATCCTCGTATATTGCAACTCTTACATACCAAAAAGTATTTATACTTTGTACATTGTGGCGATGACATTGCTCAGTTGGAGCAGTCAATGTTATGCTTTGTGTTTTTGTTATTTTTGTACATCGAGCAGATATATTGTTAAGTACTTTAAATCAAGCAACGATTGACAAGATTTGAAAACTTTAAGTTCTTAAATTTGAGAAGCGTTAAAGTTTTTCAAATGCCATTTCCTGTTTCTCTTTCTTCAGTTTAACAGCTCGCTTAGAAAAAATATACACTAGGGTGGTTTTATCTCACAGGGTAAAAAAAATGTCAATATTTTTTTGTGGGCACCCCTCTAAAATATTACTTTCTGTCAGATTTTAGGATTGCCAAAAGATGTTAACACGTGCCACTGGGGCCTCAAAGTTTAGAAAATCTCGATTTTTTGGCTGTTTGGCGACTTCGGCGACCCATATCTCTGGAACGGCTAAAGCTATTTGCCCGAGTCATACATCAAATTGAAGGCGATACTGTTTATAATATTTTATATGCAATAAAAATACATAAGTAGTACTGAATTCGGCATAATGAAGCCAATGTCCCTAAAAACGTGACTAGGTACCCCTTAGAGGGAAGATGGAATCTATTGTGAAAAAAGCCGTTTTCCTTCCTATATTATCAATTGTTGGAATGAAAACAATTATGTATTTAAAAAATATGAGTTGCCGAAGTCGCCAAATTTGAAAAAAAATGAGATTTTCAAAATTTTTAGGCCCCAGTGGCACGGGTTAACATCTTCCAATTGTGCTCAATCTTTGGCAATGTTAAAATCTAACAAAATGAAACATTTTAGGTGGGTGCACCCAAAAAAAAATCAGCCACTCTAATATATACTGTGAGCGTCAAATGAAAGTAAACACTTCATATTATTTGAAAAAATATGTATTATATTTCAATAAACAAT
The DNA here is from genome assembly GCA_949628195.1 of Phasia obesa. Lineage (NCBI taxonomy): Eukaryota > Metazoa > Arthropoda > Insecta > Diptera > Tachinidae > Phasia > Phasia obesa. The sequence continues at coordinate 38,279,745 of OX451219.1, forward strand.
GATATATAAAAACCAATATTGGATATTTCTTTAGTAATAGCATGTAAATTAAATGCATTAAAACAAGACTTTAAAACAAAGGCACATAAGAAAAAATTTATTTTTAATTTATATATTTATTTATATTTATATTACACTAATTTAACGCGTCCAATAAATGTAAACAGTCCCACCCGCTTAAAAAATATGGGCTGAAAATGCATAAATGGCGGAAATTTTTTTTATTATTTTTTTGTTTTAAAGTATAACAGTAAAGTACCGTTGCAAATATTTGTCACTTTTAAAGTGCAAATAAAATAACAAAATAATTTTTATATAAAATAGTCAAAAATATACAATGGGAAAGCTAACATCAATTGACGCTCGTAAAATCATAATAAATTTGCATAAAAAAGGAAAATCACTGAGTGAACTAGGTAGTATTATTGGAATAAACCATTGTACTATAAAAAAATATAGACAAATACGCCAAATATAAAACAGTGTAGAATTTGCCAAGTGAAAGACGACCAAAGCGTCTTACAGATAAAGAATTACGGGCTATAGTTCGGCAAGTGAAAGCAAATCCAGCTTCCAATGCAGTAAAAATATCTGAAAATGTATTATAAACTTCTGGGAAATCAGTAAGTGCTAGAACAATTAAAAGATCCCTACACCAAAATGGTTAACATAGCAGAGTACCACGTAAAAAGCCTTATGACGTCGCATTTTTTCTTAAACGACGTAAGCGTCATTTTTTCGAAATTGACTTTTTTGGTTTTTATGGTAGAAAATAATATTTGCCACCAGACTACATTCTCATCTTAACAAGTTTGTATGAAAAATAAAAAAATCCATTTTCAAATGACATTTGCATGCAAAATATAATGGTTTTTATATTTCAAGTTGGAAATATTAAAGACTCAACCACTAAGTTTTTTGTATTTAAGAATAAAAAAATCAAGAAAGTTTCAGGCCAATTGGAGCATTTTTGGTAAAGTTAAATTTTTTTATAAATACAAAAATAAATGTTAATTTACACACAGAAATTTGCGATTTGCTGGTTGCGCCAAAATCACGTAAGCGACAGATTTGGCTACAATTAATTGTAAGTAATAAATTTACAAAAAAGTTTCTATACCCTTCAGAGAGTCACACAGCTATGTTTTGTGAAAAAAAAATTGTTTTGAAACCCATATTAAAGAAGTTATTAAGTTTTTTTCGTTTTCTGAAAAACGACTTTTTGGCGCTTACGTGGTTTAAGAATAAACGCGACGATGTGTCGAAAGCAAATCAAATTAAACTGATGAATTTCGCAAAAAATCATAAAAATCTGCCATTAACATTTTGGAAAAATGTTCTTTTTACTGATGAGAGTAAATTTAAAATATTTGGTGTTAAAAAATCTCCATAGATATAGCGATGTGTAAATGATGTATGTATATAACGATAAGTGTGTTATAAAAACCGTAAAACATGGTGGAGGCTTTGTAATGGTCTGGGGATGCATGGCGGCATCGGTGGTGGGCAATCTTGTGTTTATCGATTCAACAATGAAAAAAGAACATTACCTCAGAATTCTACAATACTAGGATGCCTCTAGTGTGAATAAATTATGCTTAGTAGAGCGCTGGATATTTCAACAGGATCATGATCCGAAGCATTCATTCAAAATTTGTGAACGAATGGTTGGTCTATCGCACCCCTAAAACGCTTGATCATCTACTACAATCCCCAGACCTTAACCCAATTGTGGGAATATCTACACAAAAATGTGAGGGAGAGAAACATTTCTTGGAAGGATGGCCAAATGGCTGCATTGAATGAATGGAGTAAAATTCCACCTGACTACCCCCTGACTACCCAAAAACTTGTTGAATCGATGTCAAGGATGTTAGAGGCTGTAGTAAAGTCAAAAGGACAACAAACAAATTATTAAATATACCTTTAGTGCAACCTGCGGACTTCTGTTTACTTTCATTTTACGCGTTAAATTAGTGTAATATAAATTAAAAGTAAAAATTTTCTTATGTGCCTTTGTTTTAGTTTCTTGTTTTAATGCATTTAATTTACATGCTATTACTAAAGAATAATCCAATATTGGTTTTTATATACCATTGTTTATTTAAATAGAATACATATTTTTTTTTTCAAATAATATGAAGTGTTTGCTTTCATTTGACGCTCACAGTACATGTAATTTTAGTGTTAATCTCAGTCTAACCCAATGATCAATCGAAAACTCGAATGGGTTAACTGCCTTATTTGTAGATTTGTGGTTGGTTGTTCCACCATGCTTATCGGAATTCACTACAACTTATGCAGCGTTATGGGCAATGTCATCAGCGCAATCAAAGCGATCCTCCACTATATTTTCCCACATACTTAGATTTGATTAAAATTTAACCATTTATATAACTTATCCTCCATACAAGAAAACGCAAGATACCATATATACGAGTATGTATTATCTTTTGGTATTACACGCTGCGTTATTATGAAAAGTTTTAAAAGTATTTTTTCTATTTTTCATGAGTGATGTGGTCGATTCGTTCACACCGTATTCACAGTGAACTATCAATAGCATAAATTATTGTCACGAATTTACTTTTCCAATAATGCGAATAATATATTTTTTTGAATCCAGAAACAGTAAGGCTTTCTGTTATTTTTCTGCGAAGTTCCCTCTACACAGAAAATTTTGCTGTCCCCTCGATCTAGTGGTTCTTTCAATCCTTGGTTTCCTCTACCCTGAATCTGCTGTATGTGTTTTGATCCTAATTTTGTATTGAGTTTCCGGTTTTAAGGAATCTTCAAAATATCTAAAATAGAAAGAGGATCTACTTGAAAATAGCTTCAGTTAAATGTAATAAAACAATTTCTCATCTTCACCCTTCCAAGTTACAAATTTAAAGTTGATTTATTCATATATATAATAAAACTGCAGCAGGACCATTTGTGTACATGAAATATTTTTTGAAAGTATTTTTGCTGGTGAAGAGAGTAATCGAAATGAAATACAAAACAGCAATTTTTGTCTGTCTGTCCGTCTGTCTATCTTTGTTCGCCTCAAGTAAAAACTAATGGATGAATTTTAATAAAATTTTGTGAGGAGGTACCTTAATATCTCGGTTCAAATATAGGATTATTTTCTCTTAAGGTACCTATACACGACATGCTTTTTACATCTGAAATGTCAAATTTCCCACTGTAAAACACAAACATGTCGTTTGGGGCTGTTAAAACATTGTTTCTATAAAATACATGTGAAAAGTCATCAGACAAAATTTCATTTAGAGCATGTTTTTATTTTGATCTGACAAACCATCTGACAGCAACAGTGTTTCAGTGTTGTCAAAAACCTTTTCCGTGTGAAAACAATTCACGGCATCAGCCGGCTAAGGGTAATATTTTACAAGTACAATATCTGAAACTGCTTTTAACTAATTTTGAATATTTGACAACAATTATTTAAATCGTGTATCATCATTTAATGCAAACTTAACTTCTTTACATTTAGAGTAAAAAAAAAAAACTTAAAAATGGATAAGTCGCCAGTAATTCTCTAGCGCACACGAAAATAATTCAGGGCGGCAGCAAGTTTTTTTTTTCAACCGAACCGCTTGGGTGTCTGTATAGTGAAAAGTCAAACGTAATTGTACATGTGCGTTTGTGATCAAATATAAAAAGTTTTCTGTAAAACAACAATTTTGACAGACATACAAAATTACTTCTGACACACAGTTTAAAAGTCATATGTACAAAACATGTCGTGAACGGGTAGCTTTACTGATACTTCATCCTGATGGTATGCAACACATTTAATTATAAAACTGAACGTTGAATTTGAATAAAGAGTTGTGGGGAGGTGCCTTAGTAATTTGATCAATATATAGGATACTTTTTATTCCATAAAGTGGGACCTAATCTTAAACACGCAAATAAAAAAAAAAAACAAAATTTTAAAATTTTCTTTTTGTTATTTTATATACATAAATCGTACCGTTTGATACTGATACTTGTTGATTCATTCATCTTTTATTATGTTTACATATAAACTATTACTCCGTCGTTGGTTTTTAAGAATAGAACCCAATATCTCATTACCAAGAGAAAATATAGATGAAAAATACATTATTAGAATTTTATGAAAATCCCTAATTATTGCCCAGAGAGCGGTACCTCCATACAAAATGGTTATAAACTATGTCATATGAGTAGAGCTCTAATAGAAAGAGCCTTAAAAATTTGATGTGTTCTTCTTTTAAAATAAAAGGAGTAGCCGAACAAAAAACAAAAAAAAAATGTCGTGATAGGAGCGAGGGGAGCAGTATTCTCCATTTAAAATAATTTTCAAACATCCTTAATCTGGAGATTATTTTAAAAACAAAGGACGTGCTCTAGCAAATAGCTGAAGCGGAAGGGGTACCCTAATCTAAAGTATGACGACGAATCAATATTGTTAAATAAAAACTTAACAATATTAATAGAATAATGTTCATTTTAAAGTTCACGTTTGAATTCTACTCATGAACGGTTATTTACGAAAACCTTAGGCTTAGGTTAGCGTTGCGTTGCTAATCAGCATTTTCTTATTTGTGTATTTATTACTTGAGAGGTTATTCTATTTATCACATGTTTAAATTAAAAAAATATTTTGTAATTTAATGAAATTATTAATTTGTCCTCGCACTTTACATACAACTGGAACATGGCACAGTACTCGTACAGAACAAAATCAATTGTTAAAAAATATATGTATGTACATATGTATAAAAACACAGACGAAAATTTATCATGTGGAAATTTTAACCAAGTGCTATTAGTTGGCTTAAACAGCTTGTTTAGCAGTAGTGAGTTTCTTCTCTGTTTATGTGTTTTTTTTTTTATTAAGTTGTAAAGTTTTCACAAATGTTTTTTTATTCTTTTTAAAAATTTTCTATTACAACAAGCAAAAAAAACACATATCGAATTTACCAGCGCACAGCTGTTATTGCTGGTTTTATTTTGTTGCTCTGTGTTGTCTATTCTTAGTTTTTTGATATCAAGTTTTTTTTCTATTTCTTCGAGTTCAGTTGTATTTAATTTTCAGAAATATTTCGTAACACATAACAATTACAAGTCAACAATTTTATATTTAATAAAAAAAAAAAAATAATAATAAAATGGACTTGTGGTTATAAAATTGTGGTGTGAATTTTTATTTTATCTTTAGGTCAAAATTATAATTAACTTAAGCAAACAATGAAATTCTTTGTGTGAACTATAACTTAATATTTTCCACATAATTTAGTCGTTGAAATGCAGTGTTTTTATCTCATATAAAAATGCAAAGTTTACACTTTTGTCATTAAATTCAGGGTATCTTTTAGAATTAGGCTTACGAGGGCAATTCAACAATTCCGTGTAATTTTTGATAAAAAATATTTTTGGGCAAACAAATCTCCTTGAAACTGAGTGTTCTGGTTCAGCGTCTTTACAGTTTTTTTTATTTCCTTCAAATAACAAGCTTTTTTAAAGCTCTGAAAATAGTCGTTAGACTGAATGGTGACTTTTTCGTGTGACTATTTTTATTGACTTGGAAACAGGTATTAGTCATATACTGGATTGAGCAGCATTCATGGATTTTGGCCATAGTGACACATGCTACTGTGCATTATCTTGATGGAACAACCCTTTTTTCTTCTTTAGATGAGGTCTTTTTGCTTTGAATTAATATTGAGTCTAAATAATATTCGCGAAAATTGTTTTACTCTTTTCAAAATAATCTTCACAAAAACTGTAACTTAGTTGTACGTTCACTCGGAGAAACCCACTATTTTGATTTCTTGAATTTCGTGCTAGATCTATGTTTCTATTAACTGTTACAAAACGGTACTACAAGTGGTTTCAATTGCAACAGAACTTCGTCACACGGTTACGCTTATGGTCGACTATAATCAGTTGAGACACCCATCGTACGGGTAGCTTGTTGATATCCAAGTTTTAATGCAAAATGTTTTGTACTCCTCGCAGCTTTGTTACATACTTTCACTCTCCGATCGTTTAAAATTATTTTAGTGATTTTATCGACTATTTCTGGCGCTACGACATTTTTGAGTTCCCTGAACCTTTGTCATCATTTTTGGCAGTACAATCACAATGAAAGCCTGTAAACTTCTTTTTAACCATTAAAAATTATGCTGCCAAGTCCCGATATAATTCTGTTTTTCTTTTTTGGTTAAATCAAACAAGGTTGTTTGCTTTTAATAATGTCAAAAATAACAGACCCAACTTGCTTAAAATTCGACTGTAGTCAACTAAAAGACAATCGTTAACGGAAATAGTTTTACCATGAATGTTACTGCACTGGAAACACAAGATAAATTAAATTAAAATTTTATATACAATGAAATTTGCAGTCAAGTTCGTTCTATTCCTTCTAAGAAAGAATAAATTTAATTACAAATTAGGTGATATTATTAAAGAAAAATTGGGAAAATTTAGTTTTTAGACACCAGCAGAGCTACGTCCGTCATCAGCACTCTTCGTATCTATCTACTTAGGGTAGTGTTTAGTTGTTAGCATCATCTATTTAACCAACCAAACCCAGATAAAGGAATACGAGAAAACTGTATTCAATCATCAGTTGGTGAGAACGAAGTCTACGTCTACCTTTAGCTTCCCTCTTGTTGAATATTTTTACTTTTAATTTTTACCACCTTATATTTGTTGTTGCTTCAGCCAACCTTCGGTTAGCAATGAAAGCTACTTTTGTTTATTTGTTTTCTTTCAACATTCGTTTTTTAGTTAATACTAATCTAGTACAAACCAAAGCAAACCAAAATATAATAAAATATTAAATTTTAAAAAATTAAAATTTTATTTGAATAAATTGCAAAGTTTATTTTTAACATAGACCTTAGGGTAATTTACCAAAGGGTTAGAACCTAACCCTACCGTACAATTGTCACATGACTATATATTAAGCCGTAATAGGTAGAAGCTTAAAATTTGTACAGAAGGTGTAATAAAAATATAAAAACAAATACTATATAAACATTTTTTAATAATAAAAATTTTATAAATAAAAATATAAAAAAGTAATAGTTAAAATTAGACCTGTAGTGCAATTCACTAACTTTTAATAATACGACAATCGCTGTATTAGTCAAGAAATTTTGTTGTTTGCAGTAGCGATCGCAAGATTTACTAATTACTTTTAAACGATAGTAGACAACACTATTTTTCTACCTACACAAATTAGTATCATGTGGCATCTCTGCCAAAAAAAAGCGAAAAGCACAAAGAGAAATAGAAAAGAAAACAAATAATTATTATTAAATTGTGTTACTAAAGTCTGTATGAAGTTATTATTTAGACTTTTATATATTTAAATAAATAAATAATGTCCCTATTACAATTAATATCCCTATTACAACTCAACTCAGTTGAGTTGTATTACTATTGTATTCCAGCATGAACATAGCTTGTTTAAAAAGGATCGCCATTGCTGTCTATCTATTACTATTTGTCTTCATTCGCTAAAAGATTTCGGAGTTACCTTTAATGCAGTTCTTTGCCATGTTTGGCTGGGAATGCCTGTTTTTTTTGTTGTGGCCGCTAGATATTAAGAATTCTTAGAATTTTTAGAGGTTAGAATTTTTTGTTTAATCTTTGTGCTAAGAAGCCATATTTCATCGGCCATATTTCATATTCATTGTATGCCGAAATTTTAGTTCTCGATAAAAGCTCGCTAGTTTTCTAAATATTTCGTAGGTGTATGAATTCAACATTTGCTTTTTGAATACTTTTGCTCACATCTTCATCCGTTCCTCCAACTGGGGTTATTATACTTCCTAGGTGGTTAATTTTCAATTCAAATTTTTTAAATTCGGACGTTGGGAAACGACTGCCATTAATTACGCAGGTCTTCGCCTTGTTTGTATTAATGCAAAGTTCATTCTTTGCATTCTATAATTTCCAGTCACTACTTCATCTGCATAATCTATATCCTCAGATTCTCATTAACCCATTCTCAACCATTGTACCTGATTGAGTGCAGAAAAGAATATTTAAATGGGCATAAATTTTAAGAGAAGAGAATTTAGACGTTGCTTCTTTAGTTTTGCTTTTAACATAATGTGCTTATAATACACACAAAACCTATTTTATTATATAAAGTGGCTTGATAGATTTGTAAACTAAAGAAATTGTATGTTAATTTTTTAAAAAGTTGCAAGAAAAAAACTAATCTGGAGAACTATAGGGAAGTATCAAACTGGGTGTACTCAATTGAGTACAACGCTTATGAAGTGTGCATTTTTTTTAGATTTTTGGTGAAACTGAAATGGAAGATATCAAAACTTATTTTTTTTTACAGAAAACGCTTTGAAAGTTTGAACAGCCCACTGAATTTTTTGGAAAGAAACCACCATACATTAGATATTGCGATATTTCCACCAGATCCAGATTGCAATATAGATGAGGAGGAAGATGTAGTCGATGATATTAACGTTGACTGAATTTCCCATGATGTACCAGGTGAGGTAGAAGTATTTTGTGGCAGTGATGGCGAAGACGACATACAACATAAAACTTGATCCAACCAAAGTTGATCGCGGCATATGATTCGGGGATGGGTGGCGTCGACCTACACAATCAGGCTGTCAATAACTAATGAATGAAATTCCTAGAAAAAATCGTGGCCACTATTTACTGCAATTTTGTGTTCCGTTGTGGTTAGTGCATGAAAAATGTATAAAACAGCAAACAGATCCCAAATAGACTTGCTAGAGTTAATACGTTACATTGTTCGCTGAATATCTAAAATTATATACGGAAACTGTTTACTTCCAAACGTTCTCTAGCTTCTTGTGTACCAAAAACTGCCTAGCTGAAAATGGAACCCTTACAATACTGCTTGGTATTACTTAGATTCGTTTCTAAATGTCGCACTGAATAATAAGAAAACCCAAGTGCAGTTTTACACCTCGTTTATTATGTCATAAATATAATTTTTTAATGTAAAATGTAAACTAAAAATAAATTTTTAATTTTTCAAGTTTACTTTAATTGTTATTATTGTTGTTCTGAGTTTTTTATTATAAGACATTTTACTTCCTCTTTTTTACAACTGAAACCTGTCTTCTTTCAATTGTGTAAATTATGTGGTGCGCAAAATGTTTGTTAAACAACAATGAAATTATTAAATTCGTTTACATTTGTAATTGTACAAATAGAAAAATAGAATTGCATCAACATACCCTTTTAAGTTCTCGTACATGAGCACTACTATATTCCTCCTCCTCACGTAACTTTTTTGTGTGACACGGTGATTTAAAGCTTATTAAACTTTGTGTGTTGTCATTGATAACAATAAACAAAAAAAAAAATAATAATACTATAATATAAAAATATATGACTTTTAATAAATATGTACATATGTAAGTATGTCTATTTAAGTAGCTTGATGTATGCCATCCGAAATTTAATTTTCGATAATATATATACAGTGACAGACAAAAGTCTTCATACGACTCACATTACAGTTAAGTGTAAACCCTATTTTAATTCATTAAACAATAAAGTAAAGATTACTTCCATAACAACTGGAAAAATTGTTAACATTGAAATTATATTATTAGATACTAGTTTATCTTCCAACAAAAAATTTTATATTTTATTGTATAACAAAATCACCAATTTTTAAAAATTTTTGTCTGTCTGTGTTCGCCTCACGTAAAAACTACTGGATGAATTTTAATAAAATCGAGTCAGGAGGTACCTTGGGACACGGTTCAAATATAGAATACACTTTTTTCTGTAAAAATATTCCATTCCCAAGAGAAAATAGAGAAAAACAACAAACTTGGCAGCACCTTTTTTTGTCAGCGGGAATTGTTTAACACTATTTACAGAATTCTACAATTTTCGTAGAATTTTACATAAATTTTAGAATTTTATATGAAACCTATGTTCCTAATTAATAACCCAGGGATGGGTACCTCTATATAAAGTAAATATATCAACCACATCTATACAAGTAAGAGTCTTACAATTTGATGCGGATTAATTTTAAAGCAAAATCCAACAAAAAATTCTCATACGCCCATAAACCACATATCAACCACATCTATACAAGTAAAAGTCTTGCAATTTGGTGCGGATTAATTTTAAAGCAAAAGCCAACAAAAAATTCTCATACGCCCTCGATGTAGCGGGTTCTACTCGTCATTTTCTAAATATTTAGTATTATGCCCATACAGTCAACACATGGACTAAGGATTATATAGAGCTGCGGTCAAAAAAATAGCACCAAGCCTAAGAAAATATGTCTCCGATACATATTTTCCTATAGGTTAAATTGATATATTTCAAACTTTGTCATATGACGCTTAGGAAACTGTATAACTACATAAAATAATAAATTTTATTTTTGCTAATTAATTTATTTTGAAATTTTTACTCTATTCAAAAAACAAAAAAATAGCATTTCACTCCAATTTGCACTAATATTAAACACTAAATTAAGAACAAATTAAAAAGAATTATAAATGACGCATTTATTACTTCGAGCATGATTTGTTTATTCTAATTAATACCTTCTTTCATGTCCTTTATTTGTAATACCGACTGCACAACGTTTTATCATCGAATTTAAAAGATTATGGCATCTTTCCTTTGGAATTTTATTACAGATTTGCTGGACAGCTGTCCAAAGCGCTTCGTTGTTAGTTGGTTGCATTTGAGACAATGTTTTTTATATCTGTCCATAAATTCTTAATTGCTCTGGGCTCTGAGCGGGCCATTCCATCACATTGACTTCATTGTCCCGAAACCACTTTGTCGCAGGCTTGCTTGTGTGCTTCGGGTGATTATCTTGCTGGAAAACCCACACCAATGGCATTTCTTAAGAAGCATAAGGGGGCATTACTTCTCCGAGTATACCAACATAAATGTTCTTCTTCTGGTTTTGTAGGTCCTACACAATAGTAAGAAAAACTACCCCATATCTTTACGCTAGATCCACCGTGTCTTAAGGTTTTTGTTGTAAGTTTTGGGTTGAATTCTGCGTTTGAGGGTCTTCTTACGTAGGAACGTGATCCCTTGCTTCCAAATAATACAATTCTGGACTCATCTACCACTTATTTTTCCGTTGGAATGAGAAACTACATTTTGTCGTTGGTGCTATTATTTTGACCGGCACTGTAAATAGCTTTATTACAGGAGTCTTCTTTTTCCAGAACATATAGTCTAAAGTCAAAATTTGATGTAAATTAGCTGAAATTGAGGGACCTCTATCTTCAACAAGGATGATCAATTTTATACGAAATTTAGTTTAAACGCACGCACAAATAGTTATCATATAGTTATTAGACCAAAAAATAAATTTTTTATATATTCCTTAAGCCCTTTTCACACTATTATACTGAGTATTAAGACTTGTCAAATACTTAAATCCAATGAGAAAGTGTGATAGTGTGAAAGCAATATGTTAATAAAGTGTGAAATTATACGGAAAAAAAATTTGACATCCCATTATACCAAACCATTTTTAGAAATTTTTCTAAATTATTATATTTTTCATTTTATCAGGGTTGTGTTTTTTTTTAAGCAAAGAACCAAGTTGAGAGAGTCGCAGCCTATAGTTCGCCGCCGATAATATTTTTTCTTTGTGCTGCACCTGCCTTAAATTGCCATCCGTCTTAACGCCTACATAAGTACTTTGTTTCTGCCATGCCTAGAAATTGTTGGATGTACGTATTATTTTTTTTTGTTTTGTTTTTTATTTTTTTTATTAACCGAAAACTTGCACGGCCAATCAAACTTAAGACCCGGCACCTCTGCCGTCCACATAAAATTGCTCAGCCGACGCCGTTCAATGTCTCGTCTCGGCTTGTTCCTTTGCTGATATTTTTCATTTTGTTTGAAGTGTGATAGTGTGAAACGAAATGTTATGTTACGTTAGATTTTTTGACAATCACACAATTCTCATTGGATTTCTATCTTACAAAATCCAATGAAAATCTTAATACTCAGTATTATAGTGTGAAAGGGGCTTTAACAACATTTTATTCTATTCGAAAAACAAGATTGAAGACGGTTTTTAGGCTAAAGTACACATCTCACAAAATATATAGTTTTAAAATTTTTCCACTATAGTTTAAATTTTGCTTGATAACAACGACAAAAAAATTTAACAAATTTGCTGAAAAACCCAGCGGGAAAAAATTCATTTATTACATATAAATTTAAACCTATATATACATATAATAAAATAGTAACTCATTTCCGTCTGTCACGTAAAAACTACTGTATGGATTTTAACAAAATTTTGTGAGGAGTTACCTTAGTATCCTAATCCCAATATAGGATATCTTATTTCCAAGAGAAAGTGGAGCAAAACAGTGAAAACTCAATTTCCGGTTTAAAGGTACTGAAATTTTCGGTTTAAAACTGGAATATTTTCAACAGGGATACATTTTCAACACACCTTTTTATTTTTGAAAGTGGGATATTTTGAAAACTATTACGTAACAAATGGCGCCAGTTGATTAAACTTTGTATTTTTACTTTGTGGAATTACATTGTTACTAAAATATTTTAAACACCTCTTACAGAGGTTTACAAATAATTTTTAGAATTTTAGAATTTTTTATAAATTTTAAAATATTATCGAGGGATGGGTACCTTTATATAAAGTAAATACATAAGCCATAACTGAAGCACTATAAAAGTAAGAGTCTTTCAATTGGTGTGGAATACTTTCAAAGCAAAACCGAGCAGTATGTAATATATTACTTTGGAAAGATATTACTCAGGAATCGAGAAGGTACTGTTTCTTCGTGTGACAATTGCTCGTGTTTTTCCCTATACTTTGTTAAAAAAAGATTCATCGTATAATTTTTTTTAATTATTTGGAAATAGAAATATTTTAATATAGAAATTACTTAGGTTTTTAATAATTTAAAATGTTTTTTCTATTAGTTTTAATAATAAATAAAAATATTTATATAAATAATTTAAATCTAAACATTATTTTACGCTTTAGAAATAATGAATTCTAAAATTCGTTCGCAGGATACATTGAAGTAATGCAATGTATTCTAGAAGCATAATGTCATACATTCTTTGTATTACCTACTCTTTTCCCACTGGGATTGTACTCAATATTCTCAAGTAAAGAAAATATACAAAGAGAATAAAATAATGAAAAAATGTCTGCTTGGTTGTATAATATAAAGAAATAGTTTTTAAAAGTGCAAAATAATTTTAAATAAATTAGTCAAGTGCGAGTTACACTCACACACGTAGGGTTCCGTACTATGTTCAGTATAATTTAAAAATTCCAGTGGTTTATTTCTTTATGTCTTATGGGACACCCTTAAATTTTAAAATTAAAGTAATATTCGCGAAAATTGCATCAGAATTAGAACACCCTTTAAATTTTAATATGTAATTGATTTTATAGCGGAAATGGTAATACACTTTCTATTAAAATATCAGGAGCCTACCTATTGCGGTTAAAAAAATAAGGTAATATTCGTGAAAAACACGTTACTAATGGACACACTTCAATTTTAAGTATTTGTTATAGCGGCCGAAGTAACACATCTACTGTAAACATTTCAAGAGGGTATCTGTTACGGTTTATAAAATCTTGTCACTGTCGGAACACCCTTTAATTTTATTATTCATTATAGTGGCCATGGCAACTTCCTTTCTATAAATATATTAAGAGTCTACTTATTGCGATTAAAAAATAAGTCACTATAGGTGAAAAACATGTCACTGTCGGAACACTCTTTAATTTTTAGTAATTGTCATATCGGCCGTGGCAACACATCCTCTGTACAAAATTTCAAGAGTCTACCTGTTACGGTTCAAGAAATAAGGCTTTATACATGCAAATCACGTCACTGGCGGAAAACCCTTTAATTTTTATTATTTGTTATAGTGGACATAGTTATACACCTGTAAAAATTTCAAGATTCCACCTATTCATTCAAAACTTAGGATATATACATGCAAATCACGTCACTATTGCAACACCCTTTAATATTTAAGTTCAATTCTGTATACTTGTTTATAAAACAAACATAGTTACAGTCTGCAAATTGTAAGTGGTTTCCTCTTACAGCTCAAAAAAAAGACATAAACGTAAATAACATTCACTTTTGGAACACCCAAGGTTTTAGTATTTTTTGCTATTGTGGCCGCAGTTATACACTTTTGGTAAAATTTTCAAGAGTCTACCTATTATGGTTCAAAACTTAGGCCTTACACATACAAAGCACACCACTATCGGAACACCCTTTAATTTTTAGGTTTATTTTTTTAGACTTGTTTATAAAGCGAACTAAGTTTTAATTACTGTTTGTAAGAAATAAACACATATTCGTAAATAACACCTCTCTATCGGAACACCCTATAAGTTTTAATATTTTTTGCTATAGCTGCCATAGTTATACACCTTTGGTAAAATTTTCAAGAGTCTACCTATTATGGTTCAAAACTTATTCCTTATACATGCAAATCACTCCACTATCGGAACACCCTTTAATTTTTAGGTTTATTTTTTTCAGACTTGTTTATATAGCGAACTAATTTTAATTTAGTGATTGCATATTTTTAGTGAATTCCTTCTACAGTTCAAGAAATAAGCACATATTCGTGAATAACACCTCTCTATCGGAACACCCTATAAGTTTTAGTATTTGCTAGTATAGCGGTCCCAGTTATATACTTTCTGTGAAAATTTCAAGCGCCTACCTATTACGGTTCAAAACTTAGGCCTTATACATGCAAATCACACTACTATCGGAACACCCTTTAATTTTTGGGTTTATTTTTTTATACTTGTTTATATAGCGAACTAAGTTTTAATTACTGCTTACATATTTTTAGTGTATGCCTCCTACAGCTCAAGAAATAAACACATATTTGTGAATAACACCTCTCTATCGGAACACCCTATAAATTTTATTATTTGTTGCTATAGCGGCCAAAATTATACACCTTCTGTAAAAATTTCAAGATTCTACCTATTATTATTCAAAACTTAGGCCTTATAAATCAAAATAACACCACTATCGGAACACCCTTTAATTTTTAGGTTTATTTTTTAGACTTGTATATAAGGCGAACTACGTTTTTGTTACAGTTTGTAAATTTTTAGTGTATGCCTCCTACAGTTCAAGAAATAAACACATATTCGTGAATAGCACCTCTCTATCGGAACACCCTATAAGTTTTAATTTTTATTGTTATAGCGGCCATCGCCATACACCTCCTATGAAAATTTCAAGAGTCTACCTATTATGGTTCAAAACTTATGCATTATACATGCATTTCACACCACTATCGGAACACCCTATAATTTTCAGTTTTATTTTTTTATACTTGTTTATATAGTGAACTAAGTTTTAATTACTGTTTGTAAATTTCAAGTGTTTCCCTCCTACAGTTTAAGAAATAAACACATTTTCGTGAATAACACCTCTCTATTGGAACACCCTATAAGTTTTAGTATGTATAGCGGCAACAGCTATACATCATCTGTGAAAATTTCAAGAGTCTACCTATTACGGTTCCAGAGATAAAAGGCGCTGACAGACGGACAGACGGACAGACATTGTAGCGAAAACAATAGGGTTTCGTTTTTACACTTTGTGTACGGAACCCGAAAAAGCTCCATCACCTATGAAATATTAATATAATTTAAAACTATCTCATATCCTATTTCTTTGCTAAGCTTGTCTAAATTTAAAAATTGGAGGAGGTGATCATGCAACATACGTGAGTTATAAGTATCACAATAACAAAAACTAATTAAAAATTAAAGGGTATCCCGGTATCTAAAGTAGTTTATTGTATACCCTTACTTTAGCTTTTCAACCGTTAGAGAGAGAGAGTGTGTAGGTCCTAAGCCCGCAATAACAAGAAATGCAACTTCAAAACAGTGTCTCTATGGGTAACGTGATTGAAGTATACGAAGTCTGTTCAAAAGAAAGGGTGAATTTTGAATTTTTTATTTATTAATATCCACCTTGTCCCCTTTAAAGTAATCACCCCAGATATCATGTAATTATGCCAGCGCTTCTTCCAAACCTCGAAGCACTTCTGAAATGAGCTTTTCGGTATGGGCATCAGCTCGTTCTTCGATTTTGATTTTATTTCATCAATTGTGGCACAACGCTTTCCTTTCATTAGTCTATTCAGTTTTGGGAATAGGAAAAAGTCGTCAAATCTGGTGAATATGGAGGTTGAGGCATGATAAGGGTGTTGTTTTTGGCAAAAAATCACAAACAAGCTTTGATGTGTGAGCTGGTGCATTATCATGATGCAGAATCCATGATTTTTTTCCCACAATTCCGATTGTTTAAGCCGTATTGCTTCATGCAAACGTTGCAGAACTTCCTTGTAGTATTTCTTATTAACCGTAGGACCTGTTGGCAAGAACTCATGATGCACCACGCCACTGTAATCGAAGAAAATAGAGAGCAAACCCTTCACATTTGATCGAACTTGGCGTGTTTTTTTCGGTTTTGGCTCATCTGGCCGCTTCCATTGGTATGATTGCATGAGCCGATTGATATGCCAACATCCTCTGCAACATCCCTAATAGTGATTCGACGATTTTCCAAAATAAATTTTTTCACTGTTTCAATGTTTTCTTCGCTTGTTGATGTGGTTTCAACGCCAGCACGCTTATTGTGATCAACATCTTTTCGGCCTTCTGTAAAGCGCTTGTATTACTTATAAACACTTTTTTGAGACAAAATGGACTTGCCGTATGCCACAGTCAACTTTATTTGATCCATTTTTTTCAAAAGTATAAAATCGGAGAACACACACAAAAGTAACTAACCTTTTCAGTTGTCAACAACAAACTACTAATCCAAATTGGCTGATAAAAATTTCGATAATCGAATGTCCACAGCCTTCGAAAATTCGCATTTCCTTCTGAACAGACCCCGTATATCCTTATATGTATTTTAATATGATATATATTGACACTTGAAATTTTCACAGAGTGTGTATCAATCACTATGTCTGTTTTTACAACCAGTACAAAAACTAAAATTAAAAATCGAAGTGTGTGTGACCATAGATGATGTAATTCGAGGTGTACGTCGCACAGTGGTCAATTTCGCGAGATAGCGGTCAAAACTCTATAACTTTTGACCGGATTGGTATTTTTTTACGCGATTTTTTTTGTTCAATAGGAGGGACTTTAAGCTTCAATTTGCGTGTTCAAACGTAAAAATCGACTGATAGGAACGTAAGTAATGTGGAGTTAAAAATGCATTTTAATTTTTTGTTGAGTTTCCATGTAAAAGTTGAATATTTTGACATTTTAAATAGGTATTTTTTTTATAATTTCTTATTTTGTTCAATCGTATTTTACAACCAATACTTATTTATTATTCCTAAACTTAATTTTGGTCAGAAAATGCCAACATTTGGCCCCTGACATTTATTTAGTCTCAATATTCACAGGGGCCAAAGGTTGGTTTTTTGGAAGAAAGCTAATTCTTGTGAGGATTAAACTGAAAAATAACACTGAAATTCCCAACAATATCAATACCATTTGGATATATTATATACAGAACATAACATCGATAAAATTTTAAGTAAACTTTTACTATTGATTTAAAGTGCACATATATTTTATTTAAATGTAAAATTTATACTAAAATTAGAAACAAATTATAATCTTTAAACTAGTATTAATTAAACAATATTAGTAAAAATTTCTTCTAAATAGCTGTGATTTTCATTTTGCAGTAGTTGTTTAGCTTCTTCATCTAACTCTAATGAGGTTGATTTCCATTTTTTCGAATACTGTACATATATGGGTCTGATGTGCACAACAAAATATTAATAAGATCTTCATTAGTACAATATCTGGAAATTTTTCTTGTATTGTGCTCGCGAAAGAATCTGTAGTCTTTGTTCCTTTTTTCTTGCGCTTCTTCTGAGAGATCTCCAATTGGAAGTGTGAACTGTGGTTTGCATATGTCTCCAAGAATATTTTTGGTTATAAAGGGTTGCTGTCTCATTACCATACTGACCAAATTTTTTTGCATCTATCTTTTTGCTACATGCTATAACTTCTAATATGATGATATGGAATCGTCGTATTAAATCATAATCTACTCCAGTTATAGAAGCTGCAGTTTCTGGATCGGAAAAAAATCTCCTTGCTGTGTTTCCATCATTAGAATTTCCTTCTCCTTGCTTTGGCTGGTCAATTATAAGGCCTATCTCACGGTATTTTTCTTGAATATCTTTTTTTTGCTTTCTTTTTTCCAAATTTTTGTTGTTTCTCACTGTTTCGCCTAACGGGCCAAATTCCAAATCGTATCCCAATTTAGGAATATGCTCCATAAAACGAATTCTAGCATGAAGAGGTGACATTCCAAATTCATATGCTTCATTAAAACTATCGTCTTGTGTTGGTGGTTGGCTCAATTGACTTGATGTTTTTTGGCATATGGTGCAGCTTGACGAAGACTTTGTTTCGGTTAAAGCTTGTGCAACTTTTCCATCGATCATTGTAAGTGACATTTTAAAGTTAACTTCGATGCATTGGTCATTAAATTCAAATATCACTGGTTGAAGTTCTTTAATTTCATCTGTTATTTTGCCAACTTCTTCAGTTATGACATCTTTAGTTTCTTTTTTGTAAGCAAACTTTATTGGTCTACAAAATTTTGTTGACGAGGGAATTTCATTCTTCCATACATCTATCTCTGCAGCTCTACGAGTTGACGGCTCTGAACCAATATAAGTTTTTGTTAAACGTAATGGAACGAAAGAAATCATGAATAAATTGGCATCTGATGAATTTTCCGCATTACATTGTTTGTATTGTTTCTGGCCAGAGGACCCAACACATCCCCATTTAGAAAAGTTATACTGCAATTTTTAAACTTCTTTAAATACTCTTCTTTAATTTTACTCTTTTTAGTTTTCAATGGTTGAATTTGATGCAGAAATGAATCCTTTATGATGCTACAAGAAACTTCTTCATTGATATGTTTAAGCTTGCGTGTGATCTTTCACTACAATTATCAATTGGCTTTGCTGGTCGACCACCTTTTCCAGTTTCCGTGGTAGTTACTGATGGCTTTTTAAAAATAAGTTTATTTCTTAGCCATTCTTGGTTGCGTGAGTAAAACAATTTCTTGTTTCTGGAACATTGATTGTACCGTTTTCTTAAAGTATTTAAAAGTTTTTTATTTTTAAGTTATGAATTTTAATTTCTTGTTTGTCGCATATTTTGAAGAATGGATTATTCATTATATGTAAAATAATGTCGTTTTCATCTTTCCGTTCAAAATATATATCAGATAGAACACTATAACTGAATTTAGCCATTGTTTAAACAATAATGAAGAAAAAAAATGAATGCATGGATTAATATACTATTGCTCGAAGTTTCAACATGATCTTTTTTACCTCTTTGAAACATAATATAACAGGTACTTGGTTTTACCAGTTATTTCCATTGGTTTTAAATTTATTTGCAATTTTCAGGTATTTAAGTTATGTAATAGTAGATGGCAATAAAATCATTTTTTACCTTTTCCAAATGAATTGCCAGATACCACATAATTTGAGAGTTCTATTGTCATTTTTGTCAAAATTTTGATACACCCTTCTATGTGGACTAGGTCCAAACATGGGCCAACTTCTCCTAATTTCAACAGAATAATTTTTTGAGTCAATAAGAACTCTTGTACAAAATTGCATCAAAATATATGCATAATATCCACTTTCACATACAAATAACTTCTCAAAAAATATGACGTGCATTTGTACCGAATATCTTACGTTGGGTCAGAAAAATTGCTGTAGCTCAAAAAGTGCAGTCCCGATGCATGGACATGTATATATAGGAATGTAGGGGAGAGTTAGGACTACAAAATAGTAAATTTGTGTTTTGACTCAGCTTGACTCACAGGAGTTGTGCTCTATGAAGTAGGAAATTTCCGAGAAATTTGACCTTTTTTAAAAAAAATATTTAAATTGTTCTGAAAACAGTAGTAGCAGTATTTCCTATTACCAGTAATAGGAAATAAGTTAAGTTACAACACAAAATTTATTTCGTCCAAAAATCTTGAAAAACAAAAAAGTTATGATCATTTAAACTTTAAAAATTAACTAAAAATATCATAAATTTACTAAATTCTGAAAAAGCCCATTTTGGACCACCTTGTTCTTAGTGAAATAGTTGAAATAGAGTTCTATTTTTTTGGCTCCCGAGGTTTACTACTGTCTACTTTCATATGAGTCTAATAACTTTAAAATCGGAGAACAAAAACCAAAAGGAGTTTTGGCCGCTATCTCAAAATATTGACCACAGTGCGTCGTTAACTTTTGAAACGCTATAGACAATTACTTAAAGGGTGATTTGATGACGTAATTTTGGTAGTAAAAGCATAAAATTACTATATATAGTAGCGACAAGTATATATAAAATTTTAGTGTGTGCCCATAAAAGACGTGATTATGGCGAATATTGCTTACGTTTTTGTTTTCCTAGTTTTGACAAATAATGCTTACAGATTATTCCTTTTTAAAGTTTAAGTTTAAATTTGATGCCCATCTGTCTGTTTTAAAGTTGAATTTATTTATTTATTTTAATATTATTTTTTTAAATTTTCTACTTTGTTATCTTCTTACGTTTCGGTTTTGGTGTCCGCTTTTATTTTTATTTAGAATTTGTTTGTTTTGCTTTTAGCTTTTGTGTGTCAATCAAAATGCCTGCTAATTGAACGCGGGGGTTTTCCTTTAAATTCAATGACATTGAAAAATATTTATTCAAGTTTATAAAGAGAATCGATTTTTTTAAATAAAATTTAAGAGTAACATAAACCTGTTTAGAAATTGCTACTCTTTAATTTATTATAGAAATTGCTACTCTTTAATTTATTTAATATTATGCAATTTATTTGTTGGGGGAAAAGCTAGTTCTTATAAGCATTTTACTGGTTGCTAAGGCCAAATCATTAGGAACCGTTTCCTACTCTTTAATGTAGTAACTCTCTTTATGAAAACCTAGGTTTGGTTTTTGATTTTATAATTGTGAAGAGTATTAAGAATCGGGCAACGAAAAAACATTTAATTATTTAATATTATGCTAATTACCCATAACGTTTTATAATAAAAATGCAATTTATTTGTTGGGGGAAAGAGCTAGTCCCTATACGTATTTCACTGGTTGCTCAGGCCAGATCATCAGGAAACCTTTTTCCTAAGTTTAGAGAAGCCAAAAATACTCTATAAGTAATAAGATTCTACAAAACACAATGAGAATTATGATGTTAATAGAATAATATTACAGAATATTAAAGCTTCAACAAAACACCAACAAACAAACCACGTTTTTATTTTTCCTTTTTTATAAAACTATTTTTATAAAATAGTTTTATCTATCGTTTTTTTTACTTACACTAAAAAATTAAATAAAAACTTTAAATTTCGGTCCCGAAGGCTCTTTCTGTATTCCTCTGTATTATATTACAACAATAGAAAGATACATATGTTAAAGATCAACGAAAAAGAATAGGACGGCTCACCCTCTAATAATTAGTAAGCTGTGCTACAGCTAGCTAAATTCTTCAGTATTAGAACCTTGTTAACTATCTAACTGTCGTTTTTGAACCATTTACTTATTAAATTCTCAAATTTTTTCTTTTAGATTTATTTTATTTTCCACTTGCCTGCTCTTTTGTCAGATCGTACAACAACATGACTTCTAGTCATATAGAAAGTGTCACCGATACTGAATGGTTAGAAGATCTTCTAAAAGAAGTCCAACTTGAACAGTTCCTAGAACGCATTAGAGATGATTTACAAGTCACACGATTGGCACATTTCGATTATGTGCAAGGGGAAGATTTGGAACGCTGTGGTCTAGGTAAACCAGCTATGCGGCGTTTAATGGAAGCGGTGCGCAAGAAAAAAGCTCAACAATGGCGTAAAAATATTCTATCAAAATTAATTGGTGGCGGCAAACAGCCGTCATCGAAGAAATCTTCAAATTTAACAAACAAAGAAAAACAACAAAATACTCAATTAACCTGCCTGATACATGAGAAAGATATAACGCTGGGCAATAAACTAGGCGATGGTTCATTTGGCGTAGTTCGAAGGGGTGAATGGTTGACAGCACCTAATGGGAAACATTTACCAGTGGCAGTTAAGGTGAGTTTTTCATCCTTCATTTATTTTTGCAGCCAAATAAAAAGTTATTTTTTTTCTTAAAGATCCTTAAAGCTGACAATCTCACTCAACCGGGCATAATAGAGGATTTCTTTCGTGAGGTGCAGGCTATGCATGCCTTGGATCACTCAAATTTGGTGCGTTTATATGGAGTGGTGCTATCTCAACCTATGATGATGATTACAGAACTGGCAGAGCGAGGTTCCCTACTCGACACTTTACGCAAACAATGCAAACATACTCCTATGACTACAATATGGAATTGGTCTGTTCAAATTGCCACTGGTATGGCCTATTTGGAACTCAAGAGATTTTTACACCGTGATTTGGCCTGCCGAAATATTTTATTGGCCTCGGGAAACAAAATCAAAATTGGTGATTTTGGTTTGATGAGAGCTCTACCTCAAGAAGATGACTGTTATGTTATGTCAGAACATAAAAAAGTTCCCTTTCCCTGGTGTGCCCCGGAATCTTTACGTTTTCGTCAATTTTCTCATGCCTCCGACACCTGGATGTTTGGTGTTACTTTGTGGGAAATGTTTACATTTGGTGAGGATCCTTGGGTGGGTTTAAATGGTTCGCAAATTTTGCGTAAAATTGATCGGGAAGGTGAACGTTTACATCATCCCGATGCCTGCCCGCCTGATGTTTATGAAATGATGTTACAATGTTGGGATAAAACTCCGGCAGAGCGTCCTACATTTGCAGCCATAAAGTAAGCTTAACTGGTAAAAAAGAGGTAAAAAATATTAATCAATTTTCTAATTCAAGAGAATTTTTGGTTGGCGTATCTCCGCAACTCGTTAAAGCAGCCAAGAGTTTTAACGAAGTGAATCGTTTACAAATTGAAATAGGTGACACCATTGCTGTCATTGATGGACGACCCGATCTTAAGTTGATTAAGGGACAAAACCAAAGAACATTTGATATAGGCATCTTTCCACGTCAAATACTCGAGAAGACCAAGCAAACCAACAGTGATCTCATTCGACCAATGCACGAAAGCCTTAGAGCTACTGGTCATTCTGGTTCGCCGTTTGGTTTCTGTTGGAGCGGCGCTGGTACCATGGCCACCAGCAGTAGTGAAATGCATGCAGAAAGAGCACGTAAAACAGCGTCCTTGCAGGCTAACTCTATGCAACAGTTGAACCATGCCAAAGAACGCAAATCAATTGTAAGCAAACAATTCTCCTACAATAAGCTAGTGAACGAGAGAGCAGAATTACAGCGGAACGAAACAATGCAAGCATTTGGTGCGAATTCTAAAAACAAAAACGGTAAAAATAAAATGCCTCAAAGGCCGCCACCTCCTCAATTACAACAGCAGCAACAAGAAGGTATACTTATTGATATATCTCCTGATTTTGGTGGTGGTAATCGTTCTTCTCCCTCCACACAAAACTCCTTACCGCACTCGGGTGAAAATTCATCAATGCATGTTGACAGTTCTTTTTGTATACTCGACGCTCCCATTGATGTGCCTACCGAAGGTGATGAATACTTAAATAACGATAGTTCTTCCTCAAGTATTTTGCCTCCAACACCCACGACTATGACCCAAAATTATTTTGATTTTGGTGCTTCGCCCTCACGACTTCAGCCTCCTCCATATCAAATGCCACCAACATACTCAAATACACTGGAATTTAGTCAGCAGCAGCAAGTATCACGTGATCCCTTCGATACCAGTAAAATAACTTTCAATGGTACTAATGATGCAAATTCTAATGAAGATATCAATGCTTTATACTCTAATGTGATAAAAATACCACAACAGCAACAAGAAACTCCCTCAAGGTAACTTTCTCGTAATACAATTCAATCACAAAATCCATAATTTTTTTGACATTCTAGAAAAACTTCCTTACAAAATTCCAACCTTAATAGTCCTGCAGCACGTAAAAGTCTGTTTGGTGACGCAGGGACCGTGTCCACAGCTTTTAACATGTCATTGCCTGGCAACAAAGAAAATATACCACAAATGCCCTCTGATACAGTTGCCAACAACATGCCAGTCGTAAGACAATTTGAAACTACAAAGTTGCAATCTTCTACAATTTCTGCTGCTGAAGACTCAGCCTTGCAAAGAAACTTAAGTACCCTTTCCTTGGAAAGACAAGCCACATCTTCAGCAAACTTATTGACTGAAACGTCGTTATGTAAAGAGCAAGTAATGTTAGATAAAAGTTTTATAGCCGAATTGGAGAAAGACATGTACTCGAATAAAGGCCAAAACGACTACGAACGTAATTCCTCTCAAATGTATGCCAACAAGGAGGTGGTCTTTAAGCAGAATCTCACACCACTTAAGAATTCAGCTGCTGTTGCAGGCCATTCGAACCAATCAAGTCCTTCTTCAAACAGTGGAGCATCACCAAAAATGCACAACGTTGACAGGCAGGCAGGACAATATAACTCTTTAGAGAATCGTACAAGTTTGTACAGATCGACAACCCCTGACATGGTAGTGCCGAAAACAAATAATTTGGAAAATGCAACAGCTGTTTCAAGCAACACTCAAAGTTTAGTTAACCGTATATGGTACGAAAGGGTGGCTAACCAAACGGAATATTATGCACAACCAACTTTAGAGAATATCTATTCAAATCAAGGCATCTATCAAGCCACACCAGTCACAACAGCCACAGCAACATCTGCGAACATTAGCACTGCAACTAATCATAGTTTTGTCGCCATATCTAATCGCGTGGTAGCACCCAAAGCTCCTAA
Organism: Phasia obesa; assembly: GCA_949628195.1. NCBI lineage: Eukaryota > Metazoa > Arthropoda > Insecta > Diptera > Tachinidae > Phasia > Phasia obesa. Next base: position 38,304,672 of record OX451219.1, read on the forward strand.
CCAAATGTATGCCTCTTCCGCCTCTATTTATGGCAGTGTAACTGGCCATAACATGTACGATTCGGTAGCTCCAACACCATCTACCTACTACGGTCAAATACCTTTAAGTCGTCTTTCAAACAGTAATGGACAAATCTACTCGAACGATAATGGCAGCGTTAACGCAGCTGTACAACCAGTTATTTACGATGAGGTGGCATTAGATGATTATCTAAGACCCCATCGTCCAGCCCCCTTAGCACCGCCACAATTGTCTGCACAACAAATTCAAAGGAGGCTGGAAAAATTAAAAAAGCAACAAGAGTCACAAGCCGATGAACACAGTTTATTGTATGCACCTCCACCGTCCGATTACGAGAGAGAACATCAGAAAATACAACAAATGATTCAAGATTTAGGACCAAATACTCAAGAAATTGATGTACGGAATGCGTTAAGAGCTGCTAGTGGTGATACGAATTTAGCTATAAGACACTATAAAATTGATCAATTGTCAAGGTAAGTGCGTAGAATTTTATTTTTTTGATTCGCAACTCTTTTTTATATATTATTTATAGATTACCTAACCTAACTCTTGTTATAAGTTTTGGGTTAGTAATACACAGAGGTGATAGCCGTGGCAGCTATGCTCTTTAAACTTTTATTTTAGTCTTCGAATTTATTAATAAAATTAAACAAATTAATAAATAAAAACCAATGTATATTGAGTTGATGATGACTGATGGCGACCTGTATGGTTGTTATAACAAGTCTTGCTGCTGCCGAAAGTTTTCAGTGTGTCTCGGACCGTTCGGGAACGATAATCCAATTGTCCAGGCAACATTTACTGCCGCTCGAGGATTTTAAATTAAAAATTTATTTTTTATGACCTAGTCAGCTAAAGAGAAGCTTTCTGATTTTTCGAACGAAGCCGTAGATGCTACTCAGATTTCTAGTTATCCAATACGAGAGTTCGTCCAGTGCTGCCTGTATGATGAAACCAGTAGGATAGGTTGCACAGATCACCGGTTTCGTAGTTCACAAACCGACTCTTTTTGGTCTCTGTGGTTCTTTTGTGATGCTTGAGCATTAAAGTTCTTAGAGTTCCTGTAGGTCTCTACACTTGGTCTAGTGCGATAGGTTTGCTAGGTCTTGCAGCTTCGGACTGCCAAGGAACGTCGCCCTGTCAGTAAAGAGGGCTGAACAATGACAGAGGATGTACTTTATGCTGAAAACTTCTACAGAACATTTAATATGGAAATCTGCACTGTGACTAGTGTGTCCATCTGTCCTCGAGGGGTTTTCAGCAGCCTTGCAATCGTACTGAGGTCACAGAAACCTTGAGTTCGTAGAGGTAACCTCGTTAGACAATCTGGTCTGAGTGCCCCCTAGTAGTTCCGGGATGGCGACCATCTGGTCTGAGTGTCCCCTAGTAGTTCCGGAATCCCGACTTTCCAAATTTACCAAGTTCGTCTGCAATTATATTCCCGGGCACCCCTTTGTGCCCCGAGTCCAGAACACAACGTCATCTCTTTCCGTTTAATATTGAAATGACTTAGGATATCATTTACTTAATCTCATCGGATAGAAAAAAAATATATAGCATTGTTAGAAAAATCCCGAAAATATTTATCGCTTACAGTATATTATCCACTTTTATCATGTCATCAATTGCTCCCTAACTGTATACCAGCGGTAGGGAAAGACCCTTTTTGCTTGACGGCTTCCATATTAAAGACGTGCACAGATATATCTGTTTGCATCTGTTTTGTATGCCTTCTCTTTTGAGTGCATACAGATGCGAGTTTTTGTGTTTCTGATATAAGTTGATATTGATATTGTTTTTCACTGTTTGGGTGCGAATGAAAAAAGAGAGATCGTGAGTATCATATCTGTTTGCCTATGATACGCGAAAACAGATATAAACAGATATTGATAGTTGTACCACTAGTACTTGTTGTACGCTGTGAATAAATATGCGTTGATGCGTATGTGTGTATTATGCGACAAAATAGTTTATCTAAAAAAGCAATAGTGTCTTAAGTTAAATGTATGAACATACATACATACTTACATATGTATGTATATTATAAAGAAAATGCTTTATTGAAGTTAAATGCAGAGAATTCTTAAATTTATATTTTTAATTATATTTTATTGGCGTGCTATTAAGGTCAAATAATTATTGTTTGTTTATTGTTGTTTTATGAAAACAATATTTTTTTTTAATTTGGCCCTAAATCTACAATTAAATATTTATTTATATTAGGGTTAATTCATTAGCTAACGGAAAATTATGTATTGCATATTTATGATCATTTGTGATCTGTCTGACGTTGGTTTTTACATAATTAAAATAAATTGCTTCTAATGGCATAACTTCAGTATTTAATTTGCAAAACACTGGTTTATTTTATTAAAATAATTTAGTAAACATATTAATATACCTAATAAGAATAATTTGTAGGTTATACGGCAATTATTTTATCTTTAAAAGGAAATAATTACTTCAACTAATCAATACAAATAACATCCAATTTACTTTGTTACCTACCAATTTAAAGTAATATGTGTTACTTCTATCAATATAGTTTTTGATATAGAATACTTTTTTCGTTAAAACAAGACTAAAATAAATTAGTTTGTACAATTTTGTATGTTTCAATAACTAAAGAAAAAAAAACAAGTTTATATAAGTAAAAATTAATATAATAATATAATATAATGGGTTAAACCATGTCATTCATTTGGGTAAATTAACGCGGCTGTTGTATAAGTACCGTATAGGTGTTATTTGTTATTATAAGATGTAGAAAAAGTTGATGTACTTTTCTTTAAAAAAGTCATAAAATAATAAACATTCTTGACAAACACAAAACAGGTATATAACCAAAAATAACTCACATTTGGTTTTACAATTTTTACCTAGAATAATGCATTTGGCATTTTTAAGTTATAAACGTATTAACATTGCACATAACAAAAGAAACAAAGCCAGCATTGCTTTTTATTTTCTTATGCAGATGTAATTTTACTATTTATGTTGTTGTTGACTCTTAAAATTCCTATAGAATATAGTCTTACTTCCATTTTATGACCGTTACCTAAATATTCTAGATTTAACTGATACAATTTAAAGGTTCTATTTGTAATTTCTAAAAAAGGCATAATTAAAAGTTATATACAATTAAAACATTAGAATTTAAAATCACAGATAATCATTTAAAGATCTAAGATTTTACAAAATTTAAATAAATTGGTTCTAATTGCAAAATATCAGTTTTTTTAATTAATAAAAATTACATGCAATTTTGGTTATTATCCACGAAGTTGAAATACCATATGTTCGTTTTACCTTCATCATATAAAACACATAATCCTCAAAAATATCTGTAACACCACAAGTTATTTTAAAATACTCATGGTACAACAGATATTTGAGAATAAGAAACAGATAAAACTGTTACTCTAAGCAAAACAATAAGGAACTGTTTATGTTTGTATCAAGAGATTGAGTGCGCACAAGCAAAAGGATACCATATCAGTTACACTCATTCGCTCTTTGGTATTAGTAGTATCTGTTATGTATATGATATATCTGTTTTTGCAATACTTTCAGATATACTACTGCACGTCTTTATTCCATATTAATCACTTAACACATTCTTCTACGATTTTTCACCATCACACTTAATGCGTTTATACTCCATTTTGCCTTCTTACACACAAAATGGCAACAAAATTCATTAATATCATCGTTTATGGATCTCCTACAGCTTAAATATATACATATATACTTTTCATACAAGTAATTGGTATTGGGAACAAGTTTTCGGTAATTGTAAAATTTGAGATTCTCTGAGGTCGATACCATTTTTCATAGAAACAACGACAGGTGCTCTTTTACTGTTATTCACACTTGGAATTTCTAAAGTGCTTGCAATTTCTTCTTTTAAACTATTGCCAAAGTGACAAAATGTTTTTGCCCGCAAATAACTTTTTAACATGCCTAGCTTTTTCCATACGTTTTGGAAATTAGAAATCAGACAAAATATAAATTATGACTATTTAATTAAGTTTATTTACAAAATAATATTTTAAAGCTGTTGTTTAAGGCCATGATTAACTATCATACTCAGTCGTATGTTTTGTCAAAAATTGCATGTGTGCTCAAAAAGTATGAAAGTGTATGTGTGTGACAGACTTTTAGACAGTCTGTTCGATTTGATAATCTTTTGAAAAAAATTATAAAATACTATTTTTCCATGCAATCAGAGTTGCAAAATCTTGTTTTGTATGATTGTAAGTGTGGCATCTACAACGCCATTTTGAAACGATTTTTTAAGTAGGACAGAATTCTGTCAGATTTGTGGGATAGTGAATCCTGGTCTTTAGCAAATCACTAGACATTGTGTTTATTGTGTTTAGTTTGCAAATTCTCAGCAACATATAAAACATAGTAAGCTCCCATTGCATTTTAATTAAAGATTTCTCAGTTGTTTCTGGCTACAGTATCTTTTTATCTGTTGACTCCTTTTCTTTTGCGTTAAAAATACAATTCCTAGTTGAAAGTTCTGTAGCAGTGGAGCGCTTGAGCCACTTAAAAACACATACAATATATGTGTAGCTTTGTTGACATTTAATTTTTCTGAAATAGTAAATTTATTTTTTAGAACAGAAAGACAGAAATATTCATAAGGTGCTGCAAAGTAAGTCGAAATTTCCGTTTGATTGTGTAATGTGCAATGTAGCATTTCGACGAAAAAAATTGTCTGTAAGTTTTACTTAGAAAAATGTTTATTCACAAGTGCCTTTTCATTGCATCATCATTAATTTTATTTTAATTCATATGAAATTAGCTATGTACAGGTCGTTCCTCCATCGGAATCGCGGTGTTTTAGTTTTCCTATGGATTTTTCTATGGATGGTCTATGGATTAGGTTTGCTTAAGCGGGCAGCAATATGTAACCAAATGGACAAAAATCAACAAAAAAAATTAATTGCAAGCGATTCAGATAATTTGTTGGTATTTTGGTAATAAATAGTCTAAATAAGAACTATACAAAATATTTTTTTTTTAATTTCTTCTAACTTTGAAACAGGGTGATCTCAAAGTGACCCAAATGGAAAAATAAAAGTTTCCATACAAATAGATCGTATTTTCAGGTAAAATTTGGCAAGCTGTTAATAATTTCAAATGTAAACTTGCAAAAATTTGGTGTATTTTTAAAGAATGGGATATTATAAGAAAACTAAAGTCAATTATAGTTTCTTTTGATTCCTATTTTCGATATTCCGTTGGCTTTAAACAAGCGCTTTTCTCAAAAAGGTTTATGCGTGTTTTTGTAAATTTTAAAAGTGAAAAAAAGGCCGGAGAAGGCAGGCCTGTACGTTTGCAAAAAGTTAGAACACAGTGTCTATTCATATAATAAGAAAAAAAATCTGCCCATACTTGCGCTTTTTTCAAAAATTGTGATTTTAGTAAATGGATATTGTGCTCTATTTTCATAGAAAATCATATTGTTCTAATTGCAGACCTTAAGGCAAAAGAATTATACAAAAAGTATAATTCACAGTTTTAGAGTCTGGTAAAGATTAAATTCCTTTTAGTGCCAGAAACGTTGGACGAGGTTTTTAAGTTTTGGATGGCTAGCAAACAGAGCAATACGTAACAAAATAGTATGTAATATGATTGCTTTTTTGGAAGAAAACACTTGATGTAGTTTTCAAAGAGATACAATCAGAAGCAAAGTGATGCGTTTATAGCGTACATTTAAATTCAAAGTAAAAAATTAAATCTGGCTGATTTAAGTAACTTTCTCAAGGTATGAAGTATAAGAAATAAATTCCAAATAATCATGAAATAAAATTGATTATATTTTTTGGAGCGACCAGTCAAAGAATATGTAGTTGTTGATGACGAACTAAAAATAATTAATTAAAATTTTTGAATATTACTTGGTTGTTTTTGATTTTAGAATCACATACGAAGCTAGCTCTTGAAAAACAAAGCGCAGAAAAGTTAAGCAGTTAATTAGTTCCATTTCACCAAATCAAATAAAGAAAGCTACAGAAAGAAAAGTGCTTATCTTTTTATCAAGCTCTTTGATTATTTGATTTTGAACTAGTTGTGCCCGACACTTCGTCAGCTTGCTTACAATATTTTGTTCGATTTTGCTTTGAAAGCAATCCACACCAAACCCCTTTACTTTTTTAATGCTTCAGTTACGTTTTATGTATTTACTTTATATAAAGGGACTTATCCCTTCTAAAATATGCCGACTTAAAGTATGCATATCGGTAAAATTGCGTACTTTCAGTGCTTTTTCTTTACTTTCTCTTGTAAATAAGATTTTTTTCCGAAAAAATGATACTAAGGTACCTCCTTAGAAAATATTGTTAAAATCCATCCATTAGTTTTAACGTGATGCGAAAGCATATAGTCAGATTGTGAAAAAATTCATCTAATTGTAAATAAACTATGAATTAATTTAAACCTACACAGAGAAAACAAATTTGATTTACATTGGAACACGTTTCCTATTTTTGGGCGCTTGCATAAGTTGACTCGTAGGTCACTAATAGGTCGATTATGGATAGCAACCCAACCTCAGTTGCGTTGTCAGTTGTCGAATTTGTATTACAAATGCCAATCATAAATTTGTGGTTGTTGTTGATTTTTTCACTAATTATAAAGTAAAAACTGCACTAAAACTGAAAAGTAAGTTTATTTTTTGTCATTATTTTCCTCATAATCATACAGACAACGTATGCCCTCTTTCTGTGTTGTTCACGTAATCTACAAATAAAAGAATAAGGATGATATGAATAATATTCCGTATTTTTATAGACACATATTTGATCAAAAGCTGGTCCCAGCTTTTTAACTTTTGATGTAAATGCTCAAAAAAATAGGTGCTGTTATGGTGTATCAAAGTCTTTATGCTCAAGACACGGAGGGTTGTAATTTACAGGAAGAAATTTATGTGGATGAGGAGTTTTCTTTTTAGATTTATCGCCTTGGCTGGAATATGATGATCAACTTGCATTCAAATTTTAAAAAGAGACAAAAAGATTAATTTCAAAAAGAATCAAATCTGTAGACATGAAATAATATTTTTTTTAAATTTCTTTGCTATTTATTAAAATCTATTTTATTGTTTACGTTTATTTTAGGTTGCTAGACTGTCAAAATAGCATTGTCCATAACTCTATGGCAACTAAAAAACGTTGCCTTACATAATACCAATTTTTTTTCCCAGTGGCATTGCCTTTTGACAACGCAACTGAGGGTTGGTTGCTATCCATAATTGACTTATTACATTTATTTTCAGTTGCTAGTCTGTCAAAGTAGCATTATCGATAACTTTATGGCAACTAAAGAAAGTTGCCCTACAAAATACCAATTATAATAAATAAATGTCTTAATATCGTAAGACATTCAACGTCCTTAAAGAATATTTGGCCCAAATATTTGAACTTGCGTTGCCGCGCAGTCGCAGAGAAAGTTTTGAATTGATTTATCCTCCTCATTCAGACAGTTTCTGCAGCTCTCACCACGAGAGATTCCCATACTCTCCGACATACTTTCAATCGATATCAAATTTTTTCCAAGGGCCAGTGGGACCTTCGTGTTTGTTGTAGACCACCTGCGACGATTCCCATAGCGTGTTTGAAAATTTGGCAGGGGGGTATTAATGTCCGCTTGTGAATTTACCAATCCAGAATCGAACCGTTCCTCGTACATTGAACAGCCATCTCGTTTCTACGAATGCTTTCATGCCCTAGAACCCAAGCAATCTTTCAAATCAAGGGCCTTAATGATGGCTACAAAAATATCAACAGCCGTCCACAAAAATATCAGCAGCCGTTGTCTCCATTGTCCCCCAATTATCTGTGCCGCTACCAATATATGTATGTAGCTTATATTTTAGCCTGGAACAAGATGCAGGAACCGGAAAGCCTGAGTGATCCCGAAAGATCAAGATCCTCACAGAAAAACCTCGATCCAGTTCCCAAATCTGCCTTGGAGCCACCCGTAAAGATCGAAACCGCATTGTTGCGAATTACGGAATGTACGAATGATCGCAAGGGTCTCTAACATATTGGCAATACATACTAATAAATAATTACATCACACAAGAATTAAATAGGTGTTTTTGAAATAATAGAAAACAAATACAGTGAGGAAGAATCAAAATATTTTTGAAATAACTCAGCCATTTGTAAAGGGCCGATTGTTTCAAAATTTGGCATGAGCATAGCAGAGGAGTATCGCAGCTTAATGCCAATTTTTAAATCAATCGGTCAAGCCCTTTACAAATGGCTGAGTTAAAATATCGTCAGTTGATGAGAACGAAGTCTATCACGACTTAAAGCTTACCTCTTGCTTGATTGTTTTTTAATATTTACCATCTTATACTGATTTTTGCTTAAGCCAACCTTCTGTTGGCAATGAGAGCAAATCTTTGTTTATTTGTTTTGCTCCAAAATTATTTTTTAGTTTATACTAATCGATTGCGCGGTGCATTGCAATTTTAATATGTATTATAAGAATATTTTTTTAAAAATTAGGTGATTAGTTAAAAAAAATGGTAACACTTGTAATGTAATTAACTTTTTCTTTTAATTTCAGGCTTGGTCTTGCTAATCGACCGCAATGTGAACAAGCTTTGCAAAAAACTGGCTGGAGTTTAGAACTTGCAGCTGCTGTTTTGTTAGAATCAACATCCTAGAAAGCAACAAAATTCACTAAAACTCACAATTATCATTTTAAATCCACACCATATCATTCCATTGTTCCCGATTAAATACAAAAAACAAGAAAGTATTATTGAAATTAAAAAGAATGATAAACCCAGTTATTTTAAAATGTGATTTTAATCAGTAGAACTACGAAAAGAAAACCATCACAAAGCTAATAATGTCTTAATGAATTTTAAATTAATCCTTAAATTATGTATTTTTTTATGAAACAAAAAATTAATTAAAAGTTTATAAACAATCCTCCGTCCTTGTTTAAAACAAAAATCCATTTCAGTGTTTAAATTTAAATTGATTCACCCATGAAACCTTTAACATCCATCCCCTTTTACACGTTTATATACATACAAAAGTTTCCATCCCATGTTATATTTAAGGATTGTGTAGGTCATAAAACAGATTTAAACAAGTGTCTTAAATGCAAATAATACTTTGATTTTCAAATGTCAATAATATGACAACTGAAGAATAGTTTTAGAACGTTTACAGTTGCCATATATATTTTTGAACTAAATGAGAGTTTTTTGTAAAAAGTGTTGCCTTTTAATTATTTGCTTATTTTGATCACTGCAACATAAAACTTCATAAATTTACGTATGGAAATAAAATTATTGTGCTGCTTTAAACGTTTTTACCATATTTTTATAACTCGATTGTTTTTAATTTTCTGTAAAATCTAAAATCTCCTAGTTTTAAGTTATTTTTAATTTTAACAATATTTTTAATAAAATATTTAAAGGTTAACTAAAAAATAAATGTAGTTTGCATTTGTTTATTTAATATTTTATATGCAATGCAATTGAATAAAACTGTAAAATATTGGCTACTAATGATAAGAAAGTCCTTTTGTAAAACAAATAACTAAAACATTACTTATAAAAAAATAAATTTATTTTAGAATAGAAACGAACAAAGGAACGAGCAATCAAAATATATTTACAAATTGTTTGTTTCCTAATCGAATAAATGTTAGTTATATTTAAGCGATCAAATACATGTGAACAAAATAAATATATTGAAAAAAATATTTAAAACTTATGAAGTTTTCATAAATATGAAATTTGTAGTCAAGCTTAAGTTCGTTTTATTCTCTCTAAGAAAGAATAATTTAAATTACAAATTAGGTGATAATGACCCCTATCGTGAATCTTTTTTCCCTCGAAATTTTTCCCATTTCCCTAAAGTTGCAATCGTGAATTATTACCAAAGTGAGTTTTTTCCCAAAAATTTTTAATTGGGGATACGAAAGGAAGCACAATGCAAGTAGTTTTCTTGTTACTTTTAAAAATAGTTACATATTTTTAATTTGAGTTTTAAAAGGAGTGGAAATGCAAACTAGCAACAGCTGGCTGCGTTGGTGCAATTAATGTATGGAAATCCCGAGAAAAAGGAAACTCCTTTTTAATAGCTTCTTTCTGCAAAAACGCGTAGAATTGCTGCAAGCTTTACAACCGACGGAATCGCTGACGACTTTCTGTTTGTCAAGTTGTTCTGTTCCAATATATCTAAGATATATTAAAAAGCTGCTTTCTTAACTCGAAAATGTTGTTGAAACCTTTAAAAAAGTATTAACAAATATGTACATACTGCCAACAATTTTTCATGATTTCTCTTGCATTACTTTCGGTAAACATAGTGGATTTGCCGCATCCCCCAAACTTCGTCTTTTTATTTTTTCTAAATTTCTTTTTTCTTTTACAAATTTAAGACGGACCGAAATACTGTGCATTTGTCTGAATTTATTAAAAAATTATTTGAATTTAATAAAAATTTACAAAAATACGCGTACAAAATAAAATTGGGTTAATTCACAATAGAATGTTCGAATTGCACACATGTTTATTTTATTCCTTAACAATTGGCGATGCCAATTTACTGTTTATGGGAATAAAAAAATATTCCCTTGAGATTCACGATTTCTAGACAGCTACGTCCGTCATCAGCACTTTTCGTATCTATCAACTTTGGGTAGTGTTAAGTTGTAAACATAATCTATTTAACCAACCAAACTCGTACTCAACTCGAATATATCGTCATATAAAAGGCAACTCCATGTAACTACACTTTTTCTGAAAGGGAAGAAGCTTAAAATATTTAAGTAAACAAACTGAAAAAAAGTTTCTTCAAAACTTGCCTCGCAAAATCTTTGTGAGAGGTCATAGTTGAATGACTCCTTTGACAGTCTAAAACGTTGTTTAAATCTGCAAATGAATGAAATTAATTACAAATTATAATTACAAAAAATGTACATCCATATGAATAAGTAAATTTGTTACTTACGCTTTAGCTGGCATGGATTTGATGTTGCTTTAACCTCGCAATTGTCTTCTTATACGCACCAAGTTCTGTTCATCCTGTTAGTTAGATGAAGACAAATAAGATAGCATATCTGTCAGCGCATTTTGTTTCTGGAACCGTAATAGGCAGTCTCTTAAAATTTTCACAGACGTATAACTGTAGCTGCTATAGCAACAAATACTAAAACTTATAGGGCTTTCCTATAGAGACGTGTTATTCACGTGTATGTGTTTATTTCCTGAAATGTTGGAGGCATACACTTAAAATTTACAAACAGTAATTAAAACCTAGTTTGCTATATAAACAAGTAAAACAAATAAACCTAAAAATAAAAGGGTGTTATACAATAAAAATATTTTATAAAGGTTAAAGAAAGCTCAAAAATTTTTCGGTTAATTATAATAGTTATGGCAGATCGACCAAAAAAATATTGTCTCTTTATAACTGTTATTCAGAGAGCAATTTTAAAAAATTCTAGGTTAAACATTATTTCAGGATTATTTTATTAAACATTATTTCAGGATTATTTTAAATAAACCGTTATGTCCCTGCTTTAAAATGTAAAAAATTTCATAAAATGTACCTATGTACATACATATGTAAATAAAATTAAAAATGTTTATTGCAAACTATAAATATACGGTTTTTATAGTATGTTCCTATTCATGTGACGCAAATTTTGATGGCATATTTTTACTTGGTTTACAATTACAAATATTTTTGTTTTACGAACGGCGACCTAAAAAATAATATGAACAAATACATTTTTACTTTATTTTTAAACATAAGGCATTATATACATACATACATATGTATATACGTAGAAGCATCAGTAATAATGGTTGATAATCAGTTTCTACCGTTTAATGAATTTAACTGTTTCAAAGTTATATACCAAGTCAAACAAAACTTTTTTCCAAGATTTTTATACTGAAGCTTAAAACAGTTAAAGATCATTGTATATTTTGTTCACCGTTAACATTGACCAAACATACAACATTAGCATTGTATTGTTTTTCATTTTGGGAGATTAGTTCGAGACTCATCTAAGGGTGCGAATAGAGTGCCCGCTTGTTGCCGACTGAGGCTTATTGCGAGAAAACTGGTACTATACAAATTAGTACAAATAAGCGCGAACAGGTCATAGTGGGCGCCGAGCTGGTCAGAGCGGAAAGCTGATTGAATGCGAGAAAACAGTTCCAAAGCGTATTTCAGCGCCGAAAATATTGTTTATGTTATGTTGTTATGATTTCAACTTGTTTGAAAAACATTAAAAAAAAATTTAAAACAAAAATTTAAGAAAAAGTAAATAAAACATGCAATCAAAAAAAAAGTAAAAATTAAAAAAAAAATGATAAAATAAAACAAAACTTAAACAAAAAAATTCAAATAAATAATAATAATTAAATAAAATTATAACAATTATAAAAAAATAAAAAGAAAAATTTTATAAACAAAATTTTAAAAAATGTAAAAAAAATTTCAAGATAAATTCAATTTCACAAACACAAATGAACAACAAACCCAAATGCATACAATCATACATAAAACACAAATAATAGATAAAATATCAGCGCTGATTCTCGCATCCACTATGCACACTCAAACTTATTTCTCGCATGAACAAGTTCTCGCAATAAGCGTCAGTCGGCTCGGCAACAAGCGTCCACTCTGTTCGCACCCTAATCCTTGACATTTCAATCCAAGCTATCAATCTTCTTGTCACTAAACTCATCCATTGAATTGTTTTTAATCATTCCGCGTAAAAGTCTTTTTATTTCTTTATTCCAAGATTCTGTATTTTTACAACTTTGTTTTGCAATTGGTTTGACTTTAATGAAATGTGAATACGTTTGCCATGTTTTACATACACTTTATATTAAAAAAAATTATGTTCGGAATTGTATTTTATAACATTATTATTGTTAAACGCGCATAATTTTATTTTCAAAAAATATAATAATCCAAACCCATCACTATGGGGAAAGCATATAAATATACATAGCTATTTCAGTGGTGCTTAACCAGATCGTCAGAGGATTTTTCAAACTTTCTGAATAAAAACCCAGATTCTTATACACAAAATTTAACAAACTAAATGAGAAGTTTATTAAGTCTAAAAAGCAAGAAAAATAAAAAACCAAAAAAAAAAAGGATAAAAACAGAGTAACTATTTCGAATTAAAATTTTGTTTACTTTTCTTTCATTAAGAATCATAATATAATTATTAAATAAATTTTAAAGGAATTATGCGCGTTTAAAAATAATAACGTTTCGTAATTTATGTTGACATATTTTGTTTTATACATATGTATGTTGTCGATTCCTCCATAATACTTGCAAATGGCCCTAGGCTAATGTTCTTGAAGTTGATTATGATCAGAATTTGAAAAATTACCAATAAGTGTTCCAATTTTATTAGACACAGGATGAAAGGGTATAGTATATTTATCTAATAAAATATCCCCTTTTTTTAGAAGGAATCAATATATCTTTATTTGTTTGATTTCCGTATAGTATAATATTTTGTCAAATAGAAGTCGAAATGGGCTAAGATTGGATATATTGCCAATACTTTTATTGTTGGATTTTTATTTATATGCTGGATCTTTATTATCACTTTTAATTTTCGTTGAAATATTTTGTTTTCCTTTTGCACCTTTGAAGTAATCTAATGCATCATAATATTTCTGTACCACTTTGAACACTTTGAAAGATGTTTCAAATTGAAAACTTTACCAAAAGCTTCTCTCAAAATTTTTCCCAGTTTATTATTTCTTATTGAAACGATGTTATCAATGTCTTTGTCTACATATAATTTGTGAATATTGACTAACATGGAACTGTATACAGTTGTTACAGTTATGTACGCTTTTGCTTACTAGTAGCTTTGAAATACACATTTAAATAGTCTAATGCACTATTCATATAATTGAATCTGTAGCTATTGCAGCAGTAATTGTGAAGCTAGCTGTTGCAATTCATTTGCATATTGACCATTTAATTTTAATTTATTCAAAAAAAAAAATGAATGAAAAATCTGTCTATCACATGATTTGACAATACTGTATTGGCCACTGCAAATACTCTTTTATTCTCTTAACTAAACAATATAAAAATATTGTTTTTGTTGGAAATGGCATATACATATATCTTCTACAACACGTCTGGTGGCGGCGATGTTGTCCGTATAGTTATGTTTTTCAAAACGAAATCATTGTTTTATCTTTAAAGTTCTAATTTCTTTGTTGTTCAGAAAACGTTGCCTCAATTGTAATGGAAAGGTTTTGAACATAATGCTTATAATTTGTTTTAAACACAATATAACTGTCAATAAATGGGTCAGCACCGTTCTGCAGCTGATTCTACTTTAATATTTCTGATATATGATAAAGAGATAGAGCATCTTTCAACAATGCAAAGCAAGTCTGATTGTTTTATAACTTTCTTTATTTGCTAACTTATAAAACTTTTCTTGGAAAGCTCTACCTTTTCCGGGCACCAAAGAACACCTCGGCTCTGAAAAGGTTTTCGTTTAATAGTTTTTTTCTTTTTGTGATTTAAAAACATTAACACTTCCATTCACTTTGAACAACGATTGAATTGTGTTTTATTCCAGTGCGCTTAAAATTAATGTCGCAAGCATTTTTTTGATAGAAAAATTTCTTAAACTTTCTTTATGGATCTCCTCGATTTCAGGAATATGCCTTACCTTTTGTTCAATTGCGAATCCTCTATTATTATCTTCGACTATTCTAACATATCTATTTAAATGAGTGCATATCTCTGAATTTAAGTACTTTTTAATGTTTTTTTTTACTGCAATTCTTATAGTGAACAATTTCCTTCCTCAATTATAGATCTTTTGCTTACTTATAGATCTTTGCTTTCATTCATAGCGCTAACAACTTCGTCTTAGGTTTGTCATCGTTCTACAATTAAGTTAATTGTTTTTTACTTAAATTTTAATATTCTTAGGCCCATTATTATTTATATGGATGCGAAATCTTGGCCGACAACCTATAAGCAAAGTACCGAAGTAAGATTTTGGCGACTGTACAGCGTAGTGCTTACATATACCTCTGATAAAATCCTAACTTTAGCTATTTTAAAGTTATAATGCGCCTAATGCACATAATTATAATAAATAAAATAAATATTGCTTTCTGATTCTCGGCTAAAAGGTCTACTGTGTATTTGCCATCATCTGTTTCCTTTTGCTATAGTATGGCTCTCCGATATTCGCTTTTATTCTGCTGAGAAATACTTTTGTTTGAGTTGCTTTTGTTGCAGAATGTTTAAATTCGGCTCTGAACGGTAGTCTAGCCACCTCCTCGTCTTTATTATCTCAGACAAGAACCGCATGTCTACCTCTAGAGGAATCTGCTTTCTTGTAATTATTAGCTAGCTTGGGGTTATGGGAATCCATAAGTATGAGTTTGTTTAGCTTACTTTGTGCTTCCTTCATGTTACGGCCGCAATTACGGCTGCAATGTCTTCCACATAACCGAATAGGTAGGAATCGCTTGGCATATCGATATGGAGAATATCATCATAATTGATGTTCCACAGTTCAGGGCCTAAGATTGAGCCCTGTGCGGCATCTGCTGTAATCTGCTTTTCGTGTGTTCTTTCAGCGTTTTCGTATATAAGTACACGATCTTCGAAGTAACTTCTAATTATCCTCATGACGTATGTGGGTACTCCAAGTCGTATCGCACTGTTAAACTTATTTCTGACTTCCAGGGTCACCATTAAGACAATGAGTATTAAAAATTGGGTTAGTATTTTTTTGACTCCCTCTAAAAAGTTTTCGATAGTTGAAGCCATGTTATCTAGTGGGTAGTCCTCCAAAATTTTCTAAAGCCGCATGTATTCGGGGTTTGAGCACCATTTCGAGTAATTTTTCTGGGATGTCTTACTTATTAGCACAACTCGTGATCGTTTCCTTCTTCTTTCTTTCCTTCTGGAAAGATACCTTCTTTTAGGTAACTATTGTACATTTTTGGTTTTAGTTGTGGCTTCTCCTTGGGTTTTAAGTATTTCCGCTGATATTCCATCCGGACTGGATGCCTTTCAATTTTTTAGCTCGTTTGGGGCGCTAATAGTCATGAGGTTTTACTCATTATTAAGATGAAAAATTATTTTTTAATAATATATATGTATTTATTTATTTAATAGCGTGCTATTAACCCAAATTATAAATTCAATAAAATTGCTTATTACTGTTTAGGTTAGTTCTATGGCCATTTCGCTAAGTGCTTAATTTAGCTTATCAGAAAACTTTTACCCAAATTTTAGATAAAATTTTCTTAACTAAATAAAAATTAAGTTAAAAAAATTAAAAACAATGTATCAAAGCTTAGAAAAATCAAAAATAACCAACAGTGAATTTGTATATTTTTACTTTATTTCTACACTGGCCAGTTTATGCCAACTCTAGTTATAGTTGTAATAATTCTTGCAAAAAAAACCGACTTCAAAACAGACAAACTTAAAATCATGTTTCTTTAAGACGGTAATTATACAATGATTATATTATATTCGAGGAAGATTGTAGCAGGATTTTTTAAATGTCATTGCACAAACTGTCAATTCAGATAAAAAAAAAACTAATTTTTGAATTCAATAATCTAAAACAAATATCAGTCGATTATCTACCTGGGGAGCAGTACTTCCGGAGTATATAGGGGCACAAGACCCCAGGTTTCTGTGCTTTTTCAGGTCAAACCAATGCCAAACGACTGTCTGTATACAGCGGATAAAAAGTTTGGCTATATACATAAAGTTACACTAACTATTGCGACACCCTGTAATTTCCGAGTTCAAATTTTATACTTGTTATAGCGGTCGTAGCAATACAGGTTCATTGTAAATTTCAACCGTCTGTCTGTAACGGCTTAAAAGTTTGGTCATATATACCACTTTTACATTAACTATTGCGACACCCTGTAATTTATAATTTTAAATATTTATACTTATTTTAACACACATAGTAATGGACATTCTGTCTAATTGTTAAGTGTTTGTCAATAACTATTTAAAAGATAGGGTCATATATATCAAATGACGTCACCTATTGGGACACCCTTTAAATTCAAATTTTAATATAAATACTTGTTAAAGAGAACTTTGTCATACAGATTCTTTGTAAAATTTAACTTTGTGTCCATATACATCAAATTACATCAACTATTGGGACACCCTTTAATTTCCAATTTTAAATATTTATACTTGTTATACCAGACATAGTAGTAAACACTCTGTCTATTTTTCAAGTGTTTGTCTATAACGGTTCCAAAGATGAGGACATAATGGTCAAATTACATCAATAATTGGGACACCCTTTAATTTATCAAAATTTTATACTTGTTGTAATAGCGGACTAAGCAATATAGGTTCTTTGTACATTTCAACTGTCTATCTATAACAGTTGAAAAGTTTGGCCATATATATATCAAAATAAACCAACTAATGGGACACCCTTTAATTTTTAATTTTAAATATTTATACTTATTATAACAGACATAGTAACGAACATTCTGTGCAATTTTCAAGTGTTTGTCTATAACGGTTCAAAAGATAGGACCATAAAGGTGAAATTACGTCACCTATGGGGTCACCCTTTAATTTTTAATTTTATTTTTTAATTACTTTTTGTTATTGGGAGCTATAGTGATACGCACTTTTTTCTAATTTTAAATGGGTGACCTACAAATTTCATAATACACGTAAAAAACGTGTATGTTGTATGGGGACACCCTTTAATTTTTAAACTTTTAAACTGTTTTTAAAATGGGACCAATCTGTAGCCATAACCTTTCTAATGGCGCAAAAATTTTTAAAATCGGTTCAGAAATGACCGAGTTCTGAAGGCACAAACATAAAAAAAAAGCAACATTCAGACGAATTGATAACCTCCTTCTTTTTTTGAAGTCGGTTAAAAAGTAGTTAAAGTTGCAAAAAAATAGAGTTTTTGTAAGCAGCATACTCTATTCCTGCCACACACAAGCTCTTAATAGTAGGCAAGTGAATTTTGCGTAAATAAATGCAATTTTTTATGGCATAAAATGTTAAGTTTTCAAAAAAGCCACGAATTTTTTACATTTCCCCTTACAGTAGTGCATACTAAAAAGCACAACTGTAAGGCAGAGATGGAATAAATTTCAATTTACGAGGAGTTACGATGAGCTACGAACTTAATGCTGTATGACTTTGTTGAAAATTGTTTATCAACTTCAAATTTTGTAACCATTGATATAACTTTTATTACTTTTTAACCGACTTCAAAAAAAGAAGGAGGTATCTATTCGTCTAAATGTTGCTTTTTTTTATGTTTGTGCCCGCAGAACTCAGTCATTTCTGAACCGATTTTAAAATTTTTTTCTTTATTAGAAAGGAAATGCTTACAGATTGGTCCCATTTTAAAAGAAGTTCAGAATTTTGAAAATTAAAGGGTGTCCCCATACAACAAACGTGTTTTTTACATGTATTATGAACCGTAAAGGCCACCCTTTTAAAATTTAAAAAAACTGCATATCACTATAGTTGCCAAAAACAGAAATTAATAAAAAAATACACTTAAAAATTAAAGGGTGTCCCCATGTGTGACGTCAATTTAAATATATGAACCATTTGAACCATTGTAGACAATCACTTGAAAATTGGACAGAATGTCGAATATTTATAATTAGAAATTAAATATTTATAATTAGAAGTTAAAGGGTGTCCCAATAGTTGATGTAATTTGATGTATATTGCAAATCTTTTGAACCGTAACAGAGAGACGGTTGAAATTTACAAAGAACCTGTATATCTAAGTCCTTTATAACATCAAGTATATAATTTAAATTTGGAAACTAAAGGGTGTCCCCATAATTGATAAAATTTTACCTATCTAGTCCTATCTTTTGAACCGTTGTAGACAAACACTTGAAAATTAGACAGAATCTCCACTACTATGTCCCGTATAATAACATTTATAAATATTTAAAGTTATAAAGGGTGTCTCAATAGTTGATGTAAATTGATGCATATGGCCAAACTTTTGAACCGTTTTAGACAGACATTTTAAATTTACAAAGAATCTGTCCTTTAAGTTAAGTGTTTAATTTACAATTTTACATTAAAGGCTGTCCCCTAGGTGATATTGTTTAACCTATATGGCCATATCTTTGGAACCGTTACTTTTTATTGCTGTGTCAGTAATAATAGTGTAAAAAAATTAAGGGTGTCCTCATATCTGAGGTAATTTGTCGTATATGGCTTTAAGTGCTGAACCGTTATGGATAGACATTTGAATGTACAGAACGTATATTATACGGGTATGTTCTGTAATCCGAAACCGAGTGAAATTGAAATCGAATAAATTTTTAAAGAAAAATATAACTTAGTTGCGCCTATTATTTTAAAACATTAGCAATCAAGGAAGTTATGTGAATGATCTTTAATCAAATGTATAAAAAATAATATTAAAATATTGTAAGATTTAAAAGTTATGGCAATTTAAAATTTCATTCAGATTCAAATTCACTCGGTTTCGGATTACAGAACATACCCGACTATGTCCGTTACAGCAACAAGTATAAAAAAATTTAATTTGAGTACTATTTCTTACAGATTACTTCCCTTTAAATTTTTAGTTAAGAATTGATGCACATATATTTGTTTTGTAGTCGGTTTTTTTGCAAGAATTATATAAAGTAACCTTTGAATTTTTAATTTTCCCTATACTTCAATTTTGTAAAACTTTTTTGATTAATATTAAATAAAATATCAAACAAATAGTTTCATTTGAAAATATACAGCCATGTCACAGAGCTAAATTCCGTTCGGAAGTGGAATTGATTTCGTACTTTGCTTCTCTAGAAAACGTAAACCGAAAAAATTTTTCGGAATGAAACAAATTTCAATTTGCTATGTGGAATTTATATTTTTAGCTTTTTTACCCGTATAAACTATTCAGGACATCGTTTTATTAAAATTCTGCGTCATATTTTACCAATTTACTTCTGTAATTAAAGATATTTCGGTAATTTTTGTTATATTTTTTCTGTTTTAATATCAATTCCACATAGCAAATTGAAAGTGGTTTTATTCCGAAAATTTTTTCGTTTTACGTTTTCTATAGAAGCAAAATACGAAATCATTCCACTTTCAAACGAAATATAGCTCTGGAGCATGGGTTATTCTTTTGCTACTTTCATTTTTATGATGCCACATTAAAAGTGGTTTTGTATTTTTTGTCGATTTAATAAAACCGAACGGAATCTATAGCAGCTAAAACCATTCCGATCGGAATAGTAACTACGGAATCATTTCAATTCCGAACGGAATTTGTGACATGCCTGATAGTTTTATTTTCTAATAGAGTTTGTATTTTAAGTATTTTGAAGCTGATCTTTACAATTTTGCTTTTGGAAAGTTGCTTGATATTAACAATAATTGGATCAAAGTCTACGTTGTTCGATTCAAAAGTTTCTCTTTGTAGGCTTGCTCAAACGCTTTAGAGATGTATCCATATGTATATGTATTAATATGGGAAACTTAAAGCATGTTTACATTGCATGTACAAGTCATATAGAATGTCAGATTTTCCATATGTAAAACTATACACATAGTGCCCCGACAAAACATAATTTTCTGTTTGTCGTCAATGTTGTTTGAATTCTTATAGCACACCAAATTGGATTTGCACACTTGATCAACAGATGGCGTTCTTTAAAAGTCAAAATTTCATACTGAAAACAGCATTTGATGCCACACATCGTTATGCGCACAAATGTTCGGACAATGCTGTTCGAACAAGAACATGAGATCGACAACGATGGTCTTCACGAGAGGTTTTGATGTGCGCACATGAATTTGTTTTATTTGATGTATAAAACTATATGACAACAGCTGTTTTCAGTGATGTTCACTTTTATTTTAAAAAAATCCGCGCATACATTTTTATCCTGGATTTAAGAAGTTTAAAATTAACCAATATCTTATCAATATCAATAGTCGCAGATTTATATCGCTACCTTATAGGTGATATTATTAGTAAAGTTATGTAATCTAATATACATACATACATACATACATACATACATACATACATACATACATACATACATACATACATACATACATACATACATACATACATATATTATATATCTATTTGCAAGTTTGTTCATTTGTAAGTCAATCACGGCTAAATCGAATTTAATAAAATTTAAAAAAAAATTTTATTTTTTTGTAGGTCCAATGGGATATATCTGTTTTCCAAACTAGGGCCAGGAGGGTATAAGGGACATTTTTATATTAATGAATGAATCAATTTTAATAGAAGTTGAGAACACAACTACATATATACATACTGATAAAAGGGAAGGTGTGCATATCCATTTTACCGGTACTAAGAAACTCTGAATTAAATTAAAAATTTACTTTACTATAGTGCATTATTTTGTAAATCCTTTTTAAGACGGCAAGTAAACTGTAATATCACTTAATTATCAACTTTGGACCGTGGCACAGTGGCCAATTTCGCGAGATAGCGGTCAAAACTCTATAACTTTTGACCGGATTGGTATTTTTTTACGCAATTTGTTTTGTTCAATAGGAGGGACTTTAAGCTTCAATTTGCGTGTTCAAACTTAAATATCGACTGATAGGAACGTAAGTAATGTAGAGTTAAAAATGCATTTTAATTTTTTGTTGAGTTTCCATGTAAAAGTTGAATATTTAGACATTTTAAATAGTGATTTTTTATAATTTCTTATTTTCTTCAATCGTATTTTACAACCAATACTTATTTATTATTCCTAAACTTAATTTTGGTCAGAAAATGCCAACATTTGGCCCCTGACATTTATTTAGTCTCAATATTCACAGGGGCCAAAGGTTGGTTTTTTTGGAAGAAAGCTAATTCTTGTGAGGATTAAACTGAAAAATAACATGAAATTCCCAACAATATCAATACCATTTGGATATATTATATACAGAACACAACATCGATAAAATTTTAAGTAAACTTTTACTATTGATTTAAAGTGCACATATATTTTATTTAAATGTATTAATAAAAATTTATACTAAAATTAGAAACAAATTATAATCTTTAAACTAGTATTAATTAAACAATATTAGTAAAAATTTGTTGCAAATAGCTTTGATTTTCATTTTGGAGTAGTTGTTAAGCTTCTTCATCTAACTCTAATGAGGTTGATTTCCATTTTTGTCGAATACTGGACATATGTGGGTCTGATGTGCACAACAAAATATTAATAAGATCTTTATTAGTATAATATCTGGAAAATTTTCTTGTATTGTGCTCGCGAAAGAATCTGTAGTCTTTGTTCCTTTTTGCTTGCGCTTCTTCTGAGAGATCTCCAATTGGAAGCATATTGTGCTGAATTATTTGTGCCCCATGGAACAAAATTTTGTGAACTGTGGTTGGCATATGTCTCCAAGAATATTTTTGGCTATAAAGGGTTGCTGTCTCATTAGCATACTGACCAAATTTTTTTGCATCTATCTTTTTGCTACATGCTATAACTTCTAATATGATTTGGAATCGTCGTATTAAATCATAATCTACTCCAGCTATAGAAGCTGCAGTTTCTGGATCGGAAAAAATCTCCTTGCTGTGTTTTCATCATTAGAATTTCCTTCTCCTTGCTTTGGCTGGTCAATTATAAAGCCTATCTCACGGTATTTTACTTGAATATCTTTTTTTTTGCTTTCCTTTTTCCAAATTTTCTTTGTTGTTTCTCACTGTTTCGCCTAACGGGGCAATTGCAAATCGTATCCCAATTTAAGAATATGCTCCATAAAACGAATTCTAGCATGAAGAGGTGACATTCCAAATTCATATGCTTCATTAAAACTATCGTCTTGTGTTGGTGGTTGGCTCAATTGACTTGATGTTTTTTGGCATATGGTGCAGCTTGATGAAGACTTTGTTTCGGTTAAAGCTTGTGCAACTTTTCCATCGATCATTGTAAGTGACATTTTAAAGTTAACTTCGATGCATTGGTCATTAAATTCAAATATCACTGGTTGAAGTTCTTTAATTTCATCTCTTATTTTCTTCTTCAGTTATGACGTCTTTAGTTTCTTTTTTGTAAGCAAACTTTATTGGTCTACAAAATTTTGTTGACGAGGGAATTTCATTCTTCCATACATCTATCTCTGCAGCTCTACTAGTTGACGGCTCTGAACCAATAAGTTTTTGTTAAACGTAATGGAACGAAAGAAATGATGAATAAATTGGCATCTGATGAATTTTCCTCATTACATTGTTTGTATTGTTTCTGGCCAGAGGACCCATCACATCCCCATTTAGAAATTAAAGTCATGCTGCAATTTTTAAACTTCTTTAAATAGTCAGCATCAAATGTCTTTAATAATCGTTCTGCAGTGTGTTCAAGAAGATCCTGCAATTTTATTTCTGCTGAACTTGAAGTTACACTAATAGCAGTTGGTGAAGGTAAGCAATCTTTTTTGGCAGAAACTATATCTCGATATGATGGAAAAATTCCACAATTTTTTTCATTGGTTCGCTTCCGCAATTCTGTATATTGGTTTTTAGTCATTTTCAAATCCAAAAATAGTGCAAATGTTTCTTCTGGTAAATTTATTTTCTTCAATTGGTGTCGGCATATTTTCTAAAATCCTTTTTGTGCGTCTGGGGCTTGCTTCCACTATTTTTTCAATGATAGCAATTTTACTCTTTTTATTTTTCGATGGTTGAATTTGATGCAGAAATGAATCCTTTATGATGCTACAAGAAATTTCTTCATTGATATGTTTAAGCTTGCGTCTTCGTGATCTTTCTCTACAATTATCAATTGGCTTTGCTGGTCGATCACCTTTTCCAGCTTCCGTGGTAGTTACTGATGGCTTTTTAAAAATAAGTTTATTTCTTAGCCATTCTTGGTTGCGTGAGTAAAACAATTTCTTGTTTCTGGAACATTTCTTAAAGTATTTAAAAAGTTTTTTATTTTTGAGTTATGAATTTTAATTTCTTGTTTGTCGCATATTTTGAAGAATGGATTATTCATTATATGTAAAATAATGTCGTTTTCATCTTTCCGTTCAGAATATATATCAGATAGAACACTATAACTGAATTTAGCCATTGTTTAAACAATAATGAAGAAAAAAAATTAATGCATGGATTAATATACTATTGCTCGAAGTTTCAACATGATCTTCGATTTACCAGTTATTTCCATTGGTTTTAAATTTATTTGCAATTTTCAGATATTTAAGTTGTGTAGTATTAGATGGCAATAAAATCATTTTTTACCTTTTCCAAATGAATTGCTAGATACCACATAATTTGAGAGTTAACAGGTACTGGCAATAATATAACAGGTACTTGGTTTTACGAGTTATTTCCATTGGTTTTAAATTTATTTGCAATTTTCAGGTATTTAAGTTATGTAATATTAGATGGCAATAAAATTATTTTTTACCTTTTCCAAATGAATTGCCAGATACCACATAATTTGAGAGTTCTATTGTCATTTTTGTCAAAATTTTTATACACTCTTCTATGTGGACTAGGTCCAAATATGGGCCAACTTCTCCTAATTTCAACAGAATTATTTTTTGGGTCAATAAGAACTCTTGTACAAAATTTCATCAAAATATATGCACAATAGCCACTTTCACATACAAATAACCGAATATCTTACCTTGGGTCAGAAAAATTGCTGTAGCTCAAAAAGTGCAGTCCCGATGCATGGGCATGTATATATAGGAATGTAGGGGAGAGTTAGGACTACAAAATAGTAAATTTGTGTTTTGACTCAGCTTGACTCACAGGAGTTGTGCTCTATGAAGTAGGAAATTTCCGAGAAATTTTACCTTTTAAAAAAAAAAATATTTAAATTGTTCTGAAAACAGTAGAGCTTCAATTTTTTTTTACCAGTAATAGGAAATAAGTTAAGTTACAACACAAAGTTTATTTCGTCCAAAAATCCTTAAAAACAAAAAAGTTATGATCATTTAAACTTTAAAAATTAACTAAAAATATCATAAATTTACTAAATTCTGAAAAAGCCCATTTTGGACCACCCTGTTCTCAGTGAAATAGTTGAAATAGAGTTCTAACTTTTTGGCTCCCGAGGTTTTCTATTGTCTACTTTCATATGTGTCTAATAACTTTAAAATCGGAGAACAAAAACCAAAAGGAGTTTTGGCCGCTATATCAAAATATTGACCATAGTGCGTGGTAAAGTAAGTAAATTCAATAAATTTGTATAATATAAAAAAGCTAAAACTTTTTAGAGTGACAACGACATTTTAATAAAATATTATTTTCAAAGGCATAAATTTAGTAAATAATCTTATCACTTTAATGTACACCAAATGTTCCATTTCTTTTTAAAATATATTATTAGTGAAAGATTTTCTAAGGCATATTTGAATGTTTTTAAAATAATAATGTGTTTTACACCTGTGTACATACTTATATCAAAGTCATTAGTTTATATGCATTCATTATTTGTAGGATGAAATTTTTTAAAATTTATAGGCGTTAACAGTAGTTTAACACACAATGTCAATATTTTGTAGGCGAAGGTAGCAAAAGGATTGAATGTTTTTACTTTATTGAACAAAAAAGGGTCACATTCATAATAAAAAATTAGTCAAGTGCGAGTTAGACTCACACACTTAGGGTTCCGTACTATGTTTAGTACAACTTTAAAAATTCAAGTTGTTCATTTTTTCATGTCTTATGAGTCACCCTTTAATTTTAAAATTAAAGTCATAATTGCATCACTGTCGGAACACCCTTTAAATTTTAGCAATTTTTGTTATAGCGGCCATGGTAATAGACTATAGAAATATACATGAATCTACCTATTGCGGTTCAAAAAATAAGGTAATATACGTGAAAAACATGTCACCCTTTAGATATTAGTAATTGTTGCAGCAGCCGAAGTACAACATCTACTGTAAACATTTAAAGAGTCTACCTATTACAGTTCAAAAAATAAGGCTATTTACGTACAAATCATGTCTCTGCCGGAACACCCTTTAATTTTATTATTTGTTATAGCAGCCATGGCAATTCTCTTTCTATGAATATATCAAGAGTCTACCTATTACTATTACAAAAATAAGTTACTATACGTATACTGTTAGAACACCCTTTAATTTTTAGTAATTGTCATAACGGCCATGGCATTACATCTTCTGTACAAACTGGAAGAGTCTACTTATTACGGTTCAAAAAATATGTCGTTATACATGCAAAACACGTCACTGTCGACATAGTAATACACCATTTGTGAAAATTTCAAGAGTCTATCTATTATGGTTAAAAAATTAGTCAATGTGCATGTAAATCACGGCACTCTCGGCACACCCTTTAATTTTTACTATTTGTTATAGTGGCCATATTAATACTCATCCTGTAAAAACCTCAATAGTCTACCTATTATCGTTCAAAACCTATGCCATGTACACATACAAATCATGTCACTAACGGAACACCCGTAAATTTTTAGGTTTAATATTGTATACTTGCTAATAACGCGAACACAGTTTAAATCACTGCAAATTTTAAGTGGTTGCTTCCTTTAGCTCAAGAAATAAAGATATATAGGTAAATAACACGTCACTTTCGCAACACCCTATAAGTTTTAGTATTTCTTGCTATAGTGGCCACAGTTATACGCCTTTTGTGAAAATTTCAAGAGTCTACCTATTATGGTTCAAAACTTAGGCCTTATACATACAAATCACACCACTATCGGAACACCCTTTAATTTTTAGGTTTATTTTTTTAGACTTGTTTATAAAGCGAACTAAGTTTTAATTACTGTTTGTAAATTTTTAGTGTATGCCTCCTACAGTTCAAGATATAAATACATATTCGTGAATAACACCTCTATATCGGAACACCCTATAAGTTTTAATTTTTGATGCTATAGCGGCCACAGCTATACACCTTCTGTGAAAATTTCAAGAGTCTACCTATTACGGTTCCAGAGATAAAAGGCGCTGACAGACGGACAGACATTGTAGCGAAAACAATAGGGTTACGTTTTTACACTTTGTGTACGGAATCCTAAAAAGGGCGAAGTAGAAGAAAAATACTGATAAACATTTTCTTAGAGTAACACACATTTCATCATTTGTCAGCCAATTATTTTCTAACCTTAAATGCCCCCACTCCTTACAAAATACAAAAAAATGTTGGGAAAAAACAGGTTACCCTTTTATTAAAAAATCTGGACTGGTCTACACTCAATTTAACCAAACCTCATGGCAGCAGATAGTTTTATGATAAAATTTCAAAGTATATTCGAATCGAAAAGATAATTATTTTCGATTTGGGGGTGTCAAGTAAACTTCCCAATACCGATTTTACCCTATACCGATTTTACCCTAAAACTATACAGCTCTTCATCTCCATATACAAAATATACAGAATTTGATAAGTAAAACTTTATGATTGGTAGAGACAGCCTTCACAACAATAGTGGCATACACAGCCACCCACCCACGGAAATCATAGCAAAAATGGATTCAGGAGACCTCAAAACGTAAAGATCCGTTGAAATCCCTACATCGATTTTTTTCACTATACTTTACCTATATTACGTATGGTAAAGTAACAAAGGATTAAAAGGAAGTTGTTACAAATCAAGTTTTTCTGGTAAAAAAATCTTTTGTTTCACAAAAAGAAAATTACGTAGGAGTAGTAAGTTACCACACGAAATGTGTTTTCCATTATATTGCTTTATTGGGATCTTTCCAAAGCTTATTAAATGATGAAACGTTTTTTGAAAGATTTTGGTCCATTGAAAGATTTTCAGCGTAGAGCATATTCCGATTAGAATGACGGACTTGTCTATAAAAACCACAGCTTTTTTCTTGGTAAAAATAAATGCATTGAGTTTTTAATATTTCATGTACATACTTATCTATGTATGTATTTAGTCCAAAGGAGCAAAATTTAATAAGTTTTGTGTAAAATACCCAATTACATTTTGTTAAAAAATCAACAAAAACTGAAGGAAAATATTTGTCTAATTTTGGATGCTACTTTCAACAAAAGTGTTTTAGAGTGTAACTATTGTCTAAAATTTTTAGTTTGCAAAATAATAAAAGGTTCTGCCTGCCATGTCATCAGTTTTTACGTGACGCGAACGCAGAGAGATATACAAAAAATGGTGTTTTGTATTCCATATCGTTTACTGACTGCAACAACAACAAAAAAAAATTAAAAAATATAGAATAGCGATCCCGGTATGTTTCGCGACAATAATTAATGTAATTGGCCATTAAAAAACAACAAACCCAGCGGGAAAATGTAATCAATAAGAAACGCGTAGGTAATAACACAGAGCATGTCCTAGGACAGTAATGCATTATTTCAATATATCCTGCGAACGAATTTTTGAATTCATTATTTCTAGAGCATAAAATAATGTATAGACATTTTTATTTATTTATTACTAAAACTAATAGCAACAATATTTTAAATCGTTTGAAATTATCATCTGAATTTCAAGGGTTTAACTATTTTTCTTTATAAAATAATATATTACATTTTTAATTACACTGGTCTGCAAAAAAATTGCTTTCTGAACATAAATATGTGAAATATAGTGATCTCAACTCGTTAAATTCAAATCCGCTTTCAGTTTTCGCGTATCACGTACAATTTTTTTTATGGGCATGGCTAATATTTTCCCCTAAACAAGGCGATCATGCTAACTTATTTGTCTTTAACGGATTTTTTTAAGTGAAACACCAAAAGATGCGGGATAAAATTACCTTTAAGTCAACTTTACATATTTTTTATTCGTTTTTAATTGTTTCGGAGTTATTCAAAAATTGGTGGCGAAAAAAAAAATATTTTTAATGTAAAAATTATCTTTTTTTGTCTTCAAAAACTCGTAAAAAACTTAAACACTTTTGTCCTTATTCGGAAACCTAGGTATAATAGGAATAAAAGAAGCCATAATCATGATCATGAAAATCAATGCACAAATGTTGGTTTTATTCACAATTAAGTGCTGGTAACTACTTTGACAAAAATTATGCAACACATTAAGGCCCATTATTATAACTTGCCAATAGCTTAAGTTAATATTTTGTTGAAGCGATAAGAACTTTTTCGTTATAATAACGAGGATAAGGCCCATTACTATAACTTGTCCTTAAAATACGTTATAGTTAAAGGTTGTTTTTAGCTTACTTACTTACTAACTTTAGCTATTGGCAAGTTATAATAATGGGCCTTATATTACTTTCTTTTGTTATGATAAAAACCTATTTTTTTTTTTTGGTTTCATATTTTATTTATTGTATCGGCAATATATTTCAACTAGCAATAATTCCTCATATGTTAAATATAAAATAAAAACAAGTAAAGTGCTATATTTGGCCGTGCCGAATCTTCTATACCCTTCACCAATGTGGGTTTATTTGTACAGACATGTACAGCATTATCCGTATGAGAAAAAACTGATTATTCATTCTTTAAAGAATGAATTTGTAATTTGCAATTTCGTGTAATCTTCTTTTCTTGAATAAAATAGAAATTAGCCTAAGTTTACGACAGCCATAACAGTGGTCGTGTAGCCATGTAGCTATCTATACAGGCTTTAAAAAAATCGTTTACCTTTAAACGTGTGTATTTTATTTTTGACAGTTTGTAGTCGGTATCCTGATGTTGACTATGTGTTAAATGCATCTAAGTTTTAAAACAGAGATCTCATCTATTTAAAAATCAAACTCATTTAAAAAAATATGTTACTCTGTATACATACATAAATATGTATATTCTTAATATTAAAATATATTATATACAGTCATGATTTTCATTTTCAAAGAAATATTGAAATTTTTTTTTAATTTTTCGACAATTGTTTGTAAAAATATTTTTTTTTAATTTTTTGGAAAATTTTTTAAAATATTTTTTTTCAAAATTTTTTCTGTGGAAATATCGTTTTGAAAACGGTTTTTAAAGTGTTTTGTAAATGTTAAAAAAAAAATGTTTTTTTTTTAAATTTAAAATTTTTTTTAATCATTTTATTGAATTTTTTACCAGTGGGTACCCTGTGGGTCAATTGGCTACCTATATATGAATTGCTTTCTATAAAGGTCTCTAATACAAATCAAAGCAGAAAAACAATACCAACCTAAAAACAAACAAAAAATCCCCCCTCGGGGATTATTGATCCCCCGAGATCTGTATGCACTCCTTGCGATCTACCTGTCACGGTCTAACATTTATTTGACAATAAAAGGCATAAGAGAATCATTAAAGCCGAAAAATATTAATAAAAAAAGAAAAGAATATAGGTGGGCGTGGTTTTTGGCCCTCAGCCTCCAAAGGGATGATCCGATGTTGCTGAATTGCAATACGAAAATTTTCGAGACTATGCCTGACAGATTTGTGTGCTTAAATTTTTTGTATCTCTTCTGGTGCCTTGGCAAATGACATTTCAACCCGAACACGGATAGACGGACTGACGGACATCGCTTAATCAACTTCTCTATGTATAAGGATCCAGAATTTATATACTTTATGGGGTCGGAAGTGAATATTGTAGAAATTACACACGGAATGACAAACTTATATATACTCTTTCCACCTGTGGTGAAGGGTATAAAAACGGAATAATTAAAAAAAAACAAATTGAGAACTCTATTCACCACCCTTTCTTTGACAGTCATTGTGTCTTATTTGTAGCCCCTAATGTAGAGGGGCTCCTACATTTAAAGTGCAATTAACCAATAAATAGTCAGGATATAATCAGTCTCGTAGTATATTTATTACTCATATTTTTAAAATTAATGGTTTTCAAGAAAATACAACAAATTAGTTGGCATAAAAATAGTTATTTCAACTTAATGTTATAAAGGATGGGCGTTTCCAAATCAATTATCAACAGAGTATTATTTCATTTGCCATAGTTATATAAAGTCATGATATAAAAGGACTAAAATCTCAACTACTATTCACTGTCGAATTGACATTTTACTCACAACAGCAAACAAAATAGTGTTACGCAATATTTCAATGTTTAAATTAAAATCAGCTCCTGATGCTCTACCACCACAATATGGAATAAAAAATTATTTCTTAATACAAAAACTCACGTTCAAGTTTTTGGGAATCGATATTACTTCGGAGAAAAAAACTCTCTTTCAACCAATTTTAGCGTGGATTCCTATGACATTTCTGGTGATACTCTCCATTTTTATGTTGATTTATGCCGCGGAGCGTAGAGAAGATTTGTACTTGGTGACTGATATACTCGCTCCTTTCTGGCAATCGCTTTTGGTTTTAACAAAAATGTGTTGCTTTTTATGGAACAAACAAAAGATTGTTAAATTAGTTCGCCATATATGGCTGTGGAATTTAGAAGGTAAACGATATTCTATTTATTGATTTAGTTAAAAGAAAAACAGAATAATTTTATTTAGCCAGCGAAGATGAATTTAAGATCATATTAAAGGAAAATAAAAAAGATCGAATCTATTCTATAGTTTTCTTTCGATATGTGTTGGCAACTATCGTTATGGGTTTAGTGTCACCCATTTTAGTTGCATACTTTTATTATCAGAAGGGATATCGATTTATGGACACCATTGAAGTTCCGTTAAAGGCAGCGTAAGAAGAATACTAAGTTGCACAAATTCATGTTATACATTTATTTTTTTATTATTATATCCGCTTTTCCGGTTAAGATATCATATTGTTTTGGATCCAAAATCACACTATGGATACGTATTTGCCTATATTTGGAACCTTATTGGTGTTTACTTACTGTTCAATGGTACTGTAGGGAATGACACATTATTCTCCTGGTTCGCTCATAATGTATCGGCCCAATTTCGCATCTTAAATATGCAGTTTAAAACAACAGCCCAGAACCCGCTAATATATCGGGATGAACGAATTTTCATTAGATCGATTATAGTTCACATCAAGTATCATCACCGAGTCATTGAATTGGTCAATTATTTCAATGATGTTTTTATGGTGACAGTATTTTTTAAATACAGTGTCAGTTTTTTACAAATTGGCTGTCTAATATTCCAAATTGCTCGGGTTGGTGAACTGTCAACACTGATATTTCATGTTTTATTTTTAATGTCCGTTTCACTACAGCTGATGATGTATTGTCATGGTGGTCAAAGGATAATTGATGAGGTGTGATGTGTTTTTTTATATTATAATATTTTAGTTTCACGTTTTCTTTTTCAGAGTACTGCTATAGCGGCGACAATTTATGAGTATTTTCAATGGCACAATATGAGTACAAATTCGAAAAAATTAATGCTTCTACTCATGATGAGAGCCCAGAAACCCTGCACTTTAACAGGAGTTTTCTTTGTGGTCGATTTACCTTTGTTTTTATGGGTCGGTATTTGAAAAATGAAAACTTAATTGTTTATTTCATTAACAACTTTTCATTCACAGGTTTTTAAAACTTCAGGTACTTTCTTCACCATGCTGAAATCGGTGGAATCCTAATAAAATGCAGTTTTCAAATTTGATTTAATAAACAAAAGAAGTATTCTAAGCGATATGTTACAATTAGGTTTTGGTCAAACCTTTTAAGCGATAATTTTCTTCATAAAAACAAATGCAAACATTTTTATTCCGAAACCTATTTTCAAAGTCTCAAAGCAAAGCAGGTAAAGGAGTCATTTTTGATTACTAGTACAAATAAACATCATGTGTTTTTATACACATGTGTATGTAAATGTAGAGGATACTACCGAAGCGGTCCGCAAACTTTATGAATCCCTTTTCGATCACCTTTGTTCTACAATTTTTTTTGGTACCCGATTAGTAATTTACGACTACCTTACTTTCACTGAGTCTCATTTTGCCTTTAGCATTTATTCTCGAGGTGAGTGATAACATCCCTCTTAGAATTTTCCTTTCATCGCCTTCATCGGTACCACGATTATATTCAAGCAGCTTTCTTCTTGGTGAGTTGCTTTTTCTTGGAGATTTAGCAGTTTACCTTTTACCTTCATTAAAAAATAAAACCAGATGGTCTAACGAGATCACCTGCATGGTTTCGAGGTTTCTATGGTCTCAGTGATTGCAAGAAGACTGTAAGTCTACTGAGTGTCCCTCGATAAAAGATAAAGTATCGTTTGGCTATTTATGCGAATAGGGGGCACGATTTCCTACGCAGTGTGAAAATTATGTGAGTACTATTTTGTTTATTCACCTTTATTCTCCATTTCTTCAACCATTTTTCTACATTCATTACGTGGTCTTGTAGATATCGTGATGCTACTTCGGGACTTTCGTGTATGCTTAAAAAAACTGTGTTATGTCCGAAGTATACAACAAGTACAAAACGGGCTCCAATATACTTCCCTGGCTCAGATGAGCTTAAAAAATTTCTTTCATTCACAATGAATTTTCGATCGGTTAAATAACTATCTAACAGCTTATATAAGTTCCCGGGCAAATTCAGTTTTAACTTGTATATTAGGCCAACCTGCTATACCTTATCGAATGAAAAACGTCGATAAAAAGCGCAAAGCAGTATTTTCTTTCTTCAAAGGCCTTTTTAACTACGTTGACTAAGCTGTGAGTTTGTTCGATTATATTTTTTCTGAAGCTGAATTCATGGTTTGGAATACATCCTTTGTCGTCTAAAATTGGGTTCAGCTTAGTTTTCCTCTCAAACAGCTTTGACATATTTGATAAAAGGCTTATAGGCCTGCATAAATCTACCTTTATGTGGTCTTTTCCTGGTTTAGGAATTATAGTTATTAACGAAACCTTCCAATCTGATTGGATTGGAGTATACTCAGGACGCTGAATAGCATTAAAAGTAAAGAGTAAAAGCCCTTTTTAAAGCTCCAACAAATAGTTTTTCTGTATAATTCCTTACCCAGCCTCCAGACGACGTTCGCAAGGGAGGCTTACGTATGACTGGCCTTTTAAGGATTCTACACGCACGCCATAATAAATAATCTCATTGATGAATTGGGTCTACGTTCCCTAGATAGTTTTCAGGGATGCAACTCTTCCAGATTCCAGCATCTCTCTTAGCCTCATAATTAGGCCAATAGGATTTTAGATTATATTAAATAAATAAATAAATTTATGCTTGTGCTGGTTGTTGGTGATACGATATTTTTTGATTCCATATATAGACAATAGTGAGTGAATGATCCGAGGATAATTCAAGTGATGCTTCAACTTTAATAACTTATTTTGGAATGCCATTAATCACTCCAAAATCAATAACATCCGGTATTTTTTGCTGGTCAGTAGGCCAATAGGTGGGCTACCCACTTCAGATCACATTTAGATGCATATTTGAAATTGTGTGAAGCAAAACACGACCTTTTGGAGTTATTAGACGTGATCCCCAAAACATATGTTTAGCGTTGTACTCGCCTGATATTGACCGAGTGCACTAACGTCTCAATAGTTGCTCCAATACGAGTAAAGTTAACAGATGATATTTGTTATATATACATTATATTTGCGATATAACTAGGATAAACTCATTTATACGGGCTTTGTGATAGTTTTGCACTAGAAAAACTATGGATCTGGAGGAACCTTTAGGATCTTCCTGCTATTCCTCTTTCAGGCGCCACAAAGTACCCAAAAGAGTCGGTTTTCAATTTATAAATCAGTGACCTGTGCAATCTTATCTAATGTGGACGAATTCGACGTTTCAATGGATTGATTATCACTAAGAGTAATGCCATTGGGCCTGATGTCATGCCACCTAAGTTTTTACAGTTTATATTTAATGTTTTCCAGACCGTTGCTCTTACTTATAAATAGCATTTAAGAAACTTAAATTCCCTCGTAATGTATTCGTTCACGGAACAGTAAATTTTTTAAATGCCACTTCTAAAAAACTGGATATTTTATTAGGGGTTCAGTTACAGGGGCATATTAATTCCTAAGGTGACATTAATTATTACCAGTCCATATTCAGGAAAAATTATAATACTACGGGTTTAGTATAAATCTGTTCACCAATCTGGATCAGTCTGTAATTTATCATGAGAACAATCGGCAAACGTCGACGATTCTGAATGTAAACAATATATTTACGCAAAATGATCCATATGGAGGACGGAGAAAACCTAAGTTACTGAGCACAGCGGCTTATTGACAAATCAAGTTCATCTTCCACACTTCGACTTACAAAAGCGTAATTTCCTCGGTCCGAAAATTTTCTTTGTCTTGCTGGTGAGAGATGCGAAATTTTACAATAGTTCGTAAAAATACGATTATGTGCTACGTCTAATAGAACACAAATTTTTCAAATAAATTTCCATAATTTGGTGATTTGCTAAAACTCACTGAAAAGAAATATGAAAAAAATTAGATTTTAAGAGCAATTATCAGTGTTAAAAGATCGGGCAACCTAAAAAGTATTTGGTCTATATATAGATGTAAACCTTCGCTCATGGTGAGAGCTGTATGAGGAAGAGTAAGAGTATGAGTTCAATACCTTATCTGTGCCTGTCCAGCTATGCAATAACGGTGGATCAAATACTTAGTCTTTTATTTGGCCTGGCCTGTTCTAGAAGTAACAGTTTTCAATTTTGACTTAAATAATTCAACTAAAGAATTATGTTTTGTGTTATAAAATAATGTATTCATTTACCTTTATTTATATGTATGTAGGTATACAATAAATAAAGTTTTTCTTTTATAGTAACTATAAAATCATATTTATGGATTTTTCTCATAAAACATGTATTTTGTGTAACTTTAGCAAGAGTTACATAATTTGCTCATAAGTTCAAGTTTTTTCGGACCACATTTCTAACATAAAGAAAATCCAGTTCAATAAATAAAAAGCACCATAAATGTTGCCAAGCAATCAATATATAATAAATATTTTTAACACAAAATCAAAACAAAAAAAAAAAATCAAAATAAAAGAAAATAAAAAGTAGTAATTTTGAAAAGCAACTGATTTCAAGATCAAAACTCTTTAACATGTTGTGGCATAAACATAACGTGACCAGATATCCTGCATTTTACACTAAACCTCCACTGTTAAGACTTTAATACATAATATAGTATTAACAGCTCCAAAATATATCATATCTTAAATACATATCTATTTCTAGTCGCATAGATGTAATAAAACTGTACAGTAACGATGCTGTTTTTGTACATGAAATATTTTGTGAAAATTTTGCTGCTTGTGCACACATTATTCAATATCTATAGATATAAAAAACAGTAACTTATTTCCTGTCAGTCTTTCTTTTTTTCTGTGTTCGCATTACGTAAAAACTACTGAAAGTACGCGGGTTTTTTTTAACGATTTAAAGGTACTGCATACTTTAAGACATCTTTTATTTTTGAGAGCGGAATATTTTAAACCCGGTTACGCAACAGATGGCGCTGTTTTAAAATAATGTCGAAATATGAATTGAAGAAGGGATATTTGAAACACGGTTGCGCAACAGATGGCGCTGTTTTAAGATAATGACAAACTATGAATTACTTACTGCCAAATAGCCAATTGAATAAAATTTGTATTTGATTTATTTTTTACTTTGTTATTAAAATATTTTACAGAGCTTTACAATAATTATTTAGAATTTAATATAAATTTTAAAATATTCTCCAAGGCTGGCTACCTTTATATAAAGAAAATACATAAGATTCTTAAAATTGGTGTGGATTACTTTCAAAGCAAAATCGAACAAAATATTGTCTGGATGCACCCAACGTGTGTGGGTACAGCTAGTTTAGAAACAAAACAATTGAAGTTGAAAAAAGATACGTAATAACCAATATACAGCCATGTCATAGAGCTAAATTCCGTTCGGAAGTGGAATTGTTTCCGTACTTTGCTTCTCTAAAAAACATAAAACGAAAAAATTTTTCGGAATGAAACCACTTGCAATTTGCTATATGGAATTGATATTTTTAACATGTTTTTGCAGTTTAAACTATTCAGGAGATCGTTTTATTACAATTCTGCGACGTATTTTATCAATTTACTGCTGTACTTAAAGATATTTTGGGCATTTTTTAACAACACAAATATTTTATTGCATTTCAAACAATTAATTTATTCAAGCATGTCAGACATTTCGTTCGGTATGGAAACGATTTCGTAGTTATCATTTCGATCGAAATGGTTTTAGCTTCTATAGATTCCGTTCGATTTTAGTAAATCGAAAAAATACAAACCACTTTTTATGTATTACATATTGAATAAGAATGAATGTGACAAAACAAAAAATAGATGCTTTGAAAGATAATAAAAATTCAAGAAATAAATCTTTCACCAGTTTGTAGTCCGAAACCTCCCCTACATTCCTATACCCCATTATGTGGGTTGGGACTGTGGGCACCAAAACAATTTTTTTGACTTAAGGTCCGACATTTTCTGCAAAAATTAATGAAAACACAATCTTTACAAAACAAATTATTTTCTGCACAATATTGTAACGTTGCTTTTTGAAGTATTTCGGCCATCTTAATACAAATCTAAGGACAAACATTTTTTACCAAATCGTCTTCTTGGGTGTTACATTTTTTTCGGACCCTGCCAATAAAAACAACATTTGACTTAATATTAGAGTAATAAATAACAAAATCATAACGAAAAATAATTGTGTGCTAAATAAAAATACTTTTAAATGTTAGCTATATTTTTTACCCGATATGTCTACAGATCAGTCTAGATATTTTAACAATATACAGAGAAAGTCCATTTTGGACCACCCTGTTCGCTATGATAATGTTCAAGTAGACCAGTAATATTTTGGCTCCCGAGGTAGTCTTGTATTTACTTTCAAAGGAGTAATATAACTTTGAAATAGGTAACCATAAAAAAATGATTTTTGGCCCCATTCTCAAAATATGTACCACAGTACAGGGGCTAAAGTTTGGCATTTTCTGACAAAATTTAAGTTAAAAACTTTTTACTAAGTATTAGTTATAAGTGTAACTAATTATTTAAGGCATAAAAACCTTTTTTTTGCACGGTTTATCACTTTACTTTAATAATAAAAGTCAAATAAAAATTTAAATATATTTTAAACCCTCTATTACATTATCGGTCGATTTTTACATTTTATATCAAAAATTAAAGACCAAAGTCTCACCTACAAAACAGATAAAACCACGTATAAAAATTCGAATCCAACCAAAAGCTATGATTAATTCCACATAGCAAATTGAAAGTGGTTTTATTCCGAAAATTGTTTTCGTTTTAAGTTTTCTATGGAAGCAAAATACGGAATCAATTCCACTTCAGAACAAAATATAGCTCTGAAACATGGCTGATTGTTTTGCTGGGTTCGTTCTTATGTTGCCGCATTAGAAATGGTTTTGTATTTTTTTCGATTTAATGAAATAGAAAGGAATCTATAGCAGCTTAAACCATTCCGATCGAAATGGTAACTACGGAATCATTTCAATTCCGAACGGAATTTGTGACATGCCTGATAGTGTTGTAAGCATCGCTATGGAAAATAGTAATATAAAATTCAGCACTGCTGAATATAACTTTGTTCGAAATGAATTTATATAAAATCCCACTTTTTCGTCGGCCACGTTATGCAAACAACTGCTACCATCTTTAAATTTATAAAATTAAATTAAACAATTGATAAATTGAAAAGAAAAGAAAAAACTTTAAATGATTTACTTTTGGTCAGGACAAGTTTTTGCATAATCGCAGCAACACTCTTTTTCAGCAAAAGCTGGATAAAATAATATCTTCCGGGATAATAACACTGGTCTGCAAAGAAATTGGTCCTTAAATATAAATATGTTCAATATAGTGACCTCAATTTGCTAAATTGAAATCGGTTTCCAGTTTTCATCTATCGCCTACAGATTTTTTTTAAACGGCGTGGCGCCTTTAAGTTAAATTAATATATAATTTTTCGAGTTATTCAGAAATTGCTGGTAAAAAAAAAAAAAATATTTTGAATGAAAAAATTAATTTTTGTTTTTTCCTAAGAAATTTGTACAAAACTTAAAACGGCAAATATTTTACATTTTTGTCATTAGTCGAAAAGGCTAGGTATAATGCGAATAAAATAAGCTAAAACTAATAAATATCGATACACAAATGTTAATTTTTTTGTATAATGCACATACGATCCCTATTTTTATATATGCCGATTTACAAGTAGTGACTATGCTAGGAGATATACAAAATATTGTTGCTTTTTATAAGAGTGGGACAGTAGAGCAAAAGCATGCCATTTCATACAACAAAATTGGTGCTTAAGATCATATGCGTTTTCGGGAAGCAAAAACATTGCAAATAAGCCTTAAGTTAACATTTTTTTGCCGGCACTACTTATCAAATTAGGCTTAAAAAAATGGTAAAACCTATGAACATAAATGGAAAAATATTGAAACACCTGAAAAGTATATATCCGGTCGTAAATAAGGCCAAATTGAAGGATGACATAATTGTTGGTCCCCAAATATGAGAAATTTTTAAATTTTGTAAGTTGATCAATAAAGAAAGAAGTGCATGGGTAGCTTTCGAAAATACATGTCACAGTTTTCTTGGAAATTACAAAGATAATAAATACCATAATATCAAAATGTCATAATAAATACTTATTTAATATTTCATGTCAGTATTTTATTTAAATAAGAAAATCTCAAAAACGTTATAGAGTTAATATTTGAACAGATTATTAGCTTAGATTCAGCGGACAAAATTTAATTAAAATCACATAACAAAGTAACTGCTCCCGACTTTTTTTGCCGACCAGTGTTATTAATAATAATACATTTTTCTGCAAACAATCAACAACAATTTAAAACAAAATACGTTTTCAATGTGTAAACAA
The DNA here is from genome assembly GCA_949628195.1 of Phasia obesa. Classification (NCBI taxonomy): domain Eukaryota; kingdom Metazoa; phylum Arthropoda; class Insecta; order Diptera; family Tachinidae; genus Phasia; species Phasia obesa. The sequence continues at coordinate 38,344,533 of OX451219.1, forward strand.
GTCATTTCATTTTCCTCCTGAAATACAAAGTACGTCAACAGGAAGAAAAAACTCTTTTTAACTGTTTCAGCTATTGAAGTTTATGATCATGGTCAATAAGTTGAAACAAATTTATAATTATTGGCAACATAATCAATTATTGTAGCGATCATTAAATCAAAAATGATTTTATTGATCTTTTTTTTAGTTGTTATTTAGTTTAGTTGTTTCGCATTTCAGCATTATTTCAACTCGAGTATTCGGAAAAATTTTTTTTTCTTAAACATAAAATTAAAAAACGCAATTAACCGGCGCATATGTATTTTTATCTTGCTCATTTCATGCAATGAATATTTGTTTAATGCTTTATAACAGTAACCAGCTATAGTATAACCGGATGACAGTTGTGGGAAGAATCTGTTGTACTATTTGGACGGTTCGAAGATAAATGTAGGCATTGGACTTGATTGCCCTTATGCAAAAGAAATAAAGTCTACTTCAAGTCTACTTTAAATAAAATTTTATATTAAAATTTTGTCTTAAAGTACACATGAAGTAGACTTTATTTATTTTGCATAAGGGCCGATATCTTTTTAGGGGGTAAGGGCATCCAGATTCATTATAACTTTTCAAATAACAAATAAAAAGTCAAAATATGAAAACAAAGCTAGTATGTAACTACAAAACAGCTCTTATTGCATTAAAATAATAAAAATGTGAAATTATAGCAATTTTCGCAACACTGCGACCATGTCATTTGAAGTTTTTTTTGTTGTTTCTGCTTTCATCTGAATATGTATGTAAGTGCTTATATACTTTTTACACCATTTTTGTTGAGACAATTATTAGACATTATTTACCAGTTTTTTTTTGTTTGTTTTAACGCAACTCATTTAAGCCACATTTTACTTCGAATGCTCCCATTTTCCTTTTTAATCGTTGTCATTAAGCAACATATTGGCCACATACCAACTAACACTTTTTGCGTTTCTGGGAAAAAACCTACTTATATTTAAAATGTCACTTCCATATGCGGTCACCAATGAAATACAACAAATTAAATTACACAATGAACCAAAAACTGCATTATAGGAGTTTATTGAGATACGAGATAATTCAATTGCAAAATCAATTGCAAATACATGCACACAAAGTTTGTATTAGTTTTTTTTTAATTTAATTATTCATTAATTTGGAATTGCTATTGTAGTAGGAAAGGGTATCTGTAAAATTGTATCAGACACCTAAAAGCCTAACTAATAGCACAAAAAATGGCGTAATCTCATAGCAAGGGCCGAAAGGGGTCCAATCGCAGCACCAATCGACTCTGAAGCGCTCGATTATTGATATGGCGTTTCCAGTACATTTTAGAAATAAAAATTGGTCAATGGATAAAAATGGTTCAAACTATCACTATCAAACTATCCTATCCCCAGATAAGGTAATTTTGTTTGTCGATATAGCCGTCGAGATGAAAATGCCCCTCGTCGGAAAAAATAATTTTTCATCAAAATTTCATGTCCGATTGGATCTTATGCAACACCCAAACTGAAAAATGTATAGTCGATTTTCTTCAATTAGTCCTTGTAAGCGAATAATACTCATCATGCTGGTGCATGAAATGCCGAGGTGTTGAGATCGATGGCAAGTATACGTTCGTGGGAGTGCTTCATTTCGGGCAATACTGCTTTTTAACAAACACCTAGTTTAGGAAACACAATTTTTGAAATAAATTTGTAATAATTCCCAATGTTGTTCATGAGTAAAGCCACTCGTTTGGGCCGCGAAGGTATGATCGTCAATATTTCGGTTAGAAATATCTTCTATATATGTACATATATAAAACAGGATGTGTGTATGTATGTAATGTATGGACTCCAAAACGGCTAGGCCGATTTTGCTGAAATTTTCAGGGAATCTTCAGAATATTCAGGCGGGTGACACCGTGTAGTCTGATTTTTTATTCTTGGTCTGCGGGCGGAGGGGCGTGGCAAAATCTAATTTTCATATTGCACTACCAATGACATATACATATATTTTTTTTTTGATAGCCGTTATCGTGTTTTTCAAAACGAGATATCAAACTCTTAAATAGGTTATGTAGTTCCGAATATATTTACAAAAAACCTATGTTAATAATGATCCAAAAATTTTAAAACTTTTGAAATGTTGCATTCAAAAATCCGAGTTTTCGGTTTATTTACAAAATATTTACTTCATTCGATAACACAAGATATTCCGCACTTACTAATTATCCCACTGAATTTTTGAATTCATTTGAACCAGCCGGAATGCCACCGCATGTTCTAACATTAAAGGTTGGATCACCGGTAATTCTCATTCGCAACTTAAACGCGCCAAAGTTATACAACGGCTTAATTTTGGAAAATTCATGTTTTTCACACGGCCAGTTGTATGTGGCTTGTTCCCGAGTTGGCACTCCAAAAAATTTATACCCTTTTACACCAAAAAAAACAAAAAACATTGTCTATCCGCTGGCCTTAAGATGAAGTAATAAATAAATATAATTTCCAATTTGCCTTAAATACATGCGTTTCTTTTTTGATTGAGCCCATACCTACACCATATGGTGTAAGTTATTCTGTACAAAAACTTTATAATAGGCATTCCATGGATTTTTATTTAAAGGCCGTAAATTTCGTTAAAAGCTTAATTTAAATTGTGTGGTAATATAACACTAATGTTTTCTTAGGGCCAGTAACACGGACCGGGTCAGCTAGCTGTATATAAAATAACATATGATTAAAAAAACTTGTACTTAAACCATTCGGTACATGCAATAAAACTATTTTTAGTTAATAAAAATCCTTTGTGTTTGAAACACTAACTACATTTTTTCTATGAGTTTTCGAATACTTAATGAACATAGAATATCTAGCAACTCAACACCTGAAATTTCACTCGATCAAATGTTTATCCCATACAAAACGAATCATTTCATTGACTTAAAATCACTGACCAAAGTTGAAATTTATTGCAGTTGTGTATTGTTATATTTTTTTGAACTTCCACTAAATGACTTAGTAGAACGGCGTAGGTCAAACTTTGACAGCAGCACACTTACAAAACCTAAGATGACTGTGACATGATGTCCATATTAAATTATTACTTAGTGTACAAATGAATAGTTGCTATTGATGGAAACAATTAAAATGTGTAGCCAATTGGTGCAGAAAGACCGAGAAGGAGTGTAAATATGTTTTACGAAGGTGTGTACACTGAGATGTAGTAGCAATATTCTACAAAGAAATCGTGTTTTAAACAAAAAATAGTATTCAAAAAATTCTGGATTGAGTTCTTATACCCTTCACCACAGGTGGACAGGGTATATATCGTTGGTCTCAAATAATTGTAACTTTACAGGAGAAGATAAAAACAAAATATCTACTCTATTCTATACTCTACTCTAATTCATAGTGTAATTTGAAATGTACAACCGCTTGTAAAAGCGTTATTTTTAACACTATAGCAATAAGTTTTTGTGGCGAGGTGTATTTGTGTGAAGTGCTTTGGAATCACTGAAAAATTTAATTTCGTAAAATATACGAGTTAGGGCCTCAAGTAGAAAGGCCATCGATATATAAGTTTGTCATTCCGTGTGCAATATTCATTTCCGACCCCATAAAGTATAAAGTACATGTATTCTGGATCCTTATAAATAGAGAGGTTGATTTAGCGATGTCCGTCTGTCCGTCTGTGTTCGGGTTGAAATCACCTTTGCCAAGGCACGCGAAGAGATACAGAAAATGCAACCACACTAATCTTCCAGGCATAGTTTCGAAAATTACGCTAATGAAATTCAGCAACATCAGTCCACTCAATTCGAGGCAGCGGGAAAAAACCACGCCTACTTATATTTGTTTAACATTTTTTCATTTTTGGTTGGCCAAAAATAAAAAAATTCTAAGTTTAATAATTTGCTGCAAACTGAAAAATATAGCGCAGGCAATTTTTTGCATATATTTTCAATCTAATTTTAAAAAATTTTAACATCTTAACAATGGCAATAAAACTGTTGGACCTCCATTTTTCGAGACGTACATTTTTTGCAGCAACCATAATAGATGCCCTATCTGAGTTATCAGACACCAGTCTAGGTGACCTTAGTAGATCCGGGTATCTCAACGCAACAAGGGTGGTGTCGAAACGGAATTACTAGATTCTACTGGAAACCAACCAACTATAAAACCATTTAAAAAACTTCCCACCTTTCTGGCGCCTCCTCAATAAACTTGAATGATTGTTTAGTATGAATTCGTAAGACTTTTATCTTACAATATTAACAAACAAACAGTAGATATTATCAACTCCACATTTCCAAAAAGAAACCTAAATAATAAAATAAATTAGTCAAGTGCGAGTTAGACTCACACACGTAGGGTTCCGTACTATGTTTAGTACAACTTTAAAAATTCAAGTTGTTAATTTTTTCATGTTTTATGAGTCACCCTTTAATTTTAAAATTAAAGTCATAATTGCATCACTGTTGGAACACCCTTTAAACACTTTAAACACTATCTATAAAAATATACATGCGCCTACCTATTGCGGTTCAAAAAATAAGGTAATATACGTGAAAAACATGTCACTGATGGAACACCCTTTAGATATTAGTAATTGTTACAGCGGCCGAAATACAACATCTACCGTAAACATTTAAAGAGTCTACCTGTTACGGTTCAAAAAATAAGGCTATTTACGTAAAAATCATGTCTCTGTCGGAACACCCTTTAATTTTGTAATTTTCTATGGCGGCCATGGCAATTCTGTTTCTATGAATATATCAAGAGTCTACCTATTACTATTAAAAAAATAAGTTACTATACGTGAAAAACATGTCACTGTCAGAACACCCTTTAATTTTTTGTAATTGTCATAACGGCCATAGCAACACATCTTCTATACAAATTGGAAGAGTCTACTTATTACGGTTCAAAAAATATGTCGTTTTACATGCAAAAGACGTCACTGTCGGAAAACCCTTTAAATTTTTATTGTTTTTATAGGGGTCATAGTAATACACCATTTATGAAAATTTCAAGAGTCTATCTATTATGGTTAAAAAATTAGTCAATGTTTATGCAAATCATGTCACTGTCGGCACACCCTTTAATTTTTACTATTTGTTGTAGTGGCCATATTAATACACCTCCTGTAAAAACTTCAAGAGTCTACCTGTTATCTTTCAAAACTTAGGCCATATACATACATGCAAATCACGTCACTATCGGAACACCCTTTAATTTTATGTTTAATATTGTATACTTGCTTATAACGCGAACATAGATTAAATTACTGTCTGCAAATTTTAAGTGGTTGCCTCCTATAGCTCAAAAAATAAAGACATAAAGGCAAATAACACGTCACTTTAGGAACACCCTATAAGTTTTAGTATTTGTCGCTATAGCCGCCACAGTTATACACCTTCTGTGAAAATTTCAAGAGTCTAACTATTATGGTACAAAACTTAGGCCTTATACATGCAAATCACACCACTATCGGAACACCCTTTAATTTTTAAATTTATTTTTTAGACTTGTTTATATACGTACTAAGTTTTAATTACTATTTGTAAATTTCAAATGTATCCCACCTACAGTTCACGAAATAGACACATATTCGTGAATAACACCTCTCTATCGGAACACCCTATAAGTTTTAGTATTTGTTGATATAGCAGCAACAGCTATACATCATCTGTGAAAATTTCAAGAGTCTACCTATGACGGTTCCAGAGATAAAAGGCGCTGACAGACGGACAGACATTGTAGCGAAAACAATAGGGTCACGTTTTTATACTTTGTGTACGGAACCCTAAAAACTGATTAAATATAAAAACAAAGAAACAAACAAAAATCTTGTACACATCTAACTAAAAAATATGAAAAGTATAATGAATTCCGATGAAATATTCACATTAGCAAAAACTGACTAAAATGTCTAGCAATATAGATTGTTAAGACTAAGTTTTCAATGCTAGTATGTATTTGCTGGTAAACTTGGAGCTACTCGCAGACTTTTTTGAGTTTTTAATCGTTTTATATTTTTAATAGAATTTTTTTTTTTAATAAAAACTGGTTAAGTTTTCGCAAGTATGGAATTCCTAAAATCGATTGGTATTTGATTTTAAACTTTTTGTTTTCGCAGTATAAAATTAATTAATTCTAAATACTATAAATTACAAGTTTGATTTTGTTTTATTTTAAAGATAATGTTGATTATTCTTTTAATGATACAAATTACGCAAGCGATTAGTGTGGTGTGTTTCTTCTTAAGAAATACAGTGACCTAAAAATTGCGTGCTGGTATTAAGTGTAAAATAAATAAATAAATAATATAAAATATTTTTTTGCTAACAAATTATTAGTTAAATGGCAAACAACTTTTCATAAGATGCAATAGTTTTCTGTATTGTGTGGCTAAGTTGTTCCTCAAAGGATCCTGCGTATGGAGTAGTTCCATTGCGAAAAATAGCTTTGTATCAGAATCTCATCTGATAGGCTATTTTAATGCGGAGACTACTATGCTAGCATTTTATTGTTTTCACAATAACACCGGTTTCAACAATCAGGTAGAGAATTTAAATCACACCTCTGTTAAGTAGCCTGAGATGTAATAATCTAAATGTTGTATGTTTGTTTGTTTGTCGGAAAGCTATGCCTACACCAGTGAACCAAACTTTCTGAAATTTTCACAGTTTGTTATTAAATACACGGTTGGTAAAATAGGGTACTTATTTTTTATATTTGACGTGGGCGAGGCACCTCCCATACAAAGTAAATATTTATCATCGTCTTGCTTGATAATAGTAATAGGTAGCACCTTAAAACTTTGCACCAGTAACCTCTATATTAGCGTACATAGTTTAGAGAATCACAGACTGGATTGGAATAGTGAGCGTGGTACCTCCCCAACAAAGTGAAAAATTATTATCATTTACATAGAGTACTATAATAGGTATGGTCTTGAGAGTAGGTAAAAGTAGTCCTCATACCCATGCGAATACTGTAGAAGAACATAGGTTGGATTGGGACAGTGATTGTGATTGCCATACAAAGTAAAAAATTAATATCGTGTATCTAGAATTAGGTAGCACCTTGGAATTGGAATCGAAAGCCTTGAAGCTTTGCACGAGTAACCCCTATGCTAATGCGCATAGTCTGCCAAAATACAAACTGGATTGCGGCAGTGGGCGTGGTACCTCATATACAAAGTGAAAAATTATTGTCGTGTACCTGGAGAACTACAATAGCTAGTAGATGCTATCAACCATCTAATTGTTTGAGAAATTTAACTTGGCAGAAGATTGAACTAATTTATAAAGTCATATTCAAATGTAATCTTTTACACAAACTGTAAATATAGAGGGTGTTTTTTATAGAGGTATAGAACTTTAAGAACTTTAACAGCTGTCAAGTGATTTATTCTCAGTTTGGTTTGGCAATTCATCATCAATAGACTCACGCCTGAACAACGCTTGCAAATAGTGCAATTTTATTTCGAAAATAATGGTTCTGTGCGGAAAACGTATCGCGCACTACGTCCATTTTATCGTCGACAAAATCGTCCATCAGAGCAGTTAATTCGATTAACCATGGAACGTTTTCGCACCACGTTTACTTTTATTGATAACTCGCATCCCCAGAGACGCCGTACGGTGCGTACAGAAGAAGCTACTGCTGTTGTAGAGCGTAGCATTGAGGAAGACCCGAAAGAGTCCAACCGCCATCGAGCACAGGACTTCCATCCACTTTATGGAAGATTTTGCGGAAGGATCTTGGTTTGCGTGCTTACAAAATCCAACTCGTGCAAGAATTGAAGCCGAACGATCATCAAGTAAGGCTTAGATTCGTCGTAGATTACCGTTGTTCCCGATTTACATAAGCGAATTTTGTTTAGCGATGAAGCGCACTTCTGGTTGAATGGCTACGTCAACAAACAAAACTGCCGCATTTGGAGTAGAGGTAATCCTCAAGTGTATGTCGAATCACCGTTATATGCAGAAAAACTGACTGTTTGGTGCGCTTTATGGGCTGGTGGAATCATTGATCCGTACTTTTTCAAAAACGATGGTGGCCAGAACGTTACAGTCAATGGTGATCGGTATAGACCCATGATTACTAACTTTTTCATTCCTGAATTGAATAACCATGATGTCCAGGAGATGTGGTTTCAACAAGACGGCGCAACATGTCACACAGCTCGTGCCACAATAGATTTATTGAAAGACACGTTTGGTAACCGCCTAATTTCACGTTTTGGACCTGTGAATTGTCCTCCAAGATCTTGTGATTTAACACTAGACTACTTTCTGTGGGGCTATGTAAAGTCATTGGTCTATGTTGATAAGCCACAAACGCTTGACCATTTGGAAGACAACATTCGCCGTGTTATTGCGATATGCGGCCACAAATGTTGGAAAAAGTCATCGAAAATTGGACGCCCAGTTTGGAGCACATCCGCGCCAGCCATGGCGGTCCTATGCCAGAAATCATATTTAAAATGTAATGCCACAAGATTATCTTTCGGATAAATAAAATTCATGTCAATCGAATAATCCATCGTTGTTTTATTGCAACTTAAAGTTCTATACCTCTATAAAAAACACCCTTTATTAATGCGTTTACACAAGAAATTTTTTAATCTACTTATATTAGAGTGCAAATGTAAATATATTGTCAATATTGTAAAATTCCGAGTCGAAGGCATTAGCTGCAAATACCTTTTTTATAGCGTTATGTACCTTAATTGTATTATAGTAATTAATAAAAAATTAATAAATACTTATACAATCTTCAAGGACCTAGCAGTTACTTCTCGGGCTAAGACAACATGTGCAGACAATTAATCCTGTGCCTTTAGAAATTAAATAATTTTGCGCTCGCTGTTAAATAACTCAAATCACGAAATCCTGTTACATGATATCAGTTTTCAGGATGAATTGCAAATTTTTACTACTTCTGAATTTGACAAAATATTATCAGAGCGCTGACGAAGTCGAACACACTGCTGATACTTTATAGAAATGGAAATAAACTGAATAGAAATTTATATACAAATTTACGTTTTTGAAACTCGACATTTTTTTTTTTTTAGAAATCTACTTAATTTTAAATACTTTATTCTTATATGATTAACTAGCTGTGCCCACACACGTTGTATGCAGCCCGACAATATTTTATACGATTTTGCTTACAAAGTAATCCACACCAAATTTTAAGACTTTTACGTATTTACTTTATATGAAGGCACCCTTTCCTGAATAAAAATCTAAAATTTATAAAAAAATCTAAAATTCTAAAAATTATTGTTAAGTTCTGTAAAAGACAGACAGAAAATGAGTTACTAATTATTATTATTTTAAAACAGCGCCATCTGTTGCGCAACATTGCTTAAAATATACTGCTTTCAAAAATAAAAGATCCCTTAAAGTATGCAGTACCTTTAAATCGGTACAAAAAATTGGTGTACTTTCACTGCTTTTTTTTCCACTTTCCCTTCGAAATAAGATATTTTTGAGGAAAAAAAGTATCCTTTATTGGAGTCGGGATACTAAGATACCTCCTTATAAAATTTTGTTATAATCCATCCAGAAGTTTTTACGTGATTAAAACACAAAGAAAAAGACAGACAAACAGACAGGAAATAAGGTACTGTTTTATTGTATGTATAAATAATGACATTATATAACCCACGTGTGTACAAAACAGGATTTAAACACTGAATTAAATAATTTTTTGTTTTTAATTTGCAACTAAACCTTAACACATTATGCGCTTCGTCGATAATGACGAGACAAAATATGCAAAACTAATCTCAACTTGTTTTCTAAGTTTTCTGCCTTTTAAGAATTAAAATAATAACAACACAACAAACAGATAACTGTAAAAAAATTTCATTTATGCTAAAATACAAATCAGTAACGCGTTGATAAAAGCGACGTATATTATAATGTACGCCACGCGTCAAAGGGTTAAAATACATATCTGCACGTTAAAAGTCAACTCCAGCTAATTTAAATATCGATGAAAAGCAAAATCTTTGCAGACAATAAATCACTATTGGCACGAGACATGAAATAATTTAGGTTTTGAACTCGACTTACGTCGAACATCTTAGCTTCATACATACGACATGTTCACTTCAAACTTCGCCGTGTTTGAAGCCACAAAACCACTGTTAAAATTAAGCAGCAAATATGATTGATTAAATTTAGTTTTAAAACTTAGTTTGTTACTAGTGGTTGTATGGTACCGCTTACGCTTTAAAGCGTTTTGGTGAAAGAATGACTTGAATTAACATTTAAGTTTATTGAAAAAGCTGCATATCCCTATTGATTTTTTTTTGTAAATAAAAAACTAACAAAATAATTCCGGCATTTACCAAACGGAAATCGATATTAGCCGCCAAAAAACTTAAAAGAGGAGTGAATAAAAAATATTAAAATAATCAGTCGATATAGAAACGAAATGTTTAAGTTAAAATAAAAGAAAAAAGAAGAAATTCTCAGCAAAATTTCAGAGTATCTGAAATAACTTATTTTACCTTATTTATGGAACACACTCTGATTTTGTTTCAATTTTCTATGCAAAACATGTCGCTAATACTTGACACATATTCTTAAAATGGAAAGAAAGAAAATATTTACGAATGTTTTATTTATAATTAGGCCTTTTAGGCGTAGGTTTGTTTATTCTTCATTTATTCCGTCTATTGTGGGTAATGTTTTCTAAAGAATAAAAGATTTTATCAACGAAATAGATTCATCATATTTTAATTGATGCACTTTGAATTTATTTTATTGAAGTTTAAAATTCATGTCTCATGGTAGACGCCTCTTAAACATCCAACGTTTTATGTAAAAAAAAAAACTATTCAGTGTCTTCGCCTCTTATACTTTAAACACATAAACGACAGCGGCTACACCGCTACAAAACTATGAAAATGTTGTAAAAAGACATAATTTTCTTAAAAAAAATACTTTTTCATATCACAACAAATAAATTTAAAATTTAAACAAACAAATAAATACATATTTTAAATTCATTGTAAAGGAATTTGTATTTTTAGTTTTGTGACTTTTTCTTCTGTTGAATAAAATAAAGTTGTCGCAAACAAAATAAGAAATTAGCCTGATGCATTAAATACATAGACGACAGCGGCTACTCAACCAGCTACATGGCTACAAGTTTCGTGGGCTACAATTGATGCCGTGTAGTCAGCTACTTAATTACATTGAAGACGACAGCTACATCGTAAACTCAAGCATTGTGGTAAAAATACCTATTTTGCTTTTTTTAAATAAATAACTTTTTCAGAAAATAATAAATATTTCCTCAAAAACTCTTGATTGTAAATCAATTTGAAATTTTTAGTTTTATGACATTTTCTTCTGTAAATAAAAAAAAATTTTCGCATACACAAATAGAAATTAGCGTACGTTGACTACAGCCACAACGGTGGTCGTGTAGCCATGTAACTTTGATGGCTTTAAAATAATCGTCTTCCTTTAAACGTGTGTATTTTATTTTTGACGGTTTGTAGTCGGTAGCCTGATGTTTTCTGTGTTAAATGTAGAAGTTGGCTACAGCTGCAATGGTGGTCGTGTAACCATGTAGCTTTTATGTCGTCATCAAATAAATAAATAAATTTTGACAGCTTGTAGCCGGTAGCCTGATGTTGTCTATGTGTTTAATGAATTAATGTAAAATAAAAAATTATTGTTTTTACTAAATGAAATGGGTTTGTCAAAATTAGACATTGAAAACTTTTATGTGGGTTCCTTTTTGATTTTAAATATTTTTGTTTAAATTTGTATTTAATGAATCTTCGAGTAGAATTGAACTAGCGGTTGATGTTCACATTTTAGATATAAATTATAAATAATTAGGTCTAGTCAGTGCTGGGAAAAAAGACATCACGATTATTTCGGATGTTGGGTCTAGCGTATTTCGAAGAGTTTCAAGCATCTTGAAATATGTTACTACGTTTCGATTGTTTAGGATGTTAAAATCCAGGATGTGTTTCAAACTTCCTTAAATACTATGACACATGTTTTGCGATTTTTAGATCTGTGTTTATTTTAAGGGTTTAAACATATCCGGAAACGGCTGCAGTCATTCCAAAAATTCGTTTTGAATTTTTTCCAACTTTGAAGTCATACTAGTTTGACGTTCGAATTGTACAGAAGAAGTGGAGGGTAGAATTTCTATCAAACTGATGGAGTTTCTATCAAACTGCCAGTTCAGTTGGATTGATTGTATTTAGTTTATTATACCCTTCACCACAGGTGGAAAGGGTATATATAAGTTTGTCATTCCCTGTGTAATTTCTGCAATATTCATTTCCGACCCCATAAAGTATATATATTCTGGATCCTTATACATAGAGAAGTGTTAGTGTTGTAATGTCATTTGTCAAGGCACCAGAAGAGATACAAAAAATTTAAGCACACCCATCTGTCAGGCATAGTTTCGAAAATTTTGGTATTGCAATTCAGCAACATCGGATCATTCATTTGGAGGCTGCGGGCCAAAAACCACGCCGACCTATTTTTTTCACGTTTTTTTTTAAATTTTTTTCGGCTTTAATGATTCTGTTTTGCCTTTTTTTGTCAAATAAATATTAGACTGCGACAGGTATCGCAAGGAGTGCATACAGATCTCGGGGGATCTGTATGCGAGGGGCGATTTTTGTTTGTTTTTAGATTGGTAGGGTTTTCCTGCTTTGATTCGTATTAGAGACCTTTATAGAAAGCAATACACATAGAGGTAGCCAATGGACCCACAGGGTACCCACTGATAGATAGGAGCAGTTAAAAGGATCCAAAAAAAATAAAAAAAAATTTTTTTTTTAAAAATTTTAATGTTTTTTTCAAAAATATTTACAAAAAATTAACAAAGTATTTTCAAAAATTTTCGAATAAAATTTTACAAAAAATTAAAAAAAAATATTTTTACAAAAAATTTTGACACATAATTTTCGAAAAATTAAAACAAAAATTTCAATATTTCTTTGAAAATGAAAATCATGACTGTAACATAACATTTAATTTTAAGAATATACATATGTATGTGCGTTTGATTTTTAAATAGATGATATCTCTGTTTTAAAACCTAGGTGCATTATACACATAGACATTATCAGGATACCGACTACAAACTGTCAAAAATAAAACGATTATTTTGAAGTCAGCAAAGCTACATGGCTACACGGCCACCGTTGTGTCTGTCGTCAACTTAGGCTAATTTCTATTTTATTCAACAAAAGAAAATATCACAAAATTGTAAATTACAAATTCGTATAAAAACAAAAATTTTGAAGGAAATATTTATAATTTTTTGAAAAAGTTATTTAATTTTATAAAAGCAAAATAAGTATTTCTCCAACAATGTCAGAGTTTATGATGTAGCTGTCGGCTTCACTATCATTTAGTAGCTGACAACACGGCGACAATTGTAGCAAACGGAATTTGTTTTCATTTGTCTTCTATTTCTTTAACTCATGAATAATGATTTTTTCTCATACGACATTATACATAAGTAAAGAGTCAACAATATGGATAATGCTGTACATGTCTGTATAAATAAAATCACCGTGGTGAAGGGTATAGAAGATTCGGCACGGCCGAATATAGCACTTTACTTGTTGTTGTTAACTTCGATTTTATGAATATGGCTTTTCAAAAAAAAAAAAAAAAAACATACGTTGCGTAGATCAAGACGTATATAGAGGTTTTTACCTGAAGGTTCAGGTATTATTTGGTTATTTATTCTATGCAGTGTGAACATTATATGAGTGTATTTTAATTTTACTCTTAATTTCTTCAACCATTTTTAAATTTTAAATATTTAGTCTTGTCGTCCGTAAGACTCAGGCTTAGTCGTGCTGGACAAGCCACCATTCTACATCGGGAAGGTGGAAATATTTTGGGAGAGCAGACTGAGTTTTTGATCACTGTTATGGATTTTTTATTGTCAAAATACCGTGGAGAGATGAGTGAAAGAACTCAGTAAGTTGAGACAATGCGGATAGCTGCAAGGCCATCTGGATCGGGGATTATCTCTGAGGATCTTGATCTATCGGTCTCATTTAGTCTTTCCTACATCTTCACCGTATTCCAGGCTGAAATATATGCCATATTGGTAGAAGCAAGGAAAATTTGGAATCTTACGACGGAGGCGATGACTCTTGGTATTTTTGTGAACAGTCTAGCTGACATTAAGGCCCTTGATTCTCTACATGAATGGTGGCTAAAGGAAACGAAAAATTCAATATTGCATCTTAGATGCATCATAACGGGGCACTATCTGACTGGACGTATGTCGGAGCGTATGGTAATCTCTTGTGGCGAGAGCTGCAGAAGCTGTCTGGATGAGGAGGAATCAGTTCAACACCTTGTCTATGACTGACTGATTTTTCAAAAACGCAGGCTCAAATATTTGAGCCAAAGATGTTTTCAAGACCTAAACTGTCTTAGAGATTCAACCCTGAGAAGTCTGATAGGTATTGTGAGAAGAAGAAGATGCTGGAGTTCTATAGGGAATTTAGGGGTAGTGGTCAGGATATCACAGTGGGCTTCAGAGCAAACTCGTTTTGTGCTGACTGCCCGCTTAACCTTACCTAACCTTCTAAATTGACGAACTCGGCGTCAATAAATTGAGGGAAGCTTTAAATTAGTTAAGGAAGCCAGCTCTTATAGGTTTCTGAACTTGACTTATACACTGCCTTAATGGGCTCTTTTTCGACTGCCTTCCTCCCTAAATGAATTTAAGTAACCAAATTTTAATTATGGCAATTTTATTTGAGTTATTGAGTCAGTCATGCTATACAACAAGCCTTAACGCATTCTTTTTGTCTTAAAATTGGGTTCAGTTTAGTTGTTATTTTTAAATATACTTGCACTAGCGTACTTAGTTTTCAATTTGTGTGTAAAATTGTTTTTATTTGGTTTAGTTCTTTAGGTGTATATCAGTTCTTGTTTGCAGAGTGTGTCTTTTATATGTTCTTTTATTATATTGCATATGTACTTACAAAAAACTCTCAATGGAAGACATAATCAAAAGACTTAAGACAAAAACTGGTGTTGTGTTGTACTCAAATGATTATTAAAAGATTTAAGTAACAAACCTGTTGTGGGAATGGTATGATTTTGATGGGTAAAAACAGATGCAGTTTTTAAGACTTCATAATTTATAGATTCATACACATTTTTACATTAAAATTTTAGACAGCGTAAACAAATTACTAATATTTATCATTTTGTTACTTAATTATTATAATAAGATTTATGATAAGGTCTGTGTAAAATATTAAAGAAAATCATTTAGGTTATATTCATTTAGTAGAAGCAATTAATTGAAAACTTCAGAGCAAGAAAAGAAGAAAGTGAACAAATTGAACAAATTGAATAACATATAATAGTGAAACAATCAATGTTAATTTTTAAATAATTCAATAAAATTATTAAAAATGTTGTCTTGTGTTTATTTTTATAAAATTTTTTAAGTCGATTCGCATGGCGCAATGGAAATATCTTCATAACTTATGTACATGAATAAATCAATATTTGTTTGCATTTACATTTTAATTCCAACATCCACAGCAATCATAAAGCGTGCGAATAAAACTAATTCATAGTAAAACTAAAAATGATGTAATAAATACAAAATCTTTGTTTATCTTGTTGTTTTTTTGTTTGTTTTATTAGTACCCTACACCAGCACGGATTTTAATTTGGTATTATAGAATCAGGGTGTTAATTAATTTTACGCATTTTATCTAACTTATCATCTAATAGCAACAGCTTCCAATTACAGAACTAATACCTTTTTTTAATTATACGGTAATAGTTTCCACAATAATTTACAGTCCTTAAACCAAAATCAAAAATTGTTACTGTTGTACACACGCAAAGAAAAAACTTTGCTAAGGTAACCATAATCTAGGTTAGATTAGGCAGGCAGCTTTGGTTCTACAGGTCACGTGGGAACAATCTGCTAGTCTCTTTGGGTTATCTGTATAGTAAAGGAAAGTACTAATAGAAAGAAGAGATGAAGAGTCATGAATAAAGAGAAAAAGTTTAAATAAAAGAAAACAGAGATAAGAAAGAAGACGTGGAAAAAGATTAACGTGGGCACCTGCTGGTTTGGCCTAATCCCACGGTGGTGTTTCCACCGAATGAAATTAAAGCGTAGATTAGCGCTCCCATTGTGTAGTACAGCAACACTTCCACGATATGACGTTGCCGCCAATATCGCAATTTATATGTGATACAGTCACAATGAGTAGCAATTTATATAATATGGCAAGCCTAAAAGGCAAGCCTAGATTCCATATTATAGCCTCATGCTTAGGGGTTGGAGACTATCCAAATTCCGTCTGTTGAGAGTGCAACAGCACACTTGATCGACCGTGCCCCATACCTACATAAATTAATCTTAAACCACAACCACCACGTGCACCCCCGAAGGGTACCTCACCAACAACCGGTCACAGAGAGGATGGGCTTTCTGTGGGGTTACCGATTCCCGTGGTACCAGTCCTTTCGGCACTGGTCGGGCCTCGAAGAGAACCCGTGTATTAAAAAGACAGACCTTTTCTTCCAGATTTAGGTTCTAGGAACCCTAGCGTCTGGGGCCCCTATTTCCCCGAGTGAAACGCGTCAAAGCATTTGCCTACTTCTGCAGTGACAGTTGTTGCAATTTTGGCATACTCTCTCCAAAATATTGGCCTGTATCACAGGAATAAATTCTTTAATGTTAGCTTTTAGTGCGTCTACCGTTGCATGCTTGTGCCTATAGACATGAGCCTTAACATAGCTCCACAAAAAATAGTCTAATAGCATTAAACCGCAGGATCTAGATCGTCGTCTTTGAAAAAGTATGGTTTTGACAGTTCTTGCCATGGCTGCTCCTTACACCGAATAGCAGCCCCAAAAGGCCGCCCAAACTGACCATAAAATGGTCAGAACATGTTGTAGTAATGTAAGCTGGCTAAAAAACAAGTCAAAGTACTATATTCGGCCGTGCCGAATCTTCTTACCCTTCACCACGGTGATTTTATTTATACAGACATGTACAGCATTATCCATATTGTTGACTCTTGTGACTTATAATAAGTCACATGAGAAAAAACTTATTATTCAATTTAGCAGCGGAGACGCAGCTAAATGAAAACAAATTCCGTTGGTTACAAGTGTCGTCGTGTTGTCAGCTACTTAATGATATTGAAGACGTCAGCTACATCGTAAACTCTGACAGTGTTGTAGAAATACTTATTTTGCTTTTATAAAATTAAATAACTTTTTTAAAAAATTCTAAAAATTTCCTTCAAAACTTTTTGTTTGTATATGAATTTGTAATTTGCAATTTTGTGACAATTTCTTTTGTTGAATAAAATAGAAATTAGCCTAAGTTATCGACAGCCACAACGGTGGTCGTGTAGCCATGTAGCTACCATGTTTACCTTTAAACGTGTGTATTTTATTTTTGACAGTTTGTAGTCGGTATCCTGATGTTGACTATGTGTTAAATGCATCTAAGTTTTAAAACAGAGATCTCATCTATTTAAAAATCAAACTCATTTAAAAAAATATGTTACTCTATATACATCCATATATTTTTAATATTAAAATATATTATGTTACAGTCATGACTTTAATTTTCAGAGAAATATTGAAATTTTTTTTTAATTTTTCGAAAATTTTTTGTAAAAATATTTTTTTAAAAAGTTTTTGTAAAATTTTATTAGAAAATTTTTTGGAAAATGCATTGTAATTTTTTTGCAAATATTTTTAAAAAAAATTTTATTGAAATTTTTTTATTAAATTTAGGACATTTATGCAATCTATATAAATTGAGTTAGAATGGTCAGACTAAAGCAAACAGAAATCTTTACAAAAAAAAAAATTTCCTGATATTGACCCCCCATGTGTCTTTTAACTGCTCTTATTTACCAGTAGGTACCCTGTGGGTCCATTTGCTACCTCTATGTGTATTGCTTTCTATAAAGGTCTCTAATACGAATCAAAGCAGAAAAACGCTACCAATCTAAAAACAAACAAAAATCGACCCTTGCAGGGGCTGATTGATCCCCCGAGATCTTTATGCACTCCTTGCGATCTACCTATCGCAGTATAATATTTATTTGACAAAAAAAGCAAAAAAGCCGAAAAAAATTAAAAAAAACGTGAACAAAATATAGGTGGGCGTGGTTTTTGCCCGTAGCCTCGAAAGGAATGATCCGATGTTGCTGAATTGCAATACCAAATTTTTCGAAACTATGCCTGACAGATTTGTGTGCTTAAA
Organism: Phasia obesa; assembly: GCA_949628195.1. Classification (NCBI taxonomy): domain Eukaryota; kingdom Metazoa; phylum Arthropoda; class Insecta; order Diptera; family Tachinidae; genus Phasia; species Phasia obesa. The sequence goes on from OX451219.1 coordinate 38,362,841, forward strand.
TTTATTGTATCTCTTCTGGTGCCTTGGCAAATGACATTTCAACCCGAACACGGACAGACGTACAGACAGACAGACGGACATCGCTTAATCAACTTCTCTATGTATAAGGATCCAGAATATATATACTTCATGGGGTCGGAAATGAATATTGCAGAAATTACACACGGAATGACAAACTTATATATACCCTTTCCACCTGTGGTGAAGGGTATAAAAATATTTTTATAATAAGCTAAGGACTATTTGCAGTAAATGTTCGGGTAATAAAAAAAATGTTAATAGGCACCAACAAATACAAGAAATTAATGTTTTCAGGAAACAACTAGAGTGTTAAAATATTTTCATATTCATTTAAATGATTATATATTAATCAAGGAAAACATTATTTGTTGACAAGTAGTAACACACATCATAAAACATTAGTGTCATCATCTTTGATTTTTTTTTGTGTTACACTAAAACTTAACAGCATCTTCCATGTAAAGTACGAAAAATATTATGATTTAAGTGAACATTTCAACATTTGTCTTCTTCGTTAATTGCTTTTGGGGAATTATACGTTGGGTTTTAGTAAACTGATGATATTTTTGATGATAGTTTATTTTTTAAGGTTTTTGGTGATTTTCACAGCAATATTGCATTGCAATATATTATTTTACATAATCAAAAAACATTAGTAAAGTTTCCTAAAGTTTATAAATTTCCAATCCGACGTAGATCGAGATTGCTAAGTTGCACAACATTTTTATTCCTCTTCAAAGCAGTGTATTAAAACAAACAAAACTTTTTTCAAACGTTTCATACAAAGATAAACACTTTTCAAATTTTTTCAATCAATTGCGAACAGAGCAAAAAATCTTTCAATACCTCTCAAAAATAAAAGTTGTATATCGTTGCCATACAATCTCTATCTGAATGAGCAAAACGTTTGTGAAAGGTTTTTTTTTCTCAAATACTAGTTTTATTCTCATTGTTTTCTTTTCTAACTGGATACAAGTAAATAAATTTATAGTTTGTGAAAAACAAAAAACAATACAGAACTAAATCGCACAATTGTTTCCATTACTTCGGTTTTGGTTTTATTTTACTCATTGCAAAGAACAATACAAAACGAAAGGAAACGTTTTGTTTCATTTATTTTCGGTCTCTTATACAAATTACTTAACCAAGATCTTATTTACGTTACACCATGGTGAATAAAGTTTTTATACGCGAAATTCTTGTAGCTTTCATAGTTTAATAAAAATATGCATTAGTTGTGTGAGAAAAAATATATTTATATTTCATATTTAAAAAATAAAACCTTTAAAAATTTACGTGAACAAAATAAATAAGGTGCCTCCTCACAAAATTCATCCAGTAGTTTTTACGTAATGCGATCACAGACAGAAAGACAGACAGGAAATGAGTTACTGTTTAATTATATGTATAGATTTAAACTCTCAAAAGCTTTAATTTATCTGTTGCTTTGCATCTCTGGTCCACATATTTTCCACTTTACTTTTGGTGTTGATCCAATTTCATCTTACGATCCAGCAAAACAACATAACTTTAAATTTCATAAATAAAACATCAAACCGAGACAATAAAGCTTATAATACACACACTTCTAATTGCACTTATAAAACAATTAATTAACAATTTAACATCTAATTCCCGACATTTAACTGAAGCTCAACAAAGCGTGAAAAAAGAAAACAAAATAAATCAGTCAAGTGCGAGTTAGTCTCACACACGTAGGGTTCCGTACTATGTCTAGTACGCCATTAAAAACTCAAGTTGTTAATTTTTTCATGTCTTATGGGACACCCTTTTCTTTTTAAAATCAAAGTCATATTCACGATAATTGCATCGCTATTGGAACACCCTTTAAATTTTAGGAATTGTTGTTATAACGGCCATGGTAATACACTTTCTATAAAAATATCACGCCTACCTATTGCAGTTCAAAAAATAAGGTAATATAAGTCAAAAACATGTCACTGATGGATCACCCTTTAATTTTTATTATTTGTTATAGTTTCCATAGTAATACAATTCTTGTAAAAACTTCAAGAGTCTACTTATTATTGTTCAAAACTTAGGCCATATACATGCAAAGCACGCCACTCTCGGAACACCCTTTAATTCTAAGGTTTAATTTAATAGAAAGCGAACATAGAGTTAATTACTGTCTGCAAATTTTAAGTGGTTGCCTCCTATAGCTCAAGAAATAAAGAAATAATGGTAAATAACACCTCACTTTCGGAACACCCGATAAGTTTTAGTATGTATTGCTATAGTGGCCACAGTTATACACCTTCGTTGAAAATTTCAAGAGTCTACCAATTATGGTTCAAAACTTAGGCCTTATACATGCATATCACGCCACTATCGGAACACCCTTTAATTTTTAGGTTTATTTTTTTAGACTTGTTTATAAAGCGAACTAAGTTTCAATTACTGTTTGTAAATTTTTAGTGTATGCCTCCTACAGTTCAAGAAAGAAACACACATTCGTGAATAACACCTCCCTATCGGAACACCCTATAAGTTTTAGTATTTGTTGCTATAGCGGCAATAGCTATATGTCATCTGTGAAAATTTCAAGAGTCTACCTATTATGTTTCCAGAGATAAAGGCGCTGACAGACGAACAGACGGACAGACGGAAAGACGGATAGACGGACAGACGGACAGACATTGTAGGGAAAACAATAGGGTTACGTTTTTACACTTTGTGTACGGAACCCTAAAAAACAACGAAAGCAAGAGTAATAGATACGAGATTGTTATTAAAATATGATTTCTCTACATCTCATTTTAATGAAACGTTATTTTTTGTATGGACTTGAGTATAAAAAGAAACATGAATGAATTTCAAGAACATAATAAGATGAAACTTTTTTTTAACTCAAAACGTTAGCCAGTAGCTTGAGAAAATATTTAAACTTGTGTTGGAAAAACAAGTTTTTCTTTAATTAAAAAAGATGTAAGAAATTTATGAGTTAAAAAATTAAGAAACAATTTATAAGTTTTTCACGCGAATACACGAAAATCGCCTAAGATGCCACATCAAACTTTTGTGGGATAAACAAATTTTAAACAATAAAAGCAATAAAATAAACAAAATTTAGAGATGATTGCAATTATTATTTTTTCGACAAAATTAATACAAATATAATTTTTAATAATATTTTTAGTTTAAGTAGTCATAAGATTGACGCAGTATTTTTTATAATCAAATAACGTTTCTATCAATAAAAACTTCTTAGGAATAGATTATGCGATGCAAATAGGTTTTCTTTTCTAATCATTTATTTCTTGACTGCAGTGGTCCTAATTTTGTATCGGTATCCTTACTTTTATTCTTACATTTCAGCTTCACTTTGTATGATGTGAGCAAGCATTGAATAGTTCAAAGCTTTGTATGAACCGCTTTTGTCAAGTTAAAAAAAAATATTGTCAAAATCAGAATAAGAATCAAAATTGGGAAAGAAGAAGATTGACTTAGGAAAGCCATTCGTGGTCTATAAATTTCCACTAAAAACGAGTTTTCCTTCTAGCAAATATGTTCAACTTCGAGGGTGACATTAGCAAAGACCGAAAATGTCTGCAAAAAGAATTGTAAAAAATATTAAACTTTACAAAACATCTTAATCAAAAAAGCCACCTTTTGTTGGGGTCCCAAATAATCGGTAGTACTCGCCCATAAAGCACAAAAAATAGTGACTTTCTTTGAATGGAATTATTTTTCGGTAATAGCTAATGGGTATTACTCAAAATCCTCACTACAAAATCTTCGCTATAACAAATACAAAAGTGTCTGTCCCTCTGTAAAATACTAAAAGTAAAGTGTAACCCGATATTGACGTGAATTTCTATAATATAACCTTATTTATTAATCGTAAAGGTAGGCACTTTAAAAAAGCATGTATTGCTATGGCCGCTATTACTAAAAATTAAAGGGTGTATCGATAGTGACCTGTTTTTCATTCACAAGGCCTATTTTTTTGAACCGTAATAGACAGGTACTTTAATTATCCACTAAGTAAAATTATGTTCGCTATAACAACCCAGCAAAACTTTAGGTATTACCAAAATAAGTACTTGCTATATAATAACTTACTTTTGGGATACCAAATTATGTAACTTGATTGGAAAACACATTACATTAAACTTAAAAAAAGTAATTTGTAATTGAACTAATTCTTATATTTTAAGAGAGCATGCCTTGAAAATATTTAAAAAATAAGTCATTATTTCAAATAAAATTTTCAAATTTCTAAGTTACTTTTTTAATTATTAAACACCAAGAAAAAAGTATTTGCATTACATTTTTTGCGTGATATACATTACGTAATCAATTCTGAAGAACCAGTTATTTTAGTCTCACGCCTTGGAAGTTAGGAAGTACTTTCACCAAAAATGCTTAATTCCACACTCGATTAACAATTTTTAATTTTTTTTTTTGCTGGGAATAAATATAAAAAATTAAAAGCTGTTTCGATAATGACTTGATTTTCTTGTATATATCCTGTTTTTTGAACCGTAACAGGTACACACCAGAGATTAATTTAGTGTACACACTTTATCCTCTATACACACAGAGCTACACAATGGACATCGAAAAAAATACATTGAAAAATGTATGCATTACACACTTTATACACGAATAACTCTAGAGTGTACACTTCTGTGCATTATATCTAAATGTGTACATTGAAGACAGTAAAAGCATCGAATTAACTTTGTATACGTATGCACATTCGTGGTGAAGATACCATTGAATTTGTAATTTAACTTCATAAGATTAATGTGTGTGTGTGCGCTATAAAAGCAAACAGCGTTGCCGTTTTGGTTATTTGGTTATGCACATGAAGATAACATTGCACTTGTTTTGTAACTTCATAAGATTAATGCGTGTGTGTGCTGTAAAAGCAAATACTGAAAATATTATAAATACCCAATATCACTTTTAGCAAATACTGAAAATATTATAAATACCAAATATAATTTTTATGTCTCTAGTTAAAAAGTTACAAAAACCACTAATATGGCAACTCCCACCCATGTGTTTGCATGCTGAAGCATATACACAAGATGTACACAAGTACAGTCATAGCCACACATTAATTTCAGATGTACATGCCGAAGGAAAGGCAATGTCTTCAATGTATAGAAGGTGTACAGTGTTTTCAAGGTGTCCATTAAAATGTCTTGTACATATCTACGATCTCTGGTACACACTTTAAATTTGCTCAGAGTACTTTTCAGAATGATGGAATGATATTGTATGATCGGAGAATGAAAGTGCGCGATTTAGCTGAGTCTATAGATATCTCCAGCGAGAGGGTGCAGTTTTAATGATGGAAGCACGGGTGTGTGTAGTATCTATAGCATAAATCACTGCATCCTCATCCAGCACGCTCTCTAGATTTAGCTCCTTACGAATATTGCGTGTTTAAAAGATTTAAGAAATGCCTGGGTGGTAAAAGATTTTAGTCCAACGAAGTGGTCATTATTAAACATATTTCGAGAAGTGAGAAATTATATTACTCAAATCAAATATAAAACTAGAAAGAAAGACGCTAGAACTTAAAGGATACTATGTCTAAAAATAAACCGTGGATTTTGGTATAAAAACCGTCACATATGTTTTTAGCTTGAACGACCTTAAAAAAGAGCGACAAAAGCGTCTAGTCACGTTAGGTATATGTAATAATTTTTAAAATATTTTTATTTATAATATAACAGGAAATGTGTCATGTTGTCAAGAACGTTATTTTTAGGTTATTCCTTACATATATTTCGGTCATTGAAGATGAAAAAGTATATCATTTCATTATCATAATTAAAACAAATGTTTTTTTTTTTGATCTACTTAAACAATTTGAGCTGACAACCATTTACGAACATTTTTTGTAAACTTGAACTTGAAAAGCTAATGTTAGTCGCTAGATCTCAGCACCCCATACGAATTATACTTTAAAATCTTGTGCTCTGAACTTTTGTGAATTTCTCCTACTTGTTCTCCAAACCTATGGTTTCAATAGTTTAACAACATTTTCACATACGTGTACGTTTAGTCATGCATCACTGCCCAAGAAGCAAATTCAAATTAATTAATTAGTTAGTATATTTCAATGTTTTTTATTTATGTGAATACTTTTTTTATCTCAATACTAAACACTTTTAATTTGTTGGTAATTATTTCCTTATTAACCATAAATTTAAATATCTGAAATACCTTTTAACACTTTTTTAAACTCGACACTATGATTTAAGCACGTAATAAATTACTAAACGAAACGCTTATTTTTTGAGAAATTTAAAAATAAAAACACAAAAGGAGATATTGAATTTTAAATATTAACAATAAATACATCATACTTTTGAGCCTTTCATTGCCGAAATGAATTAAGTCCATAAAACAATGTGTTGAGAAAAACGAAGAAAAAAGTACATTGTATATAAAGGGTGTTTTTTGTAGCGGTATAGAACTTTAAAGTGGCATTACTTTTCAAGATGGCGACCGTTTTAACAGCTGTCAAGTGATTTATTCTCAGTTTGGTTTGGCAATTCATCACGAATAGATTCACGCCTGAATAGCGCTTGCAAATAGTGGAAAAATGGGCCCAAAAGGAGATTACGTTGTTCCCGATTTTCATAAGTGAATTTTGTTTAACGATGAAGCGCACTTCTGGTTGAATGGCTACGACAACAAACAAAACTGCCGCATTTGGAGTGAAGGTAATCCTTAAGTGTATGTCGAAACACCGTTACATCCAGAAAAGCTGACTGTT